>OX439483.1:80752708-81952708 GCA_949320155.1 Melangyna quadrimaculata
TTTGCTGGTTGCATTTGACAAAACCTTTCTATATATTTACGTTTCAATGGGTTCCAGAGACTTTCGTAAAAAAATCAATTTTTAGTGATAAGGGGGTAGTCCATGCTTTTTTTCGAAAATCGATTGGAAAAAAAAAGTTGAGTTTTGAACGGCAATGCAAAGACCTGACCGTTATCTGTTCAACAACGCTAACCGCAACCTCTTACGAGCTTTATTTTGGAAGTTATGGCCATATTAAGATTTTTAGTTTTTGGGTTGAAACAAGAAAGATTAACTTTGAATCAAAATTCCTCTGCAACCAGAGCCCACAAAATGCTCTAGTTTTCAGCAATGGATAGCTCTCCAAAAACTGATTAAGCGGTTAATAAACCGCAAGGCCTTCCGAGCCTTATTTGTGGAACTGTAGACATCCAAAGTCATGCAAACTTTCAAAACTCAAAAAAATCGATTTTAATAGATTTACTTTGAATTAAGATATCTCCTCAACCAGACCTCCTAGAATGTTCTAGTTTTCAGCTATGGATAGCTACTGAAAAACTAGTTAAGCGTTTTGCAAGCGAAAATGACGTCATAGCCTTATTTGCGGAACTGTAGGCATCCAAAGTCATACAAGCCTTCATAACTCAAAAAAATAACTTTGAATGCAAATATCTCGAAAACTAGACCTTATAAAAGGGTTTGCTTTGGATGTGCTGGTTGCATTTGACAAAACTTTTCTATATATTTACATTTCAATGGGTTCCAGAGACTTTCGTAAAAAAATCAATTTTTAGTGATAAGGGGGTAGTCCATGCTTTTTTTCGAAAATCGATTGGAAAAAAAAAAGTTGAGTTTTGAACGGCAATGCAAAGACCTGACCGTTATCTGTTCAACAACGCTAACCGCAACCTCTTACGGGCTTTATTTTGGAAGTTATGGCCATATTAAGATTTTTAGTTTTTGGGTTGAAACAAGAAAGATTAACTTTGAATCAAAATTCCTCTGCAACCAGAGCCCACAAAATGCTCTAGTTTTCAGCAATGGATAGCTCTCCAAAAACTGATTAAGCGGTTAATAAACCGCAAGGCCTTCCGAGCCTTATTTGTGGAACTGTAGACATCCAAAGTCATGCAAACTTTCAAAACTCAAAAAAATCGATTTTAATAGATTTACTTTGAATTAAGATATCTCCTCAACCAGACCTCCTAGAATGTTCTAGTTTTCAGCTATGGATAGCTACTGAAAAACTAGTAAAGCGTTTTGCAAGCGAAAATGACGTCATAGCCTTATTTGCGGAACTGTAGGCATCCAAAGTCATACAAGCCTTCATAACTCAAAAAAATAACTTTGAATGCAAATATCTCGAAAACTAGACCTTATAAAAGGGTTTGCTTTGGATGTGCTGGTTGCATCTGACAAAACTTTTCTATATATTTACATTTCAATGGGTTCCAGAGACTTTCGTAAAAAAATCAATTTTTAGTGATAAGGGGGTAGTCCATGCTTTTTTTCGAAAATCGATTGGAAAAAAAAAAGTTGAGTTTTGAACGGCAATGCAAAGACCTGACCGTTATCTGTTCAACAACGCTAACCGCAACCTCTTACGGGCTTTATTTTGGAAGTTATGGCCATATTAAGATTTTTAGTTTTTGGGTTGAAACAAGAAAGATTAACTTTGAATCAAAATTCCTCTGCAACCAGAGCCCACAAAATTTTCTAGTTTTCAGCAATGGATAGCTCTCCAAAAACTGATTAAGCGGTTAATAAACCGCAAGGCCTTCCGAGCCTTATGTGTGGAACTGTAGACATCCAAAGTCATGCAAACTTTCAAAACTCAAAAAAATCGATTTTAATGGATTTACTTTGAATTAAGATATCTCCGCAACCAGACCTACTAGAATGTTCTAGTTTTCAGCTATGGATAGCTACTAAAAAACTAGTAAAGCGTTTTGCAAGCGAAAATGACGTCATAGCCTTATTTGCGGAACTGTAGGCATCCAAAGTCATACAAGCCTTCATAACTCAAAAAAATAACTTTGAATGCAAATATCTCGAAAACTAGACCTTATAAAAGGGTTTGCTTTGGATGTGCTGGTTGCATTTGACAAAACTTTTCTATATATTTACATTTCAATGGGTTCCAGAGACTTTCGTAAAAAAATCAATTTTTAGTGATAAGGGGGTAGTCCATGCTTTTTTTCGAAAATCGATTGGAAAAAAAAAAGTTGAGTTTTGAACGGCAATGCAAAGACCTGACCGTTATCTGTTCAACAACGCTAACCGCAACCTCTTACGGGCTTTATTTTGGAAGTTATTGCCATATTAAGATTTTTAGTTTTTGGGTTGAAACAAGAAAGATTAACTTTGAATCAAAATTCCTCTGCAACCAGAGCCCACAAAATGCTCTAGTTTTCAGCAACGGATAGCTCTCCAAAAACTGATTAAGCGGTTAATAAGCCGCAAGGCCTTCCGAGCCTTATTTGTGGAACTGTAGACATCCAAAGTCATGCAAACTTTCAAAACTCAAAAAAATCGATTTTAATATATTTACTTTGAATTAAGATATCTCCTCAACCAGACCTCCTAGAATGTTCTAGTTTTCAGCTATGAATAGCTACTGAAAAACTAGTTAAGCGTTTTGCAAGCGAAAATGACGTCATAGCCTTATTTGCGGAACTGTAGGCATCCAAAGTCATACAAGCCTTCATAACTCAAAAAAATAACTTTGAATGCAAATATCTCGAAAACTAGACCTTATAAAAGGGTTTGCTTTGGATTTGCTGGTTGCATTTGACAAAACCTTTCTATATATTTACGTTTCAATGGGTTCCAGAGACTTTCGTAAAAAAATCAATTTTTAGTGATAAGGGGGTAGTCCATGCTTTTTTTCGAAAATCGATTGGAAAAAAAAAGTTGAGTTTTGAACGGCAATGCAAAGACCTGACCGTTATCTGTTCAACAACGCTAACCGCAACCTCTTACGAGCTTTATTTTGGAAGTTATGGCCATATTAAGATTTTTAGTTTTTGGGTTGAAACAAGAAAGATTAACTTTGAATCAAAATTCCTCTGCAACCAGAGCCCACAAAATGCTCTAGTTTTCAGCAATGGATAGCTCTCCAAAAACTGATTAAGCGGTTAATAAACCGCAAGGCCTTCCGAGCCTTATTTGTGGAACTGTAGACATCCAAAGTCATGCAAACTTTCAAAACTCAAAAAAATCGATTTTAATAGATTTACTTTGAATTAAGATATCTCCTCAACCAGACCTCCTAGAATGTTCTAGTTTTCAGTTATGGATAGCTACTGAAAAACTAGTTAAGCGTTTTGCAAGCGAAAATGACGTCATAGCCTTATTTGCGGAACTGTAGGCATCCAAAGTCATACAAGCCTTCATAACTCAAAAAAATAACTTTGAATGCAAATATCTCGAAAACTAGACCTTATAAAAGGGTTTGCTTTGGATTTGCTGGTTGCATTTGACAAAACCTTTCTATATATTTACGTTTCAATGGGTTCCAGAGACTTTCGTAAAAAAATCAATTTTTAGTGATAAGGGGGTAGTCCATGCTTTTTTTCGAAAATCGATTGGAAAAAAAAAAGTTGAGTTTTGAACGGCAATGCAAAGACCTGACCGTTATCTGTTCAACAACGCTAACCGCAACCTCTTACGAGCTTTATTTTGGAAGTTATGGCCATATTAAGATTTTTAGTTTTTGGGTTGAAACAAGAAAGATTAACTTTGAATCAAAATTCCTCTGCAACCAGAGCCCACAAAATGCTCTAGTTTTCAGCAATGGATAGCTCTCCAAAAACTGATTAAGCGGTCAATAAACCGCAAGGCCTTCCGAGCCTTATTTGTGGAACTGTAGACATCCAAAGTCATGCAAACTTTCAAAACTCAAAAAAATCGATTTTAATAGATTTACTTTGAATTAAGATATCTCCTCAACCAGACCTCCTAGAATGTTCTAGTTTTCAGCTATGGATAGCTACTGAAAAACTAGTTAAGCGTTTTGCAAGCGAAAATGACGTCACAGCCTTATTTGCGGAACTGTAGGCATCCAAAGTCATACAAGCCTTCATAACTCAAAAAAATAACTTTGAATGCAAATATCTCGAAAACTAGACCTTATAAAAGGGTTTGCTTTGGATGTGCTGGTTGCATTTGACAAAACTTTTCTATATATTTACATTTCAATGGGTTCCAGAGACTTTCGTAAAAAAATCAATTTTTAGTGATAAGGGGGTAGTCCATGCTTTTTTTCGAAAATCGATTGGAAAAAAAAAAGTTGAGTTTTGAACGGCAATGCATAGACCTGACCGTTATCTGTTCAACAACGCTAACCGCAACCTCTTACGAGCTTTATTTTGGAAGTTATGGCCATATTAAGATTTTTAGTTTTTGGGTTGAAACAAGAAAGATTAACTTTGAATCAAAATTCCTCTGCAACCAGAGCCCACAAAATGCTCTAGTTTTCAGCAATGGATAGCTCTCCAAAAACTGATTAAGCGGTTAATAAGCCGCAAGGCCTTCCGAGCCTTATTTGTGGAACTGTAGACATCCAAAGTCATGCAAACTTTCAAAACTCAAAAAAATCGATTTTAATAGATTTACTTTGAATTAAGATATCTCCTCAACCAGACCTCCTAGAATGTTCTAGTTTTCAGCTATGGATAGCTACTGAAAAACTAGTTAAGCGTTTTGCAAGCGAAAATGACGTCATAGCCTTATTTGCGGAACTGTAGGCATCCAAAGTCATACAAGCCTTCATAACTCAAAAAAATAACTTTGAATGCAAATATCTCGAAAACTAGACCTTATAAAAGGGTTTGCTTTGGATTTGCTGGTTGCATTTGACAAAACCTTTCTATATATTTACGTTTCAATGGGTTCCAGAGACTTTCGTAAAAAAATCAATTTTTAGTGATAAGGGGGTAGTCCATGCTTTTTTTCGAAAATCGATTGGAAAAAAAAAGTTGAGTTTTGAACGGCAATGCAAAGACCTGACCGTTATCTGTTCAACAACGCTAACCGCAACCTCTTACGAGCTTTATTTTGGAAGTTATGGCCATATTAAGATTTTTAGTTTTTGGGTTGAAACAAGAAAGATTAACTTTGAATCAAAATTCCTCTGCAACCAGAGCCCACAAAATGCTCTAGTTTTCAGCAATGGATAGCTCTCCAAAAACTGATTAAGCGGTCAATAAACCGCAAGGCCTTCCGAGCCTTATTTGTGGAACTGTAGACATCCAAAGTCATGCAAACTTTCAAAACTCAAAAAAATCGATTTTAATAGATTTACTTTGAATTAAGATATCTCCTCAACCAGACCTCCTAGAATGTTCTAGTTTTCAGCTATGGATAGCTACTGAAAAACTAGTTAAGCGTTTTGCAAGCGAAAATGACGTCACAGCCTTATTTGCGGAACTGTAGGCATCCAAAGTCATACAAGCCTTCATAACTCAAAAAAATAACTTTGAATGCAAATATCTCGAAAACTAGACCTTATAAAAGGGTTTGCTTTGGATGTGCTGGTTGCATTTGACAAAACTTTTCTATATATTTACATTTCAATGGGTTCCAGAGACTTTCGTAAAAAAATCAATTTTTAGTGATAAGGGGGTAGTCCATGCTTTTTTTCGAAAATCGATTGGAAAAAAAAAGTTGAGTTTTGAACGGCAATGCATAGACCTGACCGTTATCTGTTCAACAACGCTAACCGCAACCTCTTACGAGCTTTATTTTGGAAGTTATGGCCATATTAAGATTTTTAGTTTTTGGGTTGAAACAAGAAAGATTAACTTTGAATCAAAATTCCTCTGCAACCAGAGCCCACAAAATGCTCTAGTTTTCAGCAATGGATAGCTCTCCAAAAACTGATTAAGCGGTCAATAAACCGCAAGGCCTTCCGAGCCTTATTTGTGGAACTGTAGACATCCAAAGTCATGCAAACTTTCAAAACTCAAAAAAATCGATTTTAATAGATTTACTTTGAATTAAGATATCTCCTCAACCAGACCTCCTAGAATGTTCTAGTTTTCAGCTATGGATAGCTACTGAAAAACTAGTTAAGCGTTTTGCAAGCGAAAATGACGTCACAGCCTTATTTGCGGAACTGTAGGCATCCAAAGTCATACAAGCCTTCATAACTCAAAAAAATAACTTTGAATGCAAATATCTCGAAAACTAGACCTTATAAAAGGGTTTGCTTTGGATGTGCTGGTTGCATTTGACAAAACTTTTCTATATATTTACATTTCAATGGGTTCCAGAGACTTTCGTAAAAAAATCAATTTTTAGTGATAAGGGGGTAGTCCATGCTTTTTTTCGAAAATCGATTGGAAAAAAAAAAGTTGAGTTTTGAACGGCAATGCATAGACCTGACCGTTATCTGTTCAACAACGCTAACCGCAACCTCTTACGAGCTTTATTTTGGAAGTTATGGCCATATTAAGATTTTTAGTTTTTGGGTTGAAACAAGAAAGATTAACTTTGAATCAAAATTCCTCTGCAACCAGAGCCCACAAAATGCTCTAGTTTTCAGCAATGGATAGCTCTCCAAAAACTGATTAAGCGGTTAATAAGCCGCAAGGCCTTCCGAGCCTTATTTGTGGAACTGTAGACATCCAAAGTCATGCAAACTTTCAAAACTCAAAAAAATCGATTTTAATAGATTTACTTTGAATTAAGATATCTCCTCAACCAGACCTCCTAGAATGTTCTAGTTTTCAGCTATGGATAGCTACTGAAAAACTAGTTAAGCGTTTTGCAAGCGAAAATGACGTCATAGCCTTATTTGCGGAACTGTAGGCATCCAAAGTCATACAAGCCTTCATAACTCAAAAAAATAACTTTGAATGCAAATATCTCGAAAACTAGACCTTATAAAAGGGTTTGCTTTGGATTTGCTGGTTGCATTTGACAAAACCTTTCTATATATTTACGTTTCAATGGGTTCCAGAGACTTTCGTAAAAAAATCAATTTTTAGTGATAAGGGGGTAGTCCATGCTTTTTTTCGAAAATCGATTGGAAAAAAAAAGTTGAGTTTTGAACGGCAATGCAAAGACCTGACCGTTATCTGTTCAACAACGCTAACCGCAACCTCTTACGAGCTTTATTTTGGAAGTTATGGCCATATTAAGATTTTTAGTTTTTGGGTTGAAACAAGAAAGATTAACTTTGAATCAAAATTCCTCTGCAACCAGAGCCCACAAAATGCTCTAGTTTTCAGCAATGGATAGCTCTCCAAAAACTGATTAAGCGGTCAATAAACCGCAAGGCCTTCCGAGCCTTATTTGTGGAACTGTAGACATCCAAAGTCATGCAAACTTTCAAAACTCAAAAAAATCGATTTTAATAGATTTACTTTGAATTAAGATATCTCCTCAACCAGACCTCCTAGAATGTTCTAGTTTTCAGCTATGGATAGCTACTGAAAAACTAGTTAAGCGTTTTGCAAGCGAAAATGACGTCACAGCCTTATTTGCGGAACTGTAGGCATCCAAAGTCATACAAGCCTTCATAACTCAAAAAAATAACTTTGAATGCAAATATCTCGAAAACTAGACCTTATAAAAGGGTTTGCTTTGGATGTGCTGGTTGCATTTGACAAAACTTTTCTATATATTTACATTTCAATGGGTTCCAGAGACTTTCGTAAAAAAATCAATTTTTAGTGATAAGGGGGTAGTCCATGCTTTTTTTCGAAAATCGATTGGAAAAAAAAAGTTGAGTTTTGAACGGCAATGCATAGACCTGACCGTTATCTGTTCAACAACGCTAACCGCAACCTCTTACGAGCTTTATTTTGGAAGTTATGGCCATATTAAGATTTTTAGTTTTTGGGTTGAAACAAGAAAGATTAACTTTGAATCAAAATTCCTCTGCAACCAGAGCCCACAAAATGCTCTAGTTTTCAGCAATGGATAGCTCTCCAAAAACTGATTAAGCGGTTAATAAGCCGCAAGGCCTTCCGAGCCTTATTTGTGGAACTGTAGACATCCAAAGTCATGCAAACTTTCAAAACTCAAAAAAATCGATTTTAATAGATTTACTTTGAATTAAGATATCTCCTCAACCAGACCTCCTAGAATGTTCTAGTTTTCAGCTATGGATAGCTACTAAAAAACTAGTTAAGCGTTTTGCAAGCGAAAATGACGTCATAGCCTTATTTGCGGAACTGTAGGCATCCAAAGTCATACAAGCCTTCATAACTCAAAAAAATAACTTTGAATGCAAATATCTCGAAAACTAGACCTTATAAAAGGGTTTGCTTTGGATTTGCTGGTTGCATTTGACAAAACCTTTCTATATATTTACGTTTCAATGGGTTCCAGAGACTTTCGTAAAAAAATCAATTTTTAGTGATAAGGGGGTAGTCCATGCTTTTTTTCGAAAATCGATTGGAAAAAAAAAGTTGAGTTTTGAACGGCAATGCAAAGACCTGACCGTTATCTGTTCAACAACGCTAACCGCAACCTCTTACGAGCCTTATTTTGGAAGTTATGGCCATATTAAGATTTTTAGTTTTTGGGTTGAAACAAGAAAGATTAACTTTGAATCAAAATTCCTCTGCAACCAGAGCCCACAAAATGCTCTAGTTTTCAGCAATGGATAGCTCTCCAAAAACTGATTAAGCGGTTAATAAACCGCAAGGCCTTCCGAGCCTTATTTGTGGAACTGTAGACATCCAAAGTCATGCAAACTTTCAAAACTCAAAAAAATCGATTTTAATAGATTTACTTTGAATTAAGATATCTCCTCAACCAGACCTCATAGAATGTTCTAGTTTTCAGCTATGGATAGCTACTGAAAAACTAGTAAAGCGTTTTGCAAGCGAAAATGACGTCATAGCCTTATTTGCGGAACTGTAGGCATCCAAAGTCATACAAGCCTTCATAACTCAAAAAAATAACTTTGAATGCAAATATCTCGAAAACTAGACCTTATAAAAGGGTTTGCTTTGGATGTGCTGGTTGCATTTGACAAAACTTTTCTATATATTTACATTTCAATGGGTTCCAGAGACTTTCGTAAAAAAATCAATTTTTAGTGATAAGGGGGTAGTCCATGCTTTTTTTCGAAAATCGATTGGAAAAAAAAAAGTTGAGTTTTGAACGGCAATGCAAAGACCTGACCGTTATCTGTTCAACAACGCTAACCGCAACCTCTTACGGGCTTTATTTTGGAAGTTATGGCCATATTAAGATTTTTAGTTTTTGGGTTGAAACAAGAAAGATTAACTTTGAATCAAAATTCCTCTGCAACCAGAGCCCACAAAATGCTCTAGTTTTCAGCAATGGATAGCTCTCCAAAAACTGATTAAGCGGTTAATAAACCGCAAGGCCTTCCGAGCCTTATTTGTGGAACTGTAGACATCCAAAGTCATGCAAACTTTCAAAACTCAAAAAAATCGATTTTAATAGATTTACTTTGAATTAAGATATCTCCTCAACCAGACCTCCTAGAATGTTCTAGTTTTCAGCTATGGATAGCTACTGAAAAACTAGTAAAGCGTTTTGCAAGCGAAAATGACGTCATAGCCTTATTTGCGGAACTGTAGGCATCCAAAGTCATACAAGCCTTCATAACTCAAAAAAATAACTTTGAATGCAAATATCTCGAAAACTAGACCTTATAAAAGGGTTTGCTTTGGATGTGCTGGTTGCATCTGACAAAACTTTTCTATATATTTACATTTCAATGGGTTCCAGAGACTTTCGTAAAAAAATCAATTTTTAGTGATAAGGGGGTAGTCCATGCTTTTTTTCGAAAATCGATTGGAAAAAAAAAAGTTGAGTTTTGAACGGCAATGCAAAGACCTGACCGTTATCTGTTCAACAACGCTAACCGCAACCTCTTACGGGCTTTATTTTGGAAGTTATGGCCATATTAAGATTTTTAGTTTTTGGGTTGAAACAAGAAAGATTAACTTTGAATCAAAATTCCTCTGCAACCAGAGCCCACAAAATTTTCTAGTTTTCAGCAATGGATAGCTCTCCAAAAACTGATTAAGCGGTTAATAAACCGCAAGGCCTTCCGAGCCTTATGTGTGGAACTGTAGACATCCAAAGTCATGCAAACTTTCAAAACTCAAAAAAATCGATTTTAATGGATTTACTTTGAATTAAGATATCTCCGCAACCAGACCTACTAGAATGTTCTAGTTTTCAGCTATGGATAGCTACTAAAAAACTAGTAAAGCGTTTTGCAAGCGAAAATGACGTCATAGCCTTATTTGCGGAACTGTAGGCATCCAAAGTCATACAAGCCTTCATAACTCAAAAAAATAACTTTGAATGCAAATATCTCGAAAACTAGACCTTATAAAAGGGTTTGCTTTGGATGTGCTGGTTGCATTTGACAAAACTTTTCTATATATTTACATTTCAATGGGTTCCAGAGACTTTCGTAAAAAAATCAATTTTTAGTGATAAGGGGGTAGTCCATGCTTTTTTTCGAAAATCGATTGGAAAAAAAAAAGTTGAGTTTTGAACGGCAATGCAAAGACCTGACCGTTATCTGTTCAACAACGCTAACCGCAACCTCTTACGGGCTTTATTTTGGAAGTTATTGCCATATTAAGATTTTTAGTTTTTGGGTTGAAACAAGAAAGATTAACTTTGAATCAAAATTCCTCTGCAACCAGAGCCCACAAAATGCTCTAGTTTTCAGCAACGGATAGCTCTCCAAAAACTGATTAAGCGGTTAATAAGCCGCAAGGCCTTCCGAGCCTTATTTGTGGAACTGTAGACATCCAAAGTCATGCAAACTTTCAAAACTCAAAAAAATCGATTTTAATATATTTACTTTGAATTAAGATATCTCCTCAACCAGACCTCCTAGAATGTTCTAGTTTTCAGCTATGAATAGCTACTGAAAAACTAGTTCAGCGTTTTGCAAGCGAAAATGACGTCATAGCCTTATTTGCGGAACTGTAGGCATCCAAAGTCATACAAGCCTTCATAACTCAAAAAAATAACTTTGAATGCAAATATCTCGAAAACTAGACCTTATAAAAGGGTTTGCTTTGGATTTGCTGGTTGCATTTGACAAAACCTTTCTATATATTTACGTTTCAATGGGTTCCAGAGACTTTCGTAAAAAAATCAATTTTTAGTGATAAGGGGGTAGTCCATGCTTTTTTTCGAAAATCGATTGGAAAAAAAAGTTGAGTTTTGAACGGCAATGCAAAGACCTGACCGTTATCTGTTCAACAACGCTAACCGCAACCTCTTACGAGCTTTATTTTGGAAGTTATGGCCATATTAAGATTTTTAGTTTTTGGGTTGAAACAAGAAAGATTAACTTTGAATCAAAATTCCTCTGCAACCAGAGCCCACAAAATGCTCTAGTTTTCAGCAATGGATAGCTCTCCAAAAACTGATTAAGCGGTTAATAAACCGCAAGGCCTTCCGAGCCTTATTTGTGGAACTGTAGACATCCAAAGTCATGCAAACTTTCAAAACTCAAAAAAATCGATTTTAATAGATTTACTTTGAATTAAGATATCTCCTCAACCAGACCTCCTAGAATGTTCTAGTTTTCAGCTATGGATAGCTACTGAAAAACTAGTAAAGCGTTTTGCAAGCGAAAATGACGTCATAGCCTTATTTGCGGAACTGTAGGCATCCAAAGTCATACAAGCCTTCATAACTCAAAAAAATAACTTTGAATGCAAATATCTCGAAAACTAGACCTTATAAAAGGGTTTGCTTTGGATGTGCTGGTTGCATCTGACAAAACTTTTCTATATATTTACATTTCAATGGGTTCCAGAGACTTTCGTAAAAAAATCAATTTTTAGTGATAAGGGGGTAGTCCATGCTTTTTTTCGAAAATCGATTGGAAAAAAAAAAGTTGAGTTTTGAACGGCAATGCAAAGACCTGACCGTTATCTGTTCAACAACGCTAACCGCAACCTCTTACGGGCTTTATTTTGGAAGTTATGGCCATATTAAGATTTTTAGTTTTTGGGTTGAAACAAGAAAGATTAACTTTGAATCAAAATTCCTCTGCAACCAGAGCCCACAAAATTTTCTAGTTTTCAGCAATGGATAGCTCTCCAAAAACTGATTAAGCGGTTAATAAACCGCAAGGCCTTTCGAGCCTTATGTGTGGAACTGTAGACATCCAAAGTCATGCAAACTTTCAAAACTCAAAAAAATCGATTTTAATGGATTTACTTTGAATTAAGATATCTCCGCAACCAGACCTCCTAGAATGTTCTAGTTTTCAGCTATGGATAGCTACTAAAAAACTAGTAAAGCGTTTTGCAAGCGAAAATGACGTCATAGCCTTATTTGCGGAACTGTAGGCATCCAAAGTCATACAAGCCTTCATAACTCAAAAAAATAACTTTGAATGCAAATATCTCGAAAACTAGACCTTATAAAAGGGTTTGCTTTGGATGTGCTGGTTGCATTTGACAAAACTTTTCTATATATTTACATTTCAATGGGTTCCAGAGACTTTCGTAAAAAAATCAATTTTTAGTGATAAGGGGGTAGTCCATGCTTTTTTTCGAAAATCGATTGGAAAAAAAAAAAGTTGAGTTTTGAACGGCAATGCAAAGACCTGACCGTTATCTGTTCAACAACGCTAACCGCAACCTCTTACGGGCTTTATTTTGGAAGTTATTGCCATATTAAGATTTTTAGTTTTTGGGTTGAAACAAGAAAGATTAACTTTGAATCAAAATTCCTCTGCAACCAGAGCCCACAAAATGCTCTAGTTTTCAGCAACGGATAGCTCTCCAAAAACTGATTAAGCGGTTAATAAGCCGCAAGGCCTTCCGAGCCTTATTTGTGGAACTGTAGACATCCAAAGTCATGCAAACTTTCAAAACTCAAAAAAATCGATTTTAATAGATTTACTTTGAATTAAGATATCTCCTCAACCAGACCTCCTAGAATGTTCTAGTTTTCAGCTATGAATAGCTACTGAAAAACTAGTTAAGCGTTTTGCAAGCGAAAATGACGTCATAGCCTTATTTGCGGAACTGTAGGCATCCAAAGTCATACAAGCCTTCATAACTCAAAAAAATAACTTTGAATGCAAATATCTCGAAAACTAGACCTTATAAAAGGGTTTGCTTTGGATTTGCTGGTTGCATTTGACAAAACCTTTCTATATATTTACGTTTCAATGGGTTCCAGAGACTTTCGTAAAAAAATCAATTTTTAGTGATAAGGGGGTAGTCCATGCTTTTTTTCGAAAATCGATTGGAAAAAAAAAGTTGAGTTTTGAACGGCAATGCAAAGACCTGACCGTTATCTGTTCAACAACGCTAACCGCAACCTCTTACGAGCTTTATTTTGGAAGTTATGGCCATATTAAGATTTTTAGTTTTTGGGTTGAAACAAGAAAGATTAACTTTGAATCAAAATTCCTCTGCAACCAGAGCCCACAAAATGCTCTAGTTTTCAGCAATGGATAGCTCTCCAAAAACTGATTAAGCGGTTAATAAACCGCAAGGCCTTCCGAGCCTTATTTGTGGAACTGTAGACATCCAAAGTCATGCAAACTTTCAAAACTCAAAAAAATCGATTTTAATAGATTTACTTTGAATTAAGATATCTCCTCAACCAGACCTCATAGAATGTTCTAGTTTTCAGCTATGGATAGCTACTGAAAAACTAGTAAAGCGTTTTGCAAGCGAAAATGACGTCATAGCCTTATTTGCGGAACTGTAGGCATCCAAAGTCATACAAGCCTTCATAACTCAAAAAAATAACTTTGAATGCAAATATCTCGAAAACTAGACCTTATAAAAGGGTTTGCTTTGGATGTGCTGGTTGCATTTGACAAAACTTTTCTATATATTTACATTTCAATGGGTTCCAGAGACTTTCGTAAAAAAATCAATTTTTAGTGATAAGGGGGTAGTCCATGCTTTTTTTCGAAAATCGATTGGAAAAAAAAAGTTGAGTTTTGAACGGCAATGCAAAGACCTGACCGTTATCTGTTCAACAACGCTAACCGCAACCTCTTACGAGCTTTATTTTGGAAGTTATGGCCATATTAAGATTTTTAGTTTTTGGGTTGAAACAAGAAAGATTAACTTTGAATCAAAATTCCTCTGCAACCAGAGCCCACAAAATGCTCTAGTTTTCAGCAATAGATAGCTCTCCAAAAACTGATTAAGCGGTTAATAAACCGCAAGGCCTTCCGAGCCTTATGTGTGGAACTGTAGACATCCAAAGTCATGCAAACTTTCAAAACTCAAAAAAATCGATTTTAATGGATTTACTTTGAATTAAGATATCTCCGCAACCAGACCTCCTAGAATGTTCTAGTTTTCAGCTATGGATAGCTACTGAAAAACTAGTAAAGCGTTTTGCAAGCGAAAATGACGTCATAGCCTTATTTGCGGAACTGTAGGCATCCAAAGTCATACAAGCCTTCATAACTCAAAAAAATAACTTTGAATGCAAATATCTCGAAAACTAGACCTTATAAAAGGGTTTGCTTTGGATGTGCTGGTTGCATTTGACAAAACTTTTCTATATATTTACATTTCAATGGGTTCCAGAGACTTTCGTAAAAAAATCAATTTTTAGTGATAAGGGGGTAGTCCATGCTTTTTTTCGAAAATCGATTGGAAAAAAAAAAGTTGAGTTTTGAACGGCAATGCAAAGACCTGACCGTTATCTGTTCAACAACGCTAACCGCAACCTCTTACGGGCTTTATTTTGGAAGTTATGGCCATATTAAGATTTTTAGTTTTTGGGTTGAAACAAGAAAGATTAACTTTGAATCAAAATTCCTCTGCAACCAGAGCCCACAAAATGCTCTAGTTTTCAGCAATGGATAGCTCTCCAAAAACTGATTAAGCGGTTAATAAGCCGCAAGGCCTTCCGAGCCTTATTTGTGGAACAGTAGACATCCAAAGTCATGCAAACTTTCAAAACTCAAAAAAATCGATTTTAATAGATTTACTTTGAATTAAGATATCTCCTCAACCAGACCTCCAAGAATGTTCTAGTTTTCAGCTATCGATAGCTACTGAAAAACTAGTTAAGCGTTTTGCAAGCGAAAATGACGTCATAGCCTTATTTGCGGAACTGTAGGCATCCAAAGTCATACAAGCCTTCATAACTCAAAAAAATAACTTTGAATGCAAATATCTCGAAAACTAGACCTTATAAAAGGGTTTGCTTTGGATTTGCTGGTTGCATTTGACAAAACCTTTCTATATATTTACGTTTCAATGGGTTCCAGAGACTTTCGTAAAAAAATCAATTTTTAGTGATAAGGGGGTAGTCCATGCTTTTTTTCGAAAATCGATTGGAAAAAAAAAGTTGAGTTTTGAACGGCAATGCAAAGACCTGACCGTTATCTGTTCAACAACGCTAACCGCAACCTCTTACGAGCTTTATTTTGGAAGTTATGGCCATATTAAGATTTTTAGTTTTTGGGTTGAAACAAGAAAGATTAACTTTGAATCAAAATTCCTCTGCAACCAGAGCCCACAAAATGCTCTAGTTTTCAGCAATGGATAGCTCTCCAAAAACTGATTAAGCGGTTTATAAGCCGCAAGGCCTTCCGAGCCTTATTTGTGGAACTGTAGACATCCAAAGTCATGCAAACTTTCAAAACTCAAAAAAATCGATTTTAATAGATTTACTTTGAATTAAGATATCTCCTCAACCAGACCTCCTAGAATGTTCTAGTTTTCAGCTATGGATAGCTACTGAAAAACTAGTTAAGCGTTTTGCAAGCGAAAATGACGTCATAGCCTTATTTGCGGAACTGTAGGCATCCAAAGTCATACAAGCCTTCATAACTCAAAAAAATAAGTTTGAATGCAAATATCTCGAAAACTAGACCTTATAAAAGGGTTTGCTTTGGATGTGCTGGTTGCATCTGACAAAACTTTTCTATATATTTACATTTCAATGGGTTCCAGAGACTTTCGTAAAAAAATCAATTTTTAGTGATAAGGGGGTAGTCCATGCTTTTTTTCGAAAATCGATTGGAAAAAAAAAAGTTGAGTTTTGAACGGCAATGCAAAGACCTGACCGTTATCTGTTCAACAACGCTAACCGCAACCTCTTACGGGCTTTATTTTGGAAGTTATGGCCATATTAAGATTTTTAGTTTTTGGGTTGAAACAAGAAAGATTAACTTTGAATCAAAATTCCTCTGCAACTAGAGCCCACAAAATGCTCTAGTTTTCAGCAATGGATAGCTCTCCAAAAACTGATTAAGCGGTTAATAAGCCGCAAGGCCTTCCGAGCCTTATTTGTGGAACTGTAGACATCCAAAGTCATGCAAACTTTCAAAACTCAAAAAAATCGATTTTAATAGATTTACTTTGAATTAAGATATCTCCTCAACCAGACCTCCTAGAATGTTCTAGTTTTCAGCTATGGATAGCTACTGAAAAACTAGTTAAGCGTTTTGCAAGCGAAAATGACGTCATAGCCTTATTTGCGGAACTGTAGGCATCCAAAGTCATACAAGCCTTCATAACTCAAAAAAATAACTTTGAATGCAAATATCTCGAAAACTAGACCTTATAAAAGGGTTTGCTTTGGATGTGCTGGTTGCATTTGACAAAACTTTTCTATATATTTACATTTCAATGGGTTCCAGAGACTTTCGTAAAAAAATCAATTTTTAGTGATAAGGGGGTAGTCCATGCTTTTTTTCGAAAATCGATTGGAAAAAAAAAGTTGAGTTTTGAACGGCAATGCAAAGACCTGACCGTTATCTGTTCAACAACGCTAACCGCAACCTCTTACGAGCTTTATTTTGGAAGTTATGGCCATATTAAGATTTTTAGTTTTTGGGTTGAAACAAGAAAGATTAACTTTGAATCAAAATTCCTCTGCAACCAGAGCCCACAAAATGCTCTCGTTTTCAGCAATAGATAGCTCTCCAAAAACTGATTAAGCGGTTAATAAACCGCAAGGCCTTCCGAGCCTTATGTGTGGAACTGTAGACATCCAAAGTCATGCAAACTTTCAAAACTCAAAAAAATCGATTTTAATGGATTTACTTTGAATTAAGATATCTCCGCAACCAGACCTCCTAGAATGTTCTAGTTTTCAGCTATGGATAGCTACTGAAAAACTAGTGAAGCGTTTTGCAAGCGAAAATGACGTCATAGCCTTATTTGCGGAACTGTAGGCATCCAAAGTCATACAAGCCTTCATAACTCAAAAAAATAACTTTGAATGCAAATATCTCGAAAACTAGACCTTATAAAAGGGTTTGCTTTGGATGTGCTGGTTGCATTTGACAAAACTTTTCTATATATTTACATTTCAATGGGTTCCAGAGACTTTCGTAAAAAAATCAATTTTTAGTGATAAGGGGGTAGTCCATGCTTTTTTTCGAAAATCGATTGGAAAAAAAAAGTTGAGTTTTGAACGGCAATGCAAAGACCTGACCGTTATCTGTTCAACAACGCTAACCGCAACCTCTTACGAGCTTTATTTTGGAAGTTATGGCCATATTAAGATTTTTAGTTTTTGGGTTGAAACAAGAAAGATTAACTTTGAATCAAAATTCCTCTGCAACCAGAGCCCACAAAATGCTCTAGTTTTCAGCAATGGATAGCTCTCCAAAAACTGATTAAGCGGTTTATAAGCCGCAAGGCCTTCCGAGCCTTATTTGTGGAACTGTAGACATCCAAAGTCATGCAAACTTTCAAAACTCAAAAAAATCGATTTTAATAGATTTACTTTGAATTAAGATATCTCCTCAACCAGACCTCCTAGAATGTTCTAGTTTTCAGCTATGGATAGCTACTGAAAAACTAGTTAAGCGTTTTGCAAGCGAAAATGACGTCATAGCCTTATTTGCGGAACTGTAGGCATCCAAAGTCATACAAGCCTTCATAACTCAAAAAAATAAGTTTGAATGCAAATATCTCGAAAACTAGACCTTATAAAAGGGTTTGCTTTGGATGTGCTGGTTGCATCTGACAAAACTTTTCTATATATTTACATTTCAATGGGTTCCAGAGACTTTCGTAAAAAAATCAATTTTTAGTGATAAGGGGGTAGTCCATGCTTTTTTTCGAAAATCGATTGGAAAAAAAAAAGTTGAGTTTTGAACGGCAATGCAAAGACCTGACCGTTATCTGTTCAACAACGCTAACCGCAACCTCTTACGGGCTTTATTTTGGAAGTTATGGCCATATTAAGATTTTTAGTTTTTGGGTTGAAACAAGAAAGATTAACTTTGAATCAAAATTCCTCTGCAACTAGAGCCCACAAAATGCTCTAGTTTTCAGCAATGGATAGCTCTCCAAAAACTGATTAAGCGGTTAATAAGCCGCAAGGCCTTCCGAGCCTTATTTGTGGAACTGTAGACATCCAAAGTCATGCAAACTTTCAAAACTCAAAAAAATCGATTTTAATAGATTTACTTTGAATTAAGATATCTCCTCAACCAGACCTCCTAGAATGTTCTAGTTTTCAGCTATGGATAGCTACTGAAAAACTAGTTAAGCGTTTTGCAAGCGAAAATGACGTCATAGCCTTATTTGCGGAACTGTAGGCATCCAAAGTCATACAAGCCTTCATAACTCAAAAAAATAACTTTGAATGCAAATATCTCGAAAACTAGACCTTATAAAAGGGTTTGCTTTGGATGTGCTGGTTGCATTTGACAAAACTTTTCTATATATTTACATTTCAATGGGTTCCAGAGACTTTCGTAAAAAAATCAATTTTTAGTGATAAGGGGGTAGTCCATGCTTTTTTTCGAAAATCGATTGGAAAAAAAAAGTTGAGTTTTGAACGGCAATGCAAAGACCTGACCGTTATCTGTTCAACAACGCTAACCGCAACCTCTTACGAGCTTTATTTTGGAAGTTATGGCCATATTAAGATTTTTAGTTTTTGGGTTGAAACAAGAAAGATTAACTTTGAATCAAAATTCCTCTGCAACCAGAGCCCACAAAATGCTCTCGTTTTCAGCAATAGATAGCTCTCCAAAAACTGATTAAGCGGTTAATAAACCGCAAGGCCTTCCGAGCCTTATGTGTGGAACTGTAGACATCCAAAGTCATGCAAACTTTCAAAACTCAAAAAAATCGATTTTAATGGATTTACTTTGAATTAAGATATCTCCGCAACCAGACCTCCTAGAATGTTCTAGTTTTCAGCTATGGATAGCTACTGAAAAACTAGTGAAGCGTTTTGCAAGCGAAAATGACGTCATAGCCTTATTTGCGGAACTGTAGGCATCCAAAGTCATACAAGCCTTCATAACTCAAAAAAATAACTTTGAATGCAAATATCTCGAAAACTAGACCTTATAAAAGGGTTTGCTTTGGATGTGCTGGTTGCATTTGACAAAACTTTTCTATATATTTACATTTCAATGGGTTCCAGAGACTTTCGTAAAAAAATCAATTTTTAGTGATAAGGGGGTAGTCCATGCTTTTTTTCGAAAATCGATTGGAAAAAAAAGTTGAATTTTGAACGGCAATGCAAAGACCTGACCGTTATCTGTTCAACAACGCTAACCGCAACCTCTTACGGGCTTTATTTTGGAAGTTATGGCCATATTAAGATTTTTAGTTTTTGGGTTGAAACAAGAAAGATTAACTTTGAATCAAAATTCCTCTGCAACCAGAGCCCACAAAATGCTCTAGTTTTCAGCAATGGATAGCTCTCCAAAAACTGATTAAGCGGTTAATAAGCCGCAAGGCCTTCCGAGCCTTATTTGTGGAACTGTAGACATCCAAAGTCATGCAAACTTTCAAAACTCAAAAAAATCGATTTTAATAGATTTACTTTGAATTAAGATATCTCCTCAACCAGACCTCCTAGAATGTTCTAGTTTTCAGCTATGAAAAGCTACTGAAAAACTAGTTAAGCGTTTTGCAAGCGAAAATGACGTCATAGCCTAATTTGCGGAACTGTAGGCATCCAAAGTCATACAAGCCTTCATAACTCAAAAAAATAACTTTGAATGCAAATATCTCGAAAACTAGACCTTATAAAAGGGTTTGCTTTGGATGTGCTGGTTGCATCTGACAAAACTTTTCTATATATTTACATTTCAATGGGTTCCAGAGACTTTCGTAAAAAAATCAATTTTTAGTGATAAGGGGGTAGTCCATGCTTTTTTTCGAAAATCGATTGGAAAAAAAAAAGTTGAGTTTTGAACGGCAATGCAAAGACCTGACCGTTATCTGTTCAACAACGCTAACCGCAACCTCTTACGGGCTTTATTTTGGAAGTTATGGCCATATTAAGATTTTTAGTTTTTGGGTTGAAACAAGAAAGATTAACTGTGAATCAAAATTCCTCTGCAACTAGAGCCCACAAAATGCTCTAGTTTTCAGCAATGGATAGCTCTCCAAAAACTGATTAAGCGGTTAATAAGCCGCAAGGCCTTCCGAGCCTTATTTGTGGAACTGTAGACATCCAAAGTCATGCAAACTTTCAAAACTCAAAAAAATCGATTTTAATAGATTTACTTTGAATTAAGATATCTCCTCAACCAGACCTCCTAGAATGTTCTAGTTTTCAGCTATGGATAGCTACTGAAAAACTAGTTAAGCGTTTTGCAAGCGAAAATGACGTCATAGCCTTATTTGCGGAACTGTAGGCATCCAAAGTCATACAAGCCTTCATAACTCAAAAAAATAACTTTGAATGCAAATATCTCGAAAACTAGACCTTATAAAAGGGTTTGCTTTGGATGTGCTGGTTGCATTTGACAAAACTTTTCTATATATTTACATTTCAATGGGTTCCAGAGACTTTCGTAAAAAAATCAATTTTTAGTGATAAGGGGGTAGTCCATGCTTTTTTTCGAAAATCGATTGGAAAAAAAAAAGTTGAGTTTTGAACGGCAATGCAAAGACCTGACCGTTATCTGTTCAACAACGCTAACCGCAACCTCTTACGAGCTTTATTTTGGAAGTTATGGCCATATTAAGATTTTTAGTTTTTGGGTTGAAACAAGAAAGATTAACTTTGAATCAAAATTCCTCTGCAACCAGAGCCCACAAAATGCTCTAGTTTTCAGCAATAGATAGCTCTCCAAAAACTGATTAAGCGGTTAATAAACCGCAAGGCCTTCCGAGCCTTATGTGTGGAACTGTAGACATCCAAAGTCATGCAAACTTTCAAAACTCAAAAAAATCGATTTTAATGGATTTACTTTGAATTAAGATATCTCCGCAACCAGACCTCCTAGAATGTTCTAGTTTTCAGCTATGGATAGCTACTGAAAAACTAGTAAAGCGTTTTGCAAGCGAAAATGACGTCATAGCCTTATTTGCGGAACTGTAGGCATCCAAAGTCATACAAGCCTTCATAACTCAAAAAAATAACTTTGAATGCAAATATCTCGAAAACTAGACCTTATAAAAGGGTTTGCTTTGGATGTGCTGGTTGCATTTGACAAAACTTTTCTATATATTTACATTTCAATGGGTTCCAGAGACTTTCGTAAAAAAATCAATTTTTAGTGATAAGGGGGTAGTCCATGCTTTTTTTCGAAAATCGATTGGAAAAAAAAAGTTGAGTTTTGAACGGCAATGCAAAGACCTGACCGTTATCTGTTCAACAACGCTAACCGCAACCTCTTACGAGCTTTATTTTGGAAGTTATGGCCATATTAAGATTTTTAGTTTTTGGGTTGAAACAAGAAAGATTAACTTTGAATCAAAATTCCTCTGCAACCAGAGCCCACAAAATGCTCTCGTTTTCAGCAATAGATAGCTCTCCAAAAACTGATTAAGCGGTTAATAAACCGCAAGGCCTTCCGAGCCTTATGTGTGGAACTGTAGACATCCAAAGTCATGCAAACTTTCAAAACTCAAAAAAATCGATTTTAATGGATTTACTTTGAATTAAGATATCTCCGCAACCAGACCTCCTAGAATGTTCTAGTTTTCAGCTATGGATAGCTACTGAAAAACTAGTAAAGCGTTTTGCAAGCGAAAATGACGTCATAGCCTTATTTGCGGAACTGTAGGCATCCAAAGTCATACAAGCCTTCATAACTCAAAAAAATAACTTTGAATGCAAATATCTCGAAAACTAGACCTTATAAAAGGGTTTGCTTTGGATGTGCTGGTTGCATTTGACAAAACTTTTCTATATATTTACATTTCAATGGGTTCCAGAGACTTTCGTAAAAAAATCAATTTTTAGTGATAAGGGGGTAGTCCATGCTTTTTTTCGAAAATCGATTGGAAAAAAAAAGTTGAATTTTGAACGGCAATGCAAAGACCTGACCGTTATCTGTTCAACAACGCTAACCGCAACCTCTTACGGGCTTTATTTTGGAAGTTATGGCCATATTAAGATTTTTAGTTTTTGGGTTGAAACAAGAAAGATTAACTTTGAATCAAAATTCCTCTGCAACCAGAGCCCACAAAATGCTCTCGTTTTCAGCAATAGATAGCTCTCCAAAAACTGATTAAGCGGTTAATAAACCGCAAGGCCTTCCGAGCCTTATGTGTGGAACTGTAGACATCCAAAGTCATGCAAACTTTCAAAACTCAAAAAAATCGATTTTAATGGATTTACTTTGAATTAAGATATCTCCGCAACCAGACCTCCTAGAATGTTCTAGTTTTCAGCTATGGATAGCTACTGAAAAACTAGTAAAGCGTTTTGCAAGCGAAAATGACGTCATAGCCTTATTTGCGGAACTGTAGGCATCCAAAGTCATACAAGCCTTCATAACTCAAAAAAATAACTTTGAATGCAAATATCTCGAAAACTAGACCTTATAAAAGGGTTTGCTTTGGATGTGCTGGTTGCATTTGACAAAACTTTTCTATATATTTACATTTCAATGGGTTCCAGAGACTTTCGTAAAAAAATCAATTTTTAGTGATAAGGGGGTAGTCCATGCTTTTTTTCGAAAATCGATTGGAAAAAAAAAGTTGAATTTTGAACGGCAATGCAAAGACCTGACCGTTATCTGTTCAACAACGCTAACCGCAACCTCTTACGGGCTTTATTTTGGAAGTTATGGCCATATTAAGATTTTTAGTTTTTGGGTTGAAACAAGAAAGATTAACTTTGAATCAAAATTCCTCTGCAACCAGAGCCCACAAAATGCTCTAGTTTTCAGCAATGGATAGCTCTACAAAAACTGATTAAGCGGTTAATAAGCCGCAAGGCCTTCCGAGCCTTATTTGTGGAACTGTAGACATCCAAAGTCATGCAAACTTTCAAAACTCAAAAAAATCGATTTTAATAGATTTACTTTGAATTAAGATATCTCCTCAACCAGACCTCCTAGAATGTTCTAGTTTTCAGCTATGAAAAGCTACTGAAAAACTAGTTAAGCGTTTTGCAAGCGAAAATGACGTCATAGCCTTATTTGCGGAACTGTAGGCATCCAAAGTCATACAAGCCTTCATAACTCAAAAAAATAACTTTGAATGCAAATATCTCGAAAACTAGACCTTATAAAAGGGTTTGCTTTGGATTTGCTGGTTGCATTTGACAAAACCTTTCTATATATTTACGTTTCAATGGGTTCCAGAGACTTTCGTAAAAAAATCAATTTTTAGTGATAAGGGGGTAGTCCATGCTTTTTTTCGAAAATCGATTGGAAAAAAAAAGTTGAGTTTTGAACGGCAATGCAAAAACCTGACCGTTATCTGTTCAACAACGCTAACCGCAACCTCTTACGGGCTTTATTTTGGAAGTTATGGCCATATTAAGATTTTTAGTTTTTGGGTTGAAACAAGAAAGATTAACTTTGAATCAAAATTCCTCTGCAACCAGAGCCCACAAAATGCTCTAGTTTTCAGCAATGGATAGCTCTCCAAAAACTGATTAAGCGGTTAATAAACCGCAAGGCCTTCCGAGCCTTATTTGTGGAACTGTAGACGTCCAAAGTCATGCAAACTTTCAAAACTCAAAAAAATCGATTTTAATAGATTTACTTTGAATTAAGATATCTCCTCAACCAGACCTCCTAGAATGTTCTAGTTTTCAGCTATGGATAGCTACTGAAAAACTAGTTAAGCGTTTTGCAAGCGAAAATGACGTCATAGCCTTATTTGCGGAACTGTAGGCATCCAAAGTCATACAAGCCTTCATAACTCAAAAAAATAACTTTGAATGCAAATATCTCGAAAACTAGACCTTATAAAAGGGTTTGCTTTGGATGTGCTGGTTGCATTTGACAAAACTTTTCTATATATTTACATTTCAATGGGTTCCAGAGACTTTCGTAAAAAAATCAATTTTTAGTGATAAGGGGGTAGTCCATGCTTTTTTTCGAAAATCGATTGGAAAAAAAAAGTTGAGTTTTGAACGGCAATGCAAAGACCTGACCGTTATCTGTTCAACAACGCTAACCGCAACCTCTTACGAGCTTTATTTTGGAAGTTATGGCCATATTAAGATTTTTAGTTTTTGGGTTGAAACAAGAAAGATTAACTTTGAATCAAAATTCCTCTGCAACCAGAGCCCACAAAATGCTCTCGTTTTCAGCAATATATAGCTCTCCAAAAACTGATTAAGCGGTTAATAAACCGCAAGGCCTTCCGAGCCTTATGTGTGGAACTGTAGACATCCAAAGTCATGCAAACTTTCAAAACTCAAAAAAATCGATTTTAATGGATTTACTTTGAATTAAGATATCTCCGCAACCAGACCTCCTAGAATGTTCTAGTTTTCAGCTATGGATAGCTACTGAAAAACTAGTAAAGCGTTTTGCAAGCGAAAATGACGTCATAGCCTTATTTGCGGAACTGTAGGCATCCAAAGTCATACAAGCCTTCATAACTCAAAAAAATAACTTTGAATGCAAATATCTCGAAAACTAGACCTTATAAAAGGGTTTGCTTTGGATGTGCTGGTTGCATTTGACAAAACTTTTCTATATATTTACATTTCAATGGGTTCCAGAGACTTTCGTAAAAAAATCAATTTTTAGTGATAAGGGGGTAGTCCATGCTTTTTTTCGAAAATCGATTGGAAAAAAAAAAGTTGAATTTTGAACGGCAATGCAAAGACCTGACCGTTATCTGTTCAACAACGCTAACCGCAACCTCTTACGGGCTTTATTTTGGAAGTTATGGCCATATTAAGATTTTTAGTTTTTGGGTTGAAACAAGAAAGATTAACTTTGAATCAAAATTCCTCTGCAACCAGAGCCCACAAAATGCTCTAGTTTTCAGCAATGGATAGCTCTCCAAAAACTGATTAAGCGGTTAATAAGCCGCAAGGCCTTCCGAGCCTTATTTGTGGAACTGTAGACATCCAAAGTCATGCAAACTTTCAAAACTCAAAAAAATCGATTTTAATAGATTTACTTTGAATTAAGATATCTCCTCAACCAGACCTCCTAGAATGTTCTAGTTTTCAGCTATGAAAAGCTACTGAAAAACTAGTTAAGCGTTTTGCAAGCGAAAATGACGTCATAGCCTTATTTGCGGAACTGTAGGCATCCAAAGTCATACAAGCCTTCATAACTCAAAAAAATAACTTTGAATGCAAATATCTCGAAAACTAGACCTTATAAAAGGGTTTGCTTTGGATTTGCTGGTTGCATTTGACAAAACCTTTCTATATATTTACGTTTCAATGGGTTCCAGAGACTTTCGTAAAAAAATCAATTTTTAGTGATAAGGGGGTAACTCCATGCTTTTTTTCGAAAATCGATTGGAAAAAAAAAGTTGAGTTTTGAACGGCAATGCAAAAACCTGACCGTTATCTGTTCAACAACGCTAACCGCAACCTCTTACGGGCTTTATTTTGGAAGTTATGGCCATATTAAGATTTTTAGTTTTTGGGTTGAAACAAGAAAGATTAACTTTGAATCAAAATTCCTCTGCAACCAGAGCCCACAAAATGCTCTAGTTTTCAGCAATGGATAGCTCTCCAAAAACTGATTAAGCGGTTAATAAACCGCAAGGCCTTCCGAGCCTTATTTGTGGAACTGTAGACATCCAAAGTCATGCAAACTTTCAAAACTCAAAAAAATCGATTTTAATAGATTTACTTTGAATTAAGATATCTCCTCAACCAGACCTCCAAGAATGTTCTAGTTTTCAGCTATGGATAGCTACTGAAAAACTAGTAAAGCGTTTTGCAAGCGAAAATGACGTCATAGCCTTATTTGCGGAACTGTAGGCATCCAAAGTCATACAAGCCTTCATAACTCAAAAAAATAACTTTGAATGCAAATATCTCGAAAACTAGACCTTATAAAAGGGTTTGCTTTGGATTTGCTGGTTGCATTTGACAAAACCTTTCTATATATTTACGTTTCAATGGGTTCCAGAGACTTTCGTAAAAAAATCAATTTTTAGTGATAAGGGGGTAGTCCATGCTTTTTTTCGAAAATCGATTGGAAAAAAAAAGTTGAGTTTTGAACGGCAATGCAAAGACCTGACCGTTATCTGTTCAACAACGCTAACCGCAACCTCTTACGAGCTTTATTTTGGAAGTTATGGCCATATTAAGATTTTTAGTTTTTGGGTTGAAACAAGAAAGATTAACTTTGAATCAAAATTCCTCTGCAACCAGAGCCCACAAAATGCTCTAGTTTTCAGCAATAGATAGCTCTCCAAAAACTGATTAAGCGGTTAATAAACCGCAAGGCCTTCCGAGCCTTATTTGTGGAACTGTAGACATCCAAAGTCATGCAAACTTTCAAAACTCAAAAAAATCGATTTTAATGGATTTACTTTGAATTTAGATATCTCCGCAACCAGACCTCCTAGAATGTTCTAGTTTTCAGCTATGGATAGCTACTGAAAAACTAGTAAAGCGTTTTGCAAGCGAAAATGACGTCATAGCCTTATTTGCGGAACTGTAGGCATCCAAAGTCATACAAGCCTTCATAACTCAAAAAAATAACTTTGAATGCAAATATCTCGAAAACTAGACCTTATAAAAGGGTTTGCTTTGGATTTGCTGGTTGCATTTGACAAAACCTTTCTATATATTTACGTTTCAATGGGTTCCAGAGACTTTCGTAAAAAAATCAATTTTTAGTGATAAGGGGGTAGTCCATGCTTTTTTTCGAAAATCGATTGGAAAAAAAGTTGAGTTTTGAACGGAAATGCAAAGACCTGACCGTTATCTGTTCAACAACGCTAACCGCAACCTCTTACGAGCTTTATTTTGGAAGTTATGGCCATATTAAGATTTTTAGTTTTTGGGTTGAAACAAGAAAGATTAACTTTGAATCAAAATTCCTCTGCAACCAGAGCCCACAAAATGCTCTAGTTTTCAGCAATGGATAGCTCTCCAAAAACTGATTAAGCGGTTAATAAACCGCAAGGCCTTCCGAGCCTTATTTGTGGAACTGTAGACATCCAAAGTCATGCAAACTTTCAAAACTCAAAAAAATCGATTTTAATAGATTTACTTTGAATTAAGATATCTCCTCAACCAGACCTCCTAGAATGTTCTAGTTTTCAGCTATGGATAGCTACTGAAAAACTAGTTAAGCGTTTTGCAAGCGAAAATGACGTCATAGCCTTATTTGCGGAACTGTAGGCATCCAAAGTCATACAAGCCTTCATAACTCAAAAAAATAACTTTGAATGCAAATATCTCGAAAACTAGACCTTATAAAAGGGTTTGCTTTGGATGTGCTGGTTGCATTTGACAAAACTTTTCTATATATTTACATTTCAATGGGTTCCAGAGACTTTCTTAAAAAAATCAATTTTTAGTGATAAGGGGGTAGTCCATGCTTTTTTTCGAAAATCGATTGGAAAAAAAAAAGTTGAGTTTTGAACGGCAATGCAAAGACCTGACCGTTATCTGTTCAACAACGCTAACCGCAACCTCTTACGAGCTTTATTTTGGAAGTTATGGCCATATTAAGATTTTTAGTTTTTGGGTTGAAACAAGAAAGATTAACTTTGAATCAAAATTCCTCTGCAACCAGAGCCCACAAAATGCTCTAGTTTTCAGCAATGGATAGCTCTCCAAAAACTGATTAAGCGGTTTATAAGCCGCAAGGCCTTCCGAGCCTTATTTGTGGAACTGTAGACATCCAAAGTCATGCAAACTTTCAAAACTCAAAAAAATCGATTTTAATAGATTTACTTTGAATTAAGATATCTCCTCAACCAGACCTCCAAGAATGTTCTAGTTTTCAGCTATGGATAGCTACTGAAAAACTAGTTAAGCGTTTTGCAAGCGAAAATGACGTCATAGCCTTATTTGCGGAACTGTAGGCATCCAAAGTCATACAAGCCTTCATAACTCAAAAAAATAACTTTGAATGCAAATATCTCGAAAACTAGACCTTATAAAAGGGTTTGCTTTGGATTTGCTGGTTGCATTTGACAAAACCTTTCTATATATTTACGTTTCAATGGGTTCCAGAGACTTTCGTAAAAAAATCAATTTTTAGTGATAAGGGGGTAGTCCATGCTTTTTTTCGAAAATCGATTGGAAAAAAAAAGTTGAGTTTTGAACGGCAATGCAAAGACCTGACCGTTATCTGTTCAACAACGCTAACCGCAACCTCTTACGAGCTTTATTTTGGAAGTTATGGCCATATTAAGATTTTTAGTTTTTGGGTTGAAACAAGAAAGATTAACTTTGAATCAAAATTCCTCTGCAACCAGAGCCCACAAAATGCTCTAGTTTTCAGCAATAGATAGCTCTCCAAAAACTGATTAAGCGGTTAATAAACCGCAAGGCCTTCCGAGCCTTATTTGTGGAACTGTAGACATCCAAAGTCATGCAAACTTTCAAAACTCAAAAAAATCGATTTTAATGGATTTACTTTGAATTAAGATATCTCCGCAACCAGACCTCCTAGAATGTTCTAGTTTTCAGCTATGGATAGCTACTGAAAAACTAGTAAAGCGTTTTGCAAGCGAAAATGACGTCATAGCCTTATTTGCGGAACTGTAGGCATCCAAAGTCATACAAGCCTTCATAACTCAAAAAAATAACTTTGAATGCAAATATCTCGAAAACTAGACCTTATAAAAGGGTTTGCTTTGGATGTGCTGGTTGCATTTGACAAAACTTTTCTATATATTTACATTCCAATGGGTTCCAGAGACTTTCGTAAAAAAATCAATTTTTAGTGATAAGGGGGTAGTCCATGCTTTTTTTCGAAAATCGATTGGAAAAAAAAAAAGTTGAGTTTTGAACGGCAATGCAAAGACCTGACCGTTATCTGTTCAACAACGCTAACCGCAACCTCTTACGGGCTTTATTTTGGAAGTTATGGCCATATTAAGATTTTTAGTTTTTGGGTTGAAACAAGAAAGATTAACTTTGAATCAAAATTCCTCTGCAACCAGAGCCCACAAAATGCTCTAGTTTTCAGCAATGGATAGCTCTTCAAAAACTGATTAAGCGGTTAATAAGCCGCAAGGCCTTCCGAGCCTTATTTGTGGAACTGTAGACATCCAAAGTCATGCAAACTTTCAAAACTCAAAAAAATCGATTTTAATAGATTTACTTTGAATTAAGATATCTCCTCAACCAGACCTCCTAGAATGTTCTAGTTTTCAGCTATGAATAGCTACTGAAAAACTAGTTAAGCGAAAATGACGTCATAGCCTTATTTGCGGAACTGTAGGCATCCAAAGTCATACAAGCCTTCATAACTCAAAAAAATAACTTTGAATGCAAATATCTCGAAAACTAGACCTTATAAAAGGGTTTGCTTTGGATTTGCTGGTTGCATTTGACAAAACCTTTCTATATATTTACGTTTCAATGGGTTCCAGAGACTTTCGTAAAAAAATCAATTTTTAGTGATAAGGGGGTAGTCCATGCTTTTTTTCGAAAATCGATTGGAAAAAAAAAGTTGAGTTTTGAACGGCAATGCAAAGACCTGACCGTTATCTGCTAACCGCAACCTCTTACGAGCTTTATTTTGGAAGTTATGGCCATATTAAGATTTTTAGTTTTTGGGTTGAAACAAGAAAGATTAACTTTGAATCAAAATTCCTCTGCAACCAGAGCCCACAAAATGCTCTAGTTTTCAGCAATGGATAGCTCTCCAAAAACTGATTAAGCGGTTAATAAGCCGCAAGGCCTTCCGAGCCTTATTTGTGGAACTGTAGACATCCAAAGTCATGCAAACTTTCAAAACTCAAAAAAATCGATTTTAATAGATTTACTTTGAATTAAGATATCTCCTCAACCAGACCTCCTAGAATGTTCGAGTTTTCAGCTATGAAAAGCTACTGAAAAACTAGTTAAGCGTTTTGCAAGCGAAAATGACGTCATAGCCTTATTTGCGGAACTGTAGGCATCCAAAGTCATACAAGCCTTCATAACTCAAAAAAATAACTTTGAATGCAAATATCTCGAAAACTAGACCTTATAAAAGGGTTTGCTTTGGATTTGCTGGTTGCATTTGACAAAACCTTTCTATATATTTACGTTTCAATGGGTTCCAGAGACTTTCGTAAAAAAATCAATTTTTAGTGATAAGGGGGTAGTCCATGCTTTTTTTCGAAAATCGATTGGAAAAAAAAAGTTGAGTTTTGAACGGCAATGCAAAGACCTGACCGTTATCTGTTCAACAACGCTAACCGCAACCTCTTACGAGCTTTATTTTGGAAGTTATGGCCATATTAAGATTTTTAGTTTTTGGGTTGAAACAAGAAAGATTAACTTTGAATCAAAATTCCTCTGCAACCAGAGCCCACAAAATGCTCTAGTTTTCAGCAATAGATAGCTCTCCAAAAACTGATTAAGCGGTTAATAAACCGCAAGGCCTTCCGAGCCTTATTTGTGGAACTGTAGACATCCAAAGTCATGCAAACTTTCAAAACTCAAAAAAATCGATTTTAATGGATTTACTTTGAATTAAGATATCTCCGCAACCAGACCTCCTAGAATGTTCTAGTTTTCAGCTATGGATAGCTACTGAAAAACTAGTAAAGCGTTTTGCAAGCGAAAATGACGTCATAGCCTTATTTGCGGAACTGTAGGCATCCAAAGTCATACAAGCCTTCATAACTCAAAAAAATAACTTTGAATGCAAATATCTCGAAAACTAGACCTTATAAAAGGGTTTGCTTTGGATGTGCTGGTTGCATTTGACAAAACTTTTCTATATATTTACATTCCAATGGGTTCCAGAGACTTTCGTAAAAAAATCAATTTTTAGTGATAAGGGGGTAGTCCATGCTTTTTTTCGAAAATCGATTGGAAAAAAAAAAAGTTGAGTTTTGAACGGCAATGCAAAGACCTGACCGTTATCTGTTCAACAACGCTAACCGCAACCTCTTACGGGCTTTATTTTGGAAGTTATGGCCATATTAAGATTTTTAGTTTTTGGGTTGAAACAAGAAAGATTAACTTTGAATCAAAATTCCTCTGCAACCAGAGCCCACAAAATGCTCTAGTTTTCAGCAATGGATAGCTCTTCAAAAACTGATTAAGCGGTTAATAAGCCGCAAGGCCTTCCGAGCCTTATTTGTGGAACTGTAGACATCCAAAGTCATGCAAACTTTCAAAACTCAAAAAAATCGATTTTAATAGATTTACTTTGAATTAAGATATCTCCTCAACCAGACCTCCTAGAATGTTCTAGTTTTCAGCTATGAATAGCTACTGAAAAACTAGTTAAGCGAAAATGACGTCATAGCCTTATTTGCGGAACTGTAGGCATCCAAAGTCATACAAGCCTTCATAACTCAAAAAAATAACTTTGAATGCAAATATCTCGAAAACTAGACCTTATAAAAGGGTTTGCTTTGGATTTGCTGGTTGCATTTGACAAAACCTTTCTATATATTTACGTTTCAATGGGTTCCAGAGACTTTCGTAAAAAAATCAATTTTTAGTGATAAGGGGGTAGTCCATGCTTTTTTTCGAAAATCGATTGGAAAAAAAAAGTTGAGTTTTGAACGGCAATGCAAAGACCTGACCGTTATCTGTTCAACAACGCTAACCGCAACCTCTTACGAGCTTTATTTTGGAAGTTATGGCCATATTAAGATTTTTAGTTTTTGGGTTGAAACAAGAAAGATTAACTTTGAATCAAAATTCCTCTGCAACCAGAGCCCACAAAATGCTCTAGTTTTCAGCAATGGATAGCTCTCCAAAAACTGATTAAGCGGTTAATAAGCCGCAAGGCCTTCCGAGCCTTATTTGTGGAACTGTAGACATCCAAAGTCATGCAAACTTTCAAAACTCAAAAAAATCGATTTTAATAGATTTACTTTGAATTAAGATATCTCCTCAACCAGACCTCCTAGAATGTTCTAGTTTTCAGCTATGGATAGCTACTGAAAAACTAGTTAAGCGTTTTGCAAGCGAAAATGACGTCATAGCCTTATTTGCGGAACTGTAGGCATCCAAAGTCATACAAGCCTTCATAACTCAAAAAAATAACTTTGAATGCAAATATCTCGAAAACTAGACCTTATAAAAGGGTTTGCTTTGGATTTGCTGGTTGCATTTGACAAAACCTTTCTATATATTTACGTTTCAATGGGTTCCAGAGACTTTCGTAAAAAAATCAATTTTTAGTGATAAGGGGGTAGTCCATGCTTTTTTTCGAAAATCGATTGGAAAAAAAAAGTTGAGTTTTGAACGGCAATGCAAAGACCTGACCGTTATCTGTTCAACAACGCTAACCGCAACCTCTTACGAGCTTTATTTTGGAAGTTATGGCCATATTAAGATTTTTAGTTTTTGGGTTGAAACAAGAAAGATTAACTTTGAATCAAAATTCCTCTGCAACCAGAGCCCACAAAATGCTCTAGTTTTCAGCAATGGATAGCTCTCCAAAAACTGATTAAGCGGTCAATAAACCGCAAGGCCTTCCGAGCCTTATTTGTGGAACTGTAGACATCCAAAGTCATGCAAACTTTCAAAACTCAAAAAAATCGATTTTAATAGATTTACTTTGAATTAAGATATCTCCTCAACCAGACCTCCTAGAATGTTCTAGTTTTCAGCTATGAAAAGCTACTGAAAAACTAGTTAAGCGTTTTGCAAGCGAAAATGACGTCATAGCCTTATTTGCGGAACTGTAGGCATCCAAAGTCATACAAGCCTTCATAACTCAAAAAAATAACTTTGAATGCAAATATCTCGAAAACTAGACCTTATAAAAGGGTTTGCTTTGGATTTGCTGGTTGCATTTGACAAAACCTTTCTATATATTTACGTTTCAATGGGTTCCAGAGACTTTCGTAAAAAAATCAATTTTTAGTGATAAGGGGGTAGTCCATGCTTTTTTTCGAAAATCGATTGGAAAAAAAAAGTTGAGTTTTGAACGGCAATGCAAAGACCTGACCGTTATCTGTTCAACAACGCTAACCGCAACCTCTTACGGGCTTTATTTTGGAAGTTATGGCCATATTAAGATTTTTAGTTTTTGGGTTGAAACAAGAAAGATTAACTTTGAATCAAAATTCCTCTGCAACCAGAGCCCACAAAATGCTCTAGTTTTCAGCAATAGATAGCTCTCCAAAAACTGATTAAGCGGTTAATAAACCGCGAGGCCTTCCGAGCCTTATTTGTGGAACTGTAGACATCCAAAGTCATGCAAACTTTCAAAACTCAAAAAAATCGATTTTAATGGATTTACTTTGAATTAAGATATCTCCGCAACCAGACCTCCTAGAATGTTCTAGTTTTCAGCTATGGATAGCTACTGAAAAACTAGTAAAGCGTTTTGCAAGCGAAAATGACGTCATAGCCTTATTTGCGGAACTGTAGGCATCCAAAGTCATACAAGCCTTCATAACTCAAAAAAATAACTTTGAATGCAAATATCTCGAAAACTAGACCTTATAAAAGGGTTTGCTTTGGATGTGCTGGTTGCATTTGACAAAACTTTTCTATATATTTACATTCCAATGGGTTCCAGAGACTTTCGTAAAAAAATCAATTTTTAGTGATAAGGGGGTAGTCCATGCTTTTTTTCGAAAATCGATTGGAAAAAAAAAAAGTTGAGTTTTGAACGGCAATGCAAAGACCTGACCGTTATCTGTTCAACAACGCTAACCGCAACCTCTTACGGGCTTTATTTTGGAAGTTATGGCCATATTAAGATTTTTAGTTTTTGGGTTGAAACAAGAAAGATTAACTTTGAATCAAAATTCCTCTGCAACCAGAGCCCACAAAATGCTCTAGTTTTCAGCAATGGATAGCTCTCCAAAAACTGATTAAGCGGTTAATAAGCCGCAAGGCCTTCCGAGCCTTATTTGTGGAACTGTAGACATCCAAAGTCATGCAAAATTTCAAAACTCAAAAAAATCGATTTTAATAGATTTACTTTGAATTAAGATATCTCCTCAACCAGACCTCCTAGAATGTTCTAGTTTTCAGCTATGAATAGCTACTGAAAAACTAGTTAAGCGTTTTGCAAGCGAAAATGACGTCATAGCCTTATTTGCGGAACTGTAGGCATCCAAAGTCATACAAGCCTTCATAACTCAAAAAAATAACTTTGAATGCAAATATCTCGAAAACTAGACCTTATAAAAGGGTTTGCTTTGGATTTGCTGGTTGCATTTGACAAAACCTTTCTATATATTTACGTTTCAATGGGTTCCAGAGACTTTCGTAAAAAAATCAATTTTTAGTGATAAGGGGGTAGTCCATGCTTTTTTTCGAAAATCGATTGGAAAAAAAAAGTTGAGTTTTGAACGGCAATGCAAAGACCTGACCGTTATCTGCTAACCGCAACCTCTTACGAGCTTTATTTTGGAAGTTATGGCCATATTAAGATTTTTAGTTTTTGGGTTGAAACAAGAAAGATTAACTTTGAATCAAAATTCCTCTGCAACCAGAGCCCACAAAATGCTCTAGTTTTCAGCAATAGATAGCCCTCCAAAAACTGATTAAGCGGTTAATAAACCGCAAGGCCTTCCGAGCCTTATTTGTGGAACTGTAGACATCCAAAGTCATGCAAACTTTCAAAACTCAAAAAAATCGATTTTAATAGATTTACTTTGAATTAAGATATCTCCTCAACCAGACCTCCTAGAATGTTCTAGTTTTCAGCTATGAATAGCTACTGAAAAACTAGTTAAGCGTTTTGCAAGCGAAAATGACGTCATAGCCTTATTTGCGGAACTGTAGGCATCCAAAGTCATACAAGCCTTCATAACTCAAAAAAATAACTTTGAATGCAAATATCTCGAAAACTAGACCTTATAAAAGGGTTTGCTTTGGATTTGCTGGTTGCATTTGACAAAACCTTTCTATATATTTACGTTTCAATGGGTTCCAGAGACTTTCGTAAAAAAATCAATTTTTAGTGATAAGGGGGTAGTCCATGCTTTTTTTCGAAAATCGATTGGAAAAAAAAAGTTGAGTTTTGAACGGCAATGCAAAACCTGACCGTTATCTGTTCAACAACGCTAACCGCAACCTCTTACGAGCTTTATTTTGGAAGTTATGGCCATATTAAGATTTTTAGTTTTTGGGTTGAAACAAGAAAGATTAACTTTGAATCAAAATTCCTCTGCAACCAGAGCCCACAAAATGCTCTAGTTTTCAGCAATAGATAGCTCTCTAAAAACTGATTAAGCGGTTAATAAACCGCAAGGCCTTCCGAGCCTTATTTGTGGAACTGTAGACATCCAAAGTCATGCAAACTTTCAAAACTCAAAAAAATCGATTTTAATGGATTTACTTTGAATTAAGATATCTCCGCAACCAGACCTCCTAGAATGTTCTAGTTTTCAGCTATGGATAGCTACTGAAAAACTAGTAAAGCGTTTTGCAAGCGAAAATGACGTCATAGCCTTATTTGCGGAACTGTAGGCATCCAAAGTCATACAAGCCTTCATAACTCAAAAAAATAACTTTGAATGCAAATATCTCGAAAACTAGACCTTATAAAAGGGTTTGCTTTGGATGTGCTGGTTGCATTTGACAAAACTTTTCTATATATTTACATTCCAATGGGTTCCAGAGACTTTCGTAAAAAAATCAATTTTTAGTGATAAGGGGGTAGTCCATGCTTTTTTTCGAAAATCGATTGGAAAAAAAAAAGTTGAATTTTGAACGGCAATGCAAAGACCTGACTGTTATCTGTTCAACAACGCTAACCGCAACCTCTTACGGGCTTTATTTTGGAAGTTATGGCCATATTAAGATTTTTAGTTTTTGGGTTGAAACAAGAAAGATTAACTTTGAATCAAAATTCCTCTGCAACCAGAGCCCACAAAATGCTCTAGTTTTCAGCAATGGATAGCTCTCCAAAAACTGATTAAGCGGTTAATAAGCCGCAAGGCCTTCCGAGCCTTATTTGTGGAACTGTAGACATCCAAAGTCATGCAAACTTTCAAAACTCAAAAAAATCGATTTTAATAGATTTACTTTGAATTAAGATATCTCCTCAACCAGACCTCCTAGAATGTTCTAGTTTTCAGCTATGGATAGCTACTGAAAAACTAGTTAAGCGTTTTGCAAGCGAAAATGACGTCATAGCCTTTTTTTGCGGAACTGTAGGCATCCAAAGTCATACAAGCCTTCATAACTCAAAAAAATAACTTTGAATGCAAATATCTCGAAAACTAGACCTTATAAAAGGGTTTGCTTTGGATGTGCTGGTTGCATTTGACAAAACTTTTCTATATATTTACATTTCAATGGGTTCCAGAGACTTTCGTAAAAAAATCAATTTTTAGTGATAAGGGGGTAGTCCATGCTTTTTTTCGAAAATCGATTGGAAAAAAAAAAGTTGAGTTTTGAACGGCAATGCAAAGACCTGACCGTTATCTGTTCAACAACGCTAACCGCAACCTCTTACGGGCTTTATTTTGGAAGTTATGGCCATATTAAGATTTTTAGTTTTTGGGTTGAAACAAGAAAGATTAACTTTGAATCAAAATTCCTCTGCAACCAGAGCCCACAAAATGCTGTAGTTTTCAGCAATGGATAGCTCTCCAAAAACTGATTAATCGGTTAATAAACCGCAAGGCCTTCCGAGCCTTATTTGTGGAACTGTAGACATCCAAAGTCATGCAAACTTTCAAAACTCAAAAAAATCGATTTTAATAGATTTACTTTGAATTAAGATATCTCCTCAACCAGACCTCCTAGAATGTTCTAGTTTTCAGCTATGGATAGCTACTGAAAAACTAAATAAGCGTTTTGCAAGCGAAAATGACGTCATAGCCTTATTTGCGGAACTGTAGGCATCCAAAGTCATACAAGCCTTCATAACTCAAAAAAATAACTTTGAATGCAAATATCTCGAAAACTAGACCTTATAAAAGGGTTTGCTTTGGATGTGCTGGTTGCATTTGACAAAACCTTTCTATATATTTACGTTTCAATGGGTTCCAGAGACTTTCGTAAAAAAATCAATTTTTAGTGATAAGGGGGTAGTCCATGCTTTTTTTTTCGAAAATCGATTGGAAAAAAAAAAAGTTGAGTTTTGAACGGCAATGCAAAGACCTGACCGTTATCTGTTCAACAACGCTAACCGCAACCTCTTACGAGCTTTATTTTGGAAGTTATGGCCATATTAAGATTTTTAGTTTTTGGGTTGAAACAAGAAAGATTAACTTTGAATCAAAATTCCTCTGCAACCAGAGCCCACAAAATGCTCTAGTTTTCAGCAATGGATAGCTCTCCAAAAACCGATTAAGCGGTTAATAAACCGCAAGGCCTTCCGAGCCTTATTTGTGGAACTGTAGACATCCAAAGTCATGCAAACTTTCAAAACTCAAAAAAATCGATTTTAATGGATTTACTTTGAATTAAGATATCTCCGCAACCAGACCTCCTAGAATGTTCTAGTTTTCAGCTATGGATAGCTACTGAAAAACTAGTTAAGCGTTTTGCAAGCGAAAATGACGTCATAGCCTTATTTGCGGAACTGTAGGCATCCAAAGTCATACAAGCCTTCATAACTCAAAAAAATAACTTTGAATGCAAATATCTCGAAAACTAGACCTTATAAAAGGGTTTGCTTTGGATTTGCTGGTTGCATTTGACAAAACCTTTCTATATATTTACGTTTCAATGGGTTCCAGAGACTTTCGTAAAAAAATCAATTTTTAGTGATAAGGGGGTAGTCCATGCTTTTTTTCGAAAATCGATTGGAAAAAAAAAGTTGAGTTTTGAACGGCAATGCAGAGACCTGACCGTTATCTGTTCAACAACGCTAACCGCAACCTCTTACGGGCTTTATTTTGGAAGTTATGGCCATATTAAGATTTTTAGTTTTTGGGTTGAAACAAGAAAGATTAACTTTGAATCAAAATTCCTCTGCAACCAGAGCCCACAAAATGCTCTAGTTTTCAGCAATGGATAGCTCTCCAAAAACTGATTAAGCGGTTAATAAACCGCAAGGCCTTCCGAGCCTTATTTGTGGAACTGTAGACATCCAAAGTCATGCAAACTTTCAAAACTCAAAAAAATCGATTTTAATAGATTTACTTTGAATTAAGATATCTCCTCAACCAGACCTCCTAGAATGTTCTAGTTTTCAGCTATGGATAGCTACTGAAAAACTAGTTAAGCGTTTTGCAAGCGAAAATGACGTCATAGCCTTATTTGCGGAACTGTAGGCATCCAAAGTCATACAAGCCTTCATAACTCAAAAAAATAACTTTGAATGCAAATATCTCGAAAACTAGACCTTATAAAAGGGTTTGCTTTGGATGTGCTGGTTGCATTTGACAAAACCTTTCTATATATTTACGTTTCAATGGGTTCCAGAGACTTTCGTAAAAAAATCAATTTTTAGTGATAAGGGGGTAGTCCATGCTTTTTTTTTCGAAAATCGATTGGAAAAAAAAAAAGTTGAGTTTTGAACGGCAATGCAAAGACCTGACCGTTATCTGTTCAACAACGCTAACCGCAACCTCTTACGAGCTTTATTTTGGAAGTTATGGCCATATTAAGATTTTTAGTTTTTGGGTTGAAACAAGAAAGATTAACTTTGAATCAAAATTCCTCTGCAACCAGAGCCCACAAAATGCTCTAGTTTTCAGCAATGGATAGCTCTCCAAAAACTGATTAAGCGGTTAATAAGCCGCAAGGCCTTCCGAGCCTTATTTGTGGAACTGTAGACATCCAAAGTCATGCAAACTTTCAAAACTCAAAAAAATCGATTTTAATAGATTTACTTTGAATTAAGATATCTCCTCAACCAGACCTCCTAGAATGTTCTAGTTTTCAGCTATGGATAGCTACTGAAAAACTAGTTAAGCGTTTTGCAAGCGAAAATGACGTCATAGCCTTATTTGCGGAACTGTAGGCATCCAAAGTCAAACAAGCCTTCATAACTCAAAAAAATAACTTTGAATGCAAATATCTCGAAAACTAGACCTTATAAAAGGGTTTGCTTTGGATGTGCTGGTTGCATTTGACAAAACCTTTCTATATATTTACGTTTCAATGGGTTCCAGAGACTTTCGTAAAAAAATCAATTTTTAGTGATAAGGGGGTAGTCCATGCTTTTTTTTTCGAAAATCGATTGGAAAAAAAAAAGTTGAGTTTTGAACGGCAATGCAAAGACCTGACCGTTATCTGTTCAACAACGCTAACCGCAACCTCTTACGAGCTTTATTTTGGAAGTTATGGCCATATTAAGATTTTTAGTTTTTGGGTTGAAACAAGAAAGATTAACTTTGAATCAAAATTCCTCTGCAACCAGAGCCCACAAAATGCTCTAGTTTTCAGCAATGGATAGCTCTCCAAAAACTGATTAAGCGGTTAATAAGCCGCAAGGCCTTCCGAGCCTTATTTGTGGAACTGTAGACATCCAAAGTCATGCAAACTTTCAAAACTCAAAAAAATCGATTTTAATAGATTTACTTTGAATTAAGATATCTCCTCAACCAGACCTCCTAGAATGTTCTAGTTTTCAGCTATGGATAGCTACTGAAAAACTAGTTAAGCGTTTTGCAAGCGAAAATGACGTCATAGCCTTATTTGCGGAACTGTAGGCATCCAAAGTCATACAAGCCTTCATAACTCAAAAAAATAACTTTGAATGCAAATATCTCGAAAACTAGACCTTATAAAAGGGTTTGCTTTGGATTTGCTGGTTGCATTTGACAAAACCTTTCTATATATTTACGTTTCAATGGGTTCCAGAGACTTTCGTAAAAAAATCAATTTTTAGTGATAAGGGGGTAGTCCATGCTTTTTTTCGAAAATCGATTGGAAAAAAAAAGTTGAGTTTTGAACGGCAATGCAGAGACCTGACCGTTATCTGTTCAACAACGCTAACCGCAACCTCTTACGAGCTTTATTTTGGAAGTTATGGCCATATTAAGATTTTTAGTTTTTGGGTTGAAACAAGAAAGATTAACTTTGAATCAAAATTCCTCTGCAACCAGAGCCCACAAAATGCTCTAGTTTTCAGCAATGGATAGCTCTCCAAAAACTGATTAAGCGGTTAATAAACCGCAAGGCCTTCCGAGCCTTATTTGTGGAACTGTAGACATCCAAAGTCATGCAAACTTTCAAAACTCAAAAAAATCGATTTTAATAGATTTACTTTGAATTAAGATATCTCCTCAACCAGACCTCCTAGAATGTTCTAGTTTTCAGCTATGGATAGCTACTGAAAAACTAGTAAAGCGTTTTGCAAGCGAAAATGACGTCATAGCCTTATTTGCGGAACTGTAGGCATCCAAAGTCATACAAGCCTTCATAACTCAAAAAAATAACTTTGAATGCAAATATCTCGAAAACTAGACCTTATAAAAGGGTTTGCTTTGGATGTGCTGGTTGCATTTGACAAAACCTTTCTATATATTTACGTTTCAATGGGTTCCAGAGACTTTCGTAAAAAAATCAATTTTTAGTGATAAGGGGGTAGTCCATGCTTTTTTTTCGAAAATCGATTGGAAAAAAAAAAGTTGAGTTTTGAACGGCAATGCAAAGACCTGACCGTTATCTGTTCAACAACGCTAACCGCAACCTCTTACGAGCTTTATTTTGGAAGTTATGGCCATATTAAGATTTTTAGTTTTTGGGTTGAAACAAGAAAGATTAACTTTGAATCAAAATTCCTCTGCAACCAGAGCCCACAAAATGCTCTAGTTTTCAGCAATGGATAGCTCTCCAAAAACTGATTAAGCGGTTAATAAGCCGCAAGGCCTTCCGAGCCTTATTTGTGGAACTGTAGACATCCAAAGTCATGCAAACTTTCAAAACTCAAAAAAATCGATTTTAATAGATTTACTTTGAATTAAGATATCTCCTCAACCAGACCTCCTAGAATGTTCTAGTTTTCAGCTATGGATAGCTACTGAAAAACTAGTTAAGCGTTTTGCAAGCGAAAATGACGTCATAGCCTTATTTGCGGAACTGTAGGCATCCAAAGTCATACAAGCCTTCATAACTCAAAAAAATAACTTTGAATGCAAATATCTCGAAAACTAGACCTTATAAAAGGGTTTGCTTTGGATTTGCTGGTTGCATTTGACAAAACCTTTCTATATATTTACGTTTCAATGGGTTCCAGAGACTTTCGTAAAAAAATCAATTTTTAGTGATAAGGGGGTAGTCCATGCTTTTTTTCGAAAATCGATTGGAAAAAAAAAGTTGAGTTTTGAACGGCAATGCAGAGACCTGACCGTTATCTGTTCAACAACGCTAACCGCAACCTCTTACGAGCTTTATTTTGGAAGTTATGGCCATATTAAGATTTTTAGTTTTTGGGTTGAAACAAGAAAGATTAACTTTGAATCAAAATTCCTCTGCAACCAGAGCCCACAAAATGCTCTAGTTTTCAGCAATGGATAGCTCTACAAAAACTGATTAAGCGGTTAATAAACCGCAAGGCCTTCCGAGCCTTATTTGTGGAACTGTAGACATCCAAAGTCATGCAAACTTTCAAAACTCAAAAAAATCGATTTTAATAGATTTACTTTGAATTAAGATATCTCCTCAACCAGACCTCCTAGAATGTTCTAGTTTTCAGCTATGGATAGCTACTGAAAAACTAGTAAAGCGTTTGCAAGCGAAAATGACGTCATAGCCTTATTTGCGGAACTGTAGGCATCCAAAGTCATACAAGCCTTCATAACTCAAAAAAATAACTTTGAATGCAAATATCTCGAAAACTAGACCTTATAAAAGGGTTTGCTTTGGATGTGCTGGTTGCATTTGACAAAACCTTTCTATATATTTACGTTTCAATGGGTTCCAGAGACTTTCGTAAAAAAATCAATTTTTAGTGATAAGGGGGTAGTCCATGCTTTTTTTTTCGAAAATCGATTGGAAAAAAAAAAGTTGAGTTTTGAACGGCAATGCAAAGACCTGACCGTTATCTGTTCAACAACGCTAACCGCAACCTCTTACGAGCTTTATTTTGGAAGTTATGGCCATATTAAGATTTTTAGTTTTTGGGTTGAAACAAGAAAGATTAACTTTGAATCAAAATTCCTCTGCAACCAGAGCCCACAAAATGCTCTAGTTTTCAGCAATGGATAGCTCTCCAAAAACTGATTAAGCGGTTAATAAGCCGCAAGGCCTTCCGAGCCTTATTTGTGGAACTGTAGACATCCAAAGTCATGCAAACTTTCAAAACTCAAAAAAATCGATTTTAATAGATTTACTTTGAATTAAGATATCTCCTCAACCAGACCTCCTAGAATGTTCTAGTTTTCAGCTATGGATAGCTACTGAAAAACTAGTTAAGCGTTTTGCAAGCGAAAATGACGTCATAGCCTTATTTGCGGAACTGTAGGCATCCAAAGTCATACAAGCCTTCATAACTCAAAAAAATAACTTTGAATGCAAATATCTCGAAAACTAGACCTTATAAAAGGGTTTGCTTTAGATTTGCTGGTTGCATTTGACAAAACCTTTCTATATATTTACGTTTCAATGGGTTCCAGAGACTTTCGTAAAAAAATCAATTTTTAGTGATAAGGGGGTAGTCCATGCTTTTTTTCGAAAATCGATTGGAAAAAAAAAGTTGAGTTTTGAACGGCAATGCAGAGACCTGACCGTTATCTGTTCAACAACGCTAACCGCAACCTCTTACGAGCTTTATTTTGGAAGTTATGGCCATATTAAGATTTTTAGTTTTTGGGTTGAAACAAGAAAGATTAACTTTGAATCAAAATTCCTCTGCAACCAGAGCCCACAAAATGCTCTAGTTTTCAGCAATGGATAGCTCTACAAAAACTGATTAAGCGGTTAATAAACCGCAAGGCCTTCCGAGCCTTATTTGTGGAACTGTAGACATCCAAAGTCATGCAAACTTTCAAAACTCAAAAAAATCGATTTTAATAGATTTACTTTGAATTAAGATATCTCCTCAACCAGACCTCCTAGAATGTTCTAGTTTTCAGCTATGAATAGCTACTGAAAAACTCGTAAGCGTTTTGCAAGCGAAAATGACGTCATAGCCTTATTTGCGGAACTGTAGGCATCCAAAGTCAAACAAGCCTTCATAACTCAAAAAAATAACTTTGAATGCAAATATCTCGAAAACTAGACCTTATAAAAGGGTTTGCTTTGGATGTGCTGGTTGCATTTGACAAAACCTTTCTATATATTTACGTTTCAATGGGTTCCAGAGACTTTCGTAAAAAAATCAATTTTTAGTGATAAGGGGGTAGTCCATGCTTTTTTTTTCGAAAATCGATTGGAAAAAAAAAAGTTGAGTTTTGAACGGCAATGCAAAGACCTGACCGTTATCTGTTCAACAACGCTAACCGCAACCTCTTACGAGCTTTATTTTGGAAGTTATGGCCATATTAAGATTTTTAGTTTTTGGGTTGAAACAAGAAAGATTAACTTTGAATCAAAATTCCTCTGCAACCAGAGCCCACAAAATGCTCTAGTTTTCAGCAATGGATAGCTCTCCAAAAACTGATTAAGCGGTTAATAAGCCGCAAGGCCTTCCGAGCCTTATTTGTGGAACTGTAGACATCCAAAGTCATGCAAACTTTCAAAACTCAAAAAAATCGATTTTAATAGATTTACTTTGAATTAAGATATCTCCTCAACCAGACCTCCTAGAATGTTCTAGTTTTCAGCTATGGATAGCTACTGAAAAACTAGTTAAGCGTTTTGCAAGCGAAAATGACGTCATAGCCTTATTTGCGGAACTGTAGGCATCCAAAGTCATACAAGCCTTCATAACTCAAAAAATTAACTTTGAATGCAAATATCTCGAAAACTAGACCTTATAAAAGGGTTTGCTTTGGATTTGCTGGTTGCATTTGACAAAACCTTTCTATATATTTACGTTTCAATGGGTTCCAGAGACTTTCGTAAAAAAATCAATTTTTAGTGATAAGGGGGTAGTCCATGCTTTTTTTCGAAAATCGATTGGAAAAAAAAAGTTGAGTTTTGAACGGCAATGCAGAGACCTGACCGTTATCTGTTCAACAACGCTAACCGCAACCTCTTACGAGCTTTATTTTGGAAGTTATGGCCATATTAAGATTTTTAGTTTTTGGGTTGAAACAAGAAAGATTAACTTTGAATCAAAATTCCTCTGCAACCAGAGCCCACAAAATGCTCTAGTTTTCAGCAATGGATAGCTCTACAAAAACTGATTAAGCGGTTAATAAACCGCAAGGCCTTCCGAGCCTTATTTGTGGAACTGTAGACATCCAAAGTCATGCAAACTTTCAAAACTCAAAAAAATCGATTTTAATAGATTTACTTTGAATTAAGATATCTCCTCAACCAGACCTCCTAGAATGTTCTAGTTTTCAGCTATGAATAGCTACTGAAAAACTCGTAAGCGTTTTGCAAGCGAAAATGACGTCATAGCCTTATTTGCGGAACTGTAGGCATCCAAAGTCAAACAAGCCTTCATAACTCAAAAAAATAACTTTGAATGCAAATATCTCGAAAACTAGACCTTATAAAAGGGTTTGCTTTGGATGTGCTGGTTGCATTTGACAAAACCTTTCTATATATTTACGTTTCAATGGGTTCCAGAGACTTTCGTAAAAAAATCAATTTTTAGTGATAAGGGGGTAGTCCATGCTTTTTTTTTCGAAAATCGATTGGCAAAAAAAAGTTGAGTTTTGAACGGCAATGCAAAGACCTGACCGTTATCTGTTCAACAACGCTAACCGCAACCTCTTACGAGCTTTATTTTGGAAGTTATGGCCATATTAAGATTTTTAGTTTTTGGGTTGAAACAAGAAAGATTAACTTTGAATCAAAATTCCTCTGCAACCAGAGCCCACAAAATGCTCTAGTTTTCAGCAATGGATAGCTCTCCAAAAACTGATTAAGCGGTTAATAAGCCGCAAGGCCTTCCGAGCCTTATTTGTGGAACTGTAGACATCCAAAGTCATGCAAACTTTCAAAACTCAAAAAAATCGATTTTAATAGATTTACTTTGAATTAAGATATCTCCTCAACCAGACCTCCTAGAATGTTCTAGTTTTCAGCTATGGATAGCTACTGAAAAACTAGTTAAGCGTTTTGCAAGCGAAAATGACGTCATAGCCTTATTTGCGGAACTGTAGGCATCCAAAGTCATACAAGCCTTCATAACTCAAAAAAATAACTTTGAATGCAAATATCTCGAAAACTAGACCTTATAAAAAGGTTTGCTTTGGATTTGCTGGTTGCATTTGACAAAACCTTTCTATATATTTACGTTTCAATGGGTTCCAGAGACTTTCGTAAAAAAATCAATTTTTAGTGATAAGGGGGTAGTCCATGCTTTTTTTCGAAAATCGATTGGAAAAAAAAAGTTGAGTTTTGAACGGCAATGCAGAGACCTGACCGTTATCTGTTCAACAACGCTAACCGCAACCTCTTACGAGCTTTATTTTGGAAGTTATGGCCATATTAAGATTTTTAGTTTTTGGGTTGAAACAAGAAAGATTAACTTTGAATCAAAATTCCTCTGCAACCAGAGCCCACAAAATGCTCTAGTTTTCAGCAATGGATAGCTCTCCAAAAATTGATTAAGCGGTTAATAAGCCGCAAGGCCTTCCGAGCCTTATTTGTGGAACTGTAGACATCCAAAGTCATGCAAACTTTCAAAACTCAAAAAAATCGATTTTAATAGATTTACTTTGAATTAAGATATCTCCGCAACCAGACCTCCTAGAATGTTCTAGTTTTCAGCTATGGATAGCTACTGAAAAACTAGTAAAGCGTTTTGCAAGCGAAAATGACGTCATAGCCTTATTTGCGGAACTGTAGGCATCCAAAGTCATACAAGCCTTCATAACTCAAAAAAATAACTTTGAATGCAAATATCTCGAAAACTAGACCTTATAAAAGGGTTTGCTTTGGATGTGCTGGTTGCATTTGACAAAACCTTTCTATATATGTACGTTTCAATGAGTTCCAGAGACTTTCCTTTAAAAAAGCAATTTTTAGTGATAAGGGGGTAGTCCATGCTTTTTTTCGAAAATCGATTGGAAAAAAAAAGTTGAGTTTTGAACGGCAATGCAAAGACCTGACCGTTATCTGTTCAACAACGCTAACCGCAACCTCTTACGGGCTTTATTTTGGAAGTTATGGCCATATTAAGATTTTTAGTTTTTGGGTTGAAACAAGAAAGATTAACTTTGAATCAAAATTCCTCTGCAACCAGAGCCCACAAAATGCTCTAGTTTTCAGCAATGGATAGCTCTCCAAAAACTGATTAAGCGGTTAATAAGCCGCAAGGCCTTCCGAGCCTTATTTGTGGAACTGTAGACATCCAAAGTCATGCAAACTTTCAAAACTCAAAAAAATCGATTTTAATAGATTTACTTTGAATTAAGATATCTCCTCAACCAGACCTCCTAGAATGTTCTAGTTTTCAGCTATGGATAGCTACTGAAAAACTAGTTAAGCGTTTTGCAAGCGAAAATGACGTCATAGCCTTATTTGCGGAACTGTAGGCATCCAAAGTCATACAAGCCTTCATAACTCAAAAAAATAACTTTGAATGCAAATATCTCGAAAACTAGACCTTATAAAAGGGTTTGCTTTGGATTTGCTGGTTGCATTTGATAAAACCTTTCTATATATTTACGTTTCAATGGGTTCCAGAGACTTTCGTAAAAAAATCAATTTTTAGTGATAAGGGGGTAGTCCATGCTTTTTTTCGAAAATCGATTGGAAAAAAAAAGTTGAGTTTTGAACGGCAATGCAAAGACCTGACCGTTATCTGTTCAACAACGCTAACCGCAACCTCTTACGAGCTTTATTTTGGAAGTTATGGCCATATTAAGATTTTTAGTTTTTGGGTTGAAACAAGAAAGATTAACTTCCTCTGCAACCAGAGCCCACAAAATGCTCTAGTTTTCAGCAATAGATAGCTCTCCAAAAACTGATTAAGCGGTTAATAAACCGCAAGGCCTTCCGAGCCTTATTTGTGGAACTGTAGACATCCAAAGTCATGCAAACTTTCAAAACTCAAAAAAATCGATTTTAATGGATTTACTTTGAATTAAGATATCTCCGCAACCAGACCTCCTAGAATGTTCTAGTTTTCAGCTATGGATAGCTACTGAAAAACTAGTAAAGCGTTTTGCAAGCGAAAATGACGTCATAGCCTTATTTGCGGAACTGTAGGCATCCAAAGTCATACAAGCCTTCATAACTCAAAAAAATAACTTTGAATGCAAATATCTCGAAAACTAGACCTTATAAAAGGGTTTGCTTTGGATGTGCTGGTTGCATTTGACAAAACTTTTCTATATATTTACATTCCAATGGGTTCCAGAGACTTTCGTAAAAAAATCAATTTTTAGTGATAAGGGGGTAGTCCATGCTTTTTTTCGAAAATCGATTGGAAAAAAAAAAAGTTGAGTTTTGAACGGCAATGCAAAGACCTGACCGTTATCTGTTCAACAACGCTAACCGCAACCTCTTACGGGTTTTATTTTGGAAGTTATGGCCATATTAAGATTTTTAGTTTTTGGGTTGAAACAAGAAAGATTAACTTTGAATCAAAATTCCTCTGCAACCAGAGCCCACAAAATGCTCTAGTTTTCAGCAATGGATAGCTCTCCAAAAACTGATTAAGCGGTTAATAAGCCGCAAGGCCTTCCGAGCCTTATTTGTGGAACTGTAGACATCCAAAGTCATGCAAACTTTCAAAACTCAAAAAAATCGATTTTAATAGATTTACTTTGAATTAAGATATCTCCTCAACCAGACCTCCTAGAATGTTCTAGTTTTCAGCTATGAATAGCTACTGAAAAACTAGTTAAGCGTTTTGCAAGCGAAAATGACGTCATAGCCTTATTTGCGGAACTGTAGGCATCCAAAGTCATACAAGCCTTCATAACTCAAAAAAATAACTTTGAATGCAAATATCTCGAAAACTAGACCTTATAAAAGGGTTTGCTTTGGATTTGCTGGTTGCATTTGACAAAACCTTTCTATATATTTACGTTTCAATGGGTTCCAGAGACTTTCGTAAAAAAATCAATTTTTAGTGATAAGGGGGTAGTCCATGCTTTTTTTCGAAAATCGATTGGAAAAAAAAAGTTGAGTTTTGAACGGCAATGCAAAGACCTGACCGTTATCTGTTCAACAACGCTAACCGCAACCTCTTACGAGCTTTATTTTGGAAGTTATGGCCATATTAAGATTTTTAGTTTTTGGGTTGAAACAAGAAAGATTAACTTTGAATCAAAATTCCTCTGCAACCAGAGCCCACAAAATGCTCTAGTTTTCAGCAATGGATAGCTCTCCAAAAACTGATTAAGCGGTTAATAAACCGCAAGGCCTTCCGAGCCTTATTTGTGGAACTGTAGACATCCAAAGTCATGCAAACTTTCAAAACTCAAAAAAATCGATTTTAATAGATTTACTTTGAATTAAGATATCTCCTCAACCAGACCTCCTAGAATGTTCTAGTTTTCAGCTATGAATAGCTACTGAAAAACTAGTAAGCGTTTTGCAAGCGAAAATGACGTCATAGCCTTATTTGCGGAACTGTAGGCATCCAAAGTCATACAAGCCTTCATAACTCAAAAAAATAACTTTGAATGCAAATATCTCGAAAACTAGACCTTATAAAAGGGTTTGCTTTGGATGTGCTGGTTGCATTTGACAAAACTTTTCTATATATTTACATTTCAATGGGTTCCAGAGACTTTCGTAAAAAAATCAATTTTTAGTGATAAGGGGGTAGTCCATGCTTTTTTTCGAAAATCGATTGGAAAAAAAAAAGTTGAGTTTTGAACGGCAATGCAAAGACCTGACCGTTATCTGTTCAACAACGCTAACCGCAACCTCTTACGGGCTTTATTTTGGAAGTTATGGCCATATTAAGATTTTTAGTTTTTGGGTTGAAACAAGAAAGATTAACTTTGAATCAAAATTCCTCTGCAACCAGAGCCCACAAAATGCTCTAGTTTTCAGCAATGGATAGCTCTCCAAAAACTGATTAAGCGGTTAATAAACCGCAAGGCCTTCCGAGCCTTATTTGTGGAACTGTAGACATCCAAAGTCATGCAAACTTTCAAAACTCAAAAAAATCGATTTTAATAGATTTACTTTGAATTAAGATATCTCCTCAACCAGACCTCCTAGAATGTTCTAGTTTTCAGCTATGGATAGCTACTGAAAAACTAGTAAAGCGTTTTGCAAGCGAAAATGACGTCATAGCCTTATTTGCGGAACTGTAGGCATCCAAAGTCATACAAGCCTTCATAACTCAAAAAAATAACTTTGAATGCAAATATCTCGAAAACTAGACCTTATAAAAGGGTTTGCTTTGGATGTGCTGGTTGCATTTGACAAAACCTTTCTATATATTTACGTTTCAATGGGTTCCAGAGACTTTCGTAAAAAAATCAATTTTTAGTGATAAGGGGGTAGTCCATGCTTTTTTTTTCGAAAATCGATTGGAAAAAAAAAAGTTGAGTTTTGAACGGCAATGCAAAGACCTGACCGTTATCTGTTCAACAACGCTAACCGCAACCTCTTACGAGCTTTATTTTGGAAGTTATGGCCATATTAAGATTTTTAGTTTTTGGGTTGAAACAAGAAAGATTAACTTTGAATCAAAATTCCTCTGCAACCAGAGCCCACAAAATGCTCTAGTTTTCAGCAATGGATAGCTCTCCAAAAACTGATTAAGCGGTTAATAAACCGCAAGGCCTTCCGAGCCTTATTTGTGGAACTGTAGACATCCAAAGTCATGCAAACTTTCAAAACTCAAAAAAATCGATTTTAATAGATTTACTTTGAATTAAGATATCTCCTCAACCAGACCTCCTAGAATGTTCTAGTTTTCAGCTATGAATAGCTACTGAAAAACTAGTAAGCGTTTTGCAAGCGAAAATGACGTCATAGCCTTATTTGCGGAACTGTAGGCATCCAAAGTCATACAAGCCTTCATAACTCAAAAAAATAACTTTGAATGCAAATATCTCGAAAACTAGACCTTATAAAAGGGTTTGCTTTGGATGTGCTGGTTGCATTTGACAAAACTTTTCTATATATTTACATTTCAATGGGTTCCAGAGACTTTCGTAAAAAAATCAATTTTTAGTGATAAGGGGGTAGTCCATGCTTTTTTTCGAAAATCGATTGGAAAAAAAAAAGTTGAGTTTTGAACGGCAATGCAAAGACCTGACCGTTATCTGTTCAACAACGCTAACCGCAACCTCTTACGGGCTTTATTTTGGAAGTTATGGCCATATTAAGATTTTTAGTTTTTGGGTTGAAACAAGAAAGATTAACTTTGAATCAAAATTCCTCTGCAACCAGAGCCCACAAAATGCTCTAGTTTTCAGCAATGGATAGCTCTCCAAAAACTGATTAAGCGGTTAATAAACCGCAAGGCCTTCCGAGCCTTATTTGTGGAACTGTAGACATCCAAAGTCATGCAAACTTTCAAAACTCAAAAAAATCGATTTTAATAGATTTACTTTGAATTAAGATATCTCCTCAACCAGACCTCCTAGAATGTTCTAGTTTTCAGCTATGGATAGCTACTGAAAAACTAGTAAAGCGTTTTGCAAGCGAAAATGACGTCATAGCCTTATTTGCGGAACTGTAGGCATCCAAAGTCATACAAGCCTTCATAACTCAAAAAAATAACTTTGAATGCAAATATCTCGAAAACTAGACCTTATAAAAGGGTTTGCTTTGGATGTGCTGGTTGCATTTGACAAAACCTTTCTATATATTTACGTTTCAATGGGTTCCAGAGACTTTCGTAAAAAAATCAATTTTTAGTGATAAGGGGGTAGTCCATGCTTTTTTTTTCGAAAATCGATTGGAAAAAAAAAAGTTGAGTTTTGAACGGCAATGCAAAGACCTGACCGTTATCTGTTCAACAACGCTAACCGCAACCTCTTACGAGCTTTATTTTGGAAGTTATGGCCATATTAAGATTTTTAGTTTTTGGGTTGAAACAAGAAAGATTAACTTTGAATCAAAATTCCTCTGCAACCAGAGCCCACAAAATGCTCTAGTTTTCAGCAATGGATAGCTCTCCAAAAACTGATTAAGCGGTTAATAAGCCGCAAGGCCTTCCGAGCCTTATTTGTGGAACTGTAGACATCCAAAGTCATGCAAACTTTCAAAACTCAAAAAAATCGATTTTAATAGATTTACTTTGAATTAAGATATCTCCTCAACCAGACCTCCTAGAATGTTCTAGTTTTCAGCTATGGATAGCTACTGAAAAACTAGCAAAGCGTTTTGCAAGCGAAAATGACGTCATAGCCTTATTTGCGGAACTGTAGGCATCCAAAGTCATACAAGCCTTCATAACTCAAAAAAATAACTTTGAATGCAAATATCTCGAAAACTAGACCTTATAAAAGGGTTTGCTTTGGATTTGCTGGTTGCATTTGACAAAACCTTTCTATATATTTACGTTTCAATGGGTTCCAGAGACTTTCGTAAAAAAATCAATTTTTAGTGATAAGGGGGTAGTCCATGCTTTTTTTCGAAAATCGATTGGAAAAAAAAAGTTGAGTTTTGAACGGCAATGCAGAGACCTGACCGTTATCTGTTCAACAACGCTAACCGCAACCTCTTACGAGCTTTATTTTGGAAGTTATGGCCATATTAAGATTTTTAGTTTTTGGGTTGAAACAAGAAAGATTAACTTTGAATCAAAATTCCTCTGCAACCAGAGCCCACAAAATGCTCTAGTTTTCAGCAATGGATAGCTCTACAAAAACTGATTAAGCGGTTAATAAACCGCAAGGCCTTCCGAGCCTTATTTGTGGAACTGTAGACATCCAAAGTCATGCAAACTTTCAAAACTCAAAAAAATCGATTTTAATAGATTTACTTTGAATTAAGATATCTCCTCAACCAGACCTCCTAGAATGTTCTAGTTTTCAGCTATGAATAGCTACTGAAAAACTTGTAAGCGTTTTGCAAGCGAAAATGACGTCATAGCCTTATTTGCGGAACTGTAGGCATCCAAAGTCATACAAGCCTTCATAACTCAAAAAAATAACTTTGAATGCAAATATCTCGAAAACTAGACCTTATAAAAGGGTTTGCTTTGGATGTGCTGGTTGCATTTGACAAAACTTTTCTATATATTTACATTTCAATGGGTTCCAGAGACTTTCGTAAAAAAATCAATTTTTAGTGATAAGGGGGTAGTCCATGCTTTTTTTCGAAAATCGATTGGAAAAAAAAAAGTTGAGTTTTGAACGGCAATGCAAAGACCTGACCGTTATCTGTTCAACAACGCTAACCGCAACCTCTTACGGGCTTTATTTTGGAAGTTATGGCCATATTAAGATTTTTAGTTTTTGGGTTGAAACAAGAAAGATTAACTTTGAATCAAAATTCCTCTGCAACCAGAGCCCACAAAATGCTCTAGTTTTCAGCAATGGATAGCTCTCCAAAAACTGATTAAGCGGTTAATAAGCCGCAAGGCCTTCCGAGCCTTATTTGTGGAACTGTAGACATCCAAAGTCATGCAAACTTTCAAAACTCAAAAAAATCGATTTTAATAGATTTACTTTGAATTAAGATATCTCCTCAACCAGACCTCCTAGAATGTTCTAGTTTTCAGCTATGGATAGCTACTGAAAAACTAGTTAAGCGTTTTGCAAGCGAAAATGACGTCATAGCCTTATTTGCGGAACTGTAGGCATCCAAAGTCATACAAGCCTTCATAACTCAAAAAAATAACTTTGAATGCAAATATCTCGAAAACTAGACCTTATAAAAGGGTTTGCTTTGGATTTGCTGGTTGCATTTGACAAAACCTTTCTATATATTTACGTTTCAATGGGTTCCAGAGACTTTCGTAAAAAAATCAATTTTTAGTGATAAGGGGGTAGTCCATGCTTTTTTTCGAAAATCGATTGGAAAAAAAAAGTTGAGTTTTGAACGGCAATGCAGAGACCTGACCGTTATCTGTTCAACAACGCTAACCGCAACCTCTTACGAGCTTTATTTTGGAAGTTATGGCCATATTAAGATTTTTAGTTTTTGGGTTGAAACAAGAAAGATTAACTTTGAATCAAAATTCCTCTGCAACCAGAGCCCACAAAATGCTCTAGTTTTCAGCAATGGATAGCTCTACAAAAACTGATTAAGCGGTTAATAAACCGCAAGGCCTTCCGAGCCTTATTTGTGGAACTGTAGACATCCAAAGTCATGCAAACTTTCAAAACTCAAAAAAATCGATTTTAATAGATTTACTTTGAATTAAGATATCTCCTCAACCAGACCTCCTAGAATGTTCTAGTTTTCAGCTATGAATAGCTACTGAAAAACTAGTAAGCGTTTTGCAAGCGAAAATGACGTCATAGCCTTATTTGCGGAACTGTAGGCATCCAAAGTCATACAAGCCTTCATAACTCAAAAAAATAACTTTGAATGCAAATATCTCGAAAACTAGACCTTATAAAAGGGTTTGCTTTGGATGTGCTGGTTGCATTTGACAAAACTTTTCTATATATTTACATTTCAATGGGTTCCAGAGACTTTCGTAAAAAAATCAATTTTTAGTGATAAGGGGGTAGTCCATGCTTTTTTTCGAAAATCGATTGGAAAAAAAAAAGTTGAGTTTTGAACGGCAATGCAAAGACCTGACCGTTATCTGTTCAACAACGCTAACCGCAACCTCTTACGGGCTTTATTTTGGAAGTTATGGCCATATTAAGATTTTTAGTTTTTGGGTTGAAACAAGAAAGATTAACTTTGAATCAAAATTCCTCTGCAACCAGAGCCCACAAAATGCTCTAGTTTTCAGCAATGGATAGCTCTCCAAAAACTGATTAAGCGGTTAATAAGCCGCAAGGCCTTCCGAGCCTTATTTGTGGAACTGTAGACATCCAAAGTCATGCAAACTTTCAAAACTCAAAAAAATCGATTTTAATAGATTTACTTTGAATTAAGATATCTCCTCAACCAGACCTCCTAGAATGTTCTAGTTTTCAGCTATGGATAGCTACTGAAAAACTAGTAAAGCGTTTTGCAAGCGAAAATGACGTCATAGCCTTATTTGCGGAACTGTAGGCATCCAAAGTCATACAAGCCTTCATAACTCAAAAAAATAACTTTGAATGCAAATATCTCGAAAACTAGACCTTATAAAAGGGTTTGCTTTGGATGTGCTGGTTGCATTTGACAAAACCTTTCTATATATTTACGTTTCAATGGGTTCCAGAGACTTTCGTAAAAAAATCAATTTTTAGTGATAAGGGGGTAGTCCATGCTTTTTTTTTCGAAAATCGATTGGAAAAAAAAAAGTTGAGTTTTGAACGGCAATGCAAAGACCTGACCGTTATCTGTTCAACAACGCTAACCGCAACCTCTTACGAGCTTTATTTTGGAAGTTATGGCCATATTAAGATTTTTAGTTTTTGGGTTGAAACAAGAAAGATTAACTTTGAATCAAAATTCCTCTGCAACCAGAGCCCACAAAATGCTCTAGTTTTCAGCAATGGATAGCTCTCCAAAAACTGATTAAGCGGTTAATAAGCCGCAAGGCCTTCCGAGCCTTATTTGTGGAACTGTAGACATCCAAAGTCATGCAAACTTTCAAAACTCAAAAAAATCGATTTTAATAGATTTACTTTGAATTAAGATATCTCCTCAACCAGACCTCCTAGAATGTTCTAGTTTTCAGCTATGGATAGCTACTGAAAAACTAGTTAAGCGTTTTGCAAGCGAAAATGACGTCATAGCCTTATTTGCGGAACTGTAGGCATCCAAAGTCATACAAGCCTTCATAACTCAAAAAAATAACTTTGAATGCAAATATCTCGAAAACTAGACCTTATAAAAGGGTTTGCTTTGGATGTGCTGGTTGCATTTGACAAAACTTTTCTATATATTTACATTTCAATGGGTTCCAGAGACTTTCGTAAAAAAATCAATTTTTAGTGATAAGGGGGTAGTCTATGCTTTTTTTCGAAAATCGATTGGAAAAAAAAAAGTTGAGTTTTGAACGGCAATGCAAAGACCTGACCGTTATCTGTTCAACAACGCTAGCCGCAACCTCTTACGGGCTTTATTTTGGAAGTTATGGCCATATTAAGATTTTTAGTTTTTGGGTTGAAACAAGAAAGATTAACTTTGAATCAAAATTCCTCTGCAACCAGAGCCCACAAAATGCTCTAGTTTTCAGCAATGGATAGCTCTCCAAAAACTGATTAAGCGGTTAATAAACCGCAAGGCCTTCCGAGCCTTATTTGTGGAACTGTAGACATCCAAAGTCATGCAAACTTTCAAAACTCAAAAAAATCGATTTTAATAGATTTACTTTGAATTAAGATATCTCCTCAACCAGACCTCCTAGAATGTTCTAGTTTTCAGCTATGGATAGCTACTGAAAAACTAGTAAAGCGTTTTGCAAGCGAAAATGACGTCATAGCCTTATTTGCGGAACTGTAGGCATCCAAAGTCATACAAGCCTTCATAACTCAAAAAAATAACTTTGAATGCAAATATCTCGAAAACTAGACCTTATAAAAGGGTTTGCTTTGGATGTGCTGGTTGCATTTGACAAAACCTTTCTATATATTTACGTTTCAATGGGTTCCAGAGACTTTCGTAAAAAAATCAATTTTTAGTGATAAGGGGGTAGTCCATGCTTTTTTTTTCGAAAATCGATTGGAAAAAAAAAAGTTGAGTTTTGAACGGCAATGCAAAGACCTGACCGTTATCTGTTCAACAACGCTAACCGCAACCTCTTACGAGCTTTATTTTGGAAGTTATGGCCATATTAAGATTTTTAGTTTTTGGGTTGAAACAAGAAAGATTAACTTTGAATCAAAATTCCTCTGCAACCAGAGCCCACAAAATGCTCTAGTTTTCAGCAATGGATAGCTCTCCAAAAACTGATTAAGCGGTTAATAAACCGCAAGGCCTTCCGAGCCTTATTTGTGGAACTGTAGACATCCAAAGTCATGCAAACTTTCAAAACTCAAAAAAATCGATTTTAATAGATTTACTTTGAATTAAGATATCTCCTCAACCAGACCTCCTAGAATGTTCTAGTTTTCAGCTATGGATAGCTACTGAAAAACTAGTAAAGCGTTTTGCAAGCGAAAATGACGTCATAGCCTTATTTGCGGAACTGTAGGCATCCAAAGTCATACAAGCCTTCATAACTCAAAAAAATAACTTTGAATGCAAATATCTCGAAAACTAGACCTTATAAAAGGGTTTGCTTTGGATGTGCTGGTTGCATTTGACAAAACCTTTCTATATATTTACGTTTCAATGGGTTCCAGAGACTTTCGTAAAAAAATCAATTTTTAGTGATAAGGGGGTAGTCCATGCTTTTTTTTTCGAAAATCGATTGGAAAAAAAAAAGTTGAGTTTTGAACGGCAATGCAAAGACCTGACCGTTATCTGTTCAACAACGCTAACCGCAACCTCTTACGAGCTTTATTTTGGAAGTTATGGCCATATTAAGATTTTTAGTTTTTGGGTTGAAACAAGAAAGATTAACTTTGAATCAAAATTCCTCTGCAACCAGAGCCCACAAAATGCTCTAGTTTTCAGCAATGGATAGCTCTACAAAAACTGATTAAGCGGTTAATAAACCGCAAGGCCTTCCGAGCCTTATTTGTGGAACTGTAGACATCCAAAGTCATGCAAACTTTCAAAACTCAAAAAAATCGATTTTAATAGATTTACTTTGAATTAAGATATCTCCTCAACCAGACCTCCTAGAATGTTCTAGTTTTCAGCTATGAATAGCTACTGAAAAACTAGTAAGCGTTTTGCAAGCGAAAATGACGTCATAGCCTTATTTGCGGAACTGTAGGCATCCAAAGTCATACAAGCCTTCATAACTCAAAAAAATAACTTTGAATGCAAATATCTCGAAAACTAGACCTTATAAAAGGGTTTGCTTTGGATGTGCTGGTTGCATTTGACAAAACTTTTCTATATATTTACATTTCAATGGGTTCCAGAGACTTTCGTAAAAAAATCAATTTTTAGTGATAAGGGGGTAGTCCATGCTTTTTTTCGAAAATCGATTGGAAAAAAAAAAGTTGAGTTTTGAACGGCAATGCAAAGACCTGACCGTTATCTGTTCAACAACGCTAACCGCAACCTCTTACGGGCTTTATTTTGGAAGTTATGGCCATATTAAGATTTTTAGTTTTTGGGTTGAAACAAGAAAGATTAACTTTGAATCAAAATTCCTCTGCAACCAGAGCCCACAAAATGCTCTAGTTTTCAGCAATGGATAGCTCTCCAAAAACTGATTAAGCGGTTAATAAGCCGCAAGGCCTTCCGAGCCTTATTTGTGGAACTGTAGACATCCAAAGTCAAGCAAACTTTCAAAACTCAAAAAAATCGATTTTAATAGATTTACTTTGAATTAAGATATCTCCTCAACCAGACCTCCTAGAATGTTCTAGTTTTCAGCTATGGATAGCTACTGAAAAACTAGTTAAGCGTTTTGCAAGCGAAAATGACGTCATAGCCTTATTTGCGGAACTGTAGGCATCCAAAGTCATACAAGCCTTCATAACTCAAAAAAATAACTTTGAATGCAAATATCTCGAAAACTAGACCTTATAAAAGGGTTTGCTTTGCATGTGCTGGTTGCATTTGACAAAACTTTTCTATATATTTACATTTCAATGGGTTCCAGAGACTTTCGTAAAAAAATCAATTTTTAGTGATAAGGGGGTAGTCTATGCTTTTTTTCGAAAATCGATTGGAAAAAAAAAAGTTGAGTTTTGAACGGCAATGCAAAGACCTGACCGTTATCTGTTCAACAACGCTAGCCGCAACCTCTTACGGGCTTTATTTTGGAAGTTATGGCCATATTAAGATTTTTAGTTTTTGGGTTGAAACAAGAAAGATTAACTTTGAATCAAAATTCCTCTGCAACCAGAGCCCACAAAATGCTCTAGTTTTCAGCAATGGATAGCTCTCCAAAAACTGATTAAGCGGTTAATAAGCCGCAAGGCCTTCCGAGCCTTATTTGTGGAACTGTAGACATCCAAAGTCATGCAAACTTTCAAAACTCAAAAAAATCGATTTTAATAGATTTACTTTGAATTAAGATATCTCCTCAACCAGACCTCCTAGAATGTTCTAGTTTTCAGCTATGGATAGCTACTGAAAAACTAGTAAAGCGTTTTGCAAGCGAAAATGACGTCATAGCCTTATTTGCGGAACTGTAGGCATCCAAAGTCATACAAGCCTTCATAACTCAAAAAAATAACTTTGAATGCAAATATCTCGAAAACTAGACCTTATAAAAGGGTTTGCTTTGGATGTGCTGGTTGCATTTGACAAAACCTTTCTATATATTTACGTTTCAATGGGTTCCAGAGACTTTCGTAAAAAAATCAATTTTTAGTGATAAGGGGGTAGTCCATGCTTTTTTTTCGAAAATCGATTGGAAAAAAAAAAGTTGAGTTTTGAACGGCAATGCAAAGACCTGACCGTTATCTGTTCAACAACGCTAACCGCAACCTCTTACGAGCTTTATTTTGGAAGTTATGGCCATATTAAGATTTTTAGTTTTTGGGTTGAAACAAGAAAGATTAACTTTGAATCAAAATTCCTCTGCAACCAGAGCCCACAAAATGCTCTAGTTTTCAGCAATGGATAGCTCTCCAAAAACTGATTAAGCGGTTAATAAGCCGCAAGGCCTTCCGAGCCTTATTTGTGGAACTGTAGACATCCAAAGTCATGCAAACTTTCAAAACTCAAAAAAATCGATTTTAATAGATTTACTTTGAATTAAGATATCTCCTCAACCAGACCTCCTAGAATGTTCTAGTTTTCAGCTATGGATAGCTACTGAAAAACTAGTTAAGCGTTTTGCAAGCGAAAATGACGTCATAGCCTTATTTGCGGAACTGTAGGCATCCAAAGTCATACAAGCCTTCATAACTCAAAAAAATAACTTTGAATGCAAATATCTCGAAAACTAGACCTTATAAAAGGGTTTGCTTTGCATGTGCTGGTTGCATTTGACAAAACTTTTCTATATATTTACATTTCAATGGGTTCCAGAGACTTTCGTAAAAAAATCAATTTTTAGTGATAAGGGGGTAGTCTATGCTTTTTTTCGAAAATCGATTGGAAAAAAAAAAGTTGAGTTTTGAACGGCAATGGAAAGACCTGACCGTTATCTGTTCAACAACGCTAACCGCAACCTCTTACGGGCTTTATTTTGGAAGTTATGGCCATATTAAGATTTTTAGTTTTTGGGTTGAAACAAGAAAGATTAACTTTGAATCAAAATTCCTCTGCAACCAGAGCCCACAAAATGCTCTAGTTTTCAGCAATGGATAGCTCTCCAAAAACTGATTAAGCGGTTAATAAGCCGCAAGGCCTTCCGAGCCTTATTTGTGGAACTGTAGACATCCAAAGTCATGCAAACTTTCAAAACTCAAAAAAATCGATTTTAATAGATTTACTTTGAATTAAGATATCTCCTCAACCAGACCTCCTAGAATGTTCTAGTTTTCAGCTATGGATAGCTACTGAAAAACTAGTTAAGCGTTTTGCAAGCGAAAATGACGTCATAGCCTTATTTGCGGAACTGTAGGCATCCAAAGTCATACAAGCCTTCATAACTCAAAAAAATAACTTTGAATGCAAATATCTCGAAAACTAGACCTTATAAAAGGGTTTGCTTTGGATTTGCTGGTTGCATTTGACAAAACCTTTCTATATATTTACGTTTCTATGGGTTCCAGAGACTTTCGTAAAAAAATCAATTTTTAGTGATAAGGGGGTAGTCCATGCTTTTTTTCGAAAATCGATTGGAAAAAAAAAGTTGAGTTTTGAACGGCAATGCAAAGACCTGACCGTTATCTGTTCAACAACGCTAACCGCAACCTCTTACGAGCTTTATTTTGGAAGTTATGGCCATATTAAGATTTTTAGTTTTTGGGTTGAAACAAGAAAGATTAACTTTGAATCAAAATTCCTCTGCAACCAGAGCCCACAAAATGCTCTAGTTTTCAGCAATAGATAGCTCTCCAAAAACTGATTAAGCGGTTAATAAACCGCAAGGCCTTCCGAGCCTTATGTGTGGAACTGTAGACATCCAAAGTCATGCAAACTTTCAAAACTCAAAAAAATCGATTTTATTGGATTAGTCCATGCTTTTTTTTACGAAAATCGATTGGAAAAAAAAAAGTTGAGTTTTGAACGGCAATGCAAAGACCTGACCGTTATCTGTTCAACAACGCTAACCGCAACCTCTTACGAGCTTTATTTTGGAAGTTATGGCCATATTAAGATTTTTAGTTTTTGGGTTGAAACAAGAAAGATTAACTTTGAATCAAAATTCCTCTGCAACCAGAGCCCACAAAATGCTCTAGTTTTCAGCAATGGATAGCTCTCCAAAAACTGATTAAGCGGTTAATAAGCCGCAAGGCCTTCCGAGCCTTATTTGTGGAACTGTAGACATCCAAAGTCATGCAAACTTTCAAAACTCAAAAAAATCGATTTTAATAGATTTACTTTGAATTAAGATATCTCCTCAACCAGACCTCCTAGAATGTTCTAGTTTTCAGCTATGGATAGCTACTGAAAAACTAGTTAAGCGTTTTGCAAGCGAAAATGACGTCATAGCCTTATTTGCGGAACTGTAGGCATCCAAAGTCATACAAGCCTTCATAACTCAAAAAAATAACTTTGAATGCAAATATCTCGAAAACTAGACCTTATAAAAGGGTTTGCTTTGGATGTGCTGGTTGCATTTGACAAAACTTTTCTATATATTTACATTTCAATGGGTTCCAGAGACTTTCGTAAAAAAATCAATTTTTAGTGATAAGGGGGTAGTCCATGCTTTTTTTCGAAAATCGATTGGAAAAAAAAAAGTTGAGTTTTGAACGGCAATGCAAAGACCTGACCGTTATCTGTTCAACAACGCTAACCGCAACCTCTTACGGGCTTTATTTTGGAAGTTATGGCCATATTAAGATTTTTAGTTTTTGGGTTGAAACAAGAAAGATTAACTTTGAATCAAAATTCCTCTGCAACCAGAGCCCACAAAATGCTCTAGTTTTCAGCAATGGATAGCTCTTCAAAAACTGATTAAGCGGTTAATAAGCCGCAAGGCCTTCCGAGCCTTATTTGTGGAACTGTAGACATCCAAAGTCATGCAAACTTTCAAAACTCAAAAAAATCGATTTTAATAGATTTACTTTGAATTAAGATATCTCCTCAACCAGACCTCCTAGAATGTTCTAGTTTTCAGCTATGGATAGCTACTGAAAAACTAGTTAAGCGTTTTGCAAGCGAAAATGACGTCATAGCCTTATTTGCGGAACTGTAGGCATCCAAAGTCATACAAGCCTTCATAACTCAAAAAAATAACTTTGAATGCAAATATCTCGAAAACTAGACCTTATAAAAGGGTTTGCTTTGGATTTGCTGGTTGCATTTGACAAAACCTTTCTATATATTTACGTTTCTATGGGTTCCAGAGACTTTCGTAAAAAAATCAATTTTTAGTGATAAGGGGGTAGTCCATGCTTTTTTTCGAAAATCGATTGGAAAAAAAAAGTTGAGTTTTGAACGGCAATGCAAAGACCTGACCGTTATCTGTTCAACAACGCTAACCGCAACCTCTTACGAGCTTTATTTTGGAAGTTATGGCCATATTAAGATTTTTAGTTTTTGGGTTGAAACAAGAAAGATTAACTTTGAATCAAAATTCCTCTGCAACCAGAGCCCACAAAATGCTCTAGTTTTCAGCAATAGATAGCTCTCCAAAAACTGATTAAGCGGTTAATAAACCGCAAGGCCTTCCGAGCCTTATGTGTGGAACTGTAGACATCCAAAGTCATGCAAACTTTCAAAACTCAAAAAAATCGATTTTATTGGATTTACTTTGAATTAAGATATCTCCGCAACCAGACCTCCTAGAATGTTCTAGTTTTCAGCTATGGATAGCTACTGAAAAACTAGTGAAGCGTTTTGCAAGCGAAAATGACGTCATAGCCTTATTTGCGGAACTGTAGGCATCCAAAGTCATACAAGCCTTCATAACTCAAAAAAATAACTTTGAATGCAAATATCTCGAAAACTAGACCTTATAAAAGGGTTTGCTTTGGATGTGCCTGTTGCATTTGACAAAACCTTTCTATATATTTACGTTTCAATGGGTTCCAGAGACTTTCGTAAAAAAATCAATTTTTAGTGATAAGGGGGTAGTCCATGCTTTTTTTCGAAAATCGATTGGAAAAAAAAAATCAATTTTTAGTGATAAGGGGGTAGTCCATGCTTTTTTTCGAAAATCGATTGGAAAAAAAAAGTTGAGTTTTGAACGGCAATGCAAAGACCTGACCGTTATCTGTTCAACAACGCTAACCGCAACCTCTTACGGGCTTTATTTTGGAAGTTATGGCCATATTAAGATTTTTAGTTTTTGGGTTGAAACAAGAAAGATTAACTTTGAATCAAAATTCCTCTGCAACCAGAGCCCACAAAATGCTCTAGTTTTCAGCAATGGATAGCTCTCCAAAAACTGATTAAGCGGTTAATAAACCGCAAGGCCTTCCGAGCCTTATTTGTGGAACTGTAGACATCCAAAGTCATGCAAACTTTCAAAACTCAAAAAAAATCGATTTTAATAGATTTACTTTGAATTAAGATATCTCCTCAACCAGACCTCCTAGAATGTTCTAGTTTTCAGCTATGGATAGCTACTGAAAAACTAGTTAAGCGTTTTGCAAGCGAAAATGACGTCATAGCCTTATTTGCGGAACTGTAGGCATCCAAAGTCATACAAGCCTTCATAACTCAAAAAAATAACTTTGAATGCAAATATCTCGAAAACTAGACCTTATAAAAGGGTTTGCTTTGGATGTGCTGGTTGCATTTGACAAAACTTTTCTATATATTTACATTTCAATGGGTTCCAGAGACTTTCGTAAAAAAATCAATTTTTAGTGATAAGGGGGTAGTCCATGCTTTTTTTCGAAAATCGATTGGAAAAAAAAAAGTTGAGTTTTGAACGGCAATGCAAAGACCTGACCGTTATCTGTTCAACAACGCTAACCGCAACCTCTTACGGGCTTTATTTTGGAAGTTATGGCCATATTAAGATTTTTAGTTTTTGGGTTGAAACAAGAAAGATTAACTTTGAATCAAAATTCCTCTGCAACCAGAGCCCACAAAATGCTCTAGTTTTCAGCAATGGATAGCTCTCCAAAAACTGATTAAGCGGTTAATAAGCCGCAAGGCCTTCCGAGCCTTATTTGTGGAACTGTAGACATCCAAAGTCATGCAAACTTTCAAAACTCAAAAAAATCGATTTTAATAGATTTACTTTGAATTAAGATATCTCCTCAACCAGACCTCCTAGAATGTTCTAGTTTTCAGCTATGGATAGCTACTGAAAAACTAGTTAAGCGTTTTGCAAGCGAAAATGACGTCATAGCCTTATTTGCGGAACTGTAGGCATCCAAAGTCATACAAGCCTTCATAACTCAAAAAAATAACTTTGAATGCAAATATCTCGAAAACTAGACCTTATAAAAGGGTATGCTTTGGATGTGCTGGTTGCATTTGACAAAACTTTTCTATATATTTACATTTCAATGGGTTCCAGAGACTTTCGTAAAAAAATCAATTTTTAGTGATAAGGGGGTAGTCCATGCTTTTTTTCGAAAATCGATTGGAAAAAAAAAAGTTGAGTTTTGAACGGCAATGCAAAGACCTGACCGTTATCTGTTCAACAACGCTAACCGCAACCTCTTACGGGCTTTATTTTGGAAGTTATGGCCATATTAAGATTTTTAGTTTTTGGGTTGAAACAAGAAAGATTAACTTTGAATCAAAATTCCTCTGCAACAAGAGCCCACAAAATGCTCTAGTTTTCAGCAATGGATAGCTCTCCAAAAACTGATTAAGCGGTTAATAAGCCGCAAGGCCTTCCGAGCCTTATTTGTGGAACTGTAGACATCCAAAGTCATGCAAACTTTCAAAACTCAAAAAAATCGATTTTAATAGATTTACTTTGAATTAAGATATCTCCTCAACCTGACCTCCTAGAATGTTCTAGTTTTCAGCTATGGATAGCTACTGAAAAACTAGTTAAGCGTTTTGCAAGCGAAAATGACGTCATAGCCTTATTTGCGGAACTGTAGGCATCCAAAGTCATACAAGCCTTCATAACTCAAAAAAATAACTTTGAATGCAAATATCTCGAAAACTAGACCTTATAAAAGGGTTTGCTTTGGATTTGCTGGTTGCATTTGACAAAACCTTTCTATATATTTACGTTTCAATGGGTTCCAGAGACTTTCGTAAAAAAATCAATTTTTAGTGATAAGGGGGTAGTCCATGCTTTTTTTCGAAAATCGATTGGAAAAAAAAAGTTGAGTTTTGAACGGCAATGCAAAGACCTGACCGTTATCTGTTCAACAACGCTAACCGCAACCTCTTACGAGCTTTATTTTGGAAGTTATGGCCATATTAAGATTTTTAGTTTTTGGGTTGAAACAAGAAAGATTAACTTTGAATCAAAATTCCTCTGCAACCAGAGCCCACAAAATACTCTAGTTTTCAGCAATGGATAGCTCTCCAAAAACTGATTAAGCGGTTAATAAACCGCAAGGCCTTCCGAGCCTTATTTGTGGAACTGTAGACATCCAAAGTCATGCAAACTTTCAAAACTCAAAAAAATCGATTTTAATAGATTTACTTTGAATTAAGATATCTCCTCAACCAGACCTCCTAGAATGTTCTAGTTTTCAGCTATGGATAGCTACTGAAAAACTAGTTCAGCGTTTTGCAAGCGAAAATGACGTCATAGCCTTATTTGCGGAACTGTAGGCATCCAAAGTCATACAAGCCTTCATAACTCAAAAAAATAACTTTGAATGCAAATATCTCGAAAACTAGACCCTATAAAAGGGTTTGCTTTGGATGTGCTGGTTGCATTTGACAAAACTTTTCTATATATTTACATTTCAATGGGTTCCAGAGACTTTCGTAAAAAAATCAATTTTTAGTGATAAGGGGGTAGTCCATGCTTTTTTTCGAAAATCGATTGGAAAAAAAAAAGTTGAGTTTTGAACGGCAATGCAAAGACCTGACCGTTATCTGTTCAACAACGCTAACCGCAACCTCTTACGAGCTTTATTTTGGAAGTTATGGCCATATTAAGATTTTTAGTTTTTGGGTTGAAACAAGAAAGATTAACTTTGAATCAAAATTCCTCTGCAACCAGAGCCCACAAAATGCTCTAGTTTTCAGCAATGGATAGCTCTCCAAAAACTGATTAAGCGGTTAATAAGCCGCAAGGCCTTCCGAGCCTTATTTGTGGAACTGTAGACATCCAAAGTCATGCAAACTTTCAAAACTCAAAAAAATCGATTTTAATAGATTTACTTTGAATTAAGATATCTCCTCAACCAGACCTCCTAGAATGTTCTAGTTTTCAGCTATGGATAGCTACTGAAAAACTAGTTATGCGTTTTGCAAGCGAAAATGACGTCATAGCCTTATTTGCGGAACTGTAGGCATCCAAAGTCATACAAGCCTTCATAACTCAAAAAAATAACTTTGAATGCAAATATCTCGAAAACTAGACCTTATAAAAGGGTTTGCTTTGGATTTGCTGGTTGCATTTGACAAAACCTTTCTATATATTTACGTTTCAATGGGTTCCAGAGACTTTCGTAAAAAAATCAATTTTTAGTGATAAGGGGGTAGTCCATGCTTTTTTTCGAAAATCGATTGCAAAAAAAAAGTTGAGTTTTGAACGGCAATGCAAAGACCTGACCGTTATCTGTTCAACAACGCTAACCGCAACCTCTTACGAGCTTTATTTTGGAAGTTATGGCCATATTAAGATTTTTAGTTTTTGGGTTGAAACAAGAAAGATTAACTTTGAATCAAAATTCCTCTGCAACCAGAGCCCACAAAATGCTCTAGTTTTCAGCAATGGATAGCTCTCCAAAAACTGATTAAGCGGTTAATAAACCGCAAGGCCTTCCGAGCCTTATGTGTGGAACTGTAGACATCCAAAGTCATGCAAACTTTCAAAACTCAAAAAAATCGATTTTAATGGATTTACTTTGAATTAAGATATCTCCGCAACCAGACCTCCTAGAATGTTCTAGTTTTCAGCTATAGATAGCTACTGAAAAACTAGTTAAGCGTTTTGCAAGCGAAAATGACGTCATAGCCTTATTTGCGGAACTGTAGGCATCCAAAGTCATACAAGCCTTCATAACTCAAAAAAATAACTTTGAATGCAAATATCTCGAAAACTAGACCTTATAAAAGGGTTTGCTTTGGATGTGCCTGTTGCATTTGACAAAACCTTTCTATAGATTTACGTTTCAATGGGTTCCAGAGACTTTCGTAAAAAAATCAATTTTTAGTGATAAGGGGGTTCCTCCATGCTTTTTTTCGAAAATCGATTGGAAAAAAAAGTTGAGTTTTGAACGGCAATGCAAAGACCTGACCGTTATCTGTTCAACAACGCTAACCGCAACCTCTTACGGGCTTTATTTTGGAAATTATGGCCATATTAAGATTTTTAGTTTTTGGGTTGAAACAAGAAAGATTAACTTTGAATCAAAATTCCTCTGCAACCAGAGCCCACAAAATGCTCTAGTTTTCAGCAATGGATAGCTCTCCAAAAACTGATTAAGCGGTTAATAAACCGCAAGGCCTTCCGAGCCTTATGTGTGGAACTGTAGACATCCAAAGTCATGCAAACTTTCAAAACTCAAAAAAATCGATTTTAATGGATTTACTTTGAATTAAGATATCTCCGCAACCAGACCTCCTAGAATGTTCTAGTTTTCAGCTATGGATAGCTACTGAAAAACTAGTGAAGCGTTTTGCAAGCGAAAATGACGTCATAGCCTTATTTGCGGAACTGTAGGCATCCAAAGTCATACAAGCCTTCATAACTCAAAAAAATAACTTTGAATGCAAATATCTCGAAAACTAGACCTTATAAAAGGGTTTGCTTTGGATTTGCTGGTTGCATTTGACAAAACCTTTCTATATATTTACGTTTCAATGGGTTCCAGAGACTTTCGTAAAAAAATCAATTTTTAGTGATAAGGGGGTAGTCCATGCTTTTTTTCGAAAATCGATTGGAAAAAAAAAGTTGAGTTTTGAACGGCAATGCAAAGACCTGACCGTTATCTGTTCAACAACGCTAACCGCAACCTCTTACGGGCTTTATTTTGGAAATTATGGCCATATTAAGATTTTTAGTTTTTGGGTTGAAACAAGAAAGATTAACTTTGAATCAAAATTCCTCTGCAACCAGAGCCCACAAAATGCTCTAGTTTTCAGCAATGGATAGCTCTCCAAAAACTGATTAAGCGGTTAATAAGCCGCAAGGCCTTCCGAGCCTTATGTGTGGAACTGTAGACATCCAAAGTCATGCAAACTTTCAAAACTCAAAAAAATCGATTTTAATGGATTTACTTTGAATTAAGATATCTCCGCAACCAGACCTCCTAGAATGTTATAGTTTTCAGCTATGGATAGCTACTGAAAAACTAGTTAAGCGTTTTGCAAGCGAAAATGACGTCATAGCCTTATTTGCGGAACTGTAGGCATCCAAAGTCATACAAGCCTTCATAACTCAAAAAAATAACTTTGAATGCAAATATCTCGAAAACTAGACCTTATAAAAGGGTTTGCTTTGGATGTGCTGGTTGCATTTGACAAAACTTTTCTATATATTTACATTTCAATGGGTTCCAGAGACTTTCGTAAAAAAATCAATTTTTAGTGATAAGGGGGTAGTCCATGCTTTTTTTCGAAAATCGATTGGAAAAAAAAAAGTTGAGTTTTGAACGGCAATGCAAAAACCTGACCGTTATCTGTTCAACAACGCTAACCGCAACCTCTTACGGGCTTTATTTTGGAAGTTATGGCCATATTAAGATTTTTAGTTTTTGGGTTGAAACAAGAAAGATTAACTTTGAATCAAAATTCCTCTGCAACCAGAGCCCACAAAATGCTCTAGTTTTCAGCAATGGATAGCTCTCCAAAAACTGATTAAGCGGTTAATAAACCGCAAGGCCTTCCGAGCCTTATTTGTGGAACTGTAGACATCCAAAGTCATGCAAACTTTCAAAACTCAAAAAAATCGATTTTAATAGATTTACTTTGAATTAAGATATCTCCTCAACCAGACCTCCTAGAATGTTCTAGTTTTCAGCTATGGATAGCTACTGAAAAACTTGTTAAGCGTTTTGCAAGCGAAAATGACGTCATAGCCTTATTTGCGGAACTGTAGGCATCCAAAGTCATACAAGCCTTCATAACTCAAAAAAATAACTTTGAATGCAAATATCTCGAAAACTAGACCTTATAAAAGGGTTTGCTTTGGATTTGCTGGTTGCATTTGACAAAACCTTTCTATATATTTACGTTTCAATGGGTTCCAGAGACTTTCGTAAAAAAATCAATTTTTAGTGATAAGGGGGTAGTCCATGCTTTTTTCGAAAATCGATTGGAAAAAAAAAGTTGAGTTTTGAACGGCAATGCAAAGACCTGACCGTTATCTGTTCAACAACGCTAACCGCAACCTCTTACGAGCTTTATTTTGGAAGTTATGGCCATATTAAGATTTTTAGTTTTTGGGTTGAAACAAGAAAGATTAACTTTGAATCAAAATTCCTCTGCAACCAGAGCCCACAAAATGCTCTAGTTTTCAGCAATGGATAGCTCTCCAAAAACTGATTAAGCGGTTAATAAACCGCAAGGCCTTCCGAGCCTTATTTGTGGAACTGTAGACATCCAAAGTCATGCAAACTTTCAAAACTCAAAAAAATCGATTTTAATAGATTTACTTTGAATTAAGATATCTCCTCAACCAGACCTCCTAGAATGTTCTAGTTTTCAGCTATGGATAGCTACTGAAAAACTAGTAAAGCGTTTTGCAAGCGAAAATGACGTCATAGCCTTATTTGCGGAACTGTAGGCATCCAAAGTCATACAAGCCTTCATAACTCAAAAAAATAACTTTGAATGCAAATATCTCGAAAACTAGACCTTATAAAAGGGTTTGCTTTGGATTTGCTGGTTGCATTTGACAAAACCTTTCTATATATATTTACGTTTCAATGGGTTCCAGAGACTTTCGTAAAAACATCAATTTTTAGTGATAAGGCGGTAGTCCATGCTTTTTTTCGAAAATCGATTGGAAAAAAAAAGTTGAGTTTTGAACGGCAATGCAAAGACCTGACCGTTATCTGTTCAACAACGCTAACCGCAACCTCTTACGAGCTTTATTTTGGAAGTTATGGCCATATTAAGATTTTTAGTTTTTGGGTTGAAACAAGAAAGATTAACTTTGAATCAAAATTCCTCTGCAACCAGAGCCCACAAAATGCTCTAGTTTTCAGCAATGGATAGCTCTCCAAAAACTGATTAAGCGGTTAATAAACCGCAAGGCCTTCCGAGCCTTATTTGTGGAACTGTAGACATCCAAAGTCATGCAAACTTTCAAAACTCAAAAAAATCGATTTTAATAGATTTACTTTGAATTAAGATATCTCCTCAACCAGACCTCCTAGAATGTTCTAGTTTTCAGCTATGGATAGCTACTGAAAAACTAGTTAAGCGTTTTGCAAGCGAAAATGACGTCATAGCCTTATTTGCGGAACTGTAGGCATCCAAAGTCATACAAGCCTTCATAACTCAAAAAAATAACTTTGAATGCAAATATCTCGAAAACTAGACCTTATAAAAGGGTTTGCTTTGGATTTGCTGGTTGCATTTGACAAAACCTTTCTATATATTTACGTTTCAATGGGTTCCAGAGACTTTCGTAAAAAAATCAATTTTTAGTGATAAGGGGGTAGTCCATGCTTTTTTCGAAAATCGATTGGAAAAAAAAAGTTGAGTTTTGAACGGCAATGCAAAGACCTGACCGTTATCTGTTCAACAACGCTAACCGCAACCTCTTACGAGCTTTATTTTGGAAGTTATGGCCATATTAAGATTTTTAGTTTTTGGGTTGAAACAAGAAAGATTAACTTTGAATCAAAATTCCTCTGCAACCAGAGCCCACAAAATGCTCTAGTTTTCAGCAATGGATAGCTCTCCAAAAACTGATTAAGCGGTTAATAAACCGCAAGGCCTTCCGAGCCTTATTTGTGGAACTGTAGACATCCAAAGTCATGCAAACTTTCAAAACTCAAAAAAATCGATTTTAATAGATTTACTTTGAATTAAGATATCTCCTCAACCAGACCTCCTAGAATGTTCTAGTTTTCAGCTATGGATAGCTACTGAAAAACTAGTTAAGCGTTTTGCAAGCGAAAATGACGTCATAGCCTTATTTGCGGAACTGTAGGCATCCAAAGTCATACAAGCCTTCATAACTCAAAAAAATAACTTTGAATGCAAATATCTCGAAAACTAGACCTTATAAAAGGGTTTGCTTTGGATTTGCTGGTTGCATTTGACAAAACCTTTCTATATATATTTACGTTTCAATGGGTTCCAGAGACTTTCGTAAAAACATCAATTTTTAGTGATAAGGCGGTAGTCCATGCTTTTTTTCGAAAATCGATTGGAAAAAAAAAGTTGAGTTTTGAACGGCAATGCAAAGACCTGACCGTTATCTGTTCAACAACGCTAACCGCAACCTCTTACGAGCTTTATTTTGGAAGTTATGGCCATATTAAGATTTTTAGTTTTTGGGTTGAAACAAGAAAGATTAACTTTGAATCAAAATTCCTCTGCAACCAGAGCCCACAAAATGCTCTAGTTTTCAGCAATGGATAGCTCTCCAAAAACTGATTAAGCGGTTAATAAACCGCAAGGCCTTCCGAGCCTTATTTGTGGAACTGTAGACATCCAAAGTCATGCAAACTTTCAAAACTCAAAAAAATCGATTTTAATAGATTTACTTTGAATTAAGATATCTCCTCAACCAGACCTCCTAGAATGTTCTAGTTTTCAGCTATGGATAGCTACTGAAAAACTAGTTAAGCGTTTTGCAAGCGAAAATGACGTCATAGCCTTATTTGCGGAACTGTAGGCATCCAAAGTCATACAAGCCTTCATAACTCAAAAAAATAACTTTGAATGCAAATATCTCGAAAACTAGACCTTATAAAAGGGTTTGCTTTGGATGTGCTGGTTGCATTTGACAAAACTTTTCTATATATTTACATTTCAATGGGTTCCAGAGACTTTCGTAAAAAAATCAATTTTTAGTGATAAGGGGGTAGTCCATGCTTTTTTTCGAAAATCGATTGGAAAAAAAAAAGTTGAGTTTTGAACGGCAATGCAAAGACCTGACCGTTATCTGTTCAACAACGCTAACCGCAACCTCTTACGGGCTTTATTTTGGAAGTTATGGCCATATTAAGATTTTTAGTTTTTGGGTTGAAACAAGAAAGATTAACTTTGAATCAAAATTCCTCTGCAACCAGAGCCCACAAAATGCTCTAGTTTTCAGCAATGGATAGCTCTCCAAAAACTGATTAAGCGGTTAATAAGCCGCAAGGCCTTCCGAGCCTTATTTGTGGAACTGTAGACATCCAAAGTCATGCAAACTTTCAAAACTCAAAAAAATCGATTTTAATGGATTTACTTTGAATTAAGATATCTCCGCAACCAGACCTCCTAGAATGTTCTAGTTTTCAGCTATGGATAGCTACTGAAAAACTAGTTAAGCGTTTTGCAAGCGAAAATGACGTCATAGCCTTATTTGCGGAACTGTAGGCATCCAAAATCATACAAGCCTTCATAACTCAAAAAAATAACTTTGAATGCAAATATCTCGAAAACTAGACCTTATAAAAGGGTTTGCTTTGGATGTGCCTGTTGCATTTGACAAAACCTTTCTATATATTTACGTTTCAATGGGTTCCAGAGACTTTCGTAAAAAAATCAATTTTTAGTGATAATAGTGATGCTTTTTTTCGAAAATCGATTGGAAAAAAAAGTTGAGTTTTGAACGGCAATGCAAAGACCTGACCGTTATCTGTTCAACAACGCTAACCGCAACCTCTTACGGGCTTTATTTTGGAAATTATGGCCATATTAAGATTTTTAGTTTTTGGGTTGAAACAAGAAAGATTAACTTTGAATCAAAATTCCTCTGCAACCAGAGCCCACAAAATGCTCTAGTTTTCAGCAATGGATAGCTCTCCAAAAACTGATTAAGCGGTTAATAAACCGCAAGGCCTTCCGAGCCTTATTTGTGGAACTGTAGACATCCAAAGTCATGCAAACTTTCAAAACTCAAAAAAATCGATTTTAATAGATTTACTTTGAATTAAGATATCTCCTCAACCAGACCTCCTAGAATGTTCTAGTTTTCAGCTATGGATAGCTACTGAAAAACTAGTTAAGCGTTTTGCAAGCGAAAATGACGTCATAGCCTTATTTGCGGAACTGTAGGCATCCAAAGTCATACAAGCCTTCATAACTCAAAAAAATAACTTTGAATGCAAATATCTCGAAAACTAGACCTTATAAAAGGGTTTGCTTTGGATTTGCTGGTTGCATTTGACAAAACCTTTCTATATATTTACGTTTCAATGGGTTCCAGAGACTTTCGTAAAAAAATCAATTTTAAGTGATAAGGGGGTAGTCCATGCTTTTTTTCGAAAATCGATTGGAAAAAAAAAGTTGAGTTTTGAACGGCAATGCAAAGACCTGACCGTTATCTGTTCAACAACGCTAACCGCAACCTCTTACGAGCTTTATTTTGGAAGTTATGGCCATATTAAGATTTTTAGTTTTTGGGTTGAAACAAGAAAGATTAACTTTGAATCAAAATTCCTCTGCAACCAGAGCCCACAAAATGCTCTAGTTTTCAGCAATGGATAGCTCTCCAAAAACTGATTAAGCGGTTAATAAACCGCAAGGCCTTCCGAGCCTTATTTGTGGAACTGTAGACATCCAAAGTCATGCAAACTTTCAAAACTCAAAAAAATCGATTTTAATAGATTTACTTTGAATTAAGATATCTCCTCAACCAGACCTCCTAGAATGTTCTAGTTTTCAGCTATGGATAGCTACTGAAAAACTAGTTAAGCGTTTTGCAAGCGAAAATGACGTCATAGCCTTATTTGCGGAACTGTAGGCATCCAAAGTCATACAAGCCTTCATAACTCAAAAAAATAACTTTGAATGCAAATATCTCGAAAACTAGACCTTATAAAAGGGTTTGCTTTGGATGTGCTGGTTGCATTTGACAAAACTTTTCTATATATTTACATTTCAATGGGTTCCAGAGACTTTCGTAAAAAAATCAATTTTTAGTGATAAGGGGGTAGTCCATGCTTTTTTTCGAAAATCGATTGGAAAAAAAAAAGTTGAGTTTTGAACGGCAATGCAAAGACCTGACCGTTATCTGTTCAACAACGCTAACCGCAACCTCTTGCGAGCTTTATTTTGGAAGTTATGGCCATATTAAGATTTTTAGTTTTTGGGTTGAAACAAGAAAGATTAACTTTGAATCAAAATTCCTCTGCAACCAGAGCCCACAAAATGCTCTAGTTTTCAGCAATGGATAGCTCTCCAAAAACTGATTAAGCGGTTAATAAGCCGCAAGGCCTTCCGAGCCTTATTTGTGGAACTGTAGACATCCAAAGTCATGCAAACTTTAAAAACTCAAAAAAATCGATTTTAATAGATTTACTTTGAATTAAGATATCTCCTCAACCAGACCTCCTAGAATGTTCTAGTTTTCAGCTATAGATAGCTACTGAAAAACTAGTTAAGCGTTTTGCAAGCGAAAATGACGTCATAGCCTTATTTGCGGAACTGTAGGCATCCAAAGTCATACAAGCCTTCATAACTCAAAAAAATAACTTTGAATGCAAATATCTCGAAAACTAGACCTTATAAAAGGGTTTGCTTTGGATTTGCTGGTTGCATTTGACAAAACCTTTCTATATATTTACGTTTCAATGGGTTCCAGAGACTTTCGTAAAAAAATCAATTTTTAGTGATAAGGGGGTAGTCCATGCTTTTTTTCGAAAATCGATTGGAAAAAAAAAGTTGAGTTTTGAACGGCAATGCAAAGACCTGACCGTTATCTGTTCAACAACGCTAACCGCAACCTCTTACGAGCTTTATTTTGGAAGTTATGGCCATATTAAGATTTTTAGTTTTTGGGTTGAAACAAGAAAGATTAACTTTGAATCAAAATTCCTCTGCAACCAGAGCCCACAAAATGCTCTAGTTTTCAGCAATGGATAGCTCTCCAAAAACTGATTAAGCGGTTAATAAACCGCAAGGCCTTCCGAGCCTTATTTGTGGAACTGTAGACATCCAAAGTCATGCAAACTTTCAAAACTCAAAAAAATCGATTTTAATAGATTTACTTTGAATTAAGATATCTCCTCAACCAGACCTCCTAGAATGTTCTAGTTTTCAGCTATGGATAGCTACTGAAAAACTAGTTAAGCGTTTTGCAAGCGAAAATGACGTCATAGCCTTATTTGCGGAACTGTAGGCATCCAAAGTCATACAAGCCTTCATAACTCAAAAAAATAACTTTGAATGCAAATATCTCGAAAACTAGACCTTATAAAAGGGTTTGCTTTGGATTTGCTGGTTGCATTTGACAAAACCTTTCTATATATTTACGTTTCAATGGGTTCCAGAGACTTTCGTAAAAAAATCAATTTTTAGTGATAAGGGGGTAGTCCATGCTTTTTTCGAAAATCGATTGGAAAAAAAAAGTTGAGTTTTGAACGGCAATGCAAAGACCTGACCGTTATCTGTTCAACAACGCTAACCGCAACCTCTTACGAGCTTTATTTTGGAAGTTATGGCCATATTAAGATTTTTAGTTTTTGGGTTGAAACAAGAAAGATTAACTTTGAATCAAAATTCCTCTGCAACCAGAGCCCACAAAATGCTCTAGTTTTCAGCAATGGATAGCTCTCCAAAAACTGATTAAGCGGTTAATAAACCGCAAGGCCTTCCGAGCCTTATTTGTGGAACTGTAGACATCCAAAGTCATGCAAACTTTCAAAACTCAAAAAAATCGATTTTAATAGATTTACTTTGAATTAAGATATCTCCTCAACCAGACCTCCTAGAATGTTCTAGTTTTCAGCTATGGATAGCTACTGAAAAACTAGTAAAGCGTTTTGCAAGCGAAAATGACGTCATAGCCTTATTTGCGGAACTGTAGGCATCCAAAGTCATACAAGCCTTCATAACTCAAAAAAATAACTTTGAATGCAAATATCTCGAAAACTAGACCTTATAAAAGGGTTTGCTTTGGATGTGCTGGTTGCATTTGACAAAACTTTTCTATATATTTACATTTCAATGGGTTCCAGAGACTTTCGTAAAAAAATCAATTTTTAGTGATAAGGGGGTAGTCCATGCTTTTTTTCGAAAATCGATTGGAAAAAAAAAAGTTGAGTTTTGAACGGCAATGCAAAGACCTGACCGTTATCTGTTCAACAACGCTAACCGCAACCTCTTACGAGCTTTATTTTGGAAGTTATGGCCATATTAAGATTTTTAGTTTTTGGGTTGAAACAAGAAAGATTAACTTTGAATCAAAATTCCTCTGCAACCAGAGCCCACAAAATGCTCTAGTTTTCAGCAATGGATAGCTCTCCAAAAACTGATTAAGCGGTTAATAAGCCGCAAGGCCTTCCGAGCCTTATTTGTGGAACTGTAGACATCCAAAGTCATGCAAACTTTCAAAACTCAAAAAAATCGATTTTAATAGATTTACTTTGAATTAAGATATCTCCTCAACCAGACCTCCTAGAATGTTCTAGTTTTCAGCTATGGATAGCTACTGAAAAACTTGTTAAGCGTTTTGCAAGCGAAAATGACGTCATAGCCTTATTTGCGGAACTGTAGGCATCCAAAGTCATACAAGCCTTCATAACTCAAAAAAATAACTTTGAATGCAAATATCTCGAAAACTAGACCTTATAAAAGGGTTTGCTTTGGATGTGCTGGTTGCATTTGACAAAACTTTTCTATATATTTACATTTCAATGGGTTCCAGAGACTTTCGTAAAAAAATCAATTTTTAGTGATAAGGGGGTAGTCCATGCTTTTTTTCGAAAATCGATTGGAAAAAAAAAAGTTGAGTTTTGAACGGCAATGCAAAGACCTGACCGTTATCTGTTCAACAACGCTAACCGCAACCTCTTACGGGCTTTATTTTGGAAGTTATGGCCATATTAAGATTTTTAGTTTTTGGGTTGAAACAAGAAAGATTAACTTTGAATCAAAATTCCTCTGCAACCAGAGCCCACAAAATGCTCTAGTTTTCAGCAATGGATAGCTCTCCAAAAACTGATTAAGCGGTTAATAAGCCGCAAGGCCTTCCGAGCCTTATTTGTGGAACTGTAGACATCCAAAGTCATGCAAACTTTCAAAACTCAAAAAAATCGATTTTAATAGATTTACTTTGAATTAAGATATCTCCTCAACCAGACCTCCTAGAATGTTCTAGTTTTCAGCTATGGATAGCTACTGAAAAACTTGTTAAGCGTTTTGCAAGCGAAAATGACGTCATAGCCTTATTTGCGGAACTGTAGGCATCCAAAGTCATACAAGCCTTCATAACTCAAAAAAATAACTTTGAATGCAAATATCTCGAAAACTAGACCTTATAAAAGGGTTTGCTTTGGATGTGCTGGTTGCATTTGACAAAACTTTTCTATATATTTACATTTCAATGGGTTCCAGAGACTTTCGTAAAAAAATCAATTTTTAGTGATAAGGGGGTAGTCCATGCTTTTTTTCGAAAATCGATTGGAAAAAAAAAAGTTGAGTTTTGAACGGCAATGCAAAGACCTGACCGTTATCTGTTCAACAACGCTAACCGCAACCTCTTACGGGCTTTATTTTGGAAGTTATGGCCATATTAAGATTTTTAGTTTTTGGGTTGAAACAAGAAAGATTAACTTTGAATCAAAATTCCTCTGCAACCAGAGCCCACAAAATGCTCTAGTTTTCAGCAATGGATAGCTCTCCAAAAACTGATTAAGCGGTTAATAAGCCGCAAGGCCTTCCGAGCCTTATTTGTGGAACTGTAGACATCCAAAGTCATGCAAACTTTCAAAACTCAAAAAAATCGATTTTAATAGATTTACTTTGAATTAAGATATCTCCTCAACCAGACCTCCTAGAATGTTCTAGTTTTCAGCTATGGATAGCTACTGAAAAACTAGTAAAGCGTTTTGCAAGCGAAAATGACGTCATAGCCTTATTTGCGGAACTGTAGGCATCCAAAGTCATACAAGCCTTCATAACTCAAAAAAATAACTTTGAATGCAAATATCTCGAAAACTAGACCTTATAAAAGGGTTTGCTTTGGATGTGCTGGTTGCATTTGACAAAACTTTTCTATATATTTACATTTCAATGGGTTCCAGAGACTTTCGTAAAAAAATCAATTTTTAGTGATAAGGGGGTAGTCCATGCTTTTTTCGAAAATCGATTGGAAAAAAAAAAGTTGAGTTTTGAACGGCAATGCAAAGACCTGACCGTTATCTGTTCAACAACGCTAACCGCAACCTCTTACGAGCTTTATTTTGGAAGTTATGGCCATATTAAGATTTTTAGTTTTTGGGTTGAAACAAGAAAGATTAACTTTGAATCAAAATTCCTCTGCAACCAGAGCCCACAAAATGCTGTAGTTTTCAGCAATGGATAGCTCTCCAAAAACTGATTAAGCGGTTAATAAGCCGCAAGGCCTTCCGAGCCTTATTTGTGGAACTGTAGACATCCAAAGTCATGCAAACTTTCAAAACTCAAAAAAATCGATTTTAATAGATTTACTTTGAATTAAGATATCTCCTCAACCAGACCTCCTAGAATGTTCTAGTTTTCAGCTATGGATAGCTACTGAAAAACTAGTTAAGCGTTTTGCAAGCGAAAATGACGTCATAGCCTTATTTGCGGAACTGTAGGCATCCAAAGTCATACAAGCCTTCATAACTCAAAAAAATAACTTTGAATGCAAATATCTCGAAAACTAGACCTTATAAAAGGGTTTGCTTTGGATGTGCTGGTTGCATTTGACAAAACCTTTCTATATATTTACGTTTCAATGGGTTCCAGAGACTTTCGTAAAAAAATCAATTTTTAGTGATAAGGGGGTAGTCCATGCTTTTTTTTCGAAAATCGATTGGAAAAAAAAAGTTGAGTTTTGAACGGCAATGCAAAGACCTGACCGTTATCTGTTCAACAACGCTAACCGCAACCTCTTACGAGCTTTATTTTGGAAGTTATGGCCATATTAAGATTTTTAGTTTTTGGGTTGAAACAAGAAAGATTAACTTTGAATCAAAATTCCTCTGCAACCAGAGCCCACAAAATGCTCTAGTTTTCAGCAATGGATAGCTCTCCAAAAACTGATTAAGCGGTTAATAAGCCGCAAGGCCTTCCGAGCCTTATTTGTGGAACTGTAGACATCCAAAGTCATGCAAACTTTCAAAACTCAAAAAAATCGATTTTAATGGATTTACTTTGAATTAAGATATCTCCGCAACCAGACCTCCTAGAATGTTCTAGTTTTCAGCTATGGATAGCTACTGAAAAACTAGTTAAGCGTTTTGCAAGCGAAAATGACGTCATAGCCTTATTTGCGGAACTGTAGGCATCCAAAGTCATACAAGCCTTCATAACTCAAAAAAATAACTTTGAATGCAAATATCTCGAAAACTAGACCTTATAAAAGGGTTTGCTTTGGATGTGCCTGTTGCATTTGACAAAACCTTTCTATATATTTACGTTTCAATGGGTTCCAGAGACTTTCGTAAAAAAATCAATTTTTAGTGATAAGGGGGTAAGTCCATGCTTTTTTTTCGAAAATCGATTGGAAAAAAAAAGTTGAGTTTTGAACGGCAATGCAAAGACCTGACCGTTATCTGTTCAACAACGCTAACCGCAACCTCTTACGAGCTTTATTTTGGAAGTTATGGCCATATTAAGATTTTTAGTTTTTGGGTTGAAACAAGAAAGATTAACTTTGAATCAAAATTCCTCTGCAACCAGAGCCCACAAAATGCTCTAGTTTTCAGCAATAGATAGCTCTCCAAAAACTGATTAAGCGGTTAATAAACCGCAAGGCCTTCCGAGCCTTATGTGTGGAACTGTAGACATCCAAAGTCATGCAAACTTTCAAAACTCAAAAAAATCGATTTTAATGGATTTACTTTGAATTAAGATATCTCCGCAACCAGACCTCCTAGAATGTTCTAGTTTTCAGCTATGGATAGCTACTGAAAAACTAGTTAAGCGTTTTGCAAGCGAAAATGACGTCATAGCCTTATTTGCGGAACTGTAGGCATCCAAAGTCATACAAGCCTTCATAACTCAAAAAAATAACTTTGAATGGAAATATCTCGAAAACTAGACCTTATAAAAGGGTTTGCTTTGGATGTGCTGGTTGCATTTGACAAAACCTTTCTATATATTTACGTTTCAATGGGTTCCAGAGACTTTCGTACAAAAATCAATTTTTAGTGATAAGGGGGTAGTCCGTGCTTTTTTTTCGAAAATCGATTGGAAAAAAAAAGTTGAGTTTTGAACGGCAATGCAAAGACCTGACCGTTATCTGTTCAACAACGCTAACCGCAACCTCTTACGAGCTTTATTTTGGAAGTTATGGCCATATTAAGATTTTTAGTTTTTGGGTTGAAACAAGAAAGATTAACTTTGAATCAAAATTCCTCTGCAACCAGAGCCCACAAAATGCTCTAGTTTTCAGCAATGGATAGCTCTCCAAAAACTGATTAAGCGGTTAATAAGCCGCAAGGCCTTCCGAGCCTTATTTGTGGAACTGTAGACATCCAAAGTCATGCGAACTTTCAAAACTCAAAAAAATCGATTTTAATGGATTTACTTTGAATTAAGATATCTCCGCAACCAGACCTCCTAGAATGTTCTAGTTTTCAGCTATGGATAGCTACTGAAAAACTAGTTAAGCGTTTTGCAAGCGAAAATGACGTCATAGCCTTATTTGCGGAACTGTAGGCATCCAAAGTCATACAAGCCTTCATAACTCAAAAAAATAACTTTGAATGCAAATATCTCGAAAACTAGACCTTATAAAAGGGTTTGCTTTGGATGTGCTGGTTGCATTTGACAAAACTTTTCTATATATTTACATTTCAATGGGTTCCAGAGACTTTCGTAAAAAAATCAATTTTTAGTGATAAGGGGGTAGTCCATGCTTTTTTTCGAAAATCGATTGGAAAAAAAAAAGTTGAGTTTTGAACGGCAATGCAAAGACCTGACCGTTATCTGTTCAACAACGCTAACCGCAACCTCTTACGAGCTTTATTTTGGAAGTTATGGCCATATTAAGATTTTTAGTTTTTGGGTTGAAACAAGAAAGATTAACTTTGAATCAAAATTCCTCTGCAACCAGAGCCCACAAAATGCTCTAGTTTTCAGCAATGGATAGCTCTCCAAAAACTGATTAAGCGGTTAATAAGCCGCAAGGCCTTCCGAGCCTTATTTGTGGAACTGTAGACATCCAAAGTCATGCAAACTTTCAAAACTCAAAAAAATCGATTTTAATAGATTTACTTTGAATTAAGATATCTCCTCAACCAGACCTCCTAGAATGTTCTAGTTTTCAGCTATGGATAGCTACTGAAAAACTTGTTAAGCGTTTTGCAAGCGAAAATGACGTCATAGCCTTATTTGCGGAACTGTAGGCATCCAAAGTCATACAAGCCTTCATAACTCAAAAAAATAACTTTGAATGCAAATATCTCGAAAACTAGACCTTATAAAAGGGTTTGCTTTGGATGTGCTGGTTGCATTTGACAAAACTTTTCTATATATTTACATTTCAATGGGTTCCAGAGACTTTCGTAAAAAAATCAATTTTTAGTGATAAGGGGGTAGTCCATGCTTTTTTTCGAAAATCGATTGGAAAAAAAAAAGTTGAGTTTTGAACGGCAATGCAAAGACCTGACCGTTATCTGTTCAACAACGCTAACCGCAACCTCTTACGGGCTTTATTTTGGAAGTTATGGCCATATTAAGATTTTTAGTTTTTGGGTTGAAACAAGAAAGATTAACTTTGAATCAAAATTCCTCTGCAACCAGAGCCCACAAAATGCTCTAGTTTTCAGCAATGGATAGCTCTCCAAAAACTGATTAAGCGGTTAATAAGCCGCAAGGCCTTCCGAGCCTTATTTGTGGAACTGTAGACATCCAAAGTCATGCAAACTTTCAAAACTCAAAAAAATCGATTTTAATAGATTTACTTTGAATTAAGATATCTCCTCAACCAGACCTCCTAGAATGTTCTAGTTTTCAGCTATGGATAGCTACTGAAAAACTTGTTAAGCGTTTTGCAAGCGAAAATGACGTCATAGCCTTATTTGCGGAACTGTAGGCATCCAAAGTCATACAAGCCTTCATAACTCAAAAAAATAACTTTGAATGCAAATATCTCGAAAACTAGACCTTATAAAAGGGTTTGCTTTGGATGTGCTGGTTGCATTTGACAAAACTTTTCTATATATTTACATTTCAATGGGTTCCAGAGACTTTCGTAAAAAAATCAATTTTTAGTGATAAGGGGGTAGTCCATGCTTTTTTCGAAATCGATTGGAAAAAAAAAAGTTGAGTTTTGAACGGCAATGCAAAGACCTGACCGTTATCTGTTCAACAACGCTAACCGCAACCTCTTACGGGCTTTATTTTGGAAGTTATGGCCATATTAAGATTTTTAGTTTTTGGGTTGAAACAAGAAAGATTAACTTTGAATCAAAATTCCTCTGCAACCAGAGCCCACAAAATGCTCTAGTTTTCAGCAATGGATAGCTCTCCAAAAACTGATTAAGCGGTTAATAAGCCGCAAGGCCTTCCGAGCCTTATTTGTGGAACTGTAGACATCCAAAGTCATGCAAACTTTCAAAACTCAAAAAAATCGATTTTAATAGATTTACTTTGAATTAAGATATCTCCTCAACCAGACCTCCTAGAATGTTCTAGTTTTCAGCTATGGATAGCTACTGAAAAACTAGTAAAGCGTTTTGCAAGCGAAAATGACGTCATAGCCTTATTTGCGGAACTGTAGGCATCCAAAGTCATACAAGCCTTCATAACTCAAAAAAATAACTTTGAATGCAAATATCTCGAAAACTAGACCTTATAAAAGGGTTTGCTTTGGATGTGCTGGTTGCATTTGACAAAACTTTTCTATATATTTACATTTCAATGGGTTCCAGAGACTTTCGTAAAAAAATCAATTTTTAGTGATAAGGGGGTAGTCCATGCTTTTTTTCGAAAATCGATTGGAAAAAAAAAAGTTGAGTTTTGAACGGCAATGCAAAGACCTGACCGTTATCTGTTCAACAACGCTAACCGCAACCTCTTACGAGCTTTATTTTGGAAGTTATGGCCATATTAAGATTTTTAGTTTTTGGGTTGAAACAAGAAAGATTAACTTTGAATCAAAATTCCTCTGCAACCAGAGCCCACAAAATGCTGTAGTTTTCAGCAATGGATAGCTCTCCAAAAACTGATTAAGCGGTTAATAAGCCGCAAGGCCTTCCGAGCCTTATTTGTGGAACTGTAGACATCCAAAGTCATGCAAACTTTCAAAACTCAAAAAAATCGATTTTAATAGATTTACTTTGAATTAAGATATCTCCTCAACCAGACCTCCTAGAATGTTCTAGTTTTCAGCTATGGATAGCTACTGAAAAACTAGTTAAGCGTTTTGCAAGCGAAAATGACGTCATAGCCTTATTTGCGGAACTGTAGGCATCCAAAGTCATACAAGCCTTCATAACTCAAAAAAATAACTTTGAATGCAAATATCTCGAAAACTAGACCTTATAAAAGGGTTTGCTTTGGATGTGCTGGTTGCATTTGACAAAACCTTTCTATATATTTACGTTTCAATGGGTTCCAGAGACTTTCGTAAAAAAATCAATTTTTAGTGATAAGGGGGTAGTCCATGCTTTTTTTCGAAAATCGATTGGAAAAAAAAAGTTGAGTTTTGAACGGCAATGCAAAGACCTGACCGTTATCTGTTCAACAACGCTAACCGCAACCTCTTACGAGCTTTATTTTGGAAGTTATGGCCATATTAAGATTTTTAGTTTTTGGGTTGAAACAAGAAAGATTAACTTTGAATCAAAATTCCTCTGCAACCAGAGCCCACAAAATGCTCTAGTTTTCAGCAATGGATAGCTCTCCAAAAACTGATTAAGCGGTTAATAAGCCGCAAGGCCTTCCGAGCCTTATTTGTGGAACTGTAGACATCCAAAGTCATGCAAACTTTCAAAACTCAAAAAAATCGATTTTAATGGATTTACTTTGAATTAAGATATCTCCGCAACCAGACCTCCTAGAATGTTCTAGTTTTCAGCTATGGATAGCTACTGAAAAACTAGTTAAGCGTTTTGCAAGCGAAAATGACGTCATAGCCTTATTTGCGGAACTGTAGGCATCCAAAGTCATACAAGCCTTCATAACTCAAAAAAATAACTTTGAATGCAAATATCTCGAAAACTAGACCTTATAAAAGGGTTTGCTTTGGATGTGCCTGTTGCATTTGACAAAACCTTTCTATATATTTACGTTTCAATGGGTTCCAGAGACTTTCGTAAAAAATCAATTTTTAGTGATAAGGGGGTAAGTCCATGCTTTTTTTTCGAAAATCGATTGGAAAAAAAAAGTTGAGTTTTGAACGGCAATGCAAAGACCTGACCGTTATCTGTTCAACACAACGCTAACCGCAACCTCTTACGAGCTTTATTTTGGAAGTTATGGCCATATTAAGATTTTTAGTTTTTGGGTTGAAACAAGAAAGATTAACTTTGAATCAAAATTCCTCTGCAACCAGAGCCCACAAAATGCTCTAGTTTTCAGCAATAGATAGCTCTCCAAAAACTGATTAAGCGGTTAATAAACCGCAAGGCCTTCCGAGCCTTATGTGTGGAACTGTAGACATCCAAAGTCATGCAAACTTTCAAAACTCAAAAAAATCGATTTTAATGGATTTACTTTGAATTAAGATATCTCCGCAACCAGACCTCCTAGAATGTTCTAGTTTTCAGCTATGGATAGCTACTGAAAAACTAGTTAAGCGTTTTGCAAGCGAAAATGACGTCATAGCCTTATTTGCGGAACTGTAGGCATCCAAAGTCATACAAGCCTTCATAACTCAAAAAAATAACTTTGAATGGAAATATCTCGAAAACTAGACCTTATAAAAGGGTTTGCTTTGGATGTGCTGGTTGCATTTGACAAAACCTTTCTATATATTTACGTTTCAATGGGTTCCAGAGACTTTCGTACAAAAATCAATTTTTAGTGATAAGGGGGTAGTCCGTGCTTTTTTTTCGAAAATCGATTGGAAAAAAAAAGTTGAGTTTTGAACGGCAATGCAAAGACCTGACCGTTATCTGTTCAACAACGCTAACCGCAACCTCTTACGAGCTTTATTTTGGAAGTTATGGCCATATTAAGATTTTTAGTTTTTGGGTTGAAACAAGAAAGATTAACTTTGAATCAAAATTCCTCTGCAACCAGAGCCCACAAAATGCTCTAGTTTTCAGCAATGGATAGCTCTCCAAAAACTGATTAAGCGGTTAATAAGCCGCAAGGCCTTCCGAGCCTTATTTGTGGAACTGTAGACATCCAAAGTCATGCGAACTTTCAAAACTCAAAAAAATCGATTTTAATGGATTTACTTTGAATTAAGATATCTCCGCAACCAGACCTCCTAGAATGTTCTAGTTTTCAGCTATGGATAGCTACTGAAAAACTAGTTAAGCGTTTTGCAAGCGAAAATGACGTCATAGCCTTATTTGCGGAACTGTAGGCATCCAAAGTCATACAAGCCTTCATAACTCAAAAAAATAACTTTGAATGCAAATATCTCGAAAACTAGACCTTATAAAAGGGTTTGCTTTGGATGTGCCTGTTGCATTTGACAAAACCTTTCTATATATTTACGTTTCAATGGGTTCCAGAGACTTTCGTAAAAAAATCAATTTTTAGTGATAAGGGGGTAAGTCCATGCTTTTTTTCGAAAATCGATTGGAAAAAAAAAGTTGAGTTTTGAACGGCAATGCAAAGACCTGACCGTTATCTGTTCAACAACGCTAACCGCAACCTCTTACGAGCTTTATTTTGGAAGTTATGGCCATATTAAGATTTTTAGTTTTTGGGTTGAAACAAGAAAGATTAACTTTGAATCAAAATTCCTCTGCAACCAGAGCCCACAAAATGCTCTAGTTTTCAGCAATAGATAGCTCTCCAAAAACTGATTAAGCGGTTAATAAACCGCAAGGCCTTCCGAGCCTTATGTGTGGAACTGTAGACATCCAAAGTCATGCAAACTTTCAAAACTCAAAAAAATCGATTTTAATGGATTTACTTTGAATTAAGATATCTCCGCAACCAGACCTCCTAGAATGTTCTAGTTTTCAGCTATGGATAGCTACTAAAAAACTAGTAAAGCGTTTTGCAAGCGAAAATGACGTCATAGCCTTATTTGCGGAACTGTAGGCATCCAAAGTCATACAAGCCTTCATAACTCAAAAAAATAACTTTGAATGGAAATATCTCGAAAACTAGACCTTATAAAAGGGTTTGCTTTGGATGTGCTGGTTGCATTTGACAAAACCTTTCTATATATTTACGTTTCAATGGGTTCCAGAGACTTTCGTACAAAAATCAATTTTTAGTGATAAGGGGGTAGTCCGTGCTTTTTTTCGAAAATCGATTGGAAAAAAAAAGTTGAGTTTTGAACGGCAATGCAAAGACCTGACCGTTATCTGTTCAACAACGCTAACCGCAACCTCTTACGAGCTTTATTTTGGAAGTTATGGCCATATTAAGATTTTTAGTTTTTGGGTTGAAACAAGAAAGATTAACTTTGAATTAAAATTCCTCTGCAACCAGAGCCCACAAAATGCTCTAGTTTTCAGCAATGGATAGCTCTCCAAAAACTGATTAAGCGGTTAATAAACCGCAAGGCCTTCCGAGCCTTATTTGTGGAACTGTAGACATCCAAAGTCATGCAAACTTTCAAAACTCAAAAAAATCGATTTTAATGGATTTACTTTGAATTAAGATATCTCCGCAACCAGACCTCCTAGAATGTTCTAGTTTTCAGCTATGGATAGCTACTGAAAAACTAGTTAAGCGTTTTGCAAGCGAAAATGACGTCATAGCCTTATTTGCGGAACTGTAGGCATCCAAAGTCATACAAGCCTTCATAACTCAAAAAAATAACTTTGAATGCAAATATCTCGAAAACTAGACCTTATAAAAGGGTTTGCTTTGGATTTGCTGGTTGCATTTGACAAAACCTTTCTATATATTTACGTTTCAATGGGTTCCAGAGACTTTCGTAAAAAAATCAATTTTTAGTGATAAGGGGGTAGTCCATGCTTTTTTTCGAAAATCGATTGGAAAAAAAAAGTTGAGTTTTGAACGGCAATGCAAAGACCTGACCGTTATCTGTTCAACAACGCTAACCGCAACCTCTTACGAGCTTTATTTTGGAAGTTATGGCCATATTAAGATTTTTAGTTTTTGGGTTGAAACAAGAAAGATTAACTTTGAATCAAAATTCCTCTGCAACCAGAGCCCACAAAATGCTCTAGTTTTCAGCAATGGATAGCTCTCCAAAAACCGATTAAGCGGTTGATAAGCCGCAAGGCCTTCCGAGCCTTATTTGTGGAACTGTAGACATCCAAAGTCATGCAAACTTTCAAAACTCAAAAAAATCGATTTTAATAGATTTACTTTGAATTAAGATATCTCCTCAACCAGACCTCCTAGAATGTTCTAGTTTTCAGCTATGGATAGCTACTGAAAAACTAGTAAAGCGTTTTGCAAGCGAAAATGACGTCATAGCCTTATTTGCGGAACTGTAGGCATCCAAAGTCATACAAGCCTTCATAACTCAAAAAAATAACTTTGAATGCAAATATCTCGAAAACTAGACCTTATAAAAGGGTTTGCTTTGGATGTGCTGGTTGCATTTGACAAAACTTTTCTATATATTTACATTTCAATGGGTTCCAGAGACTTTCGTAAAAAAATCAATTTTTAGTGATAAGGGGGTAGTCCATGCTTTTTTTCGAAAATCGATTGGAAAAAAAAAAGTTGAGTTTTGAACGGCAATGCAAAGACCTGACCGTTATCTGTTCAACAACGCTAACCGCAACCTCTTACGAGCTTTATTTTGGAAGTTATGGCCATATTAAGATTTTTAGTTTTTGGGTTGAAACAAGAAAGATTAACTTTGAATAAAAATTCCTCTGCAACCAGAGCCCACAAAATGCTCTAGTTTTCAGCAATGGATAGCTCTCCAAAAACTGATTAAGCGGTTAATAAACCGCAAGGCCTTCCGAGCCTTATTTGTGGAACTGTAGACATCCAAAGTCATGCAAACTTTCAAAACTCAAAAAAATCGATTTTAATAGATTTACTTTGAATTAAGATATCTCCTCAACCAGACCTCCTAGAATGTTCTAGTTTTCAGCTATGGATAGCTACTGAAAAACTAGTAAAGCGTTTTGCAAGCGAAAATGACGTCATAGCCTTATTTGCGGAACTGTAGGCATCCAAAGTCATACAAGCCTTCATAACTCAAAAAAATAACTTTGAATGCAAATATCTCGAAAACTAGACCTTATAAAAGGGTTTGCTTTGGATGTGCTGGTTGCATTTGACAAAACTTTTCTATATATTTACATTTCAATGGGTTCCAGAGACTTTCGTAAAAAAATCAATTTTTAGTGATAAGGGGGTAGTCCATGCTTTTTTTCGAAAATCGATTGGAAAAAAAAAAGTTGAGTTTTGAACGGCAATGCAAAGACCTGACCGTTATCTGTTCAACAACGCTAACCGCAACCTCTTACGAGCTTTATTTTGGAAGTTATGGCCATATTAAGATTTTTAGTTTTTGGGTTGAAACAAGAAAGATTAACTTTGAATCAAAATTCCTCTGCAACCAGAGCCCACAAAATGCTCTAGTTTTCAGCAATGGATTTCAAAACTCAAAAAAATCGATTTTAATAGATTTACTTTGAATTAAGATATCTCCTCAACCAGACCTCCTAGAATGTTCTAGCTTTCAGCTATGGATAGCTACTGAAAAACTAGTAAAGCGTTTTGCAAGCGAAAATGACGTCATAGCCTTATTTGCGGAACTGTAGGCATCCAAAGTCATACAAGCCTTCATAACTCAAAAAAATAACTTTGAATGCAAATATCTCGAAAACTAGACCTTATAAAAGGGTTTGCTTTGGATGTGCCTGTTGCATTTGACAAAACCTTTCTATATATTTACGTTTCAATGGGTTCCAGAGACTTTCGTAAAAAAATCAATTTTTAGTGATAAGGGGGTAAGTCCATGCTTTTTTTCGAAAATCGATTGGAAAAAAAAAGTTGAGTTTTGAACGGCAATGCAAAGACCTGACCGTTATCTGTTCAACAACGCTAACCGCAACCTCTTACGGGCTTTATTTTGGAAGTTATGGCCATATTAAGATTTTTAGTTTTTGGGTTGAAACAAGAAAGATTAACTTTGAATCAAAATTCCTCTGCAACCAGAGCCCACAAAATGCTCTAGTTTTCAGCAATGGATAGCTCTCCAAAAACTGATTAAGCGGTTAATAAGCCGCAAGGCCTTCCGAGCCTTATTTGTGGAACTGTAGACATCCAAAGTCATGCAAACTTTCAAAACTCAAAAAAATCGATTTTAATAGATTTACTTTGAATTAAGATATCTCCTCAACCAGACCTCCTAGAATGTTCTAGTTTTCAGCTATGGATAGCTACTGAAAAACTAGTTAAGCGTTTTGCAAGCGAAAATGACGTCATAGCCTTATTTGCGGAACTGTAGGCATCCAAAGTCATACAAGCCTTCATAACTCAAAAAAATAACTTTGAATGCAAATATCTCGAAAACTAGACCTTATAAAAGGGTTTGCTTTGGATGTGCTGGTTGCATTTGACAAAACTTTTCTATATATTTACATTTCAATGGGTTCCAGAGACTTTCGTAAAAAAATCAATTTTTAGTGATAAGGGGGTAGTCCATGCTTTTTTTCGAAAATCGATTGGAAAAAAAAAAGTTGAGTTTTGAACGGCAATGCAAAGACCTGACCGTTATCTGTTCAACAACGCTAACCGCAACCTCTTACGAGCTTTATTTTGGAAGTTATGGCCATATTAAGATTTTTAGTTTTTGGGTTGAAACAAGAAAGATTAACTTTGAATCAAAATTCCTCTGCAACCAGAGCCCACAAAATGCTCTAGTTTTCAGCAATGGATAGCTCTCTAAAAACTGATTAAGCGGTTAATAAGCCGCAAGGCCTTCCGAGCTTTATTTGTGGAACTGTAGACATCCAAAGTCATGCAAACTTTCAAAACTCAAAAAAATCGATTTTAATAGATTTACTTTGAATTAAGATATCTCCTCAACCAGACCTCCTAGAATGTTCTAGTTTTCAGCGCAAGGCCTTCCGAGCCTTATGTGTGGAACTGTAGACATCCAAAGTCATGCAAACTTTCAAAACTCAAAAAAATCGATTTTAATGGATTTACTTTGAATTAAGATATCTCCGCAACCAGACCTCCTAGAATGTTCTAGTTTTCAGCTATGGATAGCTACTGAAAAACTAGTTAAGCGTTTTGCAAGCGAAAATGACGTCATAGCCTTATTTGCGGAACTGTAGGCATCCAAAGTCATACAAGCCTTCATAACTCAAAAAAATAACTTTGAATGCAAATATCTCGAAAACTAGACCTTATAAAAGGGTTTGCTTTGGATGTGCTGGTTGCATTTGACAAAACTTTTCTATATATTTACATTTCAATGGGTTCCAGAGACTTTCGTAAAAAAATCAATTTTTAGTGATAAGGGGGTAGTCCATGCTTTTTTTCGAAAATCGATTGGAAAAAAAAAGTTGAGTTTTGAACGGCAATGCAAAGACCTGACCGTTATCTGTTCAACAACGCTAACCGCAACCTCTTACGGGCTTTATTTTGGAAGTTATGGCCATATTAAGATTTTTAGTTTTTGGGTTGAAACAAGAAAGATTAACTTTGAATCAAAATTCCTCTGCAACCAGAGCCCACAAAATGCTCTAGTTTTCAGCAATAGATAGCTCTCCAAAAACTGATTAAGCGGTTTATAAGCCGCAAGGCCTTCCGAGCCTTATGTGTGGAACTGTAGACATCCAAAGTCATGCAAACTTTCAAAACTCAAAAAAATCGATTTTAATGGATTTACTTTGAATTAAGATATCTCCGCAACCAGACCTCCTAGAATGTTCTAGTTTTCAGCTATGGATAGCTACTGAAAAACTAGTAAAGCGTTTTGCAAGCGAAAATGGCGTCATAGCCTTATTTGCGGAACTGTAGGCATCCAAAGTCATACAAGCCTTCATAACTCAAAAAAATAACTTTGAATGCAAATATCTCGAAAACTAGACCTTATAAAAGGGTTTGCTTTGGATGTGCCTGTTGCATTTGACAAAACCTTTCTATATATTTACGTTTCAATGGGTTCCAGAGACTTTCGTAAAAAAATCAATTTTTAGTGATAAGGGGGTAAGTCCATGCTTTTTTTCGAAAATCGATTGGAAAAAAAAAGTTGAGTTTTGAACGGCAATGCAAAGACCTGACCGTTATCTGTTCAACAACGCTAACCGCAACCTCTTACGGGCTTTATTTTGGAAGTTATGGCCATATTAAGATTTTTAGTTTTTGGGTTGAAACAAGAAAGATTAACTTTGAATCAAAATTCCTCTGCAACCAGAGCCCACAAAATGCTCTAGTTTTCAGAAATGGATAGCTCTCCAAAAACTGATTAAGCGGTTAATAAGCCGCAAGGCCTTCCGAGCTTTATTTGTGGAACTGTAGACATCCAAAGTCATGCAAACTTTCAAAACTCAAAAAAATCGATTTTAATAGATTTACTTTGAATTAAGATATCTCCTCAACCAGACCTCCTAGAATGTTCTAGTTTTCAGCGCAAGGCCTTCCGAGCCTTATGTGTGGAACTGTAGACATCCAAAGTCATGCAAACTTTCAAAACTCAAAAAAATCGATTTTAATGGATTTACTTTGAATTAAGATATCTCCGCAACCAGACCTCCTAGAATGTTCTAGTTTTCAGCTATGGATAGCTACTGAAAAACTAGTTAAGCGTTTTGCAAGCGAAAATGACGTCATAGCCTTATTTGCGGAACTGTAGGCATCCAAAGTCATACAAGCCTTCATAACTCAAAAAAATAACTTTGAATGCAAATATCTCGAAAACTAGACCTTATAAAAGGGTTTGCTTTGGATGTGCTGGTTGCATTTGACAAAACTTTTCTATATATTTACATTTCAATGGGTTCCAGAGACTTTCGTAAAAAAATCAATTTTTAGTGATAAGGGGGTAGTCCATGCTTTTTTTCGAAAATCGATTGGAAAAAAAAAGTTGAGTTTTGAACGGCAATGCAAAGACCTGACCGTTATCTGTTCAACAACGCTAACCGCAACCTCTTACGGGCTTTATTTTGGAAGTTATGGCCATATTAAGATTTTTAGTTTTTGGGTTGAAACAAGAAAGATTAACTTTGAATCAAAATTCCTCTGCAACCAGAGCCCACAAAATGCTCTAGTTTTCAACAATGGATAGCTCTCCAAAAACTGATTAAGCGGTTAATAAGCCGCAAGGCCTTCCGAGCCTTATTTGTGGAACTGTAGACATCCAAAGTCATGCAAACTTTCAAAACTCAAAAAAATCGATTTTAATAGATTTACTTTGAATTAAGATATCTCCTCAACCAGACCTCCTAGAATGTTCTAGTTTTCAGCTATGGATAGCTACTGAAAAACTAGTTAAGCGTTTTGCAAGCGAAAATGACGTCATAGCCTTATTTGCGGAACTGTAGGCATCCAAAGTCATACAAGCCTTCATAACTCAAAAAAATAACTTTGAATGCAAATATCTCGAAAACTAGACCTTATAAAAGGGTTTGCTTTGGATTTGCTGGTTGCATTTGACAAAACCTTTCTATATATTTACGTTTCAATGGGTTCCAGAGACTTTCGTAAAAAAATCAATTTTTAGTGATAAGGGGGTAGTCCATGCTTTTTTTCGAAAATCGATTGGAAAAAAAAAGTTGAGTTTTGAACGGCAATGCAAAGACCTGACCGTTATCTGTTCAACAACGCTAACCGCAACCTCTTACGAGCTTTATTTTGGAAGTTATGGCCATATTAAGATTTTTAGTTTTTGGGTTGAAACAAGAAAGATTAACTTTGAATCAAAATTCCTCTGCAACCAGAGCCCACAAAATGCTCTTGTTTTCAGCAATGGATAGCTCTCCAAAAACTGATTAAGCGGTTAATAAACCGCAAGGCCTTCCGAGCCTTATTTGTGGAACTGTAGACATCCAAAGTCATGCAAACTTTCAAAACTCAAAAAAATCGATTTTAATAGATTTACTTTGAATTAAGATATCTCCTCAACCAGACCTCCTAGAATGTTCTAGTTTTCAGCTATGGATAGCTACTGAAAAACTAGTAAAGCGTTTTGCAAGCGAAAATGACGTCATAGCCTTATTTGCGGAACTGTAGGCATCCAAAGTCATACAAGCCTTCATAACTCAAAAAAATAACTTTGAATGCAAATATCTCGAAAACTAGACCTTATAAAAGGGTTTGCTTTGGATGTGCTGGTTGCATTTGACAAAACTTTTCTATATATTTACATTTCAATGGGTTCCAGAGACTTTCGTAAAAAAATCAATTTTTAGTGATAAGGGGGTAGTCCATGCTTTTTTTCGAAAATCGATTGGAAAAAAAAAGTTGAGTTTTGAACGGCAATGCAAAGACCTGACCGTTATCTGTTCAACAACGCTAACCGCAACCTCTTACGAGCTTTATTTTGGAAGTTATGGCCATATTAAGATTTTTAGTTTTTGGGTTGAAACAAGAAAGATTAACTTTGAATCAAAATTCCTCTGCAACCAGAGCCCACAAAATGCTCTAGTTTTCAGCAATGGATAGCTCTCCAAAAACTGATTAAGCGGTTAATAAGCCGCAAGGCCTTCCGAGCTTTATTTGTGGAACTGTAGACATCCAAAGTCATGCAAACTTTCAAAACTCAAAAAAATCGATTTTAATAGATTTACTTTGAATTAAGATATCTCCTCAACCAGACCTCCTAGAATGTTCTAGTTTTCAGCTATGGATAGCTACTGAAAAACTAGTAAAGCGTTTTGCAAGCGAAAATGACGTCATAGCCTTATTTGCGGAACTGTAGGCATCCAAAGTCATACAAGCCTTCATAACTCAAAAAAATAACTTTGAATGCAAATATCTCGAAAACTAGACCTTATAAAAGGGTTTGCTTTGGATTTGCTGGTTGCATTTGACAAAACCTTTCTATATATTTACGTTTCAATGGGTTCCAGAGACTTTCGTAAAAAAATCAATTTTTAGTGATAAGGGGGTAGTCCATGCTTTTTTTCGAAAATCGATTGGAAAAAAAAAGTTGAGTTTTGAACGGCAATGCAAAGACCTGACCGTTATCTGTTCAACAACGCTAACCGCAACCTCTTACGAGCTTTATTTTGGAAGTTATGGCCATATTAAGATTTTTAGTTTTTGGGTTGAAACAAGAAAGATTAACTTTGAATCAAAATTCCTCTGCAACCAGAGCCCACAAAATGCTCTAGTTTTCAGCAATGGATAGCTCTCCAAAAACTGATTAAGCGGTTAATAAGCCGCAAGGCCTTCCGAGCTTTATTTGTGGAACTGTAGACATCCAAAGTCATGCAAACTTTCAAAACTCAAAAAAATCGATTTTAATAGATTTACTTTGAATTAAGATATCTCCTCAACCAGACCTCCTAGAATGTTCTAGTTTTCAGCTATGGATAGCTACTGAAAAACTAGTTAAGCGTTTTGCAAGCGAAAATGACGTCATAGCCTTATTTGCGGAACTGTAGGCATCCAAAGTCATACAAGCCTTCATAACTCAAAAAAATAACTTTGAATGCAAATATCTCGAAAACTAGACCTTATAAAAGGGTTTGCTTTGGATTTGCTGGTTGCATTTGACAAAACCTTTCTATATATTTACGTTTCAATGGGTTCCAGAGACTTTCGTAAAAAAATCAATTTTTAGTGATAAGGGGGTAGTCCATGCTTTTTTTCGAAAATCGATTGGAAAAAAAAAGTTGAGTTTTGAACGGCAATGCAAAGACCTGACCGTTATCTGTTCAACAACGCTAACCGCAACCTCTTACGAGCTTTATTTTGGAAGTTATGGCCATATTAAGATTTTTAGTTTTTGGGTTGAAACAAGAAAGATTAACTTTGAATCAAAATTCCTCTGCAACCAGAGCCCACAAAATGCTCTAGTTTTCAGCAGTAGATAGCTCTCCAAAAACTGATTAAGCGGTTAATAAACCGCAAGGCCTTCCGAGCCTTATGTGTGGAACTGTAGACATCCAAAGTCATGCAAACTTTCAAAACTCAAAAAAATCGATTTTAATGGATTTACTTTGAATTAAGATATCTCCTCAACCAGACCTCCTAGAATGTTCTAGTTTTCAGCTATGGATAGCTACTGAAAAACTAGTTAAGCGTTTTGCAAGCGAAAATGACGTCATAGCCTTATTTGCGGAACTGTAGGCATCCAAAGTCATACAAGCCTTCATAACTCAAAAAAATAACTTTGAATGCAAATATCTCGAAAACTAGACCTTATAAAAGGGTTTGCTTTGGATGTGCTGGTTGCATTTGACAAAACTTTTCTATATATTTACATTTCAATGGGTTCCAGAGACTTTCGTAAAAAAATCAATTTTTAGTGATAAGGGGGTAGTCCATGCTTTTTTTCGAAAATCGATTGGAAAAAAAAAGTTGAGTTTTGAACGGCAATGCAAAGACCTGACCGTTATCTGTTCAACAACGCTAACCGCAACCTCTTACGAGCTTTATTTTGGAAGTTATGGCCATATTAAGATTTTTAGTTTTTGGGTTGAAACAAGAAAGATTAACTTTGAATCAAAATTCCTCTGCAACCAGAGCCCACAAAATGCTCTAGTTTTCAGCAATGGATAGCTCTCCAAAAACTGATTAAGCGGTTAATAAGCCGCAAGGCCTTCCGAGCCTTATTTGTGGAACTGTAGACATCCAAAGTCATGCAAACTTTCAAAACTCAAAAAAATCGATTTTAATAGATTTACTTTGAATTAAGATATCTCCTCAACCAGACCTCCTAGAATGTTCTAGTTTTCAGCTATGGATAGCTACTGAAAAACTAGTAAAGCGTTTTGCAAGCGAAAATGACGTCATAGCCTTATTTGCGGAACTGTAGGCATCCAAAGTCATACAAGCCTTCATAACTCAAAAAAATAACTTTGAATGCAAATATCTCGAAAACTAGACCTTATAAAAGGGTTTGCTTTGGATGTGCTGGTTGCATTTGACAAAACTTTTCTATATATTTACATTTCAATGGGTTCCAGAGACTTTCGTAAAAAAATCAATTTTTAGTGATAAGGGGGTAGTCCATGCTTTTTTTCGAAAATCGATTGGAAAAAAAAAAGTTGAGTTTTGAACGGCAATGCAAAGACCTGACCGTTATCTGTTCAACAACGCTAACCGCAACCTCTTACGAGCTTTATTTTGGAAGTTATGGCCATATTAAGATTTTTAGTTTTTGGGTTGAAACAAGAAAGATTAACTTTGAATCAAAATTCCTCTGCAACCAGAGCCCACAAAATGCTCTAGTTTTCAGCAATGGATAGCTCTCCAAAAACTGATTAAGCGGTTAATAAGCCGCAAGGCCTTCCGAGCTTTATTTGTGGAACTGTAGACATCCAAAGTCATGCAAACTTTCAAAACTCAAAAAAATCGATTTTAATAGATTTACTTTGAATTAAGATATCTCCTCAACCAGACCTCCTAGAATGTTCTAGTTTTCAGCTATGGATAGCTACTGAAAAACTAGTTAAGCGTTTTGCAAGCGAAAATGACGTCATAGCCTTATTTGCGGAACTGTAGGCATCCAAAGTCATACAAGCCTTCATAACTCAAAAAAATAACTTTGAATGCAAATATCTCGAAAACTAGACCTTATAAAAGGGTTTGCTTTGGATTTGCTGGTTGCATTTGACAAAACCTTTCTATATATTTACGTTTCAATGGGTTCCAGAGACTTTCGTAAAAAAATCAATTTTTAGTGATAAGGGGGTAGTCCATGCTTTTTTTCGAAAATCGATTGGAAAAAAAAAGTTGAGTTTTGAACGGCAATGCAAAGACCTGACCGTTATCTGTTCAACAACGCTAACCGCAACCTCTTACGAGCTTTATTTTGGAAGTTATGGCCATATTAAGATTTTTAGTTTTTGGGTTGAAACAAGAAAGATTAACTTTGAATCAAAATTCCTCTGCAACCAGAGCCCACAAAATGCTCTAGTTTTCAGCAGTAGATAGCTCTCCAAAAACTGATTAAGCGGTTAATAAACCGCAAGGCCTTCCGAGCCTTATGTGTGGAACTGTAGACATCCAAAGTCATGCAAACTTTCAAAACTCAAAAAAATCGATTTTAATGGATTTACTTTGAATTAAGATATCTCCTCAACCAGACCTCCTAGAATGTTCTAGTTTTCAGCTATGGATAGCTACTGAAAAACTAGTTAAGCGTTTTGCAAGCGAAAATGACGTCATAGCCTTATTTGCGGAACTGTAGGCATCCAAAGTCATACAAGCCTTCATAACTCAAAAAAATAACTTTGAATGCAAATATCTCGAAAACTAGACCTTATAAAAGGGTTTGCTTTGGATGTGCTGGTTGCATTTGACAAAACTTTTCTATATATTTACATTTCAATGGGTTCCAGAGACTTTCGTAAAAAAATCAATTTTTAGTGATAAGGGGGTAGTCCATGCTTTTTTTCGAAAATCGATTGGAAAAAAAAAGTTGAGTTTTGAACGGCAATGCAAAGACCTGACCGTTATCTGTTCAACAACGCTAACCGCAACCTCTTACGAGCTTTATTTTGGAAGTTATGGCCATATTAAGATTTTTAGTTTTTGGGTTGAAACAAGAAAGATTAACTTTGAATCAAAATTCCTCTGCAACCAGAGCCCACAAAATGCTCTAGTTTTCAGCAATGGATAGCTCTCCAAAAACTGATTAAGCGGTTAATAAGCCGCAAGGCCTTCCGAGCCTTATTTGTGGAACTGTAGACATCCAAAGTCATGCAAACTTTCAAAACTCAAAAAAATCGATTTTAATAGATTTACTTTGAATTAAGATATCTCCTCAACCAGACCTCCTAGAATGTTCTAGTTTTCAGCTATGGATAGCTACTGAAAAACTAGTAAAGCGTTTTGCAAGCGAAAATGACGTCATAGCCTTATTTGCGGAACTGTAGGCATCCAAAGTCATACAAGCCTTCATAACTCAAAAAAATAACTTTGAATGCAAATATCTCGAAAACTAGACCTTATAAAAGGGTTTGATTTGGATGTGCTGGTTGCATTTGACAAAACTTTTCTATATATTTACATTTCAATGGGTTCCAGAGACTTTCGTAAAAAAATTAATTTTTAGTGATAAGGGGGTAGTCCATGCTTTTTTTCGAAAATCGATTGGAAAAAAAAAAGTTGAGTTTTGAACGGCAATGCAAAGACCTGACCGTTATCTGTTCAACAACGCTAACCGCAACCTCTTACGAGCTTTATTTTGGAAGTTATGGCCATATTAAGATTTTTAGTTTTTGGGTTGAAACAAGAAAGATTAACTTTGAATCAAAATTCCTCTGCAACCAGAGCCCACAAAATGCTCTAGTTTTCAGCAATGGATAGCTCTCCAAAAACTGATTAAGCGGTTAATAAGCCGCAAGGCCTTCCGAGCTTTATTTGTGGAACTGTAGACATCCAAAGTCATGCAAACTTTCAAAACTCAAAAAAATCGATTTTAATAGATTTACTTTGAATTAAGATATCTCCTCAACCAGACCTCCTAGAATGTTCTAGTTTTCAGCTATGGATAGCTACTGAAAAACTAGTTAAGCGTTTTGCAAGCGAAAATGACGTCATAGCCTTATTTGCGGAACTGTAGGCATCCAAAGTCATACAAGCCTTCATAACTCAAAAAAATAACTTTGAATGCAAATATCTCGAAAACTAGACCTTATAAAAGGGTTTGCTTTGGATTTGCTGGTTGCATTTGACAAAACCTTTCTATATATTTACGTTTCAATGGGTTCCAGAGACTTTCGTAAAAAAATCAATTTTTAGTGATAAGGGGGTAGTCCATGCTTTTTTTCGAAAATCGATTGGAAAAAAAAAGTTGAGTTTTGAACGGCAATGCAAAGACCTGACCGTTATCTGTTCAACAACGCTAACCGCAACCTCTTACGAGCTTTATTTTGGAAGTTATGGCCATATTAAGATTTTTAGTTTTTGGGTTGAAACAAGAAAGATTAACTTTGAATCAAAATTCCTCTGCAACCAGAGCCCACAAAATGCTCTAGTTTTCAGCAATAGATAGCTCTCCAAAAACTGATTAAGCGGTTAATAAACCGCAAGGCCTTCCGAGCCTTATGTGTGGAACTGTAGACATCCAAAGTCATGCAAACTTTCAAAACTCAAAAAAATCGATTTTAATGGATTTACTTTGAATTAAGATATCTCCGCAACCAGACCTCCTAGAATGTTCTAGTTTTCAGCTATGGATAGCTACTGAAAAACTAGTTAAGCGTTTTGCAAGCGAAAATGACGTCATAGCCTTATTTGCGGAACTGTAGGCATCCAAAGTCATACAAGCCTTCATAACTCAAAAAAATAACTTTGAATGCAAATATCTCGAAAACTAGACCTTATAAAAGGGTTTGCTTTGGATGTGCTGGTTGCATTTGACAAAACTTTTCTATATATTTACATTTCAATGGGTTCCAGAGACTTTCGTAAAAAAATCAATTTTTAGTGATAAGGGGGTAGTCCATGCTTTTTTTCGAAAATCGATTGGAAAAAAAAAGTTGAGTTTTGAACGGCAATGCAAAGACCTGACCGTTATCTGTTCAACAACGCTAACCGCAACCTCTTACGAGCTTTATTTTGGAAGTTATGGCCATATTAAGATTTTTAGTTTTTGGGTTGAAACAAGAAAGATTAACTTTGAATCAAAATTCCTCTGCAACCAGAGCCCACAAAATGCTCTAGTTTTCAGCAATGGATAGCTCTCCAAAAACTGATTAAGCGGTTAATAAGCCGCAAGGCCTTCCGAGCCTTATTTGTGGAACTGTAGACATCCAAAGTCATGCAAACTTTCAAAACTCAAAAAAATCGATTTTAATAGATTTACTTTGAATTAAGATATCTCCTCAACCAGACCTCCTAGAATGTTCTAGTTTTCAGCTATGGATAGCTACTGAAAAACTAGTTAAGTGTTTTGCAAGCGAAAATGACGTCATAGCCTTATTTGCGGAACTGTAGGCATCCAAAGTCATACAAGCCTTCATAACTCAAAAAAATAACTTTGAATGCAAATATCTCGAAAACTAGACCTTATAAAAGGGTTTGCTTTGGATGTGCTGGTTGCATTTGACAAAACTTTTCTATATATTTACATTTCAATGGGTTCCAGAGACTTTCGTAAAAAAATCAATTTTTAGTGATAAGGGGGTAGTCCATGCTTTTTTTCGAAAATCGATTGGAAAAAAAAAAGTTGAGTTTTGAACGGCAATGCAAAGACCTGACCGTTATCTGTTCAACAACGCTAACCGCAACCTCTTACGAGCTTTATTTTGGAAGTTATGGCCATATTAAGATTTTTAGTTTTTGGGTTGAAACAAGAAAGATTAACTTTGAATCAAAATTCCTCTGCAACCAGAGCCCACAAAATGCTCTAGTTTTCAGCAATGGATAGCTCTCCAAAAACTGATTAAGCGGTTAATAAGCCGCAAGGCCTTCCGAGCTTTATTTGTGGAACTGTAGACATCCAAAGTCATGCAAACTTTCAAAACTCAAAAAAATCGATTTTAATAGATTTACTTTGAATTAAGATATCTCCTCAACCAGACCTCCTAGAATGTTCTAGTTTTCAGCTATGGATAGCTACTGAAAAACTAGTTAAGCGTTTTGCAAGCGAAAATGACGTCATAGCCTTATTTGCGGAACTGTAGGCATCCAAAGTCATACAAGCCTTCATAACTCAAAAAAATAACTTTGAATGCAAATATCTCGAAAACTAGACCTTATAAAAGGGTTTGCTTTGGATGTGCTGGTTGCATTTGACAAAACTTTTCTATATATTTACATTTCAATGGGTTCCAGAGACTTTCGTAAAAAAATCAATTTTTAGTGATAAGGGGGTAGTCCATGCTTTTTTTCGAAAATCGATTGGAAAAAAAAAAGTTGAGTTTTGAACGGCAATGCAAAGACCTGACCGTTATCTGTTCAACAACGCTAACCGCAACCTCTTACGAGCTTTATTTTGGAAGTTATGGCCATATTAAGATTTTTAGTTTTTGGGTTGAAACAAGAAAGATTAACTTTGAATCAAAATTCCTCTGCAACCAGAGCCCACAAAATGCTCTAGTTTTCAGCAATGGATAGCTCTCCAAAAACTGATTAAGCGGTTAATAAGCCGCAAGGCCTTCCGAGCTTTATTTGTGGAACTGTAGACATCCAAAGTCATGCAAACTTTCAAAACTCAAAAAAATCGATTTTAATAGATTTACTTTGAATTAAGATATCTCCTCAACCAGACCTCCTAGAATGTTCTAGTTTTCAGCTATGGATAGCTACTGAAAAACTAGTTAAGCGTTTTGCAAGCGAAAATGACGTCATAGCCTTATTTGCGGAACTGTAGGCATCCAAAGTCATACAAGCCTTCATAACTCAAAAAAATAACTTTGAATGCAAATATCTCGAAAACTAGACCTTATAAAAGGGTTTGCTTTGGATTTGCTGGTTGCATTTGACAAAACCTTTCTATATATTTACGTTTCAATGGGTTCCAGAGACTTTCGTAAAAAAATCAATTTTTAGTGATAAGGGGGTAGTCCATGCTTTTTTTCGAAAATCGATTGGAAAAAAAAGTTGAGTTTTGAACGGCAATGCAAAGACCTGACCGTTATCTGTTCAACAACGCTAACCGCAACCTCTTACGAGCTTTATTTTGGAAGTTATGGCCATATTAAGATTTTTAGTTTTTGGGTTGAAACAAGAAAGATTAACTTTGAATCAAAATTCCTCTGCAACCAGAGCCCACAAAATGCTCTAGTTTTCAGCAATAGATAGCTCTCCAAAAACTGATTAAGCGGTTAATAAACCGCAAGGCCTTCCGAGCCTTATGTGTGGAACTGTAGACATCCAAAGTCATGCAAACTTTCAAAACTCAAAAAAATCGATTTTAATGGATTTACTTTGAATTAAGATATCTCCGCAACCAGACCTCCTAGAATGTTCTAGTTTTCAGCTATGGATAGCTACTGAAAAACTAGTAAAGCGTTTTGCAAGCGAAAATGACGTCATAGCCTTATTTGCGGAACTGTAGGCATCCAAAGTCATACAAGCCTTCATAACTCAAAAAAATAACTTTGAATGCAAATATCTCGAAAACTAGACCTTATAAAAGGGTTTGCTTTGGATGTGCCTGTTGCATTTGACAAAACCTTTCTATATATTTACGTTTCAATGGGTTCCAGAGACTTTCGTAAAAAAATCAATTTTTAGTGATAAGGGGGTAAGTCCATGCTTTTTTTCGAAAATCGATTGGAAAAAAAAAGTTGAGTTTTGAACGGCAATGCAAAGACCTGACCGTTATCTGTTCAACAACGCTAACCGCAACCTCTTACGAGCTTTATTTTGGAAGTTATGGCCATATTAAGATTTTTAGTTTTTGGGTTGAAACAAGAAAGATTAACTTTGAATCAAAATTCCTCTGCAACCAGAGCCCACAAAATGCTCTAGTTTTCAGCAATAGATAGCTCTCCAAAAACTGATTAAGCGGTTAATAAACCGCAAGGCCTTCCGAGCCTTATGTGTGGAACTGTAGACATCCAAAGTCATGCAAACTTTCAAAACTCAAAAAAATCGATTTTAATGGATTTACTTTGAATTAAGATATCTCCGCAACCAGACCTCCTAGAATGTTCTAGTTTTCAGCTATGGATAGCTACTGAAAAACTAGTTAAGCGTTTTGCAAGCGAAAATGACGTCATAGCCTTATTTGCGGAACTGTAGGCATCCAAAGTCATACAAGCCTTCATAACTCAAAAAAATAACTTTGAATGCAAATATCTCGAAAACTAGACCTTATAAAAGGGTTTGCTTTGGATGTGCTGGTTGCATTTGACAAAACTTTTCTATATATTTACATTTCAATGGGTTCCAGAGACTTTCGTAAAAAAATCAATTTTTAGTAATAAGGGGGTAGTCCATGCTTTTTTTCGAAAATCGATTGGAAAAAAAAAAGTTGAGTTTTGAACGGCAATGCAAAGACCTGACCGTTATCTGTTCAACAACGCTAACCGCAACCTCTTACGGGCTTTATTTTGGAAGTTATGGCCATATTAAGATTTTTAGTTTTTGGGTTGAAACAAGAAAGATTAACTTTGAATCAAAATTCCTCTGCAACCAGAGCCCACAAAATGCTCTAGTTTTCAGCAATGGATAGCTCTCCAAAAACTGATTAAGCGGTTAATAAGCCGCAAGGCCTTCCGAGCCTTATTTGTGGAACTGTAGACATCCAAAGTCATGCAAACTTTCAAAACTCAAAAAAATCGATTTTAATAGATTTACTTTGAATTAAGATATCTCCTCAACCAGACCTCCTAGAATGTTCTAGTTTTCAGCTATGGATAGCTACTGAAAAACTAGTTAAGCGTTTTGCAAGCGAAAATGACGTCATAGCCTTATTTGCGGAACTGTAGGCATCCAAAGTCATACAAGCCTTCATAACTCAAAAAAATAACTTTGAATGCAAATATCTCGAAAACTAGACCTTATAAAAGGGTTTGCTTTGGATTTGCTGGTTGCATTTGACAAAACCTTTCTATATATTTACGTTTCAATGGGTTCCAGAGACTTTCGTAAAAAAATCAATTTTTAGTGATAAGGGGGTAGTCCATGCTTTTTTTCGAAAATCGATTGGAAAAAAAAAGTTGAGTTTTGAACGGCAATGCAAAGACCTGACCGTTATCTGTTCAACAATGCTAACCGCAACCTCTTACGAGCTTTATTTTGGAAGTTATGGCCATATTAAGATTTTTAGTTTTTGGGTTGAAACAAGAAAGATTAACTTTGAATCAAAATTCCTCTGCAACCAGAGCCCACAAAATGCTCTAGTTTTCAGCAATGGATAGCTCTCCAAAAACTGATTAAGCGGTTAATAAACCGCAAGGCCTTCCGAGCCTTATTTGTGGAACTGTAGACATCCAAAGTCATGCAAACTTTCAAAACTCAAAAAAATCGATTTTAATAGATTAACTTTGAATTAAGATATCTCCTCAACCAGACCTCCTAGAATGTTCTAGTTTTCAGCTATGGATAGCTACTGAAAAACTAGTAAAGCGTTTTGCAAGCGAAAATGACGTCATAGCCTTATTTGCGGAACTGTAGGCATCCAAAGTCATACAAGCCTTCATAACTCAAAAAAATAACTTTGAATGCAAATATCTCGAAAACTAGACCTTATAAAAGGGTTTGCTTTGGATGTGCTGGTTGCATTTGACAAAACTTTTCTATATATTTACATTTCAATGGGTTCCAGAGACTTTCGTAAGAAAATCAATTTTTAGTGATAAGGGGGTAGTCCATGCTTTTTTTCGAAAATTGATTGGAAAAAAAAAAGTTGAGTTTTGAACGGCAATGCAAAGACCTGACCGTTATCTGTTCAACAACGCTAACCGCAACCTCTTACGAGCTTTATTTTGGAAGTTATGGCCATATTAAGATTTTTAGTTTTTGGGTTGAAACAAGAAAGATTAACTTTGAATCAAAATTCCTCTGCAACCAGAGCCCACAAAATGCTCTAGTTTTCAGCAATGGATAGCTCTCCAAAAACTGATCAAGCGGTTAATAAGCCGCAAGGCCTTCCGAGCCTTATTTGTGGAACTGTAGACATCCAAAGTCATGCAAACTTTCAAAACTCAAAAAAATCGATTTTAATAGATTTACTTTGAATTAAGATATCTCCTCAACCAGACCTCCTAGAATGTTCTAGTTTTCAGCTATGGATAGCTACTGAAAAACTAGTTAAGCGTTTTGCAAGCGAAAATGACGTCATAGCCTTATTTGCGGAACTGTAGGCATCCAAAGTCATACAAGCCTTCATAACTCAAAAAAATAACTTTGAATGCAAATATCTCGAAAACTAGACCTTATTAAAGGGTTTGCTTTGGATGTGCCTGTTGCATTTGACAAAACCTTTCTATATATTTACGTTTCAATGGGTTCCAGAGACTTTCGTAAAAAAATCAATTTTTAGTGATAAGGGGGTAAGTCCATGCTTTTTTTCGAAAATCGATTGGAAAAAAAAAGTTGAGTTTTGAACGGCAATGCAAAGACCTGACCGTTATCTGTTCAACAACGCTAACCGCAACCTCTTACGAGCTTTATTTTGGAAGTTATGGCCATATTAAGATTTTTAGTTTTTGGGTTGAAACAAGAAAGATTAACTTTGAATCAAAATTCCTCTGCAACCAGAGCCCACAAAATGCTCTAGTTTTCAGCAATAGATAGCTCTCCAAAAACTGATTAAGCGGTTAATAAACCGCAAGGCCTTCCGAGCCTTATGTGTGGAACTGTAGACATTCAAAGTCATGCAAACTTTCAAAACTCAAAAAAATCGATTTTAATGGATTTACTTTGAATTAAGATATCTCCGCAACCAGACCTCCTAGAATGTTCTAGTTTTCAGCTATGGATAGCTACTGAAAAACTAGTTAAGCGTTTTGCAAGCGAAAATGACGTCATAGCCTTATTTGCGGAACTGTAGGCATCCAAAGTCATACAAGCCTTCATAACTCAAAAAAATAACTTTGAATGCAAATATCTCGAAAACTAGACCTTATAAAAGGGTTTGCTTTGGATTTGCTGGTTGCATTTGACAAAACCTTTCTATATATTTACGTTTCAATGGGTTCCAGAGACTTTCGTAAAAAAATCAATTTTTAGTGATAAGGGGGTAGTCCATGCTTTTTTTCGAAAATCGATTGGAAAAAAAAAGTTGAGTTTTGAACGGCAATGCAAAGACCTGACCGTTATCTGTTCAACAACGCTAACCGCAACCTCTTACGAGCTTTATTTTGGAAGTTATGGCCATATTAAGATTTTTAGTTTTTGGGTTGAAACAAGAAAGATTAACTTTGAATCAAAATTCCTCTGCAACCAGAGCCCACAAAATGCTCTAGTTTTCAGCAATGGATAGCTCTCCAAAAACTGATTAAGCGGTTAATAAGCCGCAAGGCCTTCCGAGCCTTATTTGTGGAACTGTAGACATCCAAAGTCATGCAAACTTTCAAAACTCAAAAAAATCGATTTTAATAGATTTACTTTGAATTAAGATATCTCCTCAACCAGACCTCCTAGAATGTTCTAGTTTTCAGCTATGGATAGCTACTGAAAAACTAGTTAAGCGTTTTGCAAGCGAAAATGACGGCATAGCCTTATTTGCGGAACTGTAGGCATCCAAAGTCATACAAGCCTTCATAACTCAAAAAAATAACTTTGAATGCAAATATCTCGAAAACTAGACCTTATAAAAGGGTTTGCTTTGGATGTGCCTGTTGCATTTGACAAAACCTTTCTATATATTTACGTTTCAATGGGTTCCAGAGACTTTCGTAAAAAAATCAATTTGTAGTGATAAGGGGGTAAGTCCATGCTTTTTTTCGAAAATCGATTGGAAAAAAAAAAGTTGAGTTTTGAACGGCAATGCAAAGACCTGACCGTTATCTGTTCAACAACGCTAACCGCAACCTCTTACGAGCTTTATTTTGGAAGTTATGGCCATATTAAGATTTTTAGTTTTTGGGTTGAAACAAGAAAGATTAACTTTGAATCAAAATTCCTCTGCAACCAGAGCCCACAAAATGCTCTAGTTTTCAGCAATAGATAGCTCTCCAAAAACTGATTAAGCGGTTAATAAACCGCAAGGCCTTCCGAGCCTTATGTGTGGAACTGTAGACATCCAAAGTCATGCAAACTTTCAAAACTCAAAAAAATCGATTTTAATGGATTTACTTTGAATTAAGATATCTCCGCAACCAGACCTCCTAGAATGTTCTAGTCTTCAGCTATGGATAGCTACTGAAAAACTAGTTAAGCGTTTTGCAAGCGAAAATGACGTCATAGCCTTATTTGCGGAACTGTAGGCATCCAAAGTCATACAAGCCTTCATAACTCAAAAAAATAACTTTGAATGCAAATATCTCGAAAACTAGACCTTATAAAAGGGTTTGCTTTGGATGTGCTGGTTGCATTTGACAAAACTTTTCTATATATTTACATTTCAATGGGTTCCAGAGACTTTCGTAAAAAAATCAATTTTTAGTGATAAGGGGGTAGTCCATGCTTTTTTTCGAAAATCGATTGGAAAAAAAAAAGTTGAGTTTTGAACGGCAATGCAAAGACCTGACCGTTATCTGTTCAACAACGCTAACCGCAACCTCTTACGGGCTTTATTTTGGAAGTTATGGCCATATTAAGATTTTTAGTTTTTGGGTTGAAACAAGAAAGATTAACTTTGAATCAAAATTCCTCTGCAACCAGAGCCCACAAAATGCTCTAGTTTTCAGCAATGGATAGCTCTCCAAAAACTGATTAAGCGGTTAATAAGCCGCAAGGCCTTCCGAGCCTTATTTGTGGAACTGTAGACATCCAAAGTCATGCAAACTTTCAAAACTCAAAAAAATCGATTTTAATAGATTTACTTTGAATTAAGATATCTCCTCAACCAGACCTCCTAGAATGTTCTAGTTTTCAGCTATGGATAGCTACTGAAAAACTAGTTAAGCGTTTTGCAAGCGAAAATGACGTCATAGCCTTATTTGCGGAACTGTAGGCATCCAAAGTCATACAAGCCTTCATAACTCAAAAAAAATAACTTTGAATGCAAATATCTCGAAAACTAGACCTTATAAAAGGGTTTGCTTTGGATTTGCTGGTTGCATTTGACAAAACCTTTCTATATATTTACGTTTCAATGGGTTCCAGAGACTTTCGTAAAAAAATCAATTTTTAGTGATAAGGGGGTAGTCCATGCTTTTTTTCGAAAATCGATTGGAAAAAAAAAGTTGAGTTTTGAACGGCAATGCAAAGACCTGACCGTTATCTGTTCAACAACGCTAACCGCAACCTCTTACGAGCTTTATTTTGGAAGTTATGGCCATATTAAGATTTTTAGTTTTTGGGTTGAAACAAGAAAGATTAACTTTGAATCAAAATTCCTCTGCAACCAGAGCCCACAAAATGCTCTAGTTTTCAGCAATGGATAGCTCTCCAAAAACTGATTAAGCGGTTAATAAACTGCAAGGCCTTCCGAGCCTTATTTGTGGAACTGTAGACATCTAAAGTCATGCAAACTTTCAAAACTCAAAAAAATCGATTTTAATAGATTTACTTTGAATTAAGATATCTCCTCAACCAGACCTCCTAGAATGTTCTAGTTTTCAGCTATGGATAGCTACTGAAAAACTAGTTAAGCGTTTTGCAAGCGAAAATGACGTCATAGCCTTATTTGCGGAACTGTAGGCATCCAAAGTCATACAAGCCTTCATAACTCAAAAAAATAACTTTGAATGCAAATATCTCGAAAACTAGACCTTATAAAAGGGTTTGCTTTGGATGTGCTGGTTGCATTTGACAAAACTTTTCTATATATTTACATTTCAATGGGTTCCAGAGACTTTCCTAAAAAAATCAATTTTTAGTGATAAGGGGGTAGTCCATGCTTTTTTTCGAAAATCGATTGGAAAAAAAAAAGTTGAGTTTTGAACGGCAATGCAAAGACCTGACCGTTATCTGTTCAACAACGCTAACCGCAACCTCTTACGAGCTTTATTTTGGAAGTTATGGCCATATTAAGATTTTTAGTTTTTGGGTTGAAACAAGAAAGATTAACTTTGAATCAAAATTCCTCTGCAACCAGAGCCCACAAAATGCTCTAGTTTTCAGCAATGGATAGCTCTCCAAAAACTGATTAAGCGGTTAATAAGCCGCAAGGCCTTCCGAGCCTTATTTGTGGAACTGTAGACATCCAAAGTCATGCAAACTTTCAAAACTCAAAAAAATCGATTTTAATAGATTTACTTTGAATTAAGATATATCCTCAACCAGACCTCCTAGAATGTTCTAGTTTTCAGCTATGGATAGCTACTGAAAAACTAGTTAAGCGTTTTGCAAGCGAAAATGACGTCATAGCCTTATTTGCGGAACTGTAGGCATCCAAAGTCATACAAGCCTTCATAACTCAAAAAAATAACTTTGAATGCAAATATCTCGAAAACTAGACCTTATAAAAGGGTTTGCTTTGGATGTGCTGGTTGCATTTGACAAAACTTTTCTATATATTTACATTTCAATGGGTTCCAGAGACTTTCCTAAAAAAATCAATTTTTAGTGATAAGGGGGTAGTCCATGCTTTTTTTCGAAAATCGATTGGAAAAAAAAAAGTTGAGTTTTGAACGGCAATGCAAAGACCTGACCGTTATCTGTTCAACAACGCTAACCGCAACCTCTTACGAGCTTTATTTTGGAAGTTATGGCCATATTAAGATTTTTAGTTTTTGGGTTGAAACAAGAAAGATTAACTTTGAATCAAAATTCCTCTGCAACCAGAGCCCACAAAATGCTCTAGTTTTCAGCAATGGATAGCTCTCCAAAAACTGATTAAGCGGTTAATAAGCCGCAAGGCCTTCCGAGCCTTATTTGTGGAACTGTAGACATCCAAAGTCATGCAAACTTTCAAAACTCAAAAAAATCGATTTTAATAGATTTACTTTGAATTAAGATATCTCCTCAACCAGACCTCCTAGAATGTTCTAGTTTTCAGCTATGGATAGCTACTGAAAAACTAGTTAAGCGTTTTGCAAGCGAAAATGACGTCATAGCCTTATTTGCGGAACTGTAGGCATCCAAAGTCATACAAGCCTTCATAACTCAAAAAAATAACTTTGAATGCAAATATCTCGAAAACTAGACCTTATAAAAGGGTTTGCTTTGGATTTGCTGGTTGCATTTGACAAAACCTTTCTATATATTTACGTTTCAATGGGTTCCAGAGACTTTCGTAAAAAAATCAATTTTTAGTGATAAGGGGGTAGTCCATGCTTTTTTTCGAAAATCGATTGGAAAAAAAAGTTGAGTTTTGAACGGCAATGCAAAGACCTGACCGTTATCTGTTCAACAACGCTAACCGCAACCTCTTACGAGCTTTATTTTGGAAGTTATGGCCATATTAAGATTTTTAGTTTTTGGGTTGAAACAAGAAAGATTAACTTTGAATCAAAATTCCTCTGCAACCAGAGCCCACAAAATGCTCTAGTTTTCAGCAATAGATAGCTCTCCAAAAACTGATTAAGCGGTTAATAAACCGCAAGGCCTTCCGAGCCTTATGTGTGGAACTGTAGACATCCAAAGTCATGCAAACTTTCAAAACTCAAAAAAATCGATTTTAATGGATTTACTTTGAATTAAGATATCTCCGCAACCAGACCTCATAGAATGTTCTAGTTTTCAGCTATGGATAGCTACTGAAAAACTAGTAAAGCGTTTTGCAAGCGAAAATGACGTCATAGCCTTATTTGCGGAACTGTAGGCATCCAAAGTCATACAAGCCTTCATAACTCAAAAAAATAACTTTGAATGCAAATATCTCGAAAACTAGACCTTATAAAAGGGTTTGCTTTGGATGTGCCTGTTGCATTTGACAAAACCTTTCTATATATTTACGTTTCAATGGGTTCCAGAGACTTTCGTAAAAAAATCAATTTTTAGTGATAAGAGGGTAAGTCCATGCTTTTTTTCGAAAATCGATTGGAAAAAAAAAGTTGAGTTTTGAACGGCAATGCAAAGACCTGACCGTTATCTGTTCAACAACGCTAACCGCAACCTCTTACGAGCTTTATTTTGGAAGTTATGGCCATATTAAGATTTTTAGTTTTTGGGTTGAAACAAGAAAGATTAACTTTGAATCAAAATTCCTCTGCAACCAGAGCCCACAAAATGCTCTAGTTTTCAGCAATAGATAGCTCTCCAAAAACTGATTAAGCGGTTAATAAACCGCAAGGCCTTCCGAGCCTTATGTGTGGAACTGTAGACATCCAAAGTCATGCAAACTTTCAAAACTCAAAAAAATCGATTTTAATGGATTTACTTTGAATTAAGATATCTCCGCAACCAGACCTCCTAGAATGTTCTAGTTTTCAGCTATGGATAGCTACTGAAAAACTAGTTAAGCGTTTTGCAAGCGAAAATGACGTCATAGCCTTATTTGCGGAACTGTAGGCATCCAAAGTCATACAAGCCTTCATAACTCAAAAAAATAACTTTGAATGCAAATATCTCGAAAACTAGACCTTATAAAAGGGTTTGCTTTGGATGTGCTGGTTGCATTTGACAAAACTTTTCTATATATTTACATTTCAATGGGTTCCAGAGACTTTCGTAAAAAAATCAATTTTTAGTGATAAGGGGGTAGTCCATGCTTTTTTTCGAAAATCGATTGGAAAAAAAAAAGTTGAGTTTTGAACGGCAATGCAAAGACCTGACCGTTATCTGTTCAACAACGCTAACCGCAACCTCTTACGGGCTTTATTTTGGAAGTTATGGCCATATTAAGATTTTTAGTTTTTGGGTTGAAACAAGAAAGATTAACTTTGAATCAAAATTCCTCTGCAACCAGAGCCCACAAAATGCTCTAGTTTTCAGCAATGGATAGCTCTCCAAAAACTGATTAAGCGGTTGATAAGCCGCAAGGCCTTCCGAGCCTTATTTGTGGAACTGTAGACATCCAAAGTCATGCAAACTTTCAAAACTCAAAAAAATCGATTTTAATAGATTTACTTTGAATTAAGATATCTCCTCAACCAGACCTCCTAGAATGTTCTAGTTTTCAGCTATGGATAGCTACTGAAAAACTAGTTAAGCGTTTTGCAAGCGAAAATGACGTCATAGCCTTATTTGCGGAACTGTAGGCTTCCAAAGTCATACAAGCCTTCATAACTCAAAAAAATAACTTTGAATGCAAATATCTCGAAAACTAGACCTTATAAAAGGGTTTGCTTTGGATGTGCCTGTTGCATTTGACAAAACCTTTCTATATATTTACGTTTCAATGGGTTCCAGGGACTTTCGTAAAAAAATCAATTTTTAGTGATAAGGGGGTAAGTCCATGCTTTTTTTCGAAAATCGATTGAAAAAAAAAAGTTGAGTTTTGAACGGCAATGCAAAGACCTGACCGTTATCTGTTCAACAACGCTAACCGCAACCTCTTACGAGCTTTATTTTGGAAGTTATGGCCATATTAAGATTTTTAGTTTTTGGGTTGAAACAAGAAAGATTAACTTTGAATCAAAATTCCTCTGCAACCAGAGCCCACAAAATGCTCTAGTTTTCAGCAATAGATAGCTCTCCAAAAACTGATTAAGCGGTTAATAAACCGCAAGGCCTTCCGAGCCTTATGTGTGGAACTGTAGACATCCAAAGTCATGCAAACTTTCAAAACTCAAAAAAATCGATTTTAATGGATTTACTTTGAATTAAGATATCTCCGCAACCAGACCTCCTAGAATGTTCTAGTTTTCAGCTATGGATAGCTACTGAAAAACTAGTTAAGCGTTTTGCAAGCGAAAATGACGTCATAGCCTTATTTGCGGAACTGTAGGCATCCAAAGTCATACAAGCCTTCATAACTCAAAAAAATAACTTTGAATGCAAATATCTCGAAAACTAGACCTTATAAAAGGGTTTGCTTTGGATGTGCTGGTTGCATTTGACAAAACTTTTCTATATATTTACATTTCAATGGGTTCCAGAGACTTTCGTAAAAAAATCAATTTTTAGTGATAAGGGGGTAGTCCATGCTTTTTTTCGAAAATCGATTGGAAAAAAAAAAGTTGAGTTTTGAACGGCAATGCAAAGACCTGACCGTTATCTGTTCAACAACGCTAACCGCAACCTCTTACGGGCTTTATTTTGGAAGTTATGGCCATATTAAGATTTTTAGTTTTTGGGTTGAAACAAGAAAGATTAACTTTGAATCAAAATTCCTCTGCAACCAGAGCCCACAAAATGCTCTAGTTTTCAGCAATGGATAGCTCTCCAAAAACTGATTAAGCGGTTAATAAGCCGCAAGGCCTTCCGAGCCTTATTTGTGGAACTGTAGACATCCAAAGTCATGCAAACTTTCAAAACTCAAAAAAATCGATTTTAATAGATTTACTTTGAATTAAGATATCTCCTCAACCAGACCTCCTAGAATGTTCTAGTTTTCAGCTATGGATAGCTACTGAAAAACTAGTTAAGCGTTTTGCAAGCGAAAATGACGTCATAGCCTTATTTGCGGAACTGTAGGCATCCAAAGTCATACAAGCCTTCATAACTCAAAAAAATAACTTTGAATGCAAATATCTCGAAAACTAGACCTTATAAAAGGGTTTGCTTTGGATTTGCTGGTTGCATTTGACAAAACCTTTCTATATATTTACGTTTCAATGGGTTCCAGAGACTTTCGTAAAAAAATCAATTTTTAGTGATAAGGGGGTAGTCCATGCTTTTTTTCGAAAATCGATTGGAAAAAAAAAGTTGAGTTTTGAACGGCAATGCAAAGACCTGACCGTTATCTGTTCAACAACGCTAACCGCAACCTCTTACGAGCTTTATTTTGGAAGTTATGGCCATATTAAGATTTTTAGTTTTTGGGTTGAAACAAGAAAGATTAACTTTGAATCAAAATTCCTCTGCAACCAGAGCCCACAAAATGCTCTAGTTTTCAGCAATGGATAGCTCTACAAAAACTGATTAAGCGGTTGATAAGCCGCAAGGCCTTCCGAGCCTTATTTGTGGAACTGTAGACATCCAAAGTCATGCAAACTTTCAAAACTCAAAAAAATCGATTTTAATAGATTTACTTTGAATTAAGATATCTCCTCAACCAGACCTCCTAGAATGTTCTAGTTTTCAGCTATGGATAGCTACTGAAAAACTTGTTAAGCGTTTTGCAAGCGAAAATGACGTCATAGCCTTATTTGCGGAACTGTAGGCATCCAAAGTCATACAAGCCTTCATAACTCAAAAAAATAACTTTGAATGCAAATATCTCGAAAACTAGACCTTATAAAAGGGTTTGCTTTGGATGTGCCTGTTGCATTTGACAAAACCTTTCTATATATTTACGTTTCAATGGGTTCCAGAGACTTTCGTAAAAAAATCAATTTTTAGTGATAAGGGGGTAGTCCATGCTTTTTTTCGAAAATCGATTGGAAAAAAAAAGTTGAGTTTTGAACGGCAATGCAAAGACCTGACCGTTATCTGTTCAACAACGCTAACCGCAACCTCTTACGAGCTTTATTTTGGAAGTTATGGCCATATTAAGATTTTTAGTTTTTGGGTTGAAACAAGAAAGATTAACTTTGAATCAAAATTCCTCTGCAACCAGAGCCCACAAAATGCTCTAGTTTTCAGCAATGGATAGCTCTCCAAAAACTGATTAAGCGGTTAATAAGCCGCAAGGCCTTCCGAGCCTTATTTGTGGAACTGTAGACATCCAAAGTCATGCAAACTTTCAAAACTCAAAAAAATCGATTTTAATAGATTTACTTTGAATTAAGATATCTCCTCAACCAGACCTCCTAGAATGTTCTAGTTTTCAGCTATGGATAGCTACTGAAAAACTAGTAAAGCGTTTTGCAAGCGAAAATGACGTCATAGCCTTATTTGCGGAACTGTAGGCATCCAAAGTCATACAAGCCTTCATAACTCAAAAAAATAACTTTGAATGCAAATATCTCGAAAACTAGACCTTATAAAAGGGTTTGCTTTGGATTTGCTGGTTGCATTTAACAAAACCTTTCTATATATTTACGTTTCAATGGGTTCCAGAGACTTTCGTAAAAAAATCAATTTTTAGTGATAAGGGGGTAGTCCATGCTTTTTTTCGAAAATCGATTGGAAAAAAAAAGTTGAGTTTTGAACGGCAATGCAAAGACCTGACCGTTATCTGTTCAACAACGCTAACCGCAACCTCTTACGGGCTTTATTTTGGAAGTTATGGCCATATTAAGATTTTTAGTTTTTGGGTTGAAACAAGAAAGATTAACTTTGAATCAAAATTCCTCTGCAACCAGAGCCCACAAAATGCTCTAGTTTTCAGCAATGGATAGCTCTCCAAAAACTGATTAAGCGGTTAATAAGCCGCAAGGCCTTCCGAGCCTTATTTGTGGAACTGTAGACATCCAAAGTCATGCAAACTTTCAAAACTCAAAAAAATCGATTTTAATAGATTTACTTTGAATTAAGATATCTCCTCAACCAGACCTCCTAGAATGTTCTAGTTTTCAGCTATGGATAGCTACTGAAAAACTAGTTAAGCGTTTTGCAAGCGAAAATGACGTCATAGCCTTATTTGCGGAACTGTAGGCATCCAAAGTCATACAAGCCTTCATAACTCAAAAAAATAACTTTGAATGCAAATATCTCGAAAACTAGACCTTATAAAAGGGTTTGCTTTGGATTTGCTGGTTGCATTTGACAAAACCTTTCTATATATTTACGTTTCAATGGGTTCCAGAGACTTTCGTAAAAAAATCAATTTTTAGTGATAAGGGGGTAGTCCATGCTTTTTTTCGAAAATCGATTGGAAAAAAAAAGTTGAGTTTTGAACGGCAATGCAAAGACCTGACCGTTATCTGTTCAACAACGCTAACCGCAACCTCTTACGGGCTTTATTTTGGAAGTTATGGCCATATTAAGATTTTTAGTTTTTGGGTTGAAACAAGAAAGATTAACTTTGAATCAAAATTCCTCTGCAACCAGAGCCCACAAAATGCTCTAGTTTTCAGCAATGGATAGCTCTCCAAAAACTGATTAAGCGGTTAATAAGCCGCAAGGCCTTCCGAGCCTTATTTGTGGAACTGTAGACATCCAAAGTCATGCAAACTTTCAAAACTCAAAAAAATCGATTTTAATAGATTTACTTTGAATTAAGATATCTCCTCAACCAGACCTCCTAGAATGTTCTAGTTTTCAGCTATGGATAGCTACTGAAAAACTTGTTAAGCGTTTTGCAAGCGAAAATGACGTCATAGCCTTATTTGCGGAACTGTAGGCATCCAAAGTCATACAAGCCTTCATAACTCAAAAAAATAACTTTGAATGCAAATATCTCTAAAACTAGACCTTATAAAAGGGTTTGCTTTGGATGTGCCTGTTGCATTTGACAAAACCTTTCTATATATTTACGTTTCAATGGGTTCCAGAGACTTTCGTAAAAAAATCAATTTTTAGTGATAAGGGGGTAGTCCATGCTTTTTTTCGAAAATCGATTGGAAAAAAAAAGTTGAGTTTTGAACGGCAATGCAAAGACCTGACCGTTATCTGTTCAACAACGCTAACCGCAACCTCTTACGAGCTTTATTTTGGAAGTTATGGCCATATTAAGATTTTTAGTTTTTGGGTTGAAACAAGAAAGATTAACTTTGAATCAAAATTCCTCTGCAACCAGAGCCCACAAAATGCTCTAGTTTTCAGCAATGGATAGCTCTCCAAAAACTGATTAAGCGGTTAATAAGCCGCAAGGCCTTCCGAGCCTTATTTGTGGAACTGTAGACATCCAAAGTCATGCAAACTTTCAAAACTCAAAAAAATCGATTTAATAGATTTACTTTGAATTAAGATATCTCCTCAACCAGACCTCCTAGAATGTTCTAGTTTTCAGCTATGGATAGCTACTGAAAAACTAGTTAAGCGTTTTGCAAGCGAAAATGACGTCATAGCCTTATTTGCGGAACTGTAGGCATCCAAAGTCATACAAGCCTTCATAACTCAAAAAAATAACTTTGAATGCAAATATCTCGAAAACTAGACCTTATAAAAGGGTTTGCTTTGGATTTGCTGGTTGCATTTAACAAAACCTTTCTATATATTTACGTTTCAATGGGTTCCAGAGACTTTCGTAAAAAAATCAATTTTTAGTGATAAGGGGGTAGTCCATGCTTTTTTTCGAAAATCGATTGGAAAAAAAAAGTTGAGTTTTGAACGGCAATGCCTGACCTGCTTTGGATTTGCTGGTTGCATTTGACAAAACCTTTCTATATATTTACGTTTCAATGGGTTCCAGAGACTTTCGTAAAAAAATCAATTTTTAGTGATAAGGGGGTAGTCCATGCTTTTTTTCGAAAATCGATTGGAAAAAAAAAGTTGAGTTTTGAACGGCAATGCAAAGACCTGACCGTTATCTGTTCAACAACGCTAACCGCAACCTCTTACGAGCTTTATTTTGGAAGTTATGGCCATATTAAGATTTTTAGTTTTTGGGTTGAAACAAGAAAGATTAACTTTGAATCAAAATTCCTCTGCAACCAGAGCCCACAAAATGCTCTAGTTTTCAGCAATAGATAGCTCTCCAAAAACTGATTAAGCGGTTAATAAACCGCAAGGCCTTCCGAGCCTTATGTGTGGAACTGTAGACATCCAAAGTCATGCAAACTTTCAAAACTCAAAAAAATCGATTTTAATGGATTTACTTTGAATTAAGATATCTCCGCAACCATACCTCCTAGAATGTTCTAGTTTTCAGCTATGGATAGCTACTGAAAAACTAGTAAAGCGTTTTGCAAGCGAAAATGACGTCATAGCCTTATTTGCGGAACTGTAGGCATCCAAAGTCATACAAGCCTTCATAACTCAAAAAAATAACTTTGAATGCAAATATCTCGAAAACTAGACCTTATAAAAGGGTTTGCTTTGGATGTGCCTGTTGCATTTGACAAAACCTTTCTATATATTTACGATTCAATGGGTTCCAGAGACTTTCGTAAAAAAATCAGTTTTTAGTGATAAGGGGGTTCCTCCATTCTTTTTTTCGAAAATCGATTGGAAAAAAAAGTTGAGTTTTGAACGGCAATGCCCTGACCGTTATCTGTTCAACAACGCTAACCGCAACCTCTTACGGGCTTTATTTTGGAAATTATGGCCATATTAAGATTTTTAGTTTTTGGGTTGAAACAAGAAAGATTTACTTTGAATCAAAATTCCTCTGCAACCAGAGCCCACAAAATGCTCTAGTTTTCAGCAATGGATAGCTCTCCAAAAACTGATTAAGCGGTTAATAAGCCGCAAGGCCTTCCGAGCCTTATTTGTGGAACTGTAGACATCCAAAGTCATGCAAACTTTCAAAACTCAAAAAAATCGATTTTTATAGATTTACTTTGAATTAAGATATCTCCTCAACCAGACCTCCTAGAATGTTCTAGTTTTCAGCTATGGATAGCTACTGAAAAACTAGTTAAGCGTTTTGCAAGCGAAAATGACGTCATAGCCTTATTTGCGGAACTGTAGGCGTCCAAAGTCATACAAGCCTTCATAACTCAAAAAAATAACTTTGAATGCAAATATCTCGGAAACTAGACCTTATAAAAGGGTTTGCTTTGGATTTGCTGGTTGCATTTAACAAAACCTTTCTATATATTTACGTTTCAATGGGTTCCAGAGACTTTCGTAAAAAAATCAATTTTTAGTGATAAGGGGGTAGTCCATGCTTTTTTTCGAAAATCGATTGGAAAAAAAAAAGTTGAGTTTTGAACGGCAATGCCTGACCTGCTTTGGATTTGCTGGTTGCATTTGACAAAACCTTTCTATATATTTACGTTTCAATGGGTTCCAGAGACTTTCGTAAAAAAATCAATTTTTAGTGATAAGGGGGTAGTCCATGCTTTTTTTCGAAAATCGATTGGAAAAAAAAAGTTGAGTTTTGAACGGCAATGCAAAGACCTGACCGTTATCTGTTCAACAACGCTAACCGCAACCTCTTACGAGCTTTATTTTGGAAGTTATGGCCATATTAAGATTTTTAGTTTTTGGGTTGAAACAAGAAAGATTAACTTTGAATCAAAATTCCTCTGCAACCAGAGCCCACAAAATGCTCTAGTTTTCAGCAATAGATAGCTCTCCAAAAACTGATTAAGCGGTTAATAAACCGCAAGGCCTTCCGAGCCTTATGTGTGGAACTGTAGACATCCAAAGTCATGCAAACTTTCAAAACTCAAAAAAATCGATTTTAATGGATTTACTTTGAATTAAGATATCTCCGCAACCAGACCTCCTAGAATGTTCTAGTTTTCAGCTATGGATAGCTACTGAAAAACTAGTAAAGCGTTTTGCAAGCGAAAATGACGTCATAGCCTTATTTGCGGAACTGTAGGCATCCAAAGTCATACAAGCCTTCATAACTCAAAAAAATAACTTTGAATGCAAATATCTCGAAAACTAGACCTTATAAAAGGGTTTGCTTTGGATGTGCCTGTTGCATTTGACAAAACCTTTCTATATATTTACGATTCAATGGGTTCCAGAGACTTTCGTAAAAAAATCAATTTTTAGTGATAAGGGGGTAGTCCATGCTTTTTTTCGAAAATCGATTGGAAAAAAAAAGTTGAGTTTTGAACGGCAATGCAAAGACCTGACCGTTATCTGTTCAACAACGCTAACCGCAACCTCTTACGAGCTTCATCTTGGAAGTTATGGCCATATTAAGATTTTTAGTTTTTGGGTTGAAACAAGAAAGATTAACTTTGAATCAAAATTCCTCTGCAACCAGAGCCCACAAAATGCTCTAGTTTTCAGCAATGGATAGCTCTCCAAAAACTGATTAAGCGGTTAATAAACCGCAAGGCCTTCCGAGCCTTATTTGTGGAACTGTAGACATCCAAAGTCATACAAACTTTCAAAACTCAAAAAAATCGATTTTAATAGATTTACTTTGAATTAAGATATCTCCTCAACCAGACCTCCTAGAATGTTCTAGTTTTCAGCTATCGATAGCTACTGAAAAACTAGTAAAGCGTTTTGCAAGCGAAAATGACGTCATAGCCTTATTTGCGGAACTGTAGGCATCCAAAGTCATACAAGCCTTCATAACTCAAAAAAATAACTTTGAATGCAAATATCTCGAAAACTAGACCTTATAAAAGGGTTTGCTTTGGATTTGCTGGTTGCATTTGACAAAACCTTTCTATATATTTACGTTTCAATGGGTTCCAGAGACTTTCGTAAAAAAATCAATTTTTAGTGATAAGGGGGAAGACCATGCTTTTTTTCGAAAATCGATTGGAAAAAAAAAGTTGAGTTTTGAACGGCAATGCAAAGACCTGACCGTTATCTGTTCAACAACGCTAACCGCAACCTCTTACGAGCTTTATTTTGGAAGTTATGGCCATATTAAGATTTTTAGTTTTTGGGTTGAAACAAGAAAGATTAACTTTGAATCAAAATTCCTCTGCAACCAGAGCCCACAAAATGCTCTAGTTTTCAGCAATGGATAGCTCTCCAAAAACTGATTAAGCGGTTAATAAACCGCAAGGCCTTCCGAGCCTTATGTGTGGAACTGTAGACATCCAAAGTCATGCAAACTTTCAAAACTCAAAAAAATCGATTTTAATGGATTTATTTTGAATTAAGATATCTCCGCAACCAGACCTCCTAGAATGTTCTAGTTTTCAGCTATGGATAGCTACTGAAAAACTAGTAAGCGTTTTGCAAGCGAAAATGACGTCATAGCCTTATTTGCGGAACTGTAGGCATCCAAAGTCATACAAGCCTTCATAACTCAAAAAAATAACTTTGAATGCAAATATCTCGAAAACTAGACCTTATAAAAGGGTTTGCTTTGGATGTGCCTGTTGCATTTGACAAAACCTTTCTATATATTTACGTTTCAATGGGTTCCAGAGACTTTCGTAAAAAAAAACAATTTTTAGTGATAAGGGGGTTCCTCCATGCTTTTTTTCGAAAATCGATTGGAAAAAAAAGTTGAGTTTTGAACGGCAATGCAAAGACCTGACCGTTATCTGTTCAACAACGCTAACCGCAACCTCTTACGGGCTTTATTTTGGAAATTATGGCCATATTAAGATTTTTAGTTTTTGGGTTGAAACAAGAAAGATTAACTTTGAATCAAAATTCCTCTGCAACCAGAGCCCACAAAATGCTCTAGTTTTCAGCAATGGATAGCTCTCCAAAAACTGATTAAGCGGTTAATAAGCCGCAAGGCCTTCCGAGCCTTATTTGTGGAACTGTAGACATCCAAAGTCATGCAAACTTTCAAAACTCAAAAAAATCGATTTTAATAGATTTACTTTGAATTAAGATATCTCCTCAACCAGACCTCCTAGAATGTTCTAGTTTTCAGCTATGGATAGCTACTGAAAAACTAGTTAAGCGTTTTGCAAGCGAAAATGACGTCATAGCCTTATTTGCGGAACTGTAGGCATCCAAAGTCATACAAGCCTTCATAACTCAAAAAAATAACTTTGAATGCAAATATCTCGAAAACTAGACCTTATAAAAGGGTTTGCTTTGGATGTGCTGGTTGCATTTGACAAAACTTTTCTATATATTTACATTTCAATGGGTTCCAGAGACTTTCGTAAAAAAATCAATTTTTAGTGATAAGGGGGTAGTCCATGCTTTTTTTCGAAAATCGATTGGAAAAAAAAAAGTTGAGTTTTGAACGGCAATGCAAAGACCTGACCGTTATCTGTTCAACAACGCTAACCGCAACCTCTTACGGGCTTTATTTTGGAAGTTATGGCCATATTAAGATTTTTAGTTTTTGGGTTGAAACAAGAAAGATTAACTTTGAATCAAAATTCCTCTGCAACCAGAGCCCACAAAATGCTCTAGTTTTCAGCAATGGATAGCTCTCCAAAAACTGATTAAGCGGTTAATAAGCCGCAAGGCCTTCCGAGCCTTATTTGTGGAACTGTAGACATCCAAAGTCATGCAAACTTTCAAAACTCAAAAAAATCGATTTTAATAGATTTACTTTGAATTAAGATATCTCCTCAACCAGACCTCCTAGAATGTTCTAGTTTTCAGCTATGGATAGCTACTGAAAAACTAGTTAAGCGTTTTGCAAGCGAAAATGACGTCATAGCCTTATTTGCGGAACTGTAGGCATCCAAAATCATACAAGCCTTCATAACTCAAAAAAATAACTTTGAATGCAAATATCTCGAAAACTAGACCTTATAAAAGGGTTTGCTTTGGATGTGCCTGTTGCATTTGACAAAACCTTTCTATATATTTACGTTTCAATGGGTTCCAGAGACTTTCGTAAAAAAAAACAATTTTTAGTGATAAGGGGGTTCCTCCATGCTTTTTTTCGAAAATCGATTGGAAAAAAAAGTTGAGTTTTGAACGGCAATGCAAAGACCTGACCGTTATCTGTTCAACAACGCTAACCGCAACCTCTTACGGGCTTTATTTTGGAAATTATGGCCATATTAAGATTTTTAGTTTTTGGGTTGAAACAAGAAAGATTAACTTTGAATCAAAATTCCTCTGCAACCAGAGCCCACAAAATGCTCTAGTTTTCAGCAATGGATAGCTCTCCAAAAACTGATTAAGCGGTTAATAAGCCGCAAGGCCTTCCGAGCCTTATTTGTGGAACTGTAGACATCCAAAGTCATGCAAACTTTCAAAACTCAAAAAAATCGATTTTAATAGATTTACTTTGAATTAAGATATCTCCTCAACCAGACCTCCTAGAATGTTCTAGTTTTCAGCTATGGATAGCTACTGAAAAACTAGTAAAGCGTTTTGCAAGCGAAAATGACGTCATAGCCTTATTTGCGGAACTGTAGGCATCCAAAGTCATACAAGCCTTCATAACTCAAAAAAATAACTTTGAATGCAAATATCTCGAAAACTAGACCTTATAAAAGGGTTTGCTTTGGATGTGCTGGTTGCATTTGACAAAACTTTTCTATATATTTACATTTCAATGGGTTCCAGAGACTTTCGTAAAAAAATCAATTTTTAGTGATAAGGGGGTAGTCCATGCTTTTTTTCGAAAATCGATTGGAAAAAAAAAAGTTGAGTTTTGAACGGCAATGCAAAGACCTGACCGTTATCTGTTCAACAACGCTAACCGCAACCTCTTACGGGCTTTATTTTGGAAGTTATGGCCATATTAAGATTTTTAGTTTTTGGGTTGAAACAAGAAAGATTAACTTTGAATCAAAATTCCTCTGCAACCAGAGCCCACAAAATGCTCTAGTTTTCAGCAATGGATAGCTCTCCAAAAACTGATTAAGCGGTTAATAAGCCGCAAGGCCTTCCGAGCCTTATTTGTGGAACTGTAGACATCCAAAGTCATGCAAACTTTCAAAACTCAAAAAAATCGATTTTAATAGATTTACTTTGAATTAAGATATCTCCTCAACCAGACCTCCTAGAATGTTCTAGTTTTCAGCTATGGATAGCTACTGAAAAACTAGTTAAGCGTTTTGCAAGCGAAAATGACGTCATAGCCTTATTTGCGGAACTGTAGGCATCCAAAGTCATACAAGCCTTCATAACTCAAAAAAATAACTTTGAATGCAAATATCTCGAAAACTAGACCTTATAAAAGGGTTTGCTTTGGATTTGCTGGTTGCATTTGACAAAACCTTTCTATATATTTACGTTTCAATGGGTTCCAGAGACTTTCGTAAAAAAATCAATTTTTAGTGATAAGGGGGTAGTCCATGCTTTTTTTCGAAAATCGATTGGAAAAAAAAAGTTGAGTTTTGAACGGCAATGCAAAGACCTGACCGTTATCTGTTCAACAACGCTAACCGCAACCTCTTACGAGCTTCATTTTGGAAGTTATGGCCATATTAAGATTTTTAGTTTTTGGGTTGAAACAAGAAAGATTAACTTTGAATCAAAATTCCTCTGCAACCAGAGCCCACAAAATGCTCTAGTTTTCAGCAATGGATAGCTCTCCAAAAACTGATTAAGCGGTTAATAAACCGCAAGGCCTTCCGAGCCTTATTTGTGGAACTGTAGACATCCAAAGTCATGCAAACTTTCAAAACTCAAAAAAATCGATTTTAATAGATTTACTTTGAATTAAGATATCTCCTCAACCAGACCTCCTAGAATGTTCTAGTTTTCAGCTATGGATAGCTACTGAAAAACTAGTAAAGCGTTTTGCAAGCGAAAATGACGTCATAGCCTTATTTGCGGAACTGTAGGCATCCAAAGTCATACAAGCCTTCATAACTCAAAAAAATAACTTTGAATGCAAATATCTCGAAAACTAGACCTTATAAAAGGGTTTGCTTTGGATTTGCTGGTTGCATTTGACAAAACCTTTCTATATATTTACGTTTCAATGGGTTCCAGAGACTTTCGTAAAAAAATCAATTTTTAGTGATAAGGGGGTAGACCATGCTTTTTTTCGAAAATCGATTGGAAAAAAAAAGTTGAGTTTTGAACGGCAATGCAAAGACCTGACCGTTATCTGTTCAACAACGCTAACCGCAACCTCTTACGAGCTTTATTTTGGAAGTTATTGCCATATTAAGATTTTTAGTTTTTGGGTTGAAACAAGAAAGATTAACTTTGAATCAAAATTCCTCTGCAACCAGAGCCCACAAAATGCTCTAGTTTTCAGCAGTAGATAGCTCTCCAAAAACTGATTAAGCGGTTAATAAACCGCAAGGCCTTCCGAGCCTAATGTGTGGAACTGTAGACATCCAAAGTCATGCAAACTTTCAAAACTCAAAAAAATCGATTTTAATGGATTTACTTTGAATTAAGATATCTCCGCAACCAGACCTCCTAGAATGTTCTAGTTTTCAGCTATGGATAGCTACTGAAAAACTAGTAAAGCGTTTTGCAAGCGAAAATGACGTCATAGCCTTATTTGCGGAACTGTAGGCATCCAAAGTCATACAAGCCTTCATAACTCAAAAAAATAACTTTGAATGCAAATATCTCGAAAACTAGACCTTATAAAAGGGTTTGCTTTGGATTTGCTGGTTGCATTTGACAAAACCTTTCTATATATTTACGTTTCAATGGGTTCCAGAGACTTTCGTAAAAAAATCAATTTTTAGTGATAAGGGGGTAAGTCCATGCTTTTTTTCGAAAATCGATTGGAAAAAAAAAAGTTGAGTTTTGAACGGCAATGCAAAGACCTGACCGTTATCTGTTCAACAACGCTAACCGCAACCTCTTACGAGCTTTATTTTGGAAGTTATGGCCATATTAAGATTTTTAGTTTTTGGGTTGAAACAAGAAAGATTAACTTTGAATCAAAATTCCTCTGCAACCAGAGCCCACAAAATGCTCTAGTTTTCAGCAATAGATAGCTCTCCAAAAACTGATTAAGCGGTTAATAAACCGCAAGGCCTTCCGAGCCTTATGTGTGGAACTGTAGACATCCAAAGTCATGCAAACTTTCAAAACTCAAAAAAATCGATTTTAATGGATTTACTTTGAATTAAGATATCTCCGCAACCAGACCTCCTAGAATGTTCTAGTTTTCAGCTATGGATAGCTACTGAAAAACTAGTAAAGCGTTTTGCAAGCGAAAATGACGTCATAGCCTTATTTGCGGAACTGTAGGCATCCAAAGTCATACAAGCCTTCATAACTCAAAAAAATAACTTTGAATGCAAATATCTCGAAAACTAGACCTTATAAAAGGGTTTGCTTTGGATGTGCTGGTTGCATTTGACAAAACTTTTCTATATATTTACATTTCAATGGGTTCCAGAGACTTTCGTAAGAAAATCAATTTTTAGTGATAAGGGGGTAGTCCATGCTTTTTTTCGAAAATCGATTGGAAAAAAAAAAGTTGAGTTTTGAACGGCAATGCAAAGACCTGACCGTTATCTGTTCAACAACGCTAACCGCAACCTCTTACGGGCTTTATTTTGGAAATTATGGCCATATTAAGATTTTTAGTTTTTGGGTTGAAACAAGAAAGATTAACTTTGAATCAAAATTCCTCTGCAACCAGAGCCCACAAAATGCTCTAGTTTTCAGCAATGGATAGCTCTCCAAAAACTGATTAAGCGGTTAATAAACCGCAAGGCCTTCCGAGCCTTATGTGTGGAACTGTAGACATCCCAAGTCATGCAAACTTTCAAAACTCAAAAAAATCGATTTTAATGGATTTACTTTGAATTAAGATATCTCCGCAACCAGACCTCCTAGAATGTTCTAGTTTTCAGCTATGGATAGCTACTGAAAAACTAGTTAAGCGTTTTGCAAGCGAAAATGACGTCATAGCCTTATTTGCGGAACTGTAGGCATCCAAAGTCATACAAGCCTTCATAACTCAAAAAAATAACTTTGAATGCAAATATCTCGAAAACTAGACCTTATAAAAGGGTTTGCTTTGGATTTGCTGGTTGCATTTGACAAAACCTTTCTATATATTTACGTTTCAATGGGTTCCAGAGACTTTCGTAAAAAAATCAATTTTTAGTGATAAGGGGGTAAGTCCATGCTTTTTTTCGAAAATCGATTGGAAAAAAAAAAGTTGAGTTTTGAACGGCAATGCAAAGACCTGACCGTTATCTGTTCAACAACGCTAACCGCAACCTCTTACGAGCTTTATTTTGGAAGTTATGGCCATATTAAGATTTTTAGTTTTTGGGTTGAAACAAGAAAGATTAACTTTGAATCAAAATTCCTCTGCAACCAGAGCCCACAAAATGCTCTAGTTTTCAGCAATAGATAGCTCTCCAAAAACTGATTAAGCGGTTAATAAACCGCAAGGCCTTCCGAGCCTTATGTGTGGAACTGTAGACATCCAAAGTCATGCAAACTTTCAAAACTCAAAAAAATCGATTTTAATGGATTTACTTTGAATTAAGATATCTCCGCAACCAGACCTCCTAGAATGTTCTAGTTTTCAGCTATGGATAGCTACTGAAAAACTAGTAAAGCGTTTTGCAAGCGAAAATGACGTCATAGCCTTATTTGCGGAACTGTAGGCATCCAAAGTCATACAAGCCTTCATAACTCAAAAAAATAACTTTGAATGCAAATATCTCGAAAACTAGACCTTATAAAAGGGTTTGCTTTGGATGTGCTGGTTGCATTTGACAAAACTTTTCTATATATTTACATTTCAATGGGTTCCAGAGACTTTCGTAAGAAAATCAATTTTTAGTGATAAGGGGGTAGTCCATGCTTTTTTTCGAAAATCGATTGGAAAAAAAAAAGTTGAGTTTTGAACGGCAATGCAAAGACCTGACCGTTATCTGTTCAACAACGCTAACCGCAACCTCTTACGGGCTTTATTTTGGAAATTATGGCCATATTAAGATTTTTAGTTTTTGGGTTGAAACAAGAAAGATTAACTTTGAATCAAAATTCCTCTGCAACCAGAGCCCACAAAATGCTCTAGTTTTCAGCAATGGATAGCTCTCCAAAAACTGATTAAGCGGTTAATAAACCGCAAGGCCTTCCGAGCCTTATGTGTGGAACTGTAGACATCCCAAGTCATGCAAACTTTCAAAACTCAAAAAAATCGATTTTAATGGATTTACTTTGAATTAAGATATCTCCGCAACCAGACCTCCTAGAATGTTCTAGTTTTCAGCTATGGATAGCTACTGAAAAACTAGTTAAGCGTTTTGCAAGCGAAAATGACGTCATAGCCTTATTTGCGGAACTGTAGGCATCCAAAGTCATACAAGCCTTCATAACTCAAAAAAATAACTTTGAATGCAAATATCTCGAAAACTAGACCTTATAAAAGGGTTTGCTTTGGATGTGCTGGTTGCATTTGACAAAACTTTTCTTTATATTTACATTTCAATGGGTTCCAGAGACTTTCGTAAAAAAATCAATTTTTAGTGATAAGGGGGTAGTCCATGCTTTTTTTCGAAAATCGATTGGAAAAAAAAAAGTTGAGTTTTGAACGGCAATGCAAAGACCTGACCGTTATCTGTTCAACAACGCTAACCGCAACCTCTTACGGGCTTTATTTTGGAAGTTATGGCCATATAAAGATTTTTAGTTTTTGGGTTGAAACAAGAAAGATTAACTTTGAATCAAAATTCCTCTGCAACCAGAGCCCACAAAATGCTCTAGTTTTCAGCAATGGATAGCTCTTCAAAAACTGATTAAGCGGTTAATAAGCCGCAAGGCCTTCCGAGCCTTATTTGTGGAACTGTAGACATCCAAAGTCATGCAAACTTTCAAAACTCAAAAAAATCGATTTTAATAGATTTACTTTGAATTAAGATATCTCCTCAACCAGACCTCCTAGAATGTTCTAGTTTTCAGCTATGGATAGCTACTGAAAAACTAGTTAAGCGTTTTGCAAGCGAAAATGACGTCATAGCCTTATTTGCGGAACTGTAGGCATCCAAAGTCATACAAGCCTTCATAACTCAAAAAAATAACTTTGAATGCAAATATCTCGAAAACTAGACCTTATAAAAGGGTTTGCTTTGGATGTGCTGGTTGCGTTTTGCAAGCGAAAATAACGTCATAGCCTTATTTGCGGAACTGTAGGCATCCAAAGTCATACAAGCCTTCATAACTCAAAAAAATAACTTTGAATGCAAATATCTATAAAACTAGACCTTATAAAAGGGTTTGCTTTGGATGTGCTGGTTGCATTTGACAAAACTTTTCTATATATTTACATTTCAATGGGTTCCAGAGACTTTCGTAAAAAAATCAATTTTTAGTGATAAGGGGGTAGTCCATGCTTTTTTCGAAAATCGATTGGAAAAAAAAAAGTTGAGTTTTGAACGGCAATGCAAAGACCTGACCGTTATCTGTTCAACAACGCTAACCGCAACCTCTTACGGGCTTTATTTTGGAAATTATGGCCATATTAAGATTTTTAGTTTTTGGGTTGAAACAAGAAAGATTAACTTTGAATCAAAATTCCTCTGCAACCAGAGCCCACAAAATGCTCTAGTTTTCAGCAATGGATAGCTCTCCAAAAACTGATTAAGCGGTTAATAAACCGCAAGGCCTTCCGAGCCTTATGTGTGGAACTGTAGACATCCAAAGTCATGCAAACTTTCAAAACTCAAAAAAATCGATTTTAATGGATTTACTTTGAATTAAGATATCTCCGCAACCAGACCTCCTAGAATGTTCTAGTTTTCAGCTATGGATAGCTACTGAAAAACTAGTAAAGCGTTTTGCAAGCGAAAATGACGTCATAGCCTTATTTGCGGAACTGTAGGCATCCAAAGTCATACAAGCCTTCATAACTCAAAAAAATAACTTTGAATGCAAATATCTCGAAAACTAGACCTTATAAAAGGGTTTGCTTTGGATTTGCTGGTTGCATTTGACAAAACCTTTCTATATATTTACGTTTCAATGGGTTCCAGAGACTTTCGTAAAAAAATCAATTTTTAGTGATAAGGGGGTAAGTCCATGCTTTTTTTCGAAAATCGATTGGAAAAAAAAAAGTTGAGTTTTGAACGGCAATGCAAAGACCTGACCGTTATCTGTTCAACAACGCTAACCGCAACCTCTTACGAGCTTTATTTTGGAAGTTATGGCCATATTAAGATTTTTAGTTTTTGGGTTGAAACAAGAAAGATTAACTTTGAATCAAAATTCCTCTGCAACCAGAGCCCACAAAATGCTCTAGTTTTCAGCAATGGATAGCTCTCCAAAAACTGATTAAGCGGTTAATAAACCGCAAGGCCTTCCGAGCCTTATGTGTGGAACTGTAATAATCCAAAGTCATGCAAACTTTCAAAACTCAAAAAAATCGATTTTAATGGATTTACTTTGAATTAAGATATCTCCGCAACCAGACCTCCTAGAATTTTCTAGTTTTCAGCTATGGATAGCTACTGAAAAACTAGTTAAGCGTTTTGCAAGCGAAAATGACGTCATAGCCTTATTTGCGGAACTGTAGGCATCCAAAGTCATACAAGCCTTCATAACTCAAAAAAATAACTTTGAATGCAAATATCTCGAAAACTAGACCTTATAAAAGGGTTTGCTTTGGATGTGCTGGTTGCATTTGACAAAACTTTTCTATATATTTACATTTCAATGGGTTCCAGAGACTTTCGTAAGAAAATCAATTTTTAGTGATAAGGGGGTAGTCCATGCTTTTTTTCGAAAATCGATTGGAAAAAAAAAAGTTGAGTTTTGAACGGCAATGCAAAGACCTGACCGTTATCTGTTCAACAACGCTAACCGCAACCTCTTACGGGCTTTATTTTGGAAGTTATGGCCATATTAAGATTTTTAGTTTTTGGGTTGAAACAAGAAAGATTAACTTTGAATCAAAATTCCTCTGCAACCAGAGCCCACAAAATGCTCTCGTTTTCAGCAATGGATAGCTCTCCAAAAACTGATTAAGCGGTTAATAAGCCGCAAGGCCTTCCGAGCCTTATTTGTGGAACTGTAGACATCCAAAGTCATGCAAACTTTCAAAACTCAAAAAAATCGATTTTAATAGATTTACTTTGAATTAAGATATCTCCTCAACCAGACCTCCTAGAATGTTCTAGTTTTCAGCTATGGATAGCTACTGAAAAACTAGTTAAGCGTTTTGCAAGCGAAAATGACGGCATAGCCTTATTTGCGGAACTGTAGGCATCCAAAGTCATACAAGCCTTCATAACTCAAAAAAATAACTTTGAATGCAAATATCTCGAAAACTAGACCTTATAAAAGGGTTTGCTTTGGATGTGCTGGTTGCGTTTTGCAAGCGAAAATGACGTCATAGCCTTATTTGCGGAACTGTAGGCATCCAAAGTCATACAAGCCTTCATAACTCAAAAAAATAACTTTGAATGCAAATATCTATAAAACTAGACCTTATAAAAGGGTTTGCTTTGGATGTGCTGGTTGCATTTGACAAAACTTTTCTATATATTTACATTTCAATGGGTTCCAGAGACTTTCGTAAAAAAATCAATTTTTAGTGATAAGGGGGTAGTCCATGCTTTTTTTCGAAAATCGATTGGAAAAAAAAAAGTTGAGTTTTGAACGGCAATGCAAAGACCTGACCGTTATCTGTTCAACAACGCTAACCGCAACCTCTTACGGGCTTTATTTTGGAAGTTATGGCCATATAAAGATTTTTAGTTTTTGGGTTGAAACAAGAAAGATTAACTTTGAATCAAAATTCCTCTGCAACCAGAGCCCACAAAATGCTCTAGTTTTCAGCAATGGATAGCTCTCCAAAAACTGATTAAGCGGTTAATAAGCCGCAAGGCCTTCCGAGCCTTATTTGTGGAACTGTAGACATCCAAAGTCATGCAAACTTTCAAAACTCAAAAAAATCGATTTTAATAGATTTACTTTGAATTAAGATATCTCCTCAACCAGACCTCCTAGAATGTTCTAGTTTTCAGCTATGGATAGCTACTGAAAATCTAGTTCAGCGTTTTGTAAGCGAAAATGACGTCATAGCCTTTTTTGCGGAACTGTAGGCATCCAAAGTCATACAAGCCTTCATAACTCAAAAAAATAACTTTGAATGCAAATATCTCGAAAACTAGACCTTATAAAAGGGTTTGCTTTGGATGTGCTGGTTGCGTTTTGCAAGCGAAAATGACGTCATAGCCTTATTTGCGGAACTGTAGGCATCCAAAGTCATACAAGCCTTCATAACTCAAAAAAATAACTTTGAATGCAAATATCTCGAAAACTAGACCATATAAAAGGGTTTGCTTTGGATGTGCTGGTTGCATTTGACAAAAACTTTCTATATATGTACGTTTCAATGGGTTCCAGAGATTTTCGTAAAAAAATGAATTTTTAGTGATAAGGGCGTAGTCCATGCTTTTTTTCGAAAATGGAATGGAAAAGAGTTTTGAACGGCAATGCAAAGACCTGACTGTTATCTGTTTAACAACGTTAACCGCAACCTCTTAGGAGCCTTATTTTGGAAGTTATGGCCATATTAAGATTTTTAGTTTTTGGGTTGAAACAAGAAAGATTAACTTTGAATCAAAATTTCTCAGCAACCAGAGCCCACAAAATGCTCTAGTTTTCAGCAATGGATAGCTCTCCAAAAACTGATTAAGCGGTTAATAAACCTAAGGCCTAATAAACCAAGGCCTTCCGAGCCTTATTTGTGGAACTGTAGACATCCAGTCATGCAAACTTTCAAAACTCAAAAAAAATCGATTTTAATGGATTTACTTTGAATTAAGATATCTCCGCAACCAGACCTCCTAGAATGTTCTAGTTTTCAGCTATGGATAGCTACTGAAAAACTAGTTAAGCGTTTTGCAAGCAAAAATGACGTCATAGCCTTATTTGCGGAACTGTAGGCATCCAAAGTCATACAAGCCTTCATAACTCAAAAAAATAACTTTGAATGCAAATATCTCGAAAACTAGACCTTATAAAAGGGTTTGCTTTGGATGTGCTGGTTGCATTTGACAAAACCTTTCTATATATTTACGTTTCAATGGGTTCCAGAGACTTTCGTAAAAAAATCAATTTTTAGTGATAAGGGGGTAGTCCATGCTTTTTTTCGAAAATCGATTGGAAAAAAAAAGTTGAGTTTTGAACGGCAATGCAAAGACCTGACCGTTATCTGTTCAACAACGCTAACCGCAACCTCTTACGAGCTTTATTTTGGAAGTTATGGCCATATTAAGATTTTTAGTTTTTGGGTTGAAACAAGAAAGATTAACTTTGAATCAAAATTCCTCTGCAACCAGAGCCCACAAAATGCTCTAGTTTTCAGCAATGGATAGCTCTCCAAAAACTGATTAAGCGGTTAATAAACCGCAAGGCCTTCCGAGCCTTATTTGTGGAACTGTAGACATCCAAAGTCATGCAAACTTTCAAAACTCAAAAAAATCGATTTTAATAGATTTACTTTGAATTAAGATATCTCCTCAACCAGACCTCCTAGAATGTTCTTGTTTTCAGCTATGGATAGCTACTGAAAAACTAGTTAAGCGTTTTGCAAGCGAAAATGACGTCATAGCCTTATTTGCGGAACTGTAGGCATACAAAGTCATACAAGCCTTCATAACTCAAAAAAATAACTTTGAATGCAAATATGTCGAAAACTAGACCTTATAAAAGGGTTTGCTTTGGATGTGCTGGTTGCATTTGACAAAAACTTTCTATATATGTACGTTTCAATGGGTTCCAGAGATTTTCGTAAAAAAATGAATTTTTAGTGATAAGGGCGTAGTCCATGCTTTTTTTCGAAAATGGAATGGAAAAGAGTTTTGAACGGCAATGCAAAGACCTGACCGTTATCTGTTTAACAACGTTAACCGCAACCTCTTAGGAGCCTTATTTTGGAAGTTATGGCCATATTAAGATTTTTAGTTTTTGGGTTGAAACAAGAAAGATTAACTTTGAATCAAAATTTCTCAGCAACCAGAGCCCACAAAATGCTCTAGTTTTCAGCAATGGATAGCTCTCCAAAAACTGATTAAGCGGTTAATAAACCTAAGGCCTAATAAACCAAGGCCTTCCGAGCCTTATTTGTGGAACTGTAGACATCCAGTCATGCAAACTTTCAAAACTCAAAAAAAATCGATTTTAATGGATTTACTTTGAATTAAGATATCTCCGCAACCAGACCTCCTAGAATGTTCTAGTTTTCAGCTATGGATAGCTACTGAAAAACTAGTTAAGCGTTTTGCAAGCGAAAATGACGTCATAGCCTTATTTGCGGAACTGTAGGCATCCAAAGTCATACAAGCCTTCATAACTCAAAAAAATAACTTTGAATGCAAATATCTCGAAAACTAGACCTTATAAAAGGGTTTGCTTTGCATGTGCTGGTTGCATTTGACAAAACCTTTCTATATATGTACGGTTCCAGAGACTTTCGTAAGAAAATGCATTTTAAGTGTTAAGTGGGTAGTCCATGTTTTTTTTCGAAAATCGATTGGAAAAAAAAAGTTGAGTTTTGAACGGCAATGCAAAGGCCTGACCGTTATCTGTTCAACAACGTTAACCGCAAAAGTGCCAATTTTTTTGATTTTCTACATTTGTTACGTCTGCTACATAAATAAGGTAGTAAATGTAGTTAACGTAGTTAAATGTAGTAAACGTAGCGTGACAATCAAATGTCAAAATGTAGTTTGGATTGTCATTTTAACCTCAAAATGGACAAATTGAAATATTATCAAAAATAATTTATCGACATTAATATTACTCTTAAGAACATGAACGATAGAAATAAATCGGATGACTATTCAGTTTGCATTTTTCTTTTATTGAATTTCAAATTAATTTTTTTGAAGTTATTTTTGAAATTTAACGTTTTATGTGCAGGTAGCATACGTAACAAATTTAGGTAGTAAATGAAACAAATCAGGCGTGTAGTTTACTCAATTAACTACGAGTAGTTAATCGAGTAGATTAACTGAGGTTATCTACTCTGTCATCTCTGGGGGTAACACATCCATCAAGCTATGTTCAATAATATATATGTATTCATGGCCGATTTATTACAATAATATATGTATGTATGGTTAAATTTTCGGTTGGTAAAGATTTTAATTATTGATTTATTAAGAAATTACGAGGTTTTCAAATCAAATTTTTGATGATTTATTGAATCTCAAAAGTGACCATTTATTTAAGCCCTTATGCATTTGGAATTCAATTAGGTTACCGAGTTATAGGCATTTAAAAGCTACATACCAAGTGCAACTTGTTTATATTTAAGAAAAAGTGTAGGAGTGACCAATTATTTTTTTGCAGAAATGGTATGACCCATTAGAGGTACATCGGCTGACACTCTTTTTTTCGAAAATCGAAAGTCTGTCGGCTAATTTCCCGGTGATATAAAAAGATCGTTCATGCAAACTTTTGTGTAAACTTATTATTTTACACAATTTGTAAACTTACGACGTTGCATGCATACAATTAGTATTTAATCTTCTGAGACTTTAACTGATGATTGAAAAATCGGCTCTAACTGAAGCAAATGTGATGTGATCTATAGGTAATACTGATATCAATATTTCAAGGAATCAGGCCCGTAGCGTCCATTGGGGCAGCCGGGGCAATGCCCCGGGGCCCCCAAAGGCAGATCTCCTTTTTGTATCGTATTAACTTTGTTAAGTTAGCTTCGTTTAGCTCAATCCCACTTTGAGTCATTGCAACTAAAATTCAACCGATGTATTACATCAATTCTAGGTTTATCCACTAATATTTGAAGTATTTGTTGCTTCTTTTTGTGTATATGTGACCCTTGAAAAATTCATTTGCAAAATTAAAATAAAAGAATTGGGAGAAAACTCTAAACATAAATGTGTTCATGGTTAGCGAAATTTTGTTTTTAACGTTTAATTCTTTTTCACACGTAACTTACGTTGTTTTTATCCAAGTAATATGGCATACGAATATTTGAAGCAAATTAAATTTTATACAAATTATGTTTTGTAACTTTGTTTGCTTGCTGCTATGGCTTAAAAGTTTGTTTATTTTTTTTTACAAAAGAAGTTGGGGTTGATTTTTTATATGCGTCATATTTCTTCTGTTTGTGTCATATGATTCTCGGCTCAGTTACTTTTTATGATCCAATCTAACTGCAAGTGTTATCACGAGAAAACACCTATGAATGAAATTTAATTCTTGACCAGTGTCAAATCTTTCATTCAATTTCCCTCCTTGGACATATGCAACGAGTTGTTGCGGTGATAACGGAGAGGAGAAATAGAAAGAACCCGAATGAATAACATCTAACTTGTGTGTGGCTTGTAAAAATGCTAGTTGTCCAAATGCAATTGTAAATTAGAAAAACCTTCAATTGGATGGGCACGATCAGGTGACCTCGGTGGTGCAATGCGTAGTGCGACGGCCTCTGAGGTAGCCTGGTCTAGGTTCGAATCCAGTTGACGGCAAAACAATTTATATATTAAAATTGGAACTATAGACTAAGCACCACTAAAAGGAATCTTATGATTGGTGTGGCAGCCATGAAATTGCAATAATTCCAGCCAAATGTAATACTCGATGGTAGCCAACACAAGTGGTTGTTGTTCATTCAAAACCTTCAATGTTAAATATGACGGAGCGAAAGCTTTGCAGCCTAACTGCAAGTGTTATCACGAGAAAACACCTTTGAATTATTTTAGTACCTAACTACCTAACATTTTATTTCTGTAAGACACATTTAGAATTTTTTGTTGAAATTTATTTAACCATTAATTAGGAAGTCATTCAGGAATAGGGCCCCATATTTTGTTTTGCCCCGGGGCCCCACAAGCTGTAGCTACGGCCCTGCAAGGAATGCTTTAGTTAGTCGTCTATAAGGTTTTTTGTACTAAAAAGTCCTTTGGGTGAACGCTTGCGAGTTCAAAGGATTTTAACTAACTGTTCTATCCCACTCACGCGCGCGACACTTCGCTCCGGTTACGGTATGTTCAATTACTAGAGAGGTTATGTTGTCCTTGTGAGTTGGTCTTTAGTTTTGTTTGCATTAAATAGTACCTCGTTGACCGGTGTTGAATACTTTTAGTAATACAGCACAAATCCTATTTTCCATATGTTGGTCAAGTAGGCAAAAAGTTTCATAGCAAGAACAGTGCAAACTTAAATTATTGTCGATAACATTATTTATTTTCAGTTTACACATAAATTTGTTTGTGTTTGTGCTATAGAATTTATTCCTATGTTAGCTTGATGATGATTGAAAAATCGGCTGATAGTTATGTAAATTTAATCAATGAAATCAGATTTCTTGTTGTTTTTATGCAGCATTATAATATCTTCTTCATCGCTATCTTCTTCATCCTCGCTATTAAAAACTTGTAGATCTTCATCGTAATATGGTTTTAAAGACATGTTTTCTGCAAAAAAAATATAGTATTTAGAAAAATTTCATTAACTGAGAGCACTTTATGTATATGACAAACTTTTAATTGGAGAACGGAATAGATCGGTTTCGTCCTGCTCGTCGTCTTCAAAGAGTTCTTTTGCTTTTTGGGGAAGAAGTGAAAAATTGTAGTACCTTTTAACATGATTTCTTCTTGACTGGATGCATTGAATTACAAAGGCACAAGCAATAACGATAAGAACCAACATAAATCCGACTGTAGAAACAAAGATCATGCGTGGCATGCCCATTACGCGTTCATCTTTCTTCAAACGGAATACGATGTTGCTAGTTTTGTCCCTTAATTTGATGATTCGTGAAGAAGGGTAATGCCCAGTTGATTTAACCTCAACTGTTAAACTACCTAATGGAACATTGTACAAGGTGTATCCTCCATCGCTGTTTGTGTAATTAGTACATATTTTATTTTTGATTTTTGCGTATATGTTAGCATTCTTGATGGGATGATTATCTAAATCCAGTACAAATCCTTTAAAAAAGATAATATTTATTTAATAGAGGTTATAGTCTATTTTGAAAGTTAAAAGATTTAGTTAAAACTCGGTGAATATGCTTATGAGCTTTATAACTGAATTAACGCCCAATTTTACAACCATGACCAGTGGCGCAGTTAATTCTTGAATATTTTGAGTATTTTGATTTTTTAAGTTTTATAAGTTTATTTGATTTTTTGATATTTTTGAATTTTCTGAGTTTTTTTTAAGGTTTTTGAGTTATTTGATATTTTTGGTTTCTTGGAGTTCTTCTTTTTTTTTGAGTTTGTTTTAGTTATTGAGTTTTTGAACTACATTTTGTGTTTTTAATTTTTTGAAAAAAAAAAAAAAAAAAAAAAAAAAAAAATCGACAAACCAAAAAAAAAATCAAAAAACTCAAGAAATTCGAACGCTAAAAAAAAACCGAAAAAAATTTGTAAAAATTTTAAAATCTCAAGAACCACGAAAAACTAAAAACAAGTCAAAAACTCAAGAAACTCACAAAAAACTGAACAAAAAAAAAACACTAATATTTGATCTTATTTTTTTTAGTTTTTCGAGTTTTTTTTTTGTGATTTTTGAAAAGTTGTTCGATTTTTTTTTTTTTTAAGTTTTTCGATTTTTTGTTTTAATTTATCTTTTGTCAGCTTTTTTGAGATTTTTGAGCTTACTAGCTTTTGAATTTTCTTGCGTCTTTTTATTTTTGCGATTTTTTCTGAGTTTTTTTTTTTAAGTAAAAAAAAAATTGCTCTGAGATGTTAGCTACGACTTTAACGTAGCTTGAAGTTGGCAATGTGCATAGGTTTTGGTTCCATAAAATTATGATATCACTAAAAAAGTTGTAAAAAGAAGTTAAAATATAAATAATTACCTACTATAAATTACTAAAAATTTGTTATTTTAATATCTAAAACAGATAGAGGTCAAAAAAAAGTATGCCATCTGATTTGTTTGATAAACAAGAATTTATAGAAAAAAAAATTCAAATATCGTTAGGGCGATTTTATTAAAAATCTATTTTGTATGTATAAAAATTCTTGAACATTTTTAAAAATAAAATTTGGTATGCCAACTTTAAGTATTTAATAAAATACAATTTTGCACAAAACTAAAAAAAATACTAATTCGTTTTCAACATATTTGTAGTTATATACTAAATTGTTAAAATTTTAAAGGATACAAAATTTGGTTAAAATCGGTGAAGCCGTTAACGAGAAATTTGAAAACCGAAAACATCGGTTCTATGACAAATTTCCCCTCTAGAGAATCCCAAAATAACCTTCCCCGGTCTGAGTCAAAATTTTTGTCGGCTTTTTTTCATAACCGGGAAATCGAAAACATTATTGCGTGGGACAACAACCACATGAATGGGACCATCGAAAGGTGGTGTCCCAGCAACAAAAAAGAAGCCGAAAACGCCACCAGCAACTGGAGCATCGAATGATAGCCCAGCAACAGCAGAAAAGCCAACGAAGACAACTATAAAAAAGCCAGCAACGGCACCAACAGCGGGGACATCGAAAGATGCCCTGGCAGCAACATCATCTGATGCCGGTACGGTACCACCAGCCGATCAGTCAAAAAAAGAGGAGGAGGGTAAGAAGTGTACCCAACCTAGTAAAGCGCCGCCGCCGCTCCATCACCACAGCCCAGCTGCCAGCTGGATGGGGGAAGATGGGCCTAAAGAAAAAGAAATTACAGCAGCAAATAACAACCAGCAACTGAATTCCTCGTCATCCAAAGCCATAGATGTCTTCTTCTTCTCCATTTTACCGGCGATTGTCATGATCTCGAGGGGGCCACAACTCTCCCACTCAACTGCTTCGCCTAAGGTTCCACTTGTGGGGTTTGCCATAGATGATGACGAGGAAATTCATTATATGTTCGAGGGTGGAGAGGGACTTTATAAATCGGGTGGGAGTCAGCAATTTATCGGCCTCACCTCACCAGGGGCGTCCTCAGAGGGAGAAACTGAGGTACAAAATTTAGAGAACGAAATAGGAAAAGTACAGGGGGCGATTCGGACTCTACAAGCTAAGCTCACACCCCTGATCGAAGCCTATCGAGAGAGTGAACGACAGAAGCGGCAAGCTAAGAAAGCAAGAAAGGCGCCACTAAAGGAGACCCAGCCAAAAAGTGATGACGCGGAGCTGCAACCGTTAAACAAGCAGCCCGATCAAGCACTACAACTGAAACAACAACAACAACAACAACAAATAAAACACAGCAGCAGGCAAACCAACATCAGCAGAAAACACAGCAGCAGAGCCAGCAACAGCAGAGACAACAGCAGCAGAACCAGCAGCAGCAGCAGCAGAGACAACAGCAGTAGAATCAACAGCACCAGCGTCAAAAGCAGCAGCCACAGCCGCAGATAAACAAGGAAGAGAAAGTGCCACCCATAAATGCTTACAAAATGGACCTGAAAGAGAATATAGAACTATGTAAGTCGGCCATAGACCAAAACTTTTATATTAAACGTTTAAGTGTAGATAGACATGCTATCTACTGCATGACTGTGGAACAGCACAAAATAGTTAAAAATTTATTAAAAGTCTCCACAACTGAGTTCTTCAACTTCACGCCGAAAGTTGAAAAATTACAAACGGTCCTCTTGAAGGGTATGGATTCCTGCACGGGACTGAAGGACCTCTAGAGAACCACATAAAAGGAGAATGTAAGTTAAGTGAGGAAAGGGTCGAAGACAAAGCCCTGCTCTAATGTGTACTCTGCCGGTAAGACGGACACCCTGCTAGCTAACGAGGATGTCAGATCTTTCAGGATTAAAAAAGCAAAGCAAATAGAGGTAGACAATTCCCGTTAACCCCCAAATCTCTTACGCCCAAATGGCGTCAAGGAGGGGAACTACGGTACAGTCTAAAGGCAAAAGGCAGCACCACAGGCCCCCGTGCCTAAGGCTCGGGCGGCACAGGCGGATATTATGACCTTGTTGGTGGCCATTCAGGGCCAACAACAGGTCTTCAAATACAGATCGGGGAGCAAGCAAAGCGGGTAGACCATCTCTTATTTGCCAAGCTTAGCGCAATTTACAGGTTAAGGGCGCGCCGCCGGAGAGGCCTTGTAGGATCCTTGCTGTGAATGTGAATTCAGTGGTTAGGACTGAACGTAGAGCAAATTTATTCCAACACTTGAAAGATCAAAGTCCAGATGTGGTTATGGCCAGCCAAACTAATCTGAACCAGAAACATAAATTGACTCACAGTATTTACAATATCTATCGTACGAAGAGATCGGCCCAACTCCACTTTGGCGGGAGGAGTCGCAATCTTTGTACGAAAAGGCATAGATTATAAAGTAATATATAATAGTGAAGTACGAAGATTTCGGTTGCTTGAGGCGTGTATCGTATGCATTCCTCTCAAACTCGGGAAGTGGATGTATGCGATTGCGGCTTATGCACCGGAATCACCTCAGCCAGCTGAATTTTTAACAGAGCTCGAAAAACTTTTTCAATGCTTACAACTAAAGTCGGAAGATAATTACTATCTCATGGCCGGTGATTTGAATGCCAAACATGTAGATTGGGGAAATCAAATACAAAATCCGAGAGGTAGCCATCTATTTAATTGGATGTGTCAATACAACGTTGAGTATATGCTCGACCTTCTGGCTATTGAAAGGCCTTCGTTTCCAAGAAGGGGTTACTAACTGGATCTATTGCTTAAGGACTCAAGACTGACAATTACTGACACTGTGGGCCAACGACCAAGAAACTGTTGACGAACGATCGAGTACGACAGTGACCACTGCGGACTTGCCACCGTAATTCAACTGCCGAACGAGCTCATGGAGTTGAAGGAGTACGTACCGGTGCATTCTTATAATTACAGAAGGACTCGCTGGCCACGCTTCACCAACGCCTTATCGAGCGAACTACGTACAAATAATACATCCCCACCAATTGACAGGAATTTAACAAATACGGAAATTGACGATTACCTGGAAAAAATGGACAATACAATCCAACGAACAATGTGACAACACTGAAACACTTGTACAGACGATTTACTGATATTCATGATCTGGAGGTTAGGACATTGAAGTCGTCAATTAAAAATATCAACCAATTGATCAAGGAAAATTATCGGTTGTCCATTAATTTGTACTGGGACAAAAAACTCGGGCCGTTTATTCTAGCGACCCGAGAATGTTTCCACAAATTAACAAGATATTAAGTAGGAATGATCAAAACGAACTTCCGTGTCTTAAGCTTCAGAGAACGACAGAGAACAGAGACGTGATTCTGATAGCAGGCATAGATCCAGAGGAAGCCATCTTGGACTATGACCTCTTTATAATCGAAGATCCTCGTGAGCAAGTGGAGGCTGTGGGGGCTGCTTTCCAGCAAGTGTACAAGGTGAGTGCTAGCATTCGCCCGAACCATGACCTGGAGAACAGAGCCTTGCTTCACCACTTCTACCTTCGAAATGAAATGACGCAATGGCAATCATAGAATCTTGGTTTCACCGGGTTCAATGAAGAGCACTTGGCAAACGCCACCATCGCCGAGCGAAATGGGGCTAATTCCCTGTTAATTTTGAAAGTTGAGCTCCCGCTCATTTTCGCTTCATTAAAGAAAAAGAATTCGGCAGGAATCGATGGTATATCCAACGTTGTACTGCGACATCTGCTTCAGGAAACAGTTGACATTTATGCCACACTGTTTAACAACGCTTTGAATAATACATTTTATCCAGGGCGGTGGAAGACAGCTGTGGTTCATCCTCTACCGAAAAGAGGAAAGGACAACTCCAATCCAGTCTCTCCGTCGATAAGTCTTCTTCCGAGTATCAGTTAGGTGTTTGAGAAAGTTTTAAATAGAGCTATTTCCAAGTGGGCGGAGGACAACAATATCATATTGGACAATCAGTTCAGCTTTAAGGCGGGTCATGACACCATTCATGTCGGGTCTTAGCTCGTTTCTGATGTACAATGGAACAAATCTAAAAGACAGTGTACGGGTGCTTGTTTGGTTGACTTGGAGAAAACTTTCGACACCGTATGGTTAGAAGGTCTCTATCTAAAGCTATCCAGACTTAGCATAAGTTAACCACTTTTGTATATGCTTTATGATTTGCTCATATGCTCAATGGTAGAAAGTTTGTTGTCAAAAGTGGCAATGTAACTTCTTCTAATATTCAGCAAAATTGCGATGACTGGAAGTTAAAAATCAACTTTCAGAAATCCGAAACTACTATGTTCAGGGCTCCATTACATGGAGCCTCTAGGGGTACAAGGAAGAACTGGCACAAGCTGGTTATCGTAGGGCCACATGGGCAGCCACTGGCGAGTAAACATGTAGTAAAGTACATTGGCACGGCTTTCGGACTTTACTGCAAAAGCAGTAAATCTACTGCGCTTTTTTCTAAATTTTCAATTCTGCTGCACCACTGCGCTTTTCCTACAATCTACTGCGATTATTCTATTCTCGGTTCAATAGATAACATGAATACAAAATTATTCCAATAGGAGAAAATCGTAGAATATCTTCTTTATGCAATTATTGTTAAGGAACAATTATTAAAATTGCTTACAAATTGTATAAAGAAAGAGTTTATTAGTAAAAAAGTTGATTTATTAAACCAAGGCCAAGGTTCCTGAACCAAGAATTTTTTGTTGTCTAAGTTCTTAAATACATGAGCGCAGTTTATCAGACGCGAACCTTTTTTAAGTAGAAACAAATATTTTGAATTATTATATTTATATACGCTTTGCAAACAAATCCAATCTAGATTTTTATTAAAAGGTACATAGAAAGATGCTTGAATATCTTCATCCCAAAAAAATTCAAGATGGTTATCGAATTCAATAAAATAGCTGTTAAAATAATTAATTTTAAATGTTGAACATTTTTAAGACATGATAAAAGTGCATTGAATCCAGAAGACATTGTTAAGTTTTTGTATTATTTGAAAGAGCAGAAAAATGTCGTAAGAATTTATTTTTCAAATACATGCGATCTCTTATCTACGATTTGTGTTAAAAAAATGCTGAAATTCAATTACTTATTAAAAACAAAACTATAATTCTACAGCGAAAATTTTGGTTCCACTGCAATTTTTGTTTCAAATTACTGCGATTTGCGATAACTCAAGTCCGAACCCTGCCTTGGCATCTGAATTAATCAGAATTTGTATTTCGCAGACATAAAAGTGTTGCTCTGACCAGGGCCTGGGGAGCTTTCGCCTTAACAAAACAGTTGTTTTTGAGCAGCTGTCTTGATAGTAGGGTAAAGATGATTTGCTACATGGCCCTCATCCGGCCAATGATTGCCTATGGATGCCCGTTGTGGTTCAACGTTGTCAAATCTCAAATAGTAAAGATTCGGGTGTTTGAGAGATTAGATTACACAGAACACCAGAGTCGGAGTACAAATATTATTATTCCAACGAGGTTCTATACAATTGAGTTTAATTTGTTTGGCTAACTACCAGTGTTGCCGCAAGCTGAAATGAAAAGTCGCTAGACAAACTTCCAAAAGTCGCTAGATTGGCTGAAATTCTGGAACCCAAAAGTCGCTAGAAAAAAATTTTAAAATAAAGCTTTAAAAAAATTTTCTCCGCATCACAATAAATAATTTCACCATCGATTTCATCAATTTCCTCAGTTTCAATTCAACAACATTTTCAAATTATATTTCCTCAGTACGATTTCTGGTAGTTATAAACATAACAATTGTTTGTTAAGTAACTGAAGTTGTTTTCGCGGAAGAAGTTGAAATTTCGGTAGATTACTGAATTACGGCAACCCTGCTTACTACCCCAACAACGAATACTTTTAATGTGTGCGTTTGAGCGGTTATATTCCATATAACGCATTCTTCTATTTAGACAGTAGAGGGCTGATATTGGATAGAGAGGCGGTTCCGCTAATCTACCACGTCTGCCGTAGAACTGTGGATAGGCGACTTCTTTATAGTCGAGACGTCATTGCACAAAGTGCGAGCGACTTCGGTTCAGTAGGACTGCGTCTGATAGGGACCGAAGGGATAGGGTGAAGCAGGAGAGCCAGTTTCGGTGGCTTAACGTTGAAAATAATGATTTTTAAAGTTGACTTACATAGCTTTTTGGTCTTGGCCGACTTACATAGTTTTAGGTTTATTAGTTTTAATAAGGGACAGTCAGGGTGGCACAAAAAAAACAACAAAATCAAAAAAAAAATTACAAAACTGAAAAAAGCCTGCTGTGGCTGTTCTAGTTTGAAGGTAGTTATAAGTAGTTTTATAGTACATAGTTTTAAGTAGTCTAAGAGCCGATTTTCAATCATCAGTAAATCTATCACGAGATTAAATACTATAGCAACAGGAACAAATTTTTGTTTTATTCGAAGAATAAGTACTATCTGAGGTTTAACTGGCTATTGAAAAATTGGCCCTTAGTTGTTTTAAGATATTTTTTAGGTAACTAACTGTCTTATAAGAACAATCAAGAAGAACCTATTCTTCAAGATTACTTTTAGATCCCTTAAATTAGTCTAGTTAAGCTCTTGAAACATCTTATAAGAGGCGAAATGTTAGTGCACTCACCACAAATATTACCAAGTGTATCCATGCTGATTTCATTTAACTCAACTTTGCCCACAACGAGATCATTTGGAGTTAGTGTTACCATCTCCAGGTCAACTAACTGCCCTTTTGCTATGTTTACGCGAATGTTTTTAGTTTCATGGTCCTTACAAGAGATTTCTACATCATATTCACCAGGAGAAAGAATAATCTTAAACTGAGCGAGGTTTTTGCTAACGGTGTAGATTTCTTCAAATAGTTTAATTTTAACAAAAGCATTGCGTAGAGGCTGACCGCTCTCTGATAACACACGTCCTTTTATACCAACCTCAGTTAAATGAAGAAAGTTCATTATTCTTTCAATGTTTTCCCTCCATATGGATGCTAGTTGATTTTGAGTGGGCATACGACAGCATGATATGCCAAAACTAAACAATGGTACATGATGAATTTTATAAAAAAGGTTAGTTATCTGTTGGGTGTAGTCTGTTTGGGATGTGCGTATTGATGTTAGAGGGCATTCTGGTCTTGCATAAGGTATTTCTGTTTTCTCTATCACCCGGGCAAAATTTTCATAGAGTGGCTGTTGTGGGTACCTGTTGAAAATATATGAAAACAGATAAAGTTATGATTAAGTATCAAAGAGATTAATTATTCTCACATAAGATCATAATTTCCTGCCGTAAAGGACAAAACTAAATCAAATTTTTCTGTGTCTATAATTTGAAGAAATAAATCTCTACGTTTTTCAGATTCTGGATCGAGAATCCTCTCTGCCAAATCATTACCTATGACAGGGTCACACACGGTTTTGCTGAAATAAAAAGTTAAATCTTTAAAAGATTTTTTTAAGAACTTGTACTCACTTGTTTTGATAAATGTTTAAGATTTCTTCAAAATTCTCCATTATGGGAAATAAATGAATGACACTGCTGTTTAAAATTTTTAATATCGGCGGTTCTTGGATTCGGTAACCTTCACTTAAGTGCCTTCCTAGATTAAAAACCATCTCCCTACCCATAGGCGATGTAGCATCAAACAAAGAGCTTAATACAAGGATTTTATATTTTGTTTCTTCTGGGGAACCGATCTATTACAGACGAAAAATTATTTCCTCAAAAATGGTATATTAGAACAGGTTTACAACTATTAGCGCTTCCTACAATTTTTTTAATTGTTACTACTTCTAATAGTTATTAACACCTTCTATTTATTATTTTACCTCACTAGTCATTTTAAGCCATTCGTAATTAAAGTCGGTTTCATTTTTGGTGTATTGAATGCTTACAAGACCAACGTTTTTTTTTTCCATCTCTGACATAAGATTTTTTATGTCTTGATTGGAATGATACCTTGTACGAAAAACATTTTCAATGATTCTATAATCATGAGCTGAAGCCCAATGTTGAAGGTCATCTCGCATAAGTGCAATATCAAGCCTTAAACCGCATGGTCCATCATCAGAAATAATAAAATCTTCGTGGTGTGTCTCAAAGCTATCAAATACATATATGTTTATTATCTCAAAAATATAAAATGAAAACAAAAAATACCCGTCAGCTATTACAGTAATGTTATGCTTTCCTCGTGTAACTAATTTCCAATAATCACCTTGTAATGCACTGTATGAAGTATGGGTTGCATTATCAAGTAATATTATAGCTTTTGAAACCGGAGTACCGATTGAACTTCGTATATACCCATGTACTGCACATTGAACTTGTTCAATAAACTGAAGTAATGGTTCTCGGTTTTCTTTCCAATACTTCGCTAACTCCGATTCCATTGGAAATTTATCACAACCTAGCTCAAGAGTTAATTCAAGCACTCCTGCACGAACGTAATTCCAATCCTGCATTCCTCCGGTTACGCTATACCATTGGGCGCCGTTGGTTATCCCACCAGGAAACATTTCGTTTTTGAAAAGTGGGCATGGTTCACCAAAGTGCATTGTTGGATGTGCCTAGAAGATAATAATAATTAATAGTTAAAAGTATTTTTGTCAAATAAGTTGGTATGACGCTCACATTAGAATAAACTTTAGCTAAATGTTTAAATAACTTGTTGTCATCGGTTGGATTTGGTTTTCTGCCTGTGATTGCAATCCTCAGTTTGCTCACGTGGTCTTGAAAGTCATTCGAATTATCATCAAAAGGATAGTTTGCTACAAGGGATCCACCGTGAAGATTTGCTGATAGTACAAATGGTGTTGAAAGAGTCCAGTTCATAACAGCCTTGACTTCGGGCTCCTGTTTTTGATTAAGAGAATCAGTTCCATACTGATCAGGGAAGTTTCTGTTTAAGTCGATATTGTTGAAATTTGCTCTGCCAACAGCGCTTAGCTTATCACCTAGGAATTATTTTGAATGTAATAATTAAATATGTAAACTAGGAGTAACATATTTTTTTAAATTAGAAGATGATGTTTTGGTTCCAGACGGTTGTTATTAGAAGTTGATTTTATGTGTAGGTATAAAGTTAGCAGGGCAACTCCGAAAATTCATAAAAAAAATATATAGTCCTGAGCTGCTAATTTGTAACGGACAAAAAAATTATTGCGCTGTTGGATTTCGAGATACGGGGTTACCTGCTAACTTGACGTCAATCTAGCAGGACAACTTGCTTAAAAATGTAGATAACTGACCCGGGAGTGGATAAATGTTTAAAAATAATTTATTGCTAATTTGTAACGAAGAAAAAATATAACTTTTTTGTTTCGTTTGCGATATACAGGGTTACCTCTTGACATAAAGTTAGCAGGACAAATTTCTTAAAAATGTAGATAAACGACCAGAGAATGGATACATGTTTAAAAATAATTTATAATTATTGCTAATTTGTTTTTTTTTTATTGTAATTCCTCTTGTAGAGGAATAAAATACAAGTATTTTTACTATGGGAGGGGGGTTAACATTACATAGTAAAAATTGCATAGGTGTAAACTACGACAATTCTCAAGAAACGCACATAGAAGAAGATGATAATCTTGAAGACATAGATGGCGATATTCAAGAGATTTAATCGAATCTAGAAGTGAACATTTTTATTATATTTTTGTATGATTTTCATTTTCACATTTTATAAAAAGTAACAAGGCTGATGTAATAATAAATCAATTATAATTGATAAATAAACTTATTATTCTTATTTTATTAAATAAAATAATAATTAAAAAAATGTCAAAATAAACGCAATAAAAATCGAAAATGGCTAACTTTGAGCGACTATATCTTCGTTAATTTTGTTTAAAAAAAAATTGAATACGCCATTTTAAAGGAAAATTTTATAATCTTTCTTTTATATGAAGCAATTCCTATACCTATCTCTACCGGAAAAAAAGTTAAATAAACCAAACAAATATTTTTTGCATTTTTCTATACCATTTTTCTTTTTTAATTTTAGCACATTTTTATTGTTCGATAGTAATAGTCTCTACAATAAAGGTTAATAGCATTTTTTCGAAATTTAGCTTAGTTTTCGAGTTATATGAAAAAAACGAAAAGGGTTGCATTTATTCCTCCCCCTAAAAATTGCATCATCCTCTCATTTAATGGCACTCCACGGTTTTCTCATCTTCAATTACCCATACAATGATTTTTACAATTAAAACCCGGTAACGTCTTAGTTTCTTTTTGCCCTGATTTTTAGGACATAATCAATAGTCTATGTTTTTAAAGCAACAATTCTTTTACGTTATTTTTAAAACAATATCTATAAGTTGGAACCTACTTAGGTACTGTTGGATAAGAAAATTATTTGGCTTCACATCATATCAATATGTGGATTTTCGAAAGGCTAACACTAAAAATAGCTTTAGTTAAAACATTGCAACTTGCAAACAAGTTGAGACGGAGTGCAAAACATGCAACAAGGCATTTTGTTTGCATAGGATAAAAAACCCTAAATAGTTAAGATTAGTTTAATTTGTGTACACGTGTGTTCTACTTCTTTGTTTGTTTCTTTGTTTTATTTATTTATTTAAATTAATTTATTATTATATTTAATGCCCTTGATTCATATAATCATGTAAAAAAAATACTTTTCTTCTAAAAAGCCGTCACACAATAAAAGGAATAAACTTTCAGAAATTTTCATGAAAGTGCTTTCAGACAGAAGTCACACTTTGAAAGGAAAGTGTTTTCTGAAAACTTTTTACTTTCAAGAAAGCAAATTTTCTGAAAACATTTTTCGGGTCGTCACACTATGAAAGCGAAAGTGTTTTCTGAAAATGCTATCTGAAAGTGTTTGTGTGTAAACGGTTGTGATATTTGAGCTTAGTTAATTGTTTTATTCAGAGTATCAACAAAATGCAGTTCGCTGAAGAAGTTTTGCAATATTAGTCCAATCAAATTATCCAAAACAAAAAAAAAAAAAATTTGGGAGGAGGATTTTATTGTTTTATTTTAAAGAGTACTTCTTGGGGAATCTAAAACCATATTTTTCCAATAAAAAAACCTTCTGCGTTCTCCGCCATTTTGAAAAAGGTGTTCTAAAGCGTTTACTCAATTTTTTCAACCGCTATTAGTTGTAGAGTAGTCATTTTTTATTTACTTTTGTAGGTTAACATGTTCTCTACAATTGTTGTCTCAATTTTTTTTTTTGATAGCTCCTTCCTATAAAAAGTTATTGTTGAAAAACCAGCAAATTTTCGATTTTAAAAATGGTTTTTCAAGTTCATCTCACCCAGTGTCCAACCGAACCAAAAATCACTTTAAATACTTTTTATAAAACATCAAATTTTCTACATTTCTGTATATTTAGATTTCATGTAAGTCAAAAACCTTTCAAGATATAGCACGACAAAGCTTATAATATTATATAATAAAGTGTAGATTGATTTTATTAAATTGCCCTTACTTGTTTCCCGTTAGATAAACGAATATAAAATTACTAACATATTTGAAGAGAAAGGTTCTACCTATAATTGTGTACAATTTATTTCTTGAAAATTTAAAATTTTTCATCATACTTTGAATTATATAGTATGTATACAGTTGACGTGACATTTACACACCCTTTTAGTACGAACATTTGTGCCCCTCCCCAATTATTTTTATTTAAAAATTTAGCCACATTTGTATGCTAAATTTTTAGATCTTAATCTTTAAAATCTGATGAGTAGAAAAAATGAAGTTAGGATTTTTAAAAGGAAAAAAAGCCGATTAGAAAAAAATTTCTTAATATAAAAATAAAATAAAAATAAATTTGTTCTAATCGGCTTTTTTTCCTTTTAAAAAATCCTAACTTCATTTCTACTCATCAGATTTTAAAGATTAAGATCTCAAAACTTAGCATACAAATGTGGTAATGGGGAGGGCACAAATGTTCGTACTAAAAGGGTGTGTAAATGTCACGTAAATATACAGAAATGTAGAAAATTTGATGTTTTATAAAAAGAATCTAATGTTATTTTTGGTTCGGTTGGACACTGGGTGAGATAAACTTGAAAAACCATTTTTAAAATCGAAAATTTGCTGGTTTTTCAACAATATTTTTTATAGGAAGGAGCTATCAAAAAAAATTGAGACAACAATTGTAGAGAACATGTTAATCTACAAAAGTAAATAAAAAATGACTACTCTACAACTAATAGCGGTTGAAAAAATTGAGTAAACGCTTTAGAACACCTTTTTCAAAATGGCGGAGGACGCAGAAGGTTTTTTTATTGGAAAAATATGGTTTTAGATTCCCCAAGAAGTACTCTTTAAAATAAAACAATAAAATTCTCCTCCCGAATTTTTGTAGATATTTTTGCTAATTTGATTGGACTATATAGGCAATCAACTATTATGGAAATAATCCTACAGATTTCTCCAATATTACGTTATTCGATGATGATAACGACAGCGAAAAGCAGTCGGAACATTATGATCTAAGTTACAACTCGATATTGGGAGAGCTAGTGCAAATGAAGAGAATATAGACGTAGCAAGTTTCCTGGTTCAAGGATTTTCAATCGAATTTTCAGCATCAAGATCGTCATATACGTTTTGATGGCGCAGCAATACTTGTTTTGCGATGGGATTTTTAGTTTTTGCTTTACTTCTTGTTTGTCTATTTTTAATAGTGATAAAGAGAATATATTTTCAACTTTATCCTAAAGTAGCTGTTATATTTGTTATATTAGGCGTGTTTTTTGAGAGAGTGACTAACAACTCAGAAAATGTTTACAAACAAAACAATAACAGAACAAATTATTATAGAGAATTTTGATTGTGTTTTCCGCGTAAAACTTTTACTGAGTTGCTAGTCACTTTCTCAAAAAGCACGGCTTTTGCCATTGTGAACACATTTCCATAATTACAACACACCCTGTAGCCAGTGGCGTAGCGTGGGGGAGGGTAGGGAGACACAGGCCCCGGGCGGCACTTTCACAGGCCAGGGGCGGCAAGAAATTAAAAAAAAAACTTTATTCTTCAAATTAATTAATTTTGTGAGCCCAAAGAATACAATTTCCCCAGTGGTAAAAATGCTTCATAGGCATAGTCAATAATCGGATATTGATTATGTTTTACGTTGCTTAACAAAAATATCACATCAGCCGGCACTTTGCCAAGGGCGGTAAAATCGGCAACAAGAAACTAAAAAAAATCCTTTATTCTTCAAATTAATTAATTTGGTGAGCCCAAAGAATCCAATTCAAAATTTCAAGAAGCAAGAAACGACTGAGGCCATTGATGTCGAGTCAGTAAATAAAGAGTTTGCTGTAATTAAAAGCAGGAGAGTTCAGATGTAAACAAGTTCTCTTTTATAAAAATACATTTTTAAAAAATTAATTAAATAGGTCCCTACACACAAAGTTACCTTTTTTAACGTAATTAGCTTTTTCTTTTACATCAAAATTCTTTATTTAATTTATTTATTTTATTTAAACATATGTTTATTTAATTTTATTTATTTACTTAACTCAGAAAAACAGTAATGAAATTAACTATGTATTAATTTATATAAAGTTTAATGGAAACAATTATTAAAAAGAAAATGAATTAGAAAAATGTATTCCGTTTCTTTTTAGAATTTCAATTTAAATATTATTCAATTTATTATGAAGTAACGTCGGTTCGCTGATTTTTTAAAGTAATTGGAAACTCCCTAGATTTGTCGAATAAGAGTGGGTCGCTTATCCGGATGGAGATTAAACAATAGGAAATTGGTCAATAGTTGTATTTGCTAAATAAATTACATGTTCTCAAAAATGCAGGGTAAGAATTTCAAGCTCTAAAAAATTTAGTTTTAAAAAACCTTCCGCGTGCCAATATTTTTAAATATGTAATAGGGATATCCCATGGCGGCAAATTTGTCAATGTTTTTGTACCAGGTTAAAAGCTGTTATACAATTTTACTGTTTTGAAAAAAAGCTAATTCCTTTAATTTCTTTTAAAATAAGCTTATTGGCTGCTCTTCCATGCAAATGGTTCAAGATAATTCTTTATTAGCATGTAGCACCCTTGCATGCGCGGTAATGAAATGATTTTTTTTCATATTTTATCATTTATTTCTTATTTTATTCAATCGAATACTCATTTATTTCATTTTATTGCCGTGGTACTTGGTTACTACTTTTTTAAAGGTGTAAACAAAATTCAGGGGGGCGGCAAAAATTGGGTCTGCCCCGGGCGGCAAAAATCCACGCTACGCCACTGCCTGTAGCATATAAGAAAAGAGATGAAAGAAATGTATAGACAATATAAATACAGAAAGACCATTTGAGGCTAGATACAAAGAACATCTAAGTACCAAAAACTTACATAAACAAAACACAATCTAACTATGCAATACATCTGATGCTAAACAACCATACTTTCACTTATTTCGAAACAAATTTAAAACCTTTACATTACTGCAAAAAAAGAAAACACGTGAAAACAATAGAAGAATACGAAATTTACAAAGCTTCAAAAATTACAACGGATATTATATTAAACGACAGACTAAAATTAAAAACAAACACCTTGTTTGACACTGCAATCAAAAATACACAAACTATAGACCAAAATACATAAATATAATAAGTAATACACACAAAAAAAAAAAACAATTAAAAAACTCAAACTCTAATCAGTGTCTTTGCCACCGCTTTAATGCAGCGTTTTTGCGCCGCGCCTCGAAAAATGCATTTGTAATAATTTTATTTTCATGTTTTTCTTAAATTATTTTTTTCTGATGATGGCAACCCAATTTTCGAAACGCGTTAAAATATAAATTTAAAACTTAACGACGTCATACGGCGGATACAATATTATAAATGTTACTTTAATATTTAATAATTCCGTGACAAAAGACAAAATAAAATGTACAATGCAAAACATCGGCGGGGCACAATAGGCACTGTTGTCGCTTTTAATCGGTGAAACCATTTTCAATGCAACTTTTCTATGGGAATGAAGATGCACTAGCAGTCCAGCTATAGTAGGTCCATGACTGCCACGGTCAAAATGCAATGTCCGCGTTCAAGATAGTATCCAAAGCGATTTGGATAGATTTGTGTTGTAATTCCTTCTGAAAAAAGCTATTGCAACAACAAATCAAGGTATCTGAACATTTTTGGATAGGTTGACACCGTCTCGGATAGGTTCCTTAATGCAAGGAATGTCGATGGGAAATGTATATTTTAAAAGATCCCATTTAATGCAATTGACACATCAAATTTTAATGGGATCAAATTTAACCAAAATTTTAACGTTATTGATAGTTTGACACACGGCCTTAGTCTCTTTATTGCTTAAGGCAGAACATTGTACTAAAATGTACTCACCGGCAAATGAGACATATTATTTAAATATTATGTCTAATGAAGCAAGCTAGCAGGCGGAATCCAAATAGACAATCACAATGCGTTTGGGGTGATGCTTGTAGATCGTTATGTAGTTACCATAAATCCGAGAAATATGTTGGATTTGTAAATAGGTATAAATACAGCTTAAAATCAGTTCCGGATCCTCAAACTATCCGGATATCCGCATCGGATCCGAAAATGCGAATCCGATCAAGATCCAGAATCCGATACCCGAAATATCCGGATAGTGTCGGATCCTGGGATCTAGATCCGGATCCAGTGTCGGATCCTCCGAACCAGATCCGGATCTGGATCCGGATAGTAAATGCTATCCGACACTGGATCCGGATCTGGATCCGAGGATCTGTCTATCCGGATATTTCGGATCCTGGATCCGGATATTTCGGATATCGGATCCGGATCTGATTCGCATTTTCGGATCCGATCCGGATATCCGAAGTATAAAACAAATTCTCTTAAACACTTTGGGGCATATTCATAGTCGCAGATAGACCCAGGTTTAACTAAACTGCAGTTTAAGACAATTTTGGCTCAATGAATACAGACCGATTTTAATTACAAATTGTTGGTTTTATATTTTTATAAGATAATTAAATTGGTATATAAATATATAAATATAAATAGCTTCAAATATTTTGAAATGATAAACTTAACAAAATAGAATCAACGTCCGAAAATTCAACGAAACCTATGTTTAACTTAGACCCAGGTCTAAAATGACTATGAATACGCCCCTTTGTGTAGGATCAATGGGCCTTAACAAAAATAAAATTTAGAGATCACTTAAATATTTAAGTGGACTCTAAATAATGAACCATACCAATAATCAATTTAATAGTAAGCTTAACGGTAAACGTCACTTCAAATTTTAGAGTAAAGAAACTCATGTTTAAACTCGTGATTAAGTGTAAACGCCACGATTGTGCTGTCATTCTGCAAAGCAAAGGATAAAAATAATTACCCTTTTCCCCTATGTTTGTAGCTTGCAATTGAATTAAATTTGTGATTTTGTTGCAAAGTTATAAATCTAATAAGGTAACGAAAATAAACAAATAGATTTATTCCTTCTTATTGTAGTAGATAATGTAATAGAGCACTGATGCGTTAAAGACGTGTTTAATTTGGTTATTGGTTAACACACAAATTAACTCGTCTCTAAAGTTTAACGTGCCGTTTATCTAAACGCTCATTAATTATTGGTAAGGCGCAATGTACTTGGCAGAACACAACCAAAACAATAGAACTTGCATTCATTAAAATAGATGAGATAGAGGATGTTGGCTGCGAATTTCTGAGAGCAAAGAATGCATATATGAAAGGAATATGGAGGAGATTCACTCAATGTAATTTAATTCTTTATAATATTTATTATTATTTGCCACTTTTAAGCTAATTAAAATAAGGAAATAAATAGGGGCAGTTTACATTAACTACTAGTTTAAAGTTATAAATTTAAATCGCACTAGTATTTTCAAAAAATATAAATTTAAGAAAAAAATATCGCTGAGAAAATTCAACCACAGGCGGAAGTGTGTTTCGTAAATAAACTTGATGATGCCGAAATACTCTATTAAAAATACATATTACCGCTGAAACCAAAACAAAATACCTATGAATCAATTATTTTTGGTCTATTTTGTAAATAATTTAACAGTTAGTGAACAACCTTCCTTAGATATTTCATAGCCATCTGGATTCATACTGAAGAGGAAATGTAAGCGAATATTATTTATAATTTTTGTTACTCTCGCATCTCGGAGATAGTGCTCGCACAAATATTTTGCAAGATAAAGAAGCATTTCCCGTCCAACAACTTCATTTCCATGCATATTAGCTACGTATTTGAATTCTGGCACACCGGGGATATGTTGTCCTGGCTTTGAAAAAATTTCCATTACCCACAAATCTCGTCCTTCAACACTTTTGCCGATTGTGTACAATCGCGTTATTGATGGATAGGATTTACTTAAAATGCGAATGAATCTAGATAAAGAAAGATGTATTAATTAGATTGATGTAATTGAAAAACTCTGTATACAATATAAAGTGGCGAACAAAAGTGGATTTGTTCCAAGATTTTTGTGGACAGGAGGTAAAAAAATAACGGTTTTTTTTTGATATAAAATTGCATTTTTGTATAGTTTATTTTGTACCAGTTTTGATTGAAAATTGTTAAGAATTTATAGACATGAATCTTAAGATTTCAGGAGATCTCAGTCGTCTCACATGCAAAATACTGAGGAAACAAAATTTTACATTCGCTTGCTCATATGTACTTATCCTTTAAAATTTAGGTTGTTGGTAATCTTAACTCGTAGATAGAATAAGTAAATTAAAAAAAACTTCTTGTTAAAGAAAGCGTCACTGTGGATAAGTCAGTTTGCTTCCTTAGCTTCTCGTTGATGTTATTATCTGAATATTGACTTGCTGCCTAAGCCACTCAGTGGCGTAGCGTGGGGGGGAGGGGGCACATGTACCAAGTGGCACTTTGCCGGGAGGCGGCAAATCGGGTGACACGAAATTAAAACAAAAATGTAAGCCCTATTCTGCTATTCCCGTGAACCGCAGATCCGATTCACCAATTCGTTTCCCTTTCGCGTATTTCCTATCCGTCGGGTGGATTAAATTATCCCAAGCCAATTTGACATTCACTCAAACAGCTGTTCCATGTGCATGTGAAAATCTTAGGAAGTTTCAATAAATTGTTTTTGGTTGGTTATTTTATTAAAAAAGAAATTAAGACAAATATGGACAGTTTTGGGTTTTTTCCCACTTGCAAATAAAACAAATATTCTAAATTAAGCAACAAATTTCTTTCTACTCACATTTTCACAAGCACTAAGCAGACACACAACCAACAATTGAAAACCCGCAACATTTTATATGCGGATCTGATTTGTATAGAATGAGTCCGTTCATGTAAATAAGAGAATACCCGCACACCGTATTACCGACATTGCCGACGTAAATCCACAGTAACTTGAATGAATAGCAGAATAGTAACAAGTGAAAAGTCAAAAAGCAAAATTCCCGCCGATGAATAGCAGAATAGGGCTGTTACTTACCTGCTCGCTTTTTCATTATTTTTAAGTTATCCATTATTGTTCAAATGAATTAATTTATTGAGTCCAAAGGATGCAATCAAAAATTGTCCCAGTGGTAAAGATCCTCCATAGTCAGTCACTAATCGGACATTCATTGTGTTAACGTTTCTTAACAAAACACCACATCAAAACAGTGTTAAAATACCGCCTTTTTTAATCCCGTTTTTTTTTTAAATACTGTTGTTTTAAATCCCGTGTATTTATAATCCCGTTGTGTTATAATCCCGCTTTTTAAAATCCCGCCTTATCCCGCTAAGACCGTTGTTTTTAAATACAGGATTAAAACTTATTGATTTCTTGTTGGTTATGTTCTATGTTTTATACTTTTCAAATGTTATTATATTATGTTTCAAATGTTAGCAGACGGGTTGGGGTCGAAATTCTGCCGAGGTCAAAATTCTTTTTTCAAAATTCTGCTTTTCAAAATTTCGTTTAACAAAATTCCGCGAATAATAAATAATTTATAATTTTGGGAGAGTACTAGGTACCTAGAGTTTTCCCTATAAAAGTATGTGAATGCTTTCTTTTTTTCTAAACTACAAACTGAAAGTAATTGTCATTGTCTTTTGACAAGTGGAAGTGAAAGTGTGCTTTAAATTATTTATGGCAGTTCAAAAGCAACGAAAGAGACATTTACAAGAACACAGAACAATTTTGAAGTATGGCATCGTCGACTTAAGGTGATAGTCGGTCGCAGACATGCAGGCCTATACAAAATCATAAATGATCTCAAAAAGGAATTTAGCACTGCCAAAACTGAAGCTGAAAGGGTCAAAAATGGAGAGAGAATAAAACAGAAAAAATCAATTACATATTAAGGGTATTCATACAACGTCGTAAAATACTAGATAAGTTTATGATTTGGTTAAATGTATCATTTGGTGAATGCACTGTCAAATTTTGTGTGGGAAATGGTTAACACAATTTGGTTAAAATTATCCAAGGATTTTGATGGGGAAAATTAACCAAATTTATTTGGTGAAACTTATCCAAACGTCATTAGGGGCGTTCACATGGACGAGCATGCTCGACAACATGGCTGGTTGTCGAGCCATGCTCGATCATTTGAACGCGAAAACAACTGCTGTACCAACATGCTCGACGGATTTCAAAATTTTTTGAAAACTTGATAGCTCGTGCAACCTACCAACTTGTGTAAACAGATGCTAGACAACTTGCTTTTTTTTATTCTATAAATTGTCTGGTCCACGGTTAACAGGGAAAATGGAAAAATGGAGATTTTTTTGAATTATATTAAACCTTACTAGAGGTTTGGAAAATAAAGAGCGAAATTTATAAAAAAAAAATTTAAAATTAAAAGGCTACGAAATGCTGCTTGAAAAATACAAAGAAATCGATGCAAATGCCAATTTAGAAACGGTAAAAAAAATAAACTATTCGTGCCTGTTATCGCCTTATTATAACCTTTTTCTTCCTTTCCTTTTTTTTTCTTCCTCTTCATCCTCAAGAATTTCATTCATAATCAACGCTGCTTAGATTTGTCTCGCCATTCTGCCATGATGCTCGACAACATTAGTATCCATGTGAACGCAAAGTTCGGCGTACCGTTATTTTTTCCATCGAGCCATGTTGTCGAGCATGCTCGTCCATGTGAACGACCCTATTGTGACTTTTAGAATTAGGCGCGTTCATAAATATGATTTTCATAATATGATATCTCACTCAGAGAGATTTCGATATCAACTGCGGTAGTGGCTCAAAGTTTTTATTAAATTATAAAAAAAAACAAACAGTAATTTGCAAATTATTAAATATAATTTTACATAAAAACCCAGGATGAAATCCCTTTGTGGGGAGGAGGTTTTTTATATCCGGAGAGCAATCTCCAGCAACAGTTTAGTTTCCATGAACTAATTATTGGACACAGTTTTTCCGTCTCCCGTTAAAACGGACCAGGTGAAATACAGTTTCGCGCTCAACCGTTCAGCCGCCTAACAGGGCTGATAACTGTGTCTGTCAGGTGCGAACGCAGGGGGGGGGGGTTTGGGGTTGCTGCCAGGAAAATTTTGTTTTTTTTTCTGCTGGAACACAAGAGAGCGCGACGCAGTGTCGCGTATCCTAATCCTAACTACCACGTGAAATTGATCGGTTAAGAAATAAATTAATTATAACGAACCAGGATTGATTGTATTTCCATTATTAAATTCCAATATTAATAAATTATCTTTTAATTGCACATAAAACATTTTCAAAGCGGCGCGGCCCTTCCTCGAAACCATTGTGTTTAAGCAAAACAAATGAAATGTCAAATGAAAACTTGTAAATTTTTGGTGTGAACGCATTTCAAGTTTTCGTAAACCAATTGCCGAAACCCTGGTTTTGGTGTGAAAAGGCTATAAAGCTAAAGTGATTTTAAAAAAGAAAAGTGATTTATATAAAAATGATTAAGTTTTCTAATGTACATCCATACATTGTAAACGTCAAAAATGTATTTATTTTTCAATTGCTTTCGCTCTCAAAGTGTCAAAATTGTTTAATTAGGTGTGTACCATCAACTGAGCGCTCCGAGCGCTCAAGGATTTTTCAAGTGAGACAAAAAATCTCAACTGAGCACTGAGATTTTTTGCGGAGATTTCTGATCCAAAAAATTCTTGGATTCACTATTCAATTTTTTTTTCTCAGTTGAAACAGCTGTTTGTTTGACAACCAAGTTATAATTTTTTGAGGGTTTTCAAATAATAAAGTGGCAAATAAATACAAAATAAAGACGGAATGTTGGTGAAATCTTAAACTAATTGAATAAGCTATAATCATTTTCAGTAATTTCAATAAGTTTTTTGCTTTAACAATTAAATATTTAAAGAAAAGTTGAAATCCTATTTCCAAACTTGTATGAGAATAATAACACATGTTTTTTTTTAAAGACAACGGAGAATGTTGTCCCACCAAATGATGCTGCCTCCGTTAATCTGACATTGAGCGCTCAATGAGCGCTCAGTTTGTGGTACACGCCTATTGTATAAATTCAATTCCACGAATTCCTGTAATTGATTTCATTTAAAACATGAATGTTCTATCATAGAGCGCACTCGCTCTAACACATGAAACATATATTTATATTTCTTTTACTTTTGGCTGTAATTCGTGTATATCCAGCAGTGTTGCCGCAAGCTGAAATGAGAAGTCGCTAGACTAACCTCCAAAAGTCGCTAGATTGGCTGAAATTAGGGGGCCAAAAAGTCGCTAGAAGTCGCTAGACAAAAATTGGTAAATATGTAAGTGTTAAAAAAAATCTCTTTGAATAACTAGCCTTAAATTTACAAAAAAAACTTAGGAATATAATAAATTAAAAACAGATGAATTGCTTAAAGCAGACTACTGCGGTCACTCGCCTTACACTTTACATATGTTTTGATGGGTGTGTGCCTGTGTGTAGTGAATTTCAGTATCCAATTAATGGAAATAGAAAATTTCAAATTAACTTAAATGGCAGGAATGAAAAATCACGAGGGCATTTCATAATAAAAAGTAGTATTTGCGTTCGAAACTCACAAATTCTTATCTTCAAAAGTCGCTAGAAATAATCTAGCGACATAAAAATATTTTTTGTCGCGGAAGAAATTGAAATGTCGCTAGATCTAGCGATAAAGTCGCTTGGACGGCAACCCTGATCTCCAGTGCTCAGGAGAAGTCATTTTAGGTTGGCTTATTTTTTAAGGCGCCAATTATAGCTTTGGCGCCAGTTATAGCTTTCATTGAAAACCATCATTGAACATTTTGTCTTTCAATTTTGATGCACTTAAGCAAATAAAACTGATGGCGTTTTGGTACGAAAATGAAGGTTGTTAGTTATATATTTTTTTTAGTCAATAAAATGTTTAGTTTTCTTTACAACTTTCATATAAAATCATTTTTTGTTTTTCAATGATGAAAATCGTTTTCAATGAACAGCTGATATTTTGTTCCCAAAAGTGGAACACATTCGTTCCAATGAAATGTATTCCTTTCTCTTCCTGTTCTCGTCTGTCAGTTTTTCGTTCAATGATCGACTTTAAGGCGCCAGTTATAGCTTTCATTGAAATCCATCATTGAAACACAAATCAGTGAAACAGTGGAATATTTTCTGACAAGTCGGTTATAGCTATCATGAAATTTTCTTTCATTGAAAATTCCATTCCCCATACAAAAAACAACTTTGAGGTTAAAGTCGATCATTGAACAAAAAACTGACAGACGAGAACAGGAAGAGAAAGGAACGCATTTCATTGGAACGAATGTGTTCCACTTTTGGGAACAAAATATCAGCTGTTCATTGAAAACGATTTTCATCATTGAAAAATAAAAAATGATTTTATATGAAAGTTGTAAAGAAAACTAAACATTTTTTTCACTAAAAAAATTATATAACTGACAACCATCATTTTGGTACCAAAACGCCATCAGTTTTATTTGTTTAAGTGCATCAAAATTGAAAGACAAAATTTTCAATGATGATTTTCAATGAAAGCTATAACTGGCGCCTAAGCCTCCAGTTATAGCTTTCATTGAAAACCATCATTGAAACACAAATCAGTGAAACTGTGGAATATTTTCTGACAAGTCGGTTATAGCTATCATGAAATTTTATTTCATTGAAAATTCCATTCCCCATACAAAAAACAACTTTGAGGTTAAAGTCGATCATTGAACGAAAAACTGACAGACGAGAACAGGAAGAGAAAGGAATACATTTCATTGGAACGAATGTGTTCCACTTTTGGGAACAAAATATCAGCTGTTCATTGAAAACGATTTTCATCATTGAAAAACAAAAAATGATTTTATATGAAAATTGTAAAGAAAACTAAACAGTTTTTGGACTAAAAAAAATATATAACTGACAACCATCATTTTTTTACCAAAACGCCATCAGTTTTATTTGCTTAAGTGCATCAAAATTGAAAGAAAAAATTTTCAATGATGGTTTTCAATGAAAGCTATAACTGGCGCCTTACAGTTAATATCATTAGCATGTTCATTTTTGTTCAGTTCTGCGCATGTTGTCAAAATCAATAGTAAAAAAAAATTTAATTTCAATCAATCACAAAAAATTTGTTTTTGTTTACTGTGTATGTACTTACACAAAGGGCAGCCATCTTGAAATTTGGAAAGCTGCGCCTGATAATACCTTAGATATGTGTACTGTGAGTTAAATAGGTGTGGGCGGAAATTCTATGATAGTTCCTTATACTGACCTTTAACATGTCTGCAAATTTATATTTTATTGAACAAAGATTAACGCAATACAAAAAAATTTTAAAACTTCAGGATTTTACTTCTTCGGCTTTTTGGTCATGATAATTTATTAATGAAAAATATTCATTAGATTTCCCAAAGTTTCGACTGAGTTTTCAGTCTTCTTCAGAGGCACTTTATTAAACAATGAAACAAAAATAAAAAAAACATTTGTATGTACACATTTGGTTATTATAGTTTTAGACTTACAACTGTTATCAACAAAATTATTTTTAATGTTTACATTTAAATAAACATTTAACCCTTTCGGTACGGATGTGGTACAAGTCTATATAAATGTTCTTTGTCTTGTACCACATCCGTACGGGTTAAAAGAATAAAATTAAAACAAAAATAAGTGGTTCAATTAGCACTTCTTAGTAAGAAGTTTAGTCAACACAACTGTTTAAAATTTAAAGAGAAAAGAAAAATATATGAGAAAAAAAGAAAATTATTTTAAACTGTATGTGTAAATGCATCGCAGTCATGTAAAGTAAAGACTAGGGAACAGTAAACCGATAAAATACATTGTGTATCTTGCTTTCTGTTCATATAATTTTTGTTATTCAAAATGTGCAATGTTTCAAAGTGAATCGTGCCAATGTATGATTCTCAGTTAGAAGGATTTGTGTATTTTTAAAATCTAGAGCACGGTTTCTTTCTATACTATGACTGGCAAGAGCTGTTTTTTGGGAAATTTTTTATTTGATATCCGTTTTGTGATTTGAGATCCTCTGTTTTTAAAGTTGTTTTGTTGTGCCAATACAACAAAGCCCACAGTTTTCTGTTTCATTGCCTAGTCAATCGATCTTGTATTCGACGTCTGTTCATTGATCCTTATCACTTTTCTTGAGTGTTTAGTGTTTGATTGGATTCGCAAGCAATGTTGACATCTTTAGCTTTGTTAGCGATAGTTTTCTTACCTTACAGCAAGCTTCGGCACATAAACCAAACCAAACTTTTAAAGAAGCCTGTTCTCTCATTTTTATTGTTTTGTTTGTGATAAGTTTGTTCGATCAACTCTCGGATCATATTTGGTGGATATCCATTATCCATCAGGATCTTGGTGACTTTCAATCTCTCCGTTTTCCATTAGCGCAAATACGTTTAACGTAATTGGTAATGAATTTTGGTGAATTTATTGAATTGAACGATTCTTCCAACAAAAAATCTAAACAAGCTCGGCGATGGTGGGTGAAAGTGGATTGCCCATTGGTACTCCGTGTATTTGTTTGTATATGTTGCCATTGTATTGAAAAGGGTTATCTTCCAAACAAGTCAAATATTTCTAAAAACTTTTTGAACTAAGACTTGTGTTTTCACTGATAATATTCCACTTTTTCTTAATAATGTTGATGGCAACATGCACAGGAATATTGGTAAAAAGTGACACCGCGCGGAATTAACGTCATGTTCACTTAATTTAATTTTTTTTCAATGAACTCGAACGAATTGTTTACAGTGTACTCTGAGTTACGAGTAACACACTGTAAAATTCTCCCTATGTATTTTGATAATAATTCATAACATGGGATTTTCATAGGCGATACAATGGGTTTCAGTGGTAAATTGGGCTTTTGGATTTTCGACACAAAAAAAACAACTTTTAAAACAAAGGGTCTCAAATCACGAAGTTCCCAAAAATCAGCTCTTGCCAGTCATAGTATAGAAAGAAACCATGCTACAGATTTTAAAAATACACAAATCCTTCAAACTTAGAATAATACATTGAAACGATACACTATAGAACAGTGTTTCCCAGCCTTTTATGTGCTATGCCCCACAGAACCTTTCCAAAATCCTCATGTCCCCCTAGCATTATATGAAGACACCAATATAATTAGAATTTTAAATGTCCAGTCCAAAAATTGAATATAGCTGACATAGGGAAGAAGTCCATAGAAATTAAGTAAACCGTAAGTTTATTTTCAACACAGAGATATCGGAGACAGCCAAACTAAGATTTTTTGCTGAGGCCCTCCGAAATCTTCCTTTCCTGTGCTATGCCCCACAGAACCTTTCCAAAATCCTCATGCCCCACAGAACCTTTCTAAAATCCTCATGTCCCCCTAGCATTATATGAAGACACCAATATAATTAGAATTTTAAATGTCCAGTCCAAAAATTGAATATAGCTGACATAGGGAATAAATCCATAGAAATTAAGTAAACCGTAAGTTTATTTTCAACACAGAGATATCGGAGACAGCCAAACTAAGATTTTTTGCTGAGGCCCTCCGAAATCTTCCTTTCCTGAATCGCCAAATTGATTAATATAGAATCAGATCCTGGGTACGTTCCGAAATATATCTTTAAGGGTGGAAACACAAGAAGCATAGATTTTTCGGAGAGAAGTGTAATGCAGCATAACTTTAAATTGCCCCACTATAATATCAAATTTCCCCCCTGTGGGGCGTGGGCCCCATGTTTGAAAACACTGCAATAGAAACATTGTACATTTTGAATAACAAAAATAATATGAACAGGAAACAAGATACACAATGTATTTCATCGGTTTACTGTTACCTAGTCTCTACATAACTGCGATACATTTACCCATACATACTATACTTCCTTATAAATGTTTGTGTTGACGAAACGTCTAACTAAGAAGTGCTCATTGTACCTACTTATTTTTTTTTTTATGAAAACATTAAAAATAACTTTGTTGATAATTTCATTGGTTAATAAAGTGCCCCTGAAGAAGACTGAAACCTCAGTCGAAACGTTTGGAAATCTAATGAATGTCTTTCATTAAATAAATTATTATCATGACCGAAAAAAGCCGAAGAAGTGAAATCTCCAAATTTTAAATTTAAAATATTGAATTGGTGAAAACACCTTAAATTAAACATACAAAAATATACAGCCCTATTCTGCTATTCCCGTGAACCATAGATCCGATTCACCAATTCGATTCCCTTTCGCTCTGTTTCTATATTGTGCTGAACTACATTATCCCAAGCCAATTTGACATTCACTCAAACAGCTCTTCCCTGTGCATATGAAAATCTTAAGAAGTTTCAATAAATTGTTTTGGTTGATTTTTTTATTAAAAAAGAAATAAAAACAAGTATGGACAGTTTTGGATTTTTTTTCCGACTTCCAATTAAAAACAAATATTCTAAAGTAAGCAAAAAAATGTGTTTCTACTAAATTTTTCCCAAGCACTAAGCAGATACACAACCAACAATAATTGAAAACCCGCAACATTTTATATGCGGATCTGAATCGTATAAAAAGAGTCCGTTCACGTAAATAAGAGAATACCACACCGTATTACCGACATTGCGGACGTAAATCCACATTCACTTGAATGAATAGCAGAATAGTAACAAGTGAAAATTCAAGCAAAATTCCCCCCGATGAATAGCAGAATATGGCTGATACAAAAAATATTTGTATAAGGTTCAGTTAAGGATGATGCTTAACTAACTTACTAATTAACTAACTAATTTTTAGTAATTTATTCGAAAAAATACTTTTTTAAAAAATTGGGCGTAGCAGTGGCAGATATTAATTGTTTTGGTTTTTCATCCTGTTATTTATAATGCCTGCAACCAATTCACTGGTTTAGATTTTAAGTGGTATACAACTCTAAGCAACTCGTTCACCAGCCCTTGTACTATATTGTTCTTTTTTTTTTCATTAAAAATCAAGTACTCTACGGACCAATTGCAGATCAAAACAACAGTTGTTGGGTATATTTCCAGCAGGCAATCGCGCCTATTACGCTTGTCGTTTTACTCAAACAACAGTAAAACGACTAGGTTTTAAAAAAGACCATTTGTATGCAAATCCATTTAAAACTACGGCGTTACCACCGCTTTAAACCGTTCTTACCATTGTCATTGTGGTGATATAGTATTGAAATACTAATAATTGTAGCTTCTAGAGCCGTGTCGTTTTACTATCGTTTAAGTTAAACGACAAGCGTAATAGGGGTACATGCTTTAAAAGTAAATTTGAATTTATGAACTGTTGTAAATTTAGTTGATCCCTTAACCTCGATTTAAATAAAGCAATTATTTTTAAAAATATTTACATAAATACAAATAAAAATTTTCTACGCACTTTTCCATTTGCGAATAGTTGTGATGCACGTATTTCATTGTTGCTGGAAAACCACTTGAGTTTTCATCTGATCTTTCCACTTTCACCTTTCTGAATGAGTCTGTAAAAGTATTTCCAGATTTATATTGAAATAAGCTTGATTAAAACGGGATAATTGATGTGTATTATTTTTAAAACTGACAAATTGAAACTACTTTTAAATAAAGCCATACCCAGACCAATAAACCAACCTCCAGAAAATTACGCACTATATAAAAATCATTTATCCAAACATTTACAATTGATTTTCTCAATGCATGTATTTTTCAAATGTTCTTAAATAAATATGTATATATTATTTTAAGGAATAATTTTTATTATTATTATGATTAATATATTACGTATGTACAAATAAATATAAATTTGATAAAAATGAAAAGTTAAGTTATATGTGAATTATGGCGATGGTTTTTATTGTGTTGCAAGTTAATGTAGGCCAAAATTTTAAAAAGATAGTCACCAATATTGAATGTGATAACATTTATATAAGCTGTATTTCGATAAGGTATGAATTATTGTAAGTACGTTATGATGCTGATTGCTTAAGTGGTTGAATGTGATTTCGTGAACAATTTGGTACACCTTTAACCATTTATTATTATTATTACTGTGTCAAAGAAAAAAATATTTATATCAAATCAGAATGAAAATATTTGAAGACTTCTTTCTAAAATCTTGCAATATGCTCTCCTACACTTAGGTTTGCTCATTTTTGATTTCTTTAGAAGCATAAACGATACAAACCAAGTCAGTTATATTCAGTTTATGTAAGTTTTATCCGCGAACAGCTTTTCAATCAACAATTTTTCCGAAGCGTGTTTTTTTGTTTTACATTTGTAATACTTTCCGAGAATCTTTTTAATTATTGAAATTGACTATAGCGTAGTGGCATGAAATAAGGTCAAGTGAATACAATTGTTTGTATTTGGAGTTATTTCGCTTTATGAATGTGAAATAATGCCAATGCAGAACGAAATTATTAGTTTATGATTTCGTTGACATTTTTGTATGTCCACCTCCACCGTTATAGGATTAAATTTAAAATATATCTTAAATGAAAATCCTTTATTTATTCATTTTCATCACCAATTGACTAAGAATGAATATGTTTTCAAGTAAAGATAAAATTAAGCGAGCAGTAAATTATTTGAATACAATTTTCCGAAAAAAATTACGTTTAACTGACACAAAGGAAATAATCTGGATATAAAACAAAAAAGTTTAACCCTCATCCAGCAGATTCATTAAAAAAAAAAACATTATTGCAACATTTTGAAAAATAGCCCATAAACTGTTACACTACAATGATTAGGAATACATAATGTAATAAGAGAGTTATTCATTTACGTGCATCATTTTTAAATTATTTAGTGTCTAAAGTAGTATGGACTATAAAAGTTGATGATACCATCATTAAGTGCTTCCGAAGGCTTCAGGTTAAAATCTAAGAGAATTGGTCCATCTTTATTAGTAATTTCAACTTTATGAATTGGGCTTGCTTCATACCTATGTACAAAAACAAATAGAATATAATAAATCAAGTTTTGTTATAAACATATATTACCCAAAAGCTATCGCTTGAATGTTATAAGTTCCAGGTGTAAGGAGTCGCCAATACTCCCCACGCTTTGTAGTACGAATCATTTTATCTTCAATACCTTGTACAACGATTTTAGCATCGTTTATAGGATAACCATTTATATCTTTAACCAATCCTTTAAGACCAATATGTGCCATCTTAAGGAGATTTAAAAGACTTCGTTTGTTCTTATGCCATTCGTTGGGAAGTGTTGATGCTAACGGATACTTGCAACACGAAAGCTCAACTGTTAGCTCAAAACAATTGGTAAATGCATAGTTGAAGTCTTGCATACCACCATTTAATTCATACCAAAACGCACCATTTGTAACACCATTAGTAAAGGTTTCGTTACATTCTTTTCCCGTTCTCATAATTGGATGGTTGTCCGAATATGCATGAGCAAGTGTTTTAAAAACTAAGTCATCTGGGGTCAAACTTTCTTCACAGCATTCGTGATGGTTTCTTAAAAAAAAAAATAAACAATAAATGATATTATTTGTACTTTTATGCAGCAGTAAATTGGAAACTTACACTGAGTTATCATATGGATAACTAGCAACTACAGCTCCTCCATGGAAATTTGCAGACAAAACGAATGGATTATTAACCAACCATTCGATAACGGCAGATGTTTCTGGTTGCCTTTTGGATGTCTTTAATTCGATTGTACGATCATTTTCCAAGCGATCGGGAAAATCTCTGTTAAGGTCTTTGCCAGCAGCATTATGACGGCCAAGATAATTTCGAAGTGAATCACAATTTCCTTCCTATAATTTTAAAAACCTTTTATTTACTTTAAAATTAATCTAAATAAGTCCGTCTTAATACGCGTAGGATAAAACTTATGAAAACACATTCATATGAAAACACATTCTACAACAACATGACGGAGGATGTCAGACAATTACATGATAACAAATTCTTAGCTCTAAAAGGAAAGATGAGAGCAAAATACAATTTAGTTTTCAATGGTTTGTCAACAAAACCAAGGTTGCCATACTTGATGATATAAAACTACTTTTATCGCTTGGTCCAAAATTTGCACTACCCAGTTGCATTGACAATACTTCAAATGCTTGAGGAGTGTATTCAAACAATACCAGATAATGATACAAGTGAAAAAGCCCGTTCCAAATTTTAGATAATAGTATAAAAACCCGTCAGTCAAATAGTTTACACAGATATTTGACCTATATTCTCAAAGAAACGAAGTAATTCTTACAGAGAAACAAGGAACTATTAGTCGTCCCAGCTGATAAAGGTCTTCCGATATGCTGTAGAGTATGAAATTCTACGTCGACGCTCATCTTAAAATTTTATGAATATAACAAATAAAAACACTTATTCGCCGAGGGTATTTTGCTCCCCCCGCGTACAAAGGTGGGAGAGGGGCCAAAAAATAAATTAACATATTCCTATGGCTTTAAGTATTTTAAATCCAACGAAACATTCCACGATATCAACCGATGTCTGGTTCCCGATTTATATGCTAATTTATGTGAAATTTCTTGTTAAAACATGGTCAGAAGGCAACCCTTATAACTGCAGTCTGCCAGTGTTGACACCGTGGCAACACTTCTTAAAAGTTAATTTCAGAATGAAATGCAAGGTTGGCTCCCTTAACGCCCTAACTATATTGTTTTGTTGTTTATTTTATGATTTTTTTTGTGTTTTTTTGCGTTTTGGTTTTTCTAGGTGTTTGTTTTATTTTTATTTTTTTTTACTGTCGACACTTTAACCAATATTTTCTTACTTCGTTATAATATTAACGACAAACCAACTTAATTTTACTAACAATAACAGTGGCGGTCTTTAACTTTGCGACGCCACGCTTGGCCAATCCTTGTACTAATGTTTTATTTATTTTTACCGGAAATGGTATGGCTGGTAAGAATTTCAAAACTAAAAGCAATGGTGCTTATTCAATGTGGGATAATTGTCTTTTTTGTTGGTTTTTCTAAAACGTTTTTGATTGAAAGAAAAAATAATTGATGCGTTGAGAGGAAGAAGGGGTTAAGTGACAATTGTAAAGTTTCGAGATACAAGGGTTCAAAGTTAATCGATAAGAACTTTTGTATGGTTAAGAACTAAAACTTTTTGATAAGAATAATAAATAATGCACAAAACAGACTTTCTCAAAAAATACCTTTTAATGGATTTAAATAGTTCAGTGGTATTTTTTTTTTACATATTCTCTCAAAAAGTGTACTTTACCCCTTTTTGTGAACAAAAATTAAAATCATTTTAATTGACATTTTTTTATTTCTTTTAGTTTCTTTATTAATATTTTTCTCGAGAGTGTCTGAAATGGCTTTTTATAAGACCAGATATGCTCCCGAACTGCATTTTCTCCTTTAAATTTTTATTTTTTTCAGTTTTAAGTTGCATGTTTTTTTTTTCTCGAAGAAAAAAATCTCGGGTTTTGTCGTGAATCGTTTTTGACCAGGGTATTAATACTGCTGAAAATAGATATTCTTCATTGAAGCATTTTTTATAAGAATAGGACCCATATTTGTCCATTCTTATCCATTAAACGTTGTCACGAAAGATAATTTTTTAATTTAAAATGTTTTTAGTTGTGGTCCTGATATTAAGTTTGTCTTGTAGATAGAAAAGTGACCGAAAATAATCTTCCATGCTTATGACAATCAATTATGAGTTTCACCCGGAAAACATTTCGCCCGAAAATGTTTTGTTCGCCCGGATTTTTAAAAGCTATTGCGAGTTTCACCCGCCATTTTACAACAAGTGTGGCCTGTTTCTCCACCAAAAATTAAATGGAAATCTTGCTGTAAATGACATGACATATTTCACACGAAAAAAATGCTGTCAATAGTGCCAATAAGGGAATTTTTACAAACAGGGAACATTTTTCGCCCGGAACTCCCAATAATGGAAGACTGAAATGTAATTTTTATAGGCGGATTTTCTTTCACGCGGATCTCACAATAGGGCTGAATACAATATAGCTCGGATATAAAAAATTCTGATTATCAAAGAAATTTCTTTAAAGCAAAAAACACATATTTGCTATGAGTATTCTAGCGCTTTTAAAGCTATTTCTGCAATTCTATATGAAAATTAAAAGCTGTCATTAACCATGGAAACATATTTACGAACACAAATTAGTTTTGGCAAAAAGGTAAATTAAAACATGATGAATTAAAATTCTTATACATATGTATGTGTGCTTTTATGTTCTCGAAATAAATATTTGTGTAAAGAAATGGTTTCTAATAGCCTTGTTTTTCTTATATGCAAGTTTTCTTTTGTACGATCAACTACAAAGGGAATTTTAAGAAAAAGACACATCTGCCTCATGAAGAATGCCTTTGATGTTAGTCTAAGAGCGGACAGCAAATTTTGGGAGTAGATGTATAACTAACATCTGAGTATGAGGGTTTAAAGGGGTATATTTTGTGATATCGAAATCAAAAGTCTGGCAGGTTTTTTTCTCAGCCTTAAGCGGGGCGGGATGTTGAAAATAGAGATTTTACAAATTTCTGATCGGCGGTATTATCCTTTCAATTATTTTTTTAAAAATACATTATGATGCTCTGTCATTTTCCCTAAGTCTAAAGACCTTAAGCTTTGTGATCTGACCAATAGAACTCAAGATATAAGGTTTTTAATCGAACGTCATCCGTTTTTTTTTTTGGAGATTTATGAAACGCAAAAAATCAACAAAACAAAGTCTCCAAGAAAAGACGATTAAGGTTCGCTTCAAATGCTTATACCTTGAGTTCTATTAATCGGATCAGCAAGATTAAGGTCTTTGCACTTAGGGAAAATGACAGAGCATCGTGATGTGTTTTAAAAAAAAAATAATTAAAGTGATAAAACCCTTGAAAAGAAATTTAGAAAATCTCTATTTTCAATACCCCGCCCCGCCAAAGGCTGAGACAAAAACCTGCCAAACTTTTGATTTCGATATCACAAAATATGCTCCTTTAAACGCTCATACTTAGATTTTGGTTATGCATCCACTCCCAAAATTTGCTGTCGGCTCTTGTACTATGTTGTTAGTTTGGGCAAAGGCATAGCTTGTTGCAAATCAAAAGTAATATATACGACGACGTTTGGATTAGTTCGAGCTTTTTCGCGGCCAATTAGCTGTCTTTCGAATGCAGTCTTGTAGCTTAGAGTGACAGCACTGGTTTTGTCTATGTTAGTTGTGTTGGCGTATCGCTCCTGTGTTTTCTTATTATTTTTGCACGTATTTCGATATTTTTATATTAATTTAACTGTCTAGATTCTCTGAATAAGTGAATATCTGTGTTTATCTCAAGTGATTTGTGTTAATTTTGTATGAAATTGTGTTAATTTATTAAATAAAAAACATTAATGGTGGCTGGTAAGATTAATATATTCATTGCAGTATAAGCTGTTCCTATGTGATTTTTTTTGTATATCCTTGTGTTTGTACTAGTGTTTTATATAACATATTTCCCCTGATACTTAACTAAGCTTTAAGCTTTATAACTTGTCCCACTTTTTGGCGGTGATCGGCTAAATTTTGTAATTTTCGCAACGTGGGTTCGAATCCTGCCATTTAACTCTAATTGTTTTTTTTTTTTTGGTTCCTTCAATCTTTTTCTTTTTTTTATTTTTTTCTTCTCTCTTCAAGTAAATTTCATAAACTTTTCAAATTAAAAACAATGGTTTGCTCGACAAAAAATTGTTCAGATGGATCGCAGTCTTCACCGCTTTTTGCCTGTTATGGACCTTGTGGTAATATTTATCATGCGAAGTGCATTGGATCAACTAATGCATTTATTGACAAAATATCTGATTCTAAAGGAGAATGGGCAAAAATGTATGGGAGCTGGTCTACCCACTCAACAGCAATGTGTTGTATGTCGTTGAAAAGGTAATTTATCTTACTTCATTTCATTGTATGACCATTAAGCTCTAAACTATGGGGTTCGTGAGATATTCGGAATCAAAGCACCGAAAAAGACAATAATGCATTTCTTCATTGGTAGTGTGTCCTCATACCTACATTAATCTGTGATACATCGTTGAAAAGATAATTTTGTGAACTTTATTTTTGTATATAGCCGTGAAGACGTAGATCATAGGGTGCAAGAGATATGTGGGCATACAAACCGGCAAATATAACAACAATGCAATTCTTCATTTGGTACTGGTCTACCGACTCAACAGTAATGAGTCATACGTCGTTGTGAAGGTTATGGCATTTGCTTCATTTCATTATATGGCAGTTAAGCTCTAAACCATGGGGTTCGTAAGATATTCGGCTCTTAAGCACAAAAAACAGCAATAATGCAATTCTGCATTGGCAACTTATCAACCAAGTCAACAACTATGAGTCATGTGTCGTTGAAAAGGCTGTTGCGTGCACTTCTTTTTATTATATGACCGTTAAAGTGTAAATAATGGGATTTCGAGATTCGAGAGATATGTGCCAAAAACGCTGAAAAGTGCAGTAATGCAATTCCGCACTGGTAGCTGGTCTTTCAACTCAACAGAAATCTCTCTTATATCTTTGAAAACGCTATTGCATGTACTTCATTTTGCAATATGCCGTTTAGCTGTAGACCGTGGGGTTCAAGAGGTATTTGGCCATCAAAATAGGCAAATATAACAAAAATGCACATCTTCATTGGGTACTGGTCTACCAACTCAACAGTGATGAGTCATACGTTGTTGAAAAGCTTATAATGGCTTTTTGGTATTGCACCGATTGCCGCAAGTTGTCTGTATCTCAATTAGCTTTCAAAATGTCTTCCTTTAAAGCAGATATTAAGAACCTTTCAAAAGGTTTTGAAGAACTGCTCAGCATGTTTAACACTGCTGTCTCTAATTTCAATTCCCATACTTTCGCTAATTACATGGTAAATAGTGCCACTTCGACTGATGATTTGGTAAGTGAACCTTTTTCTGTTAGTCTTTTGACAAAAGATCTAGAAAAGGATCTGCTTGCCCAGTCAGGTTCAGCTAAACACGTATCAGATGCCAAGAAAAGTAATAAAAGAGGACGTGATAACTCATTACTTGTTAAAAACTCTGGCCCACCCCCAACAAAAAAATCAAATCTCACAAACAATCCCAAACACCAGTACCAATAATACAATTGAATTTCCTGTTCAGGTTGTGAATCAAGGTTCAGTTCCAAACATAGTCGCTGATACGGACTTTGTAACTGAATCAAATAACTGCACTAAATATAAACCTTTAAAAGCAGTCTCTAAACCGAGATCTATTTTTATTTCTCGCTCGGAACCAGATATTCTGCCAAACGATATTGTTTCTCACCTAGTGTCGAACCATATTATTCCCTCCATCACGTCTATAAAATGTACCAAAATTAGCAAACACAATAGTTTGATCTCGTCTTTTAAAATAGTTACGCACATGTCATATTTTGATTCAATTTGCGATATTATAAATTGGCCTTCTGAAGCCCTTGTTAAAGAGTTTATTGTCTCAAATAAAAAAAAGACAACCGCGTCATTCACCTTAAATCTCAACTGCAAAAAACTAAGTAGGATTACCCTCTTCTACCAAAATGTGAGAGGGCTTCGCAGTAAAACCGCTGATATCTACATAAACTCACAAGCATTGTCACATGACATCTTTGTTTTGACGGAAACTTGGCTTAATTCAAGTTTTTTAGACACGGAACTCTTTAGTCACGAGTTTTTAGTATACAGAAATGATCGTCATGTTGACAAACTAAAAGAAGTGGGAGGCGGTGTTTTGATTGCAGTTCGCGTTAAATTTATGTCTTCGTCTGTTTCATTCCATTTTAATCTTTCTATTGAATTAGTCTGTATTAAGGTAGCTAAACAGTCAAAATTTGTTTATATTTTAAATGTCTACATACCTCCAAAAAGTTCACACGTAGCTTACGTTGAACTTTCTAGGGCCTTTGATTTTGTCGTTGACTTGTTGATGCTCTAACAGCAACATTTTACTTCTTGGAGATTTCAATTTACCACACATTGATTAGGTATCTTCTGAAGACGAGTCTTGTCAAGAAGCTTCTTTAACTTCTTCCCAAACTGAGCTGCAGTTTCTTGATAGGATTACCTCAACTGACTTACAGCAAGTTAGCTGTATTAAAAATTACAAAAATCGAATTCTCGATTTAGTTTTTTCCTCAGACGCTGTTAGTACTCTGGTTATAGGATCTAGTCCCGGAATTACATACTTATATAGATAGCTTTCATCCTCCTTTGGATATTATTTTTGACTTGAGCAGTCACCTTACTGAAAACAGTAACGCTTATGATTGTTCATATACTTTTGACTTCAGGAAAACAAATTTTCAATTGCTTTCAGATGAATTAACTAGATCTGGTATTGATAGTATATCAGTGTCTAATAATATTGACGAAGCAGTTAACAGTTTCTATACCATCCTTAATAACTGCATGAATAATACTATCCCCATACAAATGTCGAAAAATTCGAACGCCTGCTTTTCATGGTATACGAAAGAGCTGAAATTACTCAGAAACAAAAGGACCAAAGCATGGAAGTTATATTTAAAAACCCTTTCGTCTTTCGACCACAACTCTTACATTGCATTATTTGAAGAATTTAAATCCCTTTCGAAGACTCTCTATACAGATCATGTTAACGAAATGGGTAGATCTTTAAAGGATGATCCTAAGAGATTTTGGAAATTTGTTAATTCAAAGAAAAATTCTGACAGTTACCCGGCAAATTTCACATACGAGAACAGTTCTTTGCAAAAACCCATTGATATTTGCAACGCTTTTGCGAAAAATTTTCAAAATTCATTTGTCGACACATCTGTTGATGTTGATGAAACTTATTTTAGAAATTTACATATCTATGCCCAAACAAGTTTCAGTAATATACCGGTGCAACAAAGTTCTATTTTAGAGGTTCTCTCATCGTTCAATGATGATTACTCATCTGGGCCAGATGGAATTCCTCCAATACTTCTAAAAAAATGTAAAAATATACTAGTTGATGCCATTAAATTTTGGTTTGAGTTTTCTATTAAATCAGTAAAATTGCCTTGTTTTTGGAAAAATGCATTTCTCACTCCAGTTTTTAAAAAGGGCGACAAAACTGATATCAAGAATTATAGACCTATATCGAAACTTTCATGCATTCCAAAGCTCTTTGAGCAAGTTGTTTGTGAAAGTTTAGCTTTTTTTTACTAAGAATATAATATGTGAACAACAGCATGGCTTTGTGAGAAGGAAATCAGTGGTAACAAATCTCCTTACTTTCTTGCACAAATGTTCTAATGCATTGGAAAATTGAAGTGATTTTTCAAAAGCATTCGATCAACTAAGGCGCCAGTTATAGCTTTCATTGAAATCCATCATTGAAACAGAAATCAGTGTAACAGTGGAATATTTTCTGACAAGTCGGTTATAGCTATCATGAAATTTTCTTTCATTAAAAATTCCATTCCCCATACAAAAAACAACTTTAAGGTTAAATTCGTTCATTGAACGAAAAACTGACAAACGAGAACAGGAAGAGAAAGGAACGCATTTCATTGGAACGAATGTGTTCCACTTTTGGGAACAAAATATCAGCTGTTCATTGAAAACGATTTTCATCATTGAAAAACAAAAAAAAATGATTTTATGTGAAAGTTGTAAAGAAAACTAAATAGTTTTTTGACTAAAAAAAATATAAAACTGACAACCATCAATTTGGTACCAAAACGCCATCAGTTTTATTTGTTTAAGTGCATCAAAATTGAAAGACAAAATTTTCAATGATGGTTTTCAATGAAAGCCATAACTGGCGCCTAAGTCACAACATTATTATATTTAAACTCCAAGCTTTTGGTTTTCCGAATATTGTTATAGAATGGATAAGGTCATACCTTGAAAATAGATCTTACCAGGTGAAATTTAGAAACTGTCTTTCAGATTCATTCAATGCTCACTCGGGTGTACCTCAAGGAAGTCATCTTGGTCCACTTCTATTCATTCTGGCTATAAATGATGTTAAAACATGTATGCACTATAGTGATATTCTTATATATGCTGATGATATGAACATTTTTAAAACAGTAAAATCTAACAGTGATCGCATTCTCTTGCAAGCAGATATTGACCATTTTAATGTGTGGTGTGACAAAAACAGTCTTTCTCTTAAGTCAGTTAAATGCCAAACTATTACTTTTTCTAGAAAACGAGTACCGAGTGCTTTTGATTATTCCATTTCACAGCACTCACAATTTCGTGTTATAAGCTTCAAAGACCTTGGTGTTCACTTTAGTTCTAATCTAGAATTCATAGAGCATATTAATTATATTGTAAAAAAAGCAAGTTCCATGCTTGGTTTTATAAAACGGTGGGCTAAGGAATTTAACGATCCGTATGTCACCCTCTTCTTATACAATTGCTATGTACGACCCCATCTTGAGTATGCCTCACAAGTTTGGTCTCCTTTTTACGTTATTCATTAACACCGTATTGAAGCACAACAGCATAACTTCATTCGATTTGCTTTAAAAGGGTTACCCTGGACTGATCCATATAATCTGCCACCATATGAACAAAGGATCCAGCTTCTGCAGGTCTAAACTATATATCAGAGGCGGGTTAATAATTATTTAATATTTATTCATCAACTTATTACTGGTCAAATTGATGCTCTTGATTTCCTATACTTTATTGGCTTGAACTACCACGGGGGTTCTCACCACCTGCGAGAATTTGAACTTTTTCACGTAGATTTTCATAGAACTAATTATGGCATGCATGAACCTCTTAACCGAATGAGTAAACTCTATAATTTAAATGTTTCCTCAATTGATTTTAACATGTGTAAAATAGGACTTAAAAAGTTATTTCGAACCAGTACTCCACTGTCGTGATCGGTTTAATTTTTTGTTTTATTCTTAATGTTGCATTTTGCTTATAAACTAAATATAACGTAAACTAAACATAATTTTGTTTATTTGATTTCATAATTCTTATTTAAATAGTTTTATTTATTTTTTTTAATTTTAAATTTTTCAACTGCTTGCATTAAGCAGACCTAATCTCTTTTAACTTCCGTTGATACCTACTCGTTTTGCTGTAAGACAAGATGCTGTGTTATTGTTAAACATAACTAAGTAACGATTTTTTTTGATATTATTATCTAACATCAAATATTTAATATAAGTGCCGATATGACTTGCAATCGTAATTGCTGTCGCACTCGGTGAAAATGGACCCCAGCGCATGCGGTATCTGGGGGGGAAAGAGGCGTGGGCTTTTTTTATCCGATGTTTTGTCGAGATTCTGGCAGAATCACAGGTGCTACATGTATCACTTCTAAGAAACGGCAGCGCATAATTTTTATAATCTTATTTTTAACTGACAATATTTGCAAAAATTGAATAGAAAAACAAACAAAATTAAAGAGCTATAGGTCAAGGTATATGCAGAAGTAGATAGACATTTAACTCCCAAAATAACTCCAAGGTGGTAAATAAGCATTTTATTATCGTACGTCATTTTCCTTACTTTAGTTTTATAAGTTGCAAGATGGGTGTAAGTAGGCATTTAACTATTTTTTGCTAACAATATATTTTTAGTTTTTATTTTTTGGTTGCAAAAAGGAGTTAAGTGATTTTAACGCCTTCTTCCACTAAGTTTTTTAAAACAGTTGTTTCGTTTAACCCTTTTATACCAAAAACGGAAGGGCTAAATCTAAAGGTCTTATAGACATTCTGATAAGACAGAAATTTAAGTTTACATTTGACATCATCATTTTTGCAAAAAAAAACATAAAAATCCAAAAATGTCACTTAACCCCCTCTTCTTCTCAACGCTTCAATTTAAAATGTCTTACACGCCACGGGAATATGCTTCAATGCATAACATTTATGGATAATGTGTAGGAAACGCCAGAGCAGCAGCCAGAACATATGCTGAGAGGTACCCAAATGCTTCCCATCTTGACCATCGCCTTTTCAAACGGGTTCACTTGGCTTATTTGGAGGTCAGAACACCAGGGAGAAGTCTAGTACAAGGAAGAATTCAACGCCATCATGATGAGGCAGTTTTGCGTGCTGTCGAGAATGACCCTTCTACATCTGTTAGAGCCATCGAAAGGAAAACAGGGGTCTCAAAAACAAACATTCAAAGAGTGCTGAAAAGGAATAACCTTCATCCCTTTCATTTGCAACGTGTTCAAACACATTTCGATAAGATATTGTGGACCGATGAGTCATCTTGCAAAAAAGATGGATTTGTCAACTTGCATAACCTCCATAGTTGGCAATTGGAACATCCGCATATGGTGCGAGAAGGAAATTCCCAATACCAATTCAAAATAAATTTGTGGACTGGGATTGCAAATGGCCACATAATAGGACCCATTGAACTGCCGGATACACTTAATAGATTTTCTGCAAAACAGGCTATTTTTTTTTGTTGTTGGAAGGCGTGCCACTTGCCATAATACTGCAATGTGGTATCAACACGACACGGTTGCCCAGCTCATTACAGTATTAATGTGAGACGTTTTGTGGACAATTCTTACCATGAACGATGGATTGGGCGTGGTGACCAATTTTATGGCCACCTCGGTCATCAGACCTTAATCCGTTGTATTTTTTTTATTGGGGCTGTCTCAAGGAAAAAGTCTATGCTAAGCTCATTTCAAACATACGTGAACTCCAACAACGTGTTCAGGTTTCTGCTGCAGAAATAAGCATCTCACCAAGCACAAGAAATTTAAAAAAAACAGTTTTGTAAACGCTGTCCAGCTTGCATACGGGCATGAGAGGTAAATTTTGAACAATTTTTATAAATGAATACAAGAAAAATCAAAAATTAAAAATAAAAAAAAAAAAAAACAAGAAACGAAAAAAGGAATTTATTTAAATTTTTCTTAAGACCACGACTTCTATTTATATTTATTTATATTTATACGTAAGAACCAGTATTGAGTCATACGATTTTTTTCAGGACGCTCTTTCGAAGATTGAAGTAAAAAAATAATTTTGATCAAACTATGAATTTATCTAGTAAGTTATTTTATAAAAATGGTGTATAAAATCAAAATTATTTGAATGCACAAAAAAAGTCTTATTACCGGTCAGTAATGTTTTAGTTTAAAAATAAAAAATCAATTATGGACGGGGTGAGCAAAACAGTGGTTCAAAGTAGGGGTTCGGGCAAATTTCAAAAGACAGCCGTTAATCAAAAACCGTTATGGTTCGGGATAAACAAATTACCAAATTCTGAAAGGTCATGACCTGGCATATCACCATATTCAGTTTGGACCATCCTTTATGGGGCACCCTATATATCTACTTTTAGACATACATATTTGTAATGAGCAGATTTTTCCTGATTTTTTGATATCATTTGAATAGTTATACCTTTGAAAACAAAAGTTTTTTTTCGCCCCTATGGACCTTAGAGGCCGTCTGGTTAGGTGTGGCGACACTTTAACCATCTGGGACATACATGTTTTTCCTGATTTTTTTATTATAATTTATATGGTTAAACCTTCGAGATAGAAAGTTTGTTTTTGCCCTTATGGTCTGGGACCCCGAAATTCTCAATGAGAGCTTTATTCTCTTTAATTTACATATACATTTAAGTGGTTATATACTCTAAATCAAAAGCTGGAAAATCGCGGTTTTCAACCTCCCGCCCCCAGCCCCGACGACAAAATAATCCTGCCAGACGATTGAATTTGTAATCGAGGCCATAGTACTCAACATACATATTGCCATTATGCCATTGGTTATACCTACAAACCAAAAATTTGCTGTCAGCTTTTAGAAAAATGTAATTGTGACCCTAAAACTCATTTTATTAAAAATTAAATAACTTTTGTCACACAGCGAATTTGGACAAACGGTTAACGGATAATGAATACATAAATATGTACCTGTATACGATATGAAGGCCGTTCTTATTGGTGCTCCATACATCTTTGCCCATTGTACTTTGTGGATTTTTTTTTATGTTCTCTTTTGTAAATTCGGAGGATACAGTCCAATATGAACACCGTCTTAGAAACAAAAAGAACTCACAAATGTCATTAACCCAAATTGTTGGCCGTCAGTTTTGAGTTTGACGATTTGGTAAAAATCCCCATCTACTAGATTGACTATCAATAAATTGGGTGGCACAACGGCTCGTGAAGAACCAGGGCCTAGTGACTAACAACTCGCAACCATTCCTGTGTGCGCCTGTCGACAGGAATGGAAGGGACCTACAATTTTATGCCGAATCCGAACGGCTAGACGAGAAGCACTTATCCATGACAAGTGATACTCTTGGAGGATTTGTCAATTCCTCGCAAGAGGCAGTAGCCCTGAAAAAAACTAGATTGACTGTTTGAAAAAAAACTCCGATGGATAGGTTGAACTGTTTCTTCAATATCAGCGTGGCCATAGAAAATTCCATCATTATTTGTATACTCAATTACGATAATCAATCTTCCATTTCAAATATTTTTGTCTCAAAAGTATTAGTTTGCAATTTGTGAAACTCTCCATGAATATTTTTCCGCTTTGTTTTCGTTACATCGAGGAGCATTGCGTTGTCAAATCAGAAGCTTTCAAACAGAAAACGTCTTGAAGTTTTAATTGAGCGAGTTCAGGAAAAGGAGATTTCGGAGGGCCTCGTCAATCTCAGTTGCCTTAACTGGATTCCTTAGCAAAAAAAATGTGTTTGGCTGGCAAAATACTGAGGAAACAAAATTTGTATTCGTTTGCTCAGCTTTTGATGGAGCAAAATCTCCGATATCTCTTTCCTGAACGCGTCTGTTCTGCTTTCGTAACTTCCTTCCCTCTACATTTCTGCACGCCTTTCCCAATCTGTCAAAAAGATGAAACAACCGAATGGTGTAATCGAGGTCTATAGGTATAATATTATTGTGTGCGGGAAAGTCAGACTCAGAACAGCACAGATTTGTGAGAAAAGTGAGGCAAATTAAAAACAGAAAACCTGTTCAAAACCGTTCTCTCTATGAAGAAAGTATAGAAAATCCTGTTCTTAACTGTTCTATGAAGCAAGTATAGAAAATCCTGTTCTTAACTGTTCGGAAAACTCATTGAACAGCAAATCAGAACAGTTTGAAAGAGAAAATTGTCATTGAACAGCAAGCTTTTTGGGCCGAACCCAAAAATGTCGATATATACAAAATGTTTTGATGAAATGCATATGAAAAAAGCCTGCTGAATCTGAAAATTTCGGGTATACCTCTAGCAACCTTGAGGATTTTTAAATATGAAGTTATATGAAGGGGAAGAGGTTGTTGAGCATCAAACGGAAAAAATACTTTAGTATACAATATGGCACATGATTTCAAGGTACTTTTCAATGGATATCCTAATGAAATTAAAACTAAGACGATAGGACTACCCAAACAAAAGTTAAATATGGGTAAGATGATTACCTGGATCTTTTTAGAGGATTAGGTATTTATTTTTGTTAATTTTAATTCAACCAATACTTAATTTTTACCTGTGATCTGGCAAATCCATCTGGATTCATTGTAGGCATTATGTATATGTCAGTGGTATTGACGATCTTAGAGATTTCGTCACTTTTTTCGTAGTTATGTAGCAAATATTGAGCCAGATAAATTAACATTTCTCTACTGACTGCCTCGTCACCATGCATATTGCCGATATATTTTACCATTGGTGTAAGCAGGTTGCGATGACGTACATTTTTTCCTATTTGTAGAACCATTAAATTTCTTCCCTCCAGAGAATGACCGATACTATGAACTTTGGCATATTCGGGGAAAGTTTTCTGAAGTCGACCGAAAATGTCTTCTAGATTTTCTTGCGTGTGATAAAATGGGTTGTCGGTGAATTGTTCGTCATATTTAATAATATATGATTGAGCAGAGAGTACTAGGACGACGATTTTGTAAAATATAATCCATAACATCATTATCACAACACAATTCACTCAACTTGGTAGGTACTTATCTACTTATTTAGCTTTTTGTCACAATGAATATAATTTACTAAGGTGTTTTTAAGCGTACTTGAAATATCTTCTAACTTAGACCGTATAAATCTATTTTCCAAACAAAATATAATTTTGAGATTTAGTCATTTAGTTATGTATGTATATATAAGTATAATATGCATTATAACAAAGTCCAGGATAAATAATTATAGGACTGCTCATTAGCTGGATGACGTCACAATCATCTGGTTTTTTCTTTTGCAGAAAATAAAAAAGTATTTTATTTTTCTATAAACTTTTTTTTTTATTTAAAGCTCTTATCCTTTAATTTTCGCTTATGCTTATGATGAATTATGGGTTTTACTTTAAATAGAAAATAATAATAAAAGATTTTTGTGACGCCACAGAAATACTCAAAAATACAAACATGGCTAATTTTAATCTAAACTAGAGATAAATACCCACTGAAAGAGCCTGGTTACCATAAACACATAAAAAAAGATGCCAAACCTCGGCTGTCATACGGTTTGCCTACAAGCTAAAACACGCACACATGTAAAGCTAATCCAAATTCACCATATGCTAATTTCGCACCCATAGAAAGCTATTCCAAATTCACCCCAGCTAAATTGTTGCTGCAATTCACATCTATTCTTCGACACAAAATAAAATTACAAATACAACAATGTAAACAAATGGGTTTTGGTGGGATGACGTACGAAGTTTTGGCACCTTTATGTTCATGCTGATTACACGATAGGGATTTTTAGAAAAAAAAGCAATATATCTCTGTCTCCCCAAGCAAAATCACGGACCCAAATTTTTCGGTTCACTTGGGAATCACTTTGGAATCCAAGAAAATTGAGTGTCTCACACACATTAACAAATTTTCTGTGTACGCATGTAAAAAGAATAACGATAATCGAGACTATTTATTGTATGCACGGAGAAATAGAGAGAGTACACTCTTTTTTGGTTTAATTTCCACCACTTTTTTATTTAGTTCAGTTTGTTAGGTAGCGTGGCGAAGATTATTGCTTTTTTATCTTTTTTTTCTTCTGAAAACTTTCAGAAATTTCCAATCAAAAATACAAGTTTACTGTTTATCATATGTTTTAGTGTATAGTTGTGGAAATATGTAATGTACCTTTTATAACTGATAAATAAAGTCTTGAAATGAAAAAAATTCTGTTTGGTTTTTTTTTTTGTAGGCAATGTAGAAACTCAACTAGATGGGGAAGTTTCTTTTTAATACAATACATTTGGGAATGCGTCGATTCATTAATTTTTGATGGTCCGTTTTGGATTCCATTTAGGCTCCATTTTCTCTGAGTATGGTGAATTGGAATATTCTCTCCACAAAACATTCACATAATGGCTCCGTGGTGATTCTAATTTCCATACTTTTGATCCTTTGGAAACGTTTTGGATCCGTTTTTGGGTCCGTTTATAAAGTGGTTTCGGATCCAAAACGTACTCGCTTGTTTGAAGGGCCATAGCTTCTTTAACGTTTAAGTACTAGGCAATATTTGTTTTAGGTGTGCGTTCTTTTTTGTCACTATGGTCAAAACAAGACCTGCAATGTAAAAGTTAAAAAAGTTACTTTTTATTTAAGAAAGATCAAAGTTAAAAAATTGGGAAGGGGTTGAAAAAAAAATCGAAAAATAAGAAATAATAAACAAAAGACAACATTTTAATCATTTTGATTGCGTTAAATTTAACCAAATATGTATGGGTTCTTACCTCAACCTTCATCGTTCTTATAATACGAAAAAGTTACTTTGGGTTTTCATTTTGGGGTTAGATTGTGTTTGCTTTTCGTCTTCCGATTTGGAATTGTTTTCAATTTTGTAATAATTTATTATAAATTTAAATGTTTATTATTGATTTTGATATCTAGAATTGTTTTCTGAATAAATAACTTTCTCCCGATTGTGTCAATTTTGTAATAAAGAAATTTGCGTGGCAAAAATCTCCATTTGCTTCATAAACACATAATATAAAGATGCCAAAGAGTCTGATTATACGGTTCGTTTCGTCTTTCGTCTTTTTGACAAGCACGAACGTTCATGATTACATGGTTCGCGAAAATACGTATGTACTTCGTTCATTATTTTGACGTTCATGGAATGTGTTTTATAATACAATCAGTAGTACCTATATAGAATTTTATAATACAATCAGTAGTATATAGAATTGGTGTTTCGTCCCGGCGTTCTCACCTGGACTCTTCAGTTGACAGTGAGGGCCTTGTCAAGACGCAATTTTTATTAAGTTCAGTCCAGCTTACATCAATTTTACTGCGAAAATCAATTGTGAACTATATCCAACCCAATTAGAATTTCTAATCAAGAATTGTTGGAAATTTTGTTACCCGTGGCCTGGCATTGTTAATATATGAGTGTGTTTTATAATACAAATTCTATATACTACTGATTGTATTATAAAATTCTATATACTACTGATTGTATTATAAAACATTGTATACGGCACCAACCGCCGAATTTACCAAGAAGAGGAGAAGGAGGATTCGCTATGTGCCGAACCTCGTTAAGCGTCGCTCCACAAGCACTTCAGCTAAGCTGCGAGCCGAAGGGAAGGAGACGGCGCGAACAGCAAAAACAACAGCAGCAGCCAAAATTCAAAGGCAACTAAATACCTCGCCGTCCGAGAGGGACAGTATACAACAGTAACCAGTTTGTGGACCTTACCTCACCAGAGGCATCATCAGAAGAGGAAATAGAAGAGCAACAACTTCAAGCTCAAATCGGTGCAGTACAAGGGGAAATAGAGCACCTTCAAGGCCAGCTCACTTTTCTAATATTGGCGGTGAAAGAAAAACAAGAAGACAGAGAGAAATCCAGGGGCGCCAACAAAAGAAATCCCTACAGGCGCCAATGGGTGCCCAAAAGCAAAAAAATGATGCGAAGCTGTCACAGCAAACTGAGCAGCTGCATCAAGATAAAAAGCAGCCAAAAGTACTGCCACAAGTACAGCTGCAAGAACAACAGCCACAGCAGCGGCCTTAACAACAACGACAACAACAACAGAAGCAGAAACAACAGCAGCAAAACCAGCAGCAGCAGCAGAATCAACAGCAGCAAAATCAACAGCAGCAGATACAACAGCAGCAGAGTCAACAGCAGCAGCCACAGCTGCCCAAAAACAAAAAAGAGAAGGTGCCACCCATCAATGCATACAAGATGGAGTTAGAGGATACCATAAAACTATGTAAGTCGGCCATAGGTGAAAACTTTTTTATTAAAAGATTAAATAAAGATAGGCATTCCATTCAATGTTCCACTTTGGAACAATATAAAAAAATAAAAGATTTATCAAAAGAAACAACAACTGAGTTCTTCAGTTTTACTCCGAAAATAGAAAAGTTTCAAACGGTCCTCCTAAAAGGCATAGATTCCTGCACGGAACCTCAGGTGCTCTTAAATGAGCTCCGTCGAAAAGCAAGCGACGATCTCGAGTTTATCGGGGTTAAGCCGTTCGCTACAGTTAGAGCCAGACGGGAGAAACGGTACCTTCCGTTTTTCCTAGTACAGCTTTCGCCCAGCAGCAAACTGGATAGTTTGAGGAGTATCTCCATCCTCAACTACCAGGTTGTCACATGGGACAAATTAAAAAGGCGCGGCGACATGCTTCAATGCATGCGCTGCCAAAGGTTCGGCCACGCTGCAGCAAACTGCGAAATGCAGTCACGCTGCGTCAAGTGTGGTGAGAACCACATTGTAGGAGAGTGTAAGCTCGGGCAGGAACGGGTCGAATTGACCCAACTTAAATGTGCACTTTGCCAAGGCGACGGGCACCCTGCAAACAATCGGGGATGTCCGACGTTTCAGCAATTGAAACATAACAAAGCGGCAAGGCAAGCAGAGGTAGAGAGACGCCCAAATGGCGTCAGGAGAGGGAAACACGGTACAGCCTGCGCCAAAGGCAGCCCCACCGGCCCTCGTGCCTAAGGCTCCGGACACACAGGCCGAAATAAGAGGTTTGCTACTGGCCATTCAGAGTCAAATAGCAGGACTTCAAAACCAGATAAGTGAGCAGGCGGAAAGGGTGGACAATATCTACGCATTTTATAGGTTAAGGGCGCGCTGCCGGAAAGGCCCTTTAAGATCCTTGCTGTGAATGTAAATTCATTGATTAGTACCGAACGTAGAGCAAATCTATTCCAATTGTTGAAAGATCAAAGTTCTGATGTGTTTATGGCCAGCGAAACTAAGCTGAACCAGAAACATAAATTGACTAACAATAATTACAATATCGTGCGAAGAGATCGGCCCAACTCCACTTTGGGGGGAGGAGTCGCAATCTTTGTACGAAAAGGCATAGATTATAAAGTAATATATAATAGTGAAGTACGAAGATTTCGGTTGCTTGAGGCGTGTATCGTATGCATTACTCTCCAACTCGGGAAGCGGATGTGTGCGATTGCGGCTTATGCACCGGAATCACCTCAGCCAGCTGAATTTTTAACAGAGCTCGAAAAACTTTTTCAATGCTTACAACTAAAGTCGGAAGATAATTACTATCTCATGGCCGGTGATTTGAATGCCAAACATGTAGATTGAGGAAATCAAATACAAAATCCGAGAGGTAGCCATCTATTTAATTGGATGTGTAAATACAACGCTGAGTATATGCTCGACCTTCTGGCTACTGATAGGCTTTCGTTTCCAAGAAGCGGTTCCTATCTGGATCTATTGCTTAAGGACTCAAGACTGACAATAACTGACACTGTGGGTCAACGACCAAGAAACTGTTTACGAACGATAGACGACAGTGACCACTGCGGACTTGCGGCCGTAATTCAACTTCCGAACGAGCTGGTGGAGTTGGAGGAGAATGTGCCGGTGCATTCTTACAATTACAGTAAGATTCGCTGGCCACGCTTCACCAGCACTTTATCGAGTGAACTTCGAACGAACAACATATCCCCACCAAATGACAGGAATTTAACAAATACCGAAATTGACGATTACTTGGAAAAGATGGACAGTACAATCCAACGAACAATGGAAAAAACAATACCAAAATACAAAGAACGCGAAGCCACAGACATGTACTGCAACGCGACCATCGACGCACTACACAGACAAAAAAGTGGACTTTTGACAAGACTGAAACTCTTGTACAGACGTTTTACTGACATACACGATCTGGAATTAGGACACTGAAGTCGTCAATTAAAAACATCAACCAATTGATCAAGGAAAATTACCGGTTGTCTATTAATTTGTATTGGGACAACAAAATTCGGGCCGTTAATTCTAGCGACCCGAGTATGTTTCCTGAAATTAATAAAATATTTAGACGGAATGATCAAAACGAACTTCCGTGTCTTAAGCTTCAGAGAACGACAGAGAACAGAGACGTACTTCAGATAGCAGGCATAGATCCAGAGGAAGCCGTCTTGGACGATGACCTCTTTATAATCGAAGATCCTCGTGAGAAAGTGGAGGCTGTGGGGGCTGCTTTCCAGCAAGTGTACAAGGTGAATGCTAGCATTCGCCCGAACCATTACCTGGAAAACAGAGCCTTGCTTCACCACTTCTACCTTCGAAATCAAATGACGCAATGGCGATCAGAGAATCTCGGTTTCACCGGGTTCAATGAAGAGCACTTGGCAAACGCCACCATCGCCGAGCGAAATGGGGCTAATTCCCTGTTAATTTTGAAAGTTGAGCTCCCGCTCATTTTCGCTTCATTAAAGAAAAAGAAGTCGGCAGGAATCGATGGTATATCCAACGTTGTACTGCGACATCTGCCTCAGGAAGCAGTTTACATTTATGCCACACTGTTTAACAACGCTCTGAATAATGCATGTTATCCAGGGCGGTGGAAGACAGCTGTGGTTCATCCTCTCACGAAAAAGGGACAGGACAACTCCAATCCGGCGAATCTCCGATCGATAAGTCTTCTTCCGAGTATCAGTAAGGTATTTGAGAAAGTCATAAATAGAGGTCTGTCCAAGTGGGCGGAGGACAACAATACCATACCCGACAATCAGTTCGGCTTTAAGGCGGGACATGACACCATTCATGCCGCGTCTAAGCTCGTTTCTGATGTCCAATGGAACAAATCTAAAAGACAGTGTACGGGTGCTTGTCCGGTTGACTTGGAGAAAGCTTTCGACACCGTATGGTTAGAAGGTCTGTATCTAAAGCTAGCCAGACTGGGCATAAGTAAACCACTTTTATATATGCTTTATGATATGCTCAATGGTAGAAAGTTTGTTGTCAAAATTGGCAATGTAACTTCTACCGCAACCTTCGAAATTAAAAATGGTCTTCAACAGGGAGCGGTGAACTCACCGATTCTCTTCAGTATTTACGCCAGCGATCTGATAGGTAGTCTTGCCCATGCCTTAGCGTATGCTGACGATCTAATTGCGTACAGAACAGCTCCAACAGTTGAGGTCATCAGAATTCTCTTGCAGCTTGACTTCGACAAGATTCAGCGATATTGCGATGATTGGAAGTTGAAAATCAACTTTCAGAAATCCGAAACTATTCTGTTCAGGACTCCATTGCATGGAGCCTCTAGGGATACAAGAAAGAACTGGCGCAAGCTGGTGATCGTAGGGCCACATGGACATCCACTAGCGAATAAAAGTGTAGTAAAGTACCTTGGCATCTGGATAGACCAGTATTTGTATTTCTACAGACGTATAAATGCTGCTCTGGCCAGAGCCAGGGGAGCTTTAGCCCTGACAAAACGGTTGATTTATAGCAGCCGTCTTGACAGCAGGGTTAAGGTGATTTGCTACATGGCCCTTATCCGGCCAATGATTGCCTATGGATGCCCGGTGTGGTTCAACGTTGCCCCATCTCAAATGGAAGAGATTCGGGTGTTTGAGAGGCAGTGTCTTCGACGCTGCCTTGGATTACACAGAACACCAGAGTCGGAGTACAAACAATATTATTGCAACGAGGTTCTATACAATGGAGCCAACATTAACAGAATTGAGAATTTTATAATCAAGCTGATTCGGGGTCACATTGCAAGAGCGAAGTCCTCAGCCAATAGCTTAATTTTTGGGGCTTACTACCCCAACATTGATTACTACGAGAGTGTGCGTTTAAGTGGATTTATCCCACCCGATGCTTTTCTCTATTAAGACAGTCGATGGCTGATACAGGATAGAGCGGCGGTTCCGCTAATCTACCACGTCAGCCGCAGAACTGTAGATAGGCGACTCCTTTATAGTCGGGATGTCCTCGCACAGAGCGGAGCAGAGCGCCTTCGGTTCAGTAGGACTGTGTCCGATCGGGACCGAAGAGACAGGGTAAAACAGGAGAACTAGTTTTGGTGGTTAAATGAAGAATTAGATAGCTGATTAGTTGACTTAGTTTTCTCGTCTTGGCCGACTTACATAGTTTTAAGTGTATTAATTAAGTACGGACAGTCAGGGTGGCACAAAAAAAAATTATAAAACCAATAAAATCAAAACAAATAATTATAAAATCCAAAAAAAAATAACAAAATTGAAATGCTTGCTGTGGCTGTTCTAGTTTTAAGGTAGTTGTAAGTAGTTTTATAGTAGTTTTAAGTATAGTTAAGTAGTTTTATTTAGTTTTAATTATTTTTAATTAGTTTTAATTAGCTTTTAAATAAAGGCATTAGCATTAAGTTATTGTTTTATTTAGAGCGCCCGCTTGGGGCCAGTAAGTTTATTTTAAGATATTGATAAGTAGGCTAGTTTTTCATGAAATTTTGTCTAGCTTTAAGATAGTTTTAAGTTGAATACAAAATAAAAATGAATTTAAAAAAAAAAAAAAAAAAAAAAAAAAAGAGCAATGGAGTGTCACGTAGGAGTTCCCGAGTTCGATCCCTAATGAGGTAAAAATATAATTTATGTTTTATAATTGTTTCCAATACTATAATTAATAAATAATTGAATTTGATACTTTATTTCAGATAAAATGCAGTAAAAATCACATTAAAAAATAAAAATAAAAATTTATCTTTTTTTTTTATTTATTTTGGTTCACCTTCTATAAGACTTGTATTTCACTTTTATACAACCATGTCCGAAGCTATCTGTCAAGTTGAAGTGTCATTCAAATTTCCAATATCGCTCGTTATAACTTCGTATCGGTTTCTTTAGGCTTTTATACAATCTGTTACTTTTAAAAGATCTGCGAATAAGTTTATAAGAAGATTTTCCGAAATCACGTATACAAGCTATATTAGTTTGTATAACATTCTCCTTTTTATGCCTAAATGTCTTATGGAACTTCTAAAGCCTATTCTATTAAGCCGAACCGAAGCTGAAAAGTTAGTTGGGTTGTGGTTACCAAATCAAAAACGCCAAAGTTCAACCAGAAAAAAACTTGAAATTTTCATTCCTGCTTTCGTTACTTCCTTCCCTCTACATTTCTACTCCCCTCAACTAATCTGTCAAAAAGACGAAAGACGAAACAACAGAAAAAACGAATCGTGTAATCGGGCACAATGGTTCGCGAAAATACATATGTACCTCCATTCGTTATTTTGAAGTTCATGGAATTTGGGGTTGTTTTGTAAGAAAATAATCAGTAGTAATAAATAAAAATATTTTTTAATCACTTATTTCGCAAATACAAGCGTATATTAGGTGTATCCAATTACGAAAAACAATTTTTTAATAATTTTTGTTCAAATCATTTTTTGATAACATGGAGGAGCATTGTGGTTGCCAAGTCAGAAACGTCAAAGTTCAACCAGAAAAAGTCTTGAAATTTTCATTCCTGCTTTCGTTACTTCCTTCCCTCTACATTTCTACTCCCCTCACCAAAGCTGTCAAAAAGACGAAAGACGAAACAACCGAAAAAACGAATCGTGTAATCGGGCACAAACCTCGGCTGTGTAGTGCTTGCTATCAATAACACATTCCAGTCCCACGGGCAACTAAGCTGTTCATTAAAAACGACGCTGACTATTCTGCTGAGTCAGTCCACGAGCAACTTGTTTGCCCGTCATTGGAAACCACGCTCCTTGAGTGTGGGAGCATTTCATGTAAGCGGCATAGCCGTATGAAGACAAACAATTATCATGTTCATTCATTATTAATAAAGCATTCAAACTAAACAGAACGTGTTTTCATATCAGCTGTCATCCGCACACACAGAAAGCTAATCCAAATTCACCATGCGAATTTTGCACACATAGAAAGCTAATCCAAATACACCATCAGTTAAATTGTTTCTGCAATTTACATCTATTCTTCGACACAAAGTAAAATTCCAAATGCAACAATATAAACAAATGGGTTTTGTAGCGTAAAGCTGGCCATTCACGACCGAGCCGAACAGCTCGGATCCATTTGACTCCGGTCCATTTGGCCACGGTCCAAATTTGGGTGCCATTAACGGCCGAAGCATACCAATTTTGGCAGTTTGGTTCTTGTCCAAACAAAAAACGTCAGCGGTCCGTTTAATGCGAAACGAGAGAAAAACGAAAAAAGAGAATGATACAGTGATGTGTTTGGTGAAAATTGAATTCCACAATTTAATGAGATAGAGTGAGAAAATGGGATTTTATTATTTATGTCGTTTTCGGTTGGAGGTTCGGAGTTGCTCCTTTTTGACTCCGCTCACTCCAAAATAATTCGATTGGCTGTTCCGAGTAATGTTTTCCGAATATTTTTCTATTCCGGCATTAATAAAGGAGTAGACCCGGAACACACATATACATATAAGCCCTTTCATCGGATTATTTGTCAAATTAAATTTACTCGACTGAACGTGCAAACTATACATAAATATCAGACAATTTACGCACACACACATAAATATTTCACAAATTAGTCTCGGAACAATAGAAAATAATTCGATTGGAATCAAAAAGGTGTAGTCTTGGTCCGAAATCCAATCGAAAACGACATAAAACGAGCCGAAATCTTGTCCCATGTCTTAAAGCTCCAACTTTATCGCTCAATTTTCATAATAAACACTGCAAGAAATGTGTTCGTTAGTTAAAAACTAAAGTTAAAAAAGTATGTGGTAACGCTGATCCCTTGATTTAGATTGTTTTTCTTTCATTTTTTTATGTTATGAACTGTCAAAATTAGAAAGAGAAAAGACAGAGATAAATCCGCGAAAAGCGGATTTGAACTCGTTCGGAAATTCTCGTTTCATTTTAAATTCTCAGACGCCTGTGCAAGCAAGTTCGATCCACCGCCATATAAATCAACTAAATTTGTTGGTTATAATTTTCTTTCAAATTAAATAACATTAACATGTAAACTTATTTAGGAAATAAACTGTGAAATACAATTGATTGTTTATTCAATTACAACGATTTAGGACGAAAGTCTGCATATTTGCCACGCCGATAACATTTTTATTTCAAATTTACCAAGTAAATTGAACAATTGGCTGCCGTCTTTGATGCCAGGGAGAAGCAAGAGACTGAATCCTGAGGAAGCTCTGGAAGAATCCGATTCTGAAGCGGATAAAACAATTGTAAACATGTCGGATGAAGACATGAAAATTGAATCGGACAGACTTCTAGAAGAGGTGGTGCAGTAAGTACAATAATTTGAGTACAAAAGGCAAATGGGAATTTGTTAAAAACACCGACTATGCTTTAGTGTTGTCTACATCTCGGCCACAGCGTTCGTACACATGTAAACGCCGTAAGTCATGCAGTATCAATAGTTGTTCTAAGGTTCATCATATGTCACTCCATGACACGCAGCAACCAGTCTATTCATCAATAACTGAGAATGTAAGGACAGAACAGTTGGTCAGGGTTGTCAGATTGTGCGATTTATCGCCAAATGTGCGATTTGAAATTTCATATATATTATATACCTGGACATGAATGTCGAAGCATCAACGAAAAAAGGTTCTTGGAAAGTGCTGGGACCCAGTTGATGATATTTTTGTATTCAGGCTCAAGTTTCCTCGTGCAAGCCAAGAAGTTATTATTGCAAACAGGTGCCCAACGAAGAGGGATTTTTTGAGTGTTGCAATTTCAATATTTGACCCGTATGGTGTGATCGCATAATTCGTCATTTATGTAAAATTGTTGTTGCAATCTATATGGTGGTACAGAGTGGAGTGGAATGAGCCCATCCCAGATGATATCTTCAAGATGTGGCAGCTATGGCAAGAGGAGCTTCCAAAGTTAAAACAGTGTCGTGTGCCGAGATGTTAAAATATATACCTGTCTTCAGCTGACAAAATAGTTCTTCACACTTACGTCGATGCCAATAAAGAGGCGTTTAGTGCTGTTACGTATCTTAGAATTGAAGTTGGAGGCCATATATCTGTTTTCTTTGTTGGTGGTACTACTTTGGGTATCAGACTCTGTGATTCCATCGTTGATAATCATGATCTACCAATAAGTGACAGCCTATGCTTTTGAAAACGGTGGCGAGTGCGTCAAGAAATAAAGGACCGATTCTGGAAGAGATGGATGCGCGAGTATCTGCCAATGCTCACAAGGAGATGCAAGGAAAGTCCTAATTTTAATGAGTTGATGCTTTGCGTATGCTTTACATTCTAACATCATTGTTAAAAAAAAAAAATATTTGGTACCAGCAGGGTAGAATAATAAAATATGCGAGTTTGTAAGAGGGGAGGAAAATATTATCGAAACTTATTTGCTTTATTATGCAGAACAGTATCAACAGGAACACCAACAACAATAAAACCTAACACCAAATTCCCACGGCAGTACTAACAGTCGCAGTATGCTGCCACTGAGTCACAACAGAATACCTTGGCTGTTCATTTGTGTTGCATTAAAGTGCAGTATCATCAATAATTTTATTTTGTTTATTATTTATGTTTTGATTTGCTTTCCGCATTTACTGTCTTTAATAGGTCAACCAAAAGTAATAAAATTATTATTAATAAACAATATTTGTAATGAACTATGTTTCGAAATAACTATAAGCAATACCTGTATAATACAATAATTGGAGTTATCATAATGTAAAAGTAAGCATTAATTGTAGTATAAATAGGTGCAAGTTTCAATCAGTAAACCAGAATAAGTTTTAATACCAAATAAGCGTGTTCTCTCTCTTTCTATCGATCCCCCACCAGTGGTAAGATCGGTGCAAGGTTAACAGGATGAATGTCGCCGTCAAACGGGTGTTACGCCTGCGTAACGCATGCTTCACGCCTGCGTAACATATGCGTAACGCATGCGTAACGAGTGCGTAACGCATATGTATCGCGTGCGTAATGCATGCGTGCTTGCATGAATAACGCGTGCGTAACGCATGCATAAAGCGTGCGTAACGCATGCGTAACGCATGCGTACAACATGCGTAACGCATACGTAACGCGTGCATAACGCATGCGTAACGCGTGTGTAACGCAAGCGTGACGCGTGCGTAACGCATGCGCAACGCATGCGTAACGCGTGCGTAACGCATGCATAACGTGTGCGTAACGCATTCATAACGCGTGCGTAACGCATGCGTAACGCGTGCATAACGCATGCGTAAAGCGTGTGTTACGCAAGCGTAATGCGTGTGAAACGCATGCGTAACGCGTGCGTAACGCATACGTAACGCATGCGTAACGTATACGTAACGCATGCGTAACGTATACAAAATGCATGCGTAACGTATACGTAACGCATGCATAACGCATGCGTAACGCATGCGTAAAGCGTGCGTAACGCATGCGTAACGCGTGCGTAACGCATGCGTAACGCGTGCGTAACGCATGCGTAACGCGTGCGTAAAGCATGCGTAACGCATGCATAAAGCGTGCGTTACGCATGCGTAATGCGTGCGTAACGCGTGCGTAAGGCGTGCGTAACGCATGCGTAACGTATACGTAACGCATGCGTAACGTATACAAAACGCATACGTAACGTAAATGTAACGCATGCGTGACGCATGCATAACGCGTGCGTAACGCGTGCGTAACGCGTGCGTAACGCGTGCGTAACGCGTGCGTAACGCGTGCGTAACGCATGCGTAACGCATGCATAAAGCGTGCGTAACGCATGCGTAACGCATGCATAAAGCGTGCGTAACGCATGCGTAATGCGTGCCTAACGCGTGCGTAAGACGTGCGTAACGCATGCGTAACGCGTGCGTAACGCGTGCGTAACGCGTGCGTAACGCGTGCGTAACGCATACGTAACGCATGCGTACCACATGCGTAACGCGTGCGTAACGCATGCGTAACGCGTGCGTAACGCGTCCGTAACGCGTGCGTAACGCATACGTAACGCATGCGTAACGCATACGTAACGCGTGCATAACGCATGCGTAACGCGTGTGTAACGCAAGCGTAATGCGTGCGTAACGCATGCGTAACGCGTGCGTAACGCATGCGTAACGCGTGCATAACGCGTGCGTAATGCGTGCGTAACGTATGAGAAACGCGTGCGTAACGCATGCGTAAAGCGTGCGTAACGCGTGCGTAACGCGTGCGTAACGCGTGCGTAACGCGTGCGTAACGCGTGCGTAACGCGTGCGTAACGAGTGCGTAACGCATGCGTAAAGCATGCATAAAGCGTGCGTAACGCGTACGTAACGCACGTAAGACGTGCGTAACGCATGCGTTACGTCTGCGTTACGCACGCGTTACAAACGCGTTACAAACGCGTTACGCATGCGTTACGCACTTATTACGCACGCGTTACGCACGCGTTGGCATGTGGTACGCATGCGTTACGCACGCGTTACGCATGCGTTACGCATGCGTTACGTATGCATTACGCATGCGTTACGCATGCGTTACGCACGCATAACGCACGCATTACGCATGCGTTAGGCACGCTTTATGCATGCGTTACGCACGCGTTATTCATGCAAGCACGCATGCATTACGCACGCGATACACATGCGTTATGCACTCGTTACGCATGCGTTACGCATATGTTGCGCAGGCGTAACACACGTTTGACGGCGACATTCATCCCGTTAACCTTGCACCGATCTTACCACTGGTGGGGGATCGATACAAAGAGAGAGAACACGCTCATTTGGTATTAAAACTTATTCTGGTTTTTACTTTTGGTTGACCTATTAAAGACAGTAAATGCGGAAAGCAAATCAAAACATAAATAATAAACAAAATAAAATTATCGATGAAACTGCACTTTTATGCAGTCAATAATGCGTGACGCATGCGTTACGCACGTACAGCAACGCACCTGCCCGATGAGTCTTCGAATCCAACCCCGATGGGGTACGCAGCAGAGGAAGAACCGTAACAGGTGGCGCAATCAAGTGAATGACGACATCAAAGCACTCGGTGTGGGCAACTGGAAGCTGCTAGCTAGGGACAGAGCTGGCTGGATGGGCTTGTTAGTTGAGGCCGAAGCCCATCCTGGGCTGTGAGCGCCATCAAAAGTAAGTAAGTACGGAAATTGAAAAGTAAGTTTATTATATTTTCAGTATTATTGTGTGTCTATATAAAATGAAGCGGAAAGTTAAATAGTTTAAAAAAGGTTAATCATGTTGATATGACGGCCGAGAATCAAGGCATCTGCCAACTTGGCTTTAGCTTCGATACGCAATACTACGTTTTCATTCGAGCAGAAATGAGGTAATTTCGAAATTAGATCATTTGGAACGTCAAATTTGTATAGGAAATGACGCTCCAAATGAGCTAATGTCGAAATTACCTCATTTCGGCTCCAATGAAAACGTAGTATAAACCTAAAAACAACACAGAGATGAACCGTCTGACATCAAAAGTAAGGACGAATTGATTTTCTCTTAAACGATTCTATTGATATTTTTAATTTTTACTTGCGATATAGGTATAAGTTTTTTAACTCTGAGCAGATCACGAAACTGTCACACAAAAATTCAATGTTTTTTTTTTTAGCTCAGGCATATCAGAGCACAAAAAGTGTGTTTCTTTTTTCCATCTGAGCTAGCTCAGATCGTGATCGATTAACTCAGAATAAAATGACCGAGCAAGTCGAGCGAAACGCTGAGCGCAGCTAACTTCACTTATTTTGTTTAGTTATTTGACAGACGAAAGGTAAACAAAAATTTATTTAAGTAAAACACCTGTGAAATGACAGTTCATGTGCTCAAGTGTGTTTCATAAATAAAACTGAGGGCTCTGATCATAATCTGCTCAGAGCTCTGCTCTGACCGCTCAGCCTCCGCTCAGAGCTGTTCTTAGAACTAAAAAAGAAAAACGCCAATGGATTCGTAAAAAAGTCGAACTGGAGATAGTTATTAATATTACTTTTTTATTTTTAAAAGGAGAGAGGCTTCTTTTTGGTAATTTAGTCCCCTTTCACACAGGGAAACCAGTTGCTGGAATTTTTGTTGATGTAAACCTATCAAAATAATTTTTTTTATGCAGAGGCTCTTAAAAATTACAAGTAATTTTGCATATAAAAATTATTTTAAAATATTTTTTTTTTTTGATTAAAACAATACCAATTCAAATGTTATCTGCATATAAATAATTACTTTAAATTCGCATTCCAATTTTTTTTTCTTAAAAAATATTATCGGTTTTATCATTTAAACTTTCTTTCCGCGTACGACCAACAACAGGCAATATAAACAAAGCATAACACAGCGAGTCTAAATACAGCTTAAAGCCTGATCCACGTCTGTGTCGTGTGTTATGTTGTGAAGTCGTGTGTTGCTATCGCTACAATGTATTTCATATGCGTAGAACCATATTTGTCTCGTCTGTTGTGTTGCAGTGTGGCACATAAAATATATGGAATGACAGCGACACACGACTCCACAACACACGACACAGATATGGATCAGGCGTAAGATACAAACGTCAAAGATTCGAACAGATGACTCTGCTTTTTTATAAGTAATAATAATAGATGGCATTAGTTTCTATTGGAAAAATTGCTTCCATGTGCTAATTGGCAACAGATGGCCTAAGGAATAATTATTTTGTTTGCCAATCTGAGCCAATATGGGGATGCCGACCGGCTAGCGGTCCATATCTACTAGGTCCATGTCCCCAGCAGTACTAAGTATTCTTTTTTTCTAATATTTGAATAAAATTCTTCACATCTACACTGCTCGTCATAAGGTTGGAAGCAGGCATTTGTGAAAAGTTCATCTGAAATATCTCCTTTTGCATGCGAAAGAGATTAAAATTTAATATGACACAAGAGAGACTGTTAAATGTACCACAGAACAACTTATGTTTGAGTATACGTCGTACATTATTAACAACATAAAAACTTATGTGTATACATACTTTATTTTATCTCTGTCTGTTTTAGTTATAATTTATAAAAAAAAACAAATTTCTAGTAATTTTGGCCGTGTGTGAATTGGGTTAAAATACCCGTGTTTTATTGGAAAAGCTATCCATAGTAGTATTCCATAGTAGCAATCCATAGTAGAATTTTACATGAATGACAAATACAACATCGGCAGTATGAATACTGCCGATAAAAATTAAAGTAGCATCATACTGCGGATAGTTTTCCGAGTCTCGAATGGAGTTTTGGTGATTTCATTCTCAAATGTTGGTTACTATTAGTTTTTTCCTGAAGTTAATTTTGACTGCTTCTGATTCTCACAAGTATTATATTTTGTTTGTTTAAATATTTTGACAGGTGTTCTCTCAGTTAAACCAATTTTGAAATACAAAAACCAGGCTACTGAGGATGCGTTTTTTTGGTAATTTTCACTGTACTATTTATAGAATGCCAAAAAAACACGGGGTTATTTTGTTTGTTTAAATATTTTGACAGGTGTTCTCTCAGTTAAACCAATTTTGAAATACAAAAACCAGGCTACTGAGGATGCGTTTTTTTGGTAATTTTCACTGTACTATTTATAGAATGCCAAAAAAACACGGGTAATGTTGGTTAAATTTTCTACCACGATTAAAATTTGACGTTTGGTTTGAGGTCATCTCATCTTTCTTTTCGTTTATCGTTTAAAGTTTAAAGTTTTAAACTATTCTATCTTGAGAAACGTTTATCGTTTACAGTTATAAATTATCTATCTTGAGAAACGTCAAGTTTTAACACATTTTAACCTGTTCTACAGCTGCATACATTTTAACCCATTTTATTCACCACACTAGCGTCAAAATTCAACCAAGATAGAAAATTTAACCAACATTTAACCCCATTCACACACGGCCTTATAGTAATAATATCATATTATGGAACCAATACATATGTACGTTGATTATTTCAAGCTACGTTAAAGTTGTTCTTTGTTTTGAGCTTTTTTTAAAACAGTGACGCCTGTGTATACTTTAACGACACTGAATTGAGAAAATTGTCAATAAAAAGATTCTAACCCACTGAACAACGTACACGAATTGTTGTTGTAATGCCCTGCAGAATATCGTACACTCCACCATGCCCGTCCTCATTGCATGCCCAAAGCAGAGTATATCTAATAATGAGTAGGGACACTCTCCACGTTTTTCTTATCACTATTTTTTTTTAAGTACACAGACACGAGAAATAGATGGTAATAAGAAGTGTGGTGGTGAGAGATAGAAGAGAAGGACTCTGGTTAAAGAATCTGGCAAAGGGTGTTCCAGACAATAAAGGCAAATGCAATACATGTCAATTTTTAATACATTTTTATTAAATAAATGAGAATAAATAAGTTATAGAATAAAAATTACATGAATTACATGAAATTACGCTGATCAATTTCAATTTTGTCTACGAAAAAAAATAAACTGTCTCAATTATTAATAATGGCTTAGATTCTTCTTCTGAATTAGCCTAGTACGCTGCTGATGCGAAACCAATTTTTCCTGCGGTCTCCAAAAAGACAACGAAACGCTTACGGAAACACAGCGGAAAAATATTCATGGAGGTTTTAAATAAATTGTAAATTAATAAAACGAAATTTTACGTAAAAATCAAACAAAAACAGTGCTGTAATGAAAGAAACAATAAATAAAAACACGAACAAACCCAAATGTCATTTTTCCGCACACAATTAAGGCCCTCCCAAACCAATGCAAAACATTCGTTGCGGCGAAGAAACATTCGTCAGTCAAAATTAATTCATATGTTTCTCCGCTGCGTTGATGTGGGCACTCTCATATATCACCATGTAAATAAATTTTGACATGCGAATGTTTCTTCGCCGCAACGAATGTTTCGCATTGGTTTGGGGGAGCCTTTAATGGTCCAAACAATTAATTCATTGCGAAAAAAGAGTGCAGGCTTGTCAACACAATCTGGTATAATGATCAATTTCGCTGGTCGAACAGCGTACCACAGAACGAAAAGCACAACGAAATTTTTCGTTTATGATTTCGTCATGTCATTTTTGTATGGGATTTTTCGCTTCGCATCAGCAGTGTACTAGGCTTTATCATTTGAATTTTCCAAAATATTTATGTTAGGTTTAGGAGTACATGTCTTTTGGAAATGATTTTTGCAGACCCTCAAATCCTTTGAAATTGGCTTGTCTAAAAGATGATTTTTTTAAATAGCACTAAGCCAATTTTTCTTCCTGAAAAAGGGAAAAGTTCTAGAAATCATTTCATATCACACTTTTATCTACTGTAAAACCGGTTTGATTGACATATATACTAAACGACGCTATACAACGATATCTCTTCTCAATTTTCACATGCAATCATCCTATATATTGGTACTTACCTGTTCGGACACACCACGCATCTACAAAAATATTTGCTTAAGAACCTATGAAAAAAACTAAGGATTTAAATGTAATATTGAAACTTCACCTTTTTTTAATTTAAACTCCATGATTTTCGGGTTAAGCTAAGTATACAGTTCATCAACAAAAGAAAAACTACATGCATTTCTTATGGGAAAGATTTTTGCGGAAAAAAAAAGTTTGCCGTTTAATTTTTTTTATCGAGCTGTGAACCAACCGTGATAAAAAATTTTGTACTCACCGCTGCTCCCCACGAATATTTTTCGCGCAAAACAATATCATTGACATTGTTTTGTGGAAAAAAAAGAAGATAATTTTCATTTCACCAAAAATTTCCTACCAGAACTGTATACTAGGCTTTAAATAGAAAAAAAAACTTTTATAATTAAAACCAGGCCTTCACGTAAGAATACAAAACGTCTATCGTTCAAACGATATCGAATTCACGATTTGAGTTTTGCTTCATGTAATTAAAAAAGCTGTCATTTACTATCGTCTGGACGATATCGACTGCTCGATACCTATTTAGCTATCGTCTTGGTGTATTTTGTTAGTTTTAGATGTGATTTCTTATATTTTCCGAGCCGACAGCAAATTTTGGGACTGGATATATAATCAAAATATAATTATAAGGGTTTATAGGTGCATGTGTCATGATATTGTAAGCAAGTCTACCTACACAACAGTAATTTATCATACACCGTTGGAGAAGTTATTGCATGCAGCACGTTGTTTTGGTTTTGTAAATAGAATAATAATGCAATTCTTTAACTGGTATACCAACTCAACAGTAATGTGTCATACTTCGTTCAAAAGGTTATTGGTGTTTTGAAGCGGAGTTATCTACCGAACCAGCTTAACGGCTATATAACAAAAAAAAAGTACTTGCGTAGGTAGACCGCTTTGTCCATTCTCATTCACTTTCGGCTCTTGAAGTATGACTACAAATATAAATACATACATATGTATGTACATACATATGTACATGCATACATACATATTTACATTTGGATGTATTGTCAACGCAACATTTTAACTATCTAATAAACGACACCCACGGCCACGACGATATTGAAAAAAACTGGCCTCATAAAAATTAATTTCCACTAAAACAAAAGCCCAACAGCAAACAAAACAAATTTTCTCACGATGACAGTACAATATTTCTGATGTTTTATATTTCAAACGTGCTTTTCAGAGACTCTCAAACTTTCAAAAACGAGAACGATAGAAGATACGAGAGTAGAACTGTAAGGCTCGTTTCACACGCATTCGGTTTTATTCGGTTCCGTCTCTATTCGGTTTGCATTCGGCTGTGCCTGATATGTGTGAAACGATAAAACGGTGCTCTACGGTTACTATTAGGTTTTTATTTTTGCCGTTTTATCGTTTCACACATATCAGGAACAGCCGAATACAAACCGAACACAGACCAAACCGAATGTGTGTGAAACAAGCCTAACGTTAAGCAAACTATTGTCGATATCGTTTCTAGCTATCTTCAGGACGATAGTCGTCAGAAAAGTTACGTGATGAGAGCCCAGTTGAGAGAATTAATTAGATTTGTTGAAGTTTCACGCGCACAAAAACAAAAAAAAATTGTAGTTTTTGACATGGCTCTAGAGAGTTTTAAAATGATTCTGGCAAGGCCCTAGCATGGCTGAGTAATGGCCAAAACTAGGGCCTTGTCGATTATGAACCCTTTTGCCTCGTCAGAAAAAAAACCACATTTTTGCTAGAAACCTTAAAAAGGGGTATTTAAGTATCGGTTGTGATCCGATAGAAAAATAACTCAGATCAAAAATAAAAACCTGAATGATAAAAATAATAGCGCAAATGTGTATGAATTTAATACGATTGTTATGATGATGCTATCTTCTCATTTCAATGTTTGGTTGATTTAAGAGCGTGGTATCTGTATTCAGAAAAAGTGCCTAATTACCACTTTGCGTGAAGTGATATTTATTTAACAATAAATTATCCACTTCTGCTGAGACAGATATATAAAACTACATCGGATAGTTAATGCAAACATCACAGATAAGCAATACCTAGATGGGAATCTACGACTGTCAATTCGGTTTGCCTACAAGCTCAAACGTCAAATGGCCGTGGTGAACATCGGATTTTTGCACTAGTGTACGTGCAGACGACCGTGGTGAAAATCGGACTTTTGCACTAGTGTACGTGAAAAAAAAATCCGAGTTTCACCTCGGTTCGTGAACAAACTGGCGGATAATTTAAGAATCCAAGGGTTTGTTTAAATGTGCTAGGTTCTTGTATGCCGATTTCCTTTCGACGATTGCAGATTAATTTTTTGTTGTTGTAAGGAAGTCGCAAAAAAAATCGTGTAGCCGGTGTAAATTGTCTATATGAAAGATTTGATTTTTGATCTTTTTTTCTAAACAAATCAAATTTTGCTATCACAGATTTGATTTTTTTGTTGAAATGAAAGTTACATTTAGTTTTAACTACATATACCTACCTTCTTTTGCAAAAAAGTACAAAAGTGAGAATTTAAAATGTTCGCTAAAGAAACCTTCTTGCAAGAAAACATACAAAAATTGTTTTGACAGAAAACGTAGTATAACTTCTTATTGGCTGTAGAGCTACTAGCGATGTTGTATTTGTAATGCTTGTAAAATCGTACTGTACTATGGATGGCTTTTGTGATAAATCACGCCTATTGTGTTTTTTCCTCAATCAGAATTGACTTTATTGCAGTTTTTGCAATTAAGAACAGATGAGATTCACACCATTGTGGGTGCTTTCTTTTATCCCCATACAAATTAATTCTGGCAGATGAAGGTTTTGTTGGTATTCCAAATGTTTCGCATCGGCTTAGGAGACCATTTTTGTTGCAACACAATTTAAATTGTGTAAAGGATCTTTCAAATCAACGTTAAAGGCTCTTCCAAACCAATGTGAAACATTCGTCGCGGCGAAGAAACATTCGCATGTCAAAATTTATTTACATGGTGATAAATGAGAGTGCCCACACCAACGCGGCGGAGAAACATATGAATTAATTTTGACTGACGAATGTTTCTTCGCCGCAACGAATGTTTCGCATTGGTTTGGGTGAGCCTTAAATCGGAGCGAAACACTCACGACAACAAAACATTCACTTTTTAAAATTAAATTACATGAAAATAATTGAGAGTAGGTACCCACAATGAAAGCGGTGCGATTTTCTATATGAACCCGATGACTGACAAAAATGTTGTCCACGCATCGGTTTGGGGGACCTTAAATTAATTTCTAAAAATTTACGTCGGAATTTGACCATGATGCAATCCAACCCCTTACGTATAAATTAAAATAATTTCATATATGAAGTGTGTCTGTACCCTAAAACTAAGAATATAGTAGCTGTCAAATTTGCCATGGTGAATTTAATTTTTGTTGATTTCTCGAACCTTATTATTGGTTGGCGAGATTTTTTTTATAATTATTGTGCTGTAGAGCTGAAAAAAATTGAAATTATGTTTTTAAATTTCATAAACATAATAAGGTCTTTTGCCCTTTGCTATACTCTGCTCAAACAGGGCCCCTTCGGAGGCGACAGAGTTCTACAAAAAGTTCTCATCGCGCACCGTCTGCCCAAGTAGTTTTTGGCGAGTTGGAAGAAAGAAACATGAAAGCACCAAAAGATTTTTCATTGAAATTCAAGGACTCGTTCAAGTTCCGCTTGCCATGCGGGCATTGTGCTTGGTGAAACAATTATTTTTTTGTTAATTTATTTTTTAATGAAAATCACAAACACCGGAACAAAAATCTTCGCACAGCACATTTATGAAAAAAAAAAAATGAACTGTCAAACAAATCAAATTCACCGCGTTAAATTGTTGTTGCAGTTCACATCTATTCATCGACACGAAATGAAATTACAAAAACAACAATGTAAACAAATGGGTTTTGGGGGTGATACGAACGAAAGATTCCTATCTAGGTATTGCTTATCTGTGGTAAACATCCGTATAGCCTGTGGTTTCACGACATGTATATATCGACAATACCAGTGAACCTATTACCATAGATAAACAAATAAAGATACAAATCTTTGGCTGTCAATCCGGTTTGCCTACAAGCTAAAAGGTGGGTTTAGCCGTGGTGGAAATCAGTAAGTTTTACTAGTGTGCTTTAAAACACGCATACTAGTGCAACTTACTGATTTCCACCACCGTAACTTTGTTGTTGGATTTCACATTTATTTATGGACATAGAATTAAATTACAAAAACAACAATTTAAACAAATGGGTTTTGTACGAAAGATGTGTATCTTAATATTGTTTATCTATGCTATTACTGAGAATGTTATCTCAAAAACGTATATCAGAACTGATCATTGGTCTTCATTGATACATCATAAAATAATAATAACAAAAACGAATATCGTCTGTATACAAGTATTCTGTATACACATTATGCTTGCTATGCATATTGTATTAAAAGAAGGAATCTTGTAGGGGAGTTGCTTGGTTGAGATAATCTCAATCGAATTAAAGAGTCCAGTCCCCATTTACATTTAGCATAGATACAAAGAAGTTGTTTCATTTTTGGTTCGCGCATAATAAGAAAATTTTAAGTTGATTTATTTGGATAAAAAGTAGAAGTTGATTTCTTGGCTCACGCATAACATGTAAAATTGGTGGCAGCGGTAAAATAAAAATAAAAGCATTGTCGATACAGTGAGGTACATGTGTACTGATAATTGAAAAGCAGAGGAAGAAAATCGAGTTGGACAAGTGAAGAAGAAAGCTGAAGGTTGAAAAGAAAAGCAGAGTCGGTGTACCAGATTGAACAACAGCGGCAAACGGCGCGTGGCGTGATGTTTATAAAAATTATAATAATTATAAAGTGAGTTAAGTTATGTTATTATTATAGTTAGGTATTAGTAATTTACGGAAAATAATAAAAAAAAAAGTTTTAAGTGTTGTACGATATAAATAAAAGTTAAGTTAATTACATTCTAAAAAAAAAATACATAAAATGCCTGAATTAAGTGAACAGGTTGACGAAACCACAAGAGTAGTCACAAACCCTAATGTGGACATTAATACATTATTAAAATTAATTCCGAAATTCAATAGCGATTCCTCTGAATTATACGCTTTCCTTAACGGATGCGATGACGCGATGAGCCTAGCCTCATCAAATCAAAAAGATTTCATTTTCAAGTATATTAAGGTCCAAATTACTGGTAATGCCAGAGTAATTTTAGAAAACAAAGTTATTGAGAATTGGTTACAGCTTAAGGAGCAATTAAAAAAAACTATATAAAGATACAAATAGTACATTAGGGCTTTATAGAGAATTAATAAATTCTAGGCAGGAAAACAGAACAGTGAGGCAATACGAACACCATATGGAGACGATGTCGAGAAGACTCGGCTCCGATGCGAAAGAGGATCTTAAAGAGGCAGATGCAAAAGATTTAGTAAAAATTAATTTGGGACAAACTAAATGCAATAAATGCCATTTAGAAAAAAATTGTTTTTCAAAGAAACCATTCGAAGAGGTACGAAAATTTTAAATGCTTTAAATGTGGTAAAGCAGGGCATATTGCAAAGAATTGTTACACATAAAATAAAAATACAAAGCAAAATTTTTCCCAGTAAGAAACGCCATTTGTAAGGCAGCGTTTTCTTTAAACAACGAAGAAAGTCCTTACATATATTAACATTATAAAGATGCTTAAAATGCTTCTCGATACTGGAGCATCAATTAGTTTAATAAAATTAAAGTGTGCTAAAGAAACAATTAATAATAAAGAAATAATAGATTTAATAGGTTTGGGAAATGCTTCCCAAGAAAACATTAGGTTCTACTAACTTACGTTTTTCTATACGAAATGAAACAGAACAAAATCGGTATCATAGATGGGGATTCCACGTTATACCAAATAACGTGATCTATGATTATGATGGTTTGATAGGTGCAGATTTCCTTAGGGAAATGAAATGCAAAATAGACTATGTCCCGATCTGCATTGGCCGATTTTTCCACGAAGATTTTTCCAGAAATCGTGTGAAATGTACACACAAAACGATTTTTCCATAAGATTTTTTCCTTGTCTTCTTCATTTTTTTATTGCTGTACTCTTCATGTTTCATTGAGATGCACTCACACCATCAAACGAACGGCACACTGACACCGAACACACACAAAAAATGGAAAGAAGACGAGAGAGAACATGAACAGACTGGAAAAATCGTTCGAGTTTTGTGGTACAAACGATTTGATCCCTACCCCTCACTTTTCACTCCCTTCACCTACGAACAAAGGATCGGCACTGGAAAATCGTTCAATGTAGACCAGGACTATGGAAGCAATTTGTTATATTTAGACAATGAGAAGGAAAGATATGAATTAAAATTCAAGTGTGAAGATAGTTATATTATGCCTAGGAAAGAAGTTTTTAAAATGGTGAAATTAAAAAAAAAAATTAGCTGATGGTACTTCAGTTGTTGTGAGTAAATTTTAAAACGAAAAAATAATAGTCCCAAACTGTATTAGTACAGTGAAAGACGGTAAATGTTTAGTAAGTGTTCTAAATATATCAGATAAAAAGATTTTAATTGACATAAGTGTAGAGACAGCATGTCTTAATGATTTCAATGTATATGATGGGAATAATTCATATAGTGAAGGAAAAGGAAAAAATCAGAAAAATAAATTTGTGTACCATGTAAAAGATAAAGTGAAAATTGTACAAAGTATGTTACGATTAAATCATTTGAACAAAGAAGAGGAAAATAAATTAAGAGATCTAATTACAAAATATAGTGATCTTTTTGTAGTAGACGGAGAATCTTTAACGTGTACAAATATAATGGAATGTAAAATTCGAACGAAAGAAGACGTTAAACAAATTTACACGAAGTCATATAGATATCCGAAGATACATGAAAAGGAAGTAGAATGCCAATTAGAAACATTGTTAAAAAATGGAATGGTTAAACATTCAAAATCTCCTTGGAGTTCTCCAGTTTGGGTGGTTCCAAAAAAGACTGATGCGTCAGGAAAGTCTAAATCGAGAATTGTAATAGATTATAGGAAACTGAATGAGTTAAGAATAGCCGATAGTTATCCTATCCCAAATATAACAGAAATTTTAGATCAGGAACGGCAAAATATTTTACGACCTTAGATTTATAGGCAGGAATCCATCAAATTAAAGTACAAAAAGAATATGTAGAAAAAACAGCTTTTTCTACACCACAAGGCCATTTTGAGTTTACTCGAATGCCGTTTGGGCTGAAAAATGCCCCAAGAATTTTCCAAAGGATGATAGATATTGTACTTTCTGGATTGAAAGAAAAATATTTTTGTATGTAAAGAACTAGTTTTAGAAAGAACTATAAAAATTGACGTGTGTGTTTTAAATTTATTCATAAAAGGGAATTTTCCTTCATGTAAATTAAAAATAATTGAAAATAATATAGAGTTTTTTCATTCATTAAATAATAACAGATTTCTATTTGCAATAACAGAAGAAACAAAATACAGATGTAAATGTAGAAATAAAAATAAAGAATTGGGTAAAATTTCTAATATAGGAATCATAAATATTGACGATAGTTGTAAATTTAGTACTTTGGAAACTGATATAGAAACGACAGAAAATTTAAATGAAACAATGTATAATGATGTTGTACACTATGAAACGGAAAATTGTTGTGAAAACATTAAAATAAATGAAATAGTTCCCATAAGGAAATTGCCAAAAATAAAAGGTAATAATTTACTAAATTTAAAAGATTTATCTATTGAGATAAACAATCAAAATAGTTACATTTCGAAAATGTTAATTTCCGTACCTGAAAGAACACAAGGTCTTGCAATCGGATTGTTAGGAGCTATTGTAACTCTTATAACAATATATTTATCAATAAATTGTATTAAAGGCAAAAATAAATTAACTATATTCAATAGATGTTTTGTAAAAAGAGAAAGAAAACCCATAGCTGTTACATGTAAAAATAATTTAAAAGGAGAACCTACTATAATGTTTGAAAATAGTAGAGAATCTACAAATAATATTCATGAAAAAAACAAAGAAATTACAATATAATTATGATTTATAACTTGAAATGAAAAATAAAGAAAAAGACCTTTTTTTAAGTAATAAACAAAAATATATTTATGTAAAAAATTTAATGATACATATATTACAATAAAATTGACGGCTTTTGTTCTTTGAGACTCTCATACATGCATTCTTCGCAAGATCCTTTATAGTTCAGAAACTGTTTCTTAACTCTTTTAAGAGGGGAGGTGTTATGATGATGCTATCTTGTCATTTCAATGTTTGGTTGATTTAAGATCGTGGTATCTGTATTCAGAAAAAGTGCCTAATTACCAATTTGCGTGAAGTGATATTTATTTAACAATAAATTATCAACTTCTGCTGAGACAGATATTTAAAACTACATCGGATAGTTAATGTAAACATCCGTATAGCCAGTGATTTCACGACATGTATATATCGACAATACCAGTGAACCTATTACTGAGAATGTTATCTCAAAAACATATATCAGAACTGATCATTGGTCTTCATTGATACATCATAAAATAACAATAACAAAAACAAATATCGTCTGTATACAAGTATACTGTATCCACATTATGCTTGCTATGCAGATTGTATTAAAAGAAGGAATCTTGTAGGGGAGTTGCTTGGTTGAGATAATCTCAATCGAATTAAAGAGTCCAGCCCCCATTTACATTTAGCATAGATACAAAGAAGTTGTTTCATTTTTGGTTCGCGCATAATAAGAAAATTTGAAGTTGATATATTTGGATAAAAAGTAGAAGTTGATTTCTTGGCTCACGCATAACACGATATTAAAGCAAATTTAGTATGATGCTGGGCATTTTTGCAAAATACACTTATTATCATATTATTTGATTTAGTATCGTGTACAAAAATGCGTTTAATCTAAACTACATCCCGACACAAAAATAACCGGATATGAACCATTTGATATGAACCATCTGGTATTAAGTAAATATTGTTTAAGACAGTAAATTATAATTTTTGATTGATTTTAATGAAAAGTTCAAAAAACCTTTGGCGGGGGTGGGTGTTGAAAATAGATTTTCGAAATTAAATACCTATACGATTATCTTGGTAGGATTTGCAAGAGCGTGAAATTTTTAACTTTTTTTTTTTAAACCAAAACTGATCAATTATAATAAAAGTTAAAATTTTTATTTTTCTATTCATCGATTTAATTTGTTTGTTAGAATTTTGCATATGTATCAATAACTATAGTGCTTAGTCTGACAGGATGCCGAAAACGTCCAACAAGTTCTTACTAGCGAGAACCTCACAAGACTATGAAACATTTTCCTCGTCTAAATTTTACTACTGAAAACTTGCAAGGGTTTGACGTATATTTGACAAGTTTTCCTCGTCTAGATTTTCCCTAAGGAAAACTGACCAGACCCATGTCAAAACTAGACAGAAACTGGGCGTTTTTCTAGCCGGGTTTAAACAATATTTCTTTTTTGTAAATGAAATTGATTTAGGCGTAATTTATTCGCTTTCCATTAAATTTAAATTCGCTATTAAAAATTAGAAATTGATCGATTTTAAGTATTTGTATTTATTCGCCCTCCTTTAACGATTTAATATGAACTCTCCTCTAATAACTAATTGTTTAATTAATTTAAAATTGGTTTAAGCTAAAACGACAAAATCCACACCAAGGAGGATGTTTAGCCATAATAGAGAAACGAACTGTTTCCTTTTATTCACTCTCAATTAGCGTTGACAGTCGATATTTTGTTTGCTTCGTTTTGTAATCATAATGTGCGATGTGGGAAACAAAGGCAAGCAAGATTTGAAAAACCTTCTGGTGCAAAAACAATCTACATTTTTTTTTAATGTTTTTAATGCACTGAATACGAATCAGATCTCAAAATTACCCCATAACGTTTGGTTTTTAAAATTCTCCAATATTGAAGTGGAAAAACTGTTTTGGAACGATTTTTGATTGCAATATAGCGAAAAACCTAAAGAAATTCACCCCAATTACGAGATTCATATTATTAAATCGTATTTGGTCGTATTTTGGGCTTGTGGTTTCCTAAATGGTAAAATATCATCTTTTTTTGGTGCAAATCTTTTGAGAATTTAAGAATAGAGACATTGCGATTCTTGTATTTAAATTTAACAACATAAACAACCAACAGACATGGCGAAAAGAACAAAAGTTGTTCGAAAAGAACACAAATTGATCTTTTCGCCATGTTTTTTGATAATTATGTTGTTAAATTTAAATACCAGCATTTTAATATCTCTATTCGTAAATTCTTAAAAGCATTGCACCAAAAAAGCTGATATTCTACCATTAAGAAAACCACAAGCCCAACATACGACCAAATACGACTTAATAATACAAATTTCATATTTTTCAGTGTACCGAAAAAATTCCGAAAGGTATAGTCTGTATTTCCACTAGAAAGGTTTTTTTCAACTTTGTCGGTTTTGGTTATTCAAATCACACTTTCAGATTACAAATAAAATAAACGCTAATTGATTTGAGAGTGACAAAACAGGCTCAATTTTAACTTGATTTAGTGCTTAATTAATAGTTCATCAGTCAAAATAAAATAAAAATCCTAGAGATATTTTTTAAAGGCATATAAATTTAAAGCAGCAATATAAAGCGAGCCAGTTAACTAAAGGCGAGTCAATGAATCAAAAATACTGAAGTGTTCTTAATGACAATTTTATATTAAACATGATATTAGTTAAAACGACACATTTCAGTTTTGAATAGACTGTGAACAAATTGGCCCTTAAAGAATTTAATTAACTACATTAATATATGTAGTGGCGTAGCGTGGATTTTGCCGCCCGGGGCAGCTTTAAAAAAGTAGTAACGAAGTACCACGGCAATAAAATGATATTAATGTAGGTATACTTGATTCAATAAAATAAGAAATTAATGATGAAACATAACAAAATCTTAATTTAAAAATTGCCGCGGATGCAATGGTGCTACATGAACAGGTACATAATAAAGAATTATCTTGAACTATTTGCATGGAAGAGCAGCCAATAAATACATTTTAAAAGAAATTATAGGATATAGCTTTTTTCAAAACAGTAAAATTGTGTAACAGCTTTTAACCTGGTACAAAAACTTTGAAAAATTTGCCGCCATGGCAAATATTTAAAAACACTGGCTCGCGGCAGGAAAATTTTAAAACTAAATTTTCCAGGGCGAGAAATTTTTACCCGGCATTTTTGAGAACATGTAATTTATTTGGCACATACATTTATTGATCAATTTCCTATTGTTTAATCACCATCCGGAATTTCTAAACACTTTAAAAATTCAGCGAACCAACGTTACTTCATAATAAATTGCATAATATTTAAATTGAAATTCTAAAAAGAAACAGGATACGACATTTTTGTAATTCGTCTTCTTTTTAATAATTGATTCCGAAATCCTTAGTGTGAGGTCACACAAGTTATTGGACATTGATTTTTCATGACTATTCGATTTAAAGATTGACAAAGACAAAGACTTTTTAACTAGACGTTGCCAACAGTTTCCATTAAATTGTAAATAAATTAATACATATGTAGCTAATTTCATTACTGTTTTTCTGAGTTAAATAAATAAATAAATTTAAATAAATATATGTTTAAATAAATTAAATTAAATATGACACATTTTTACCACTGGGGAAATTTTGAATTGGTTTCTTTGGGCTCAACAAATTATAATTAATTTGAAGAATAAAGATTTTTTTTTTTATTTCTTGTCGCCGATTTTGCCGCCCCTGCCCTAGCAAAGTGCCACCCGGGGCCTGTGCACCCCACGCTACGCCACTGCCTAATTGGATTTTGTATGTTATAGGGTGATGTCGTGTGAGGTCAGCCCCCTCTAGTAGTCGGCCACTTAGTTATAAGAAAGAGAATAATAGTAACGGTTTTAGTTAAACCTCCAAGTAATTTTTTTTTCTAAAAGCCTAACTGTTCTTCTGTCTGGGTGCAAAATTCGGTGCCAATGCACGTGCAAGTTTTCTCTTTTAAAATGCCAGTTTGCTTCAAGATTTCGTAAGTCTCGGATGTGTGGTTTTTAGTAAAACAAAATTAGTGGAAGTGTGTTGGAAAATAAGCTATAGCTGCGAAACTATTGAAGGTAAGGGGATTTCGTGATTGTTTTTATGTTATTTATTATTATTATATTAGTATTATTTCCCAATCTGCAAATGTCAACGAACCAGTAAAATTGATTTTCACGTTAAACAATTAAATAACGGATTTTTAAGGACCAGTTAAACATAAAAATAAAGTTAAAGGGCTGACTACTAGTGCCATCACCCTAGTTGTAGATACATATCACTCTATTGTTTAATGCACGAGTACCTACCTTCATACAGAAAGTATTAATTTTCGACTTTTGTGTTTCCGGTTATATCAATTATCTTACATTACCCAGCCTCGTTTACCTTAAAATTAAACAAAACCGTTTTTTAGGAATACTGCCTCTATTAACGAGGTGATAAATCTGCCAGGAGAATCTTTGTGTCTTCAAAAAGTTCTGATCGTCTAGCTGTTCTCTTTCGGCTAAAGATTGAAGGACCCGTCCACTCCTGTCGACACGCGCACATCACACGACTGGTTAAGAGTTGTACGTCACTTAACCCATGCCCTGGTTCTTCAAGACCTGTTCCGCCAGAAAATATACATACATACCTATCCTAATAGGTATTTTATTGGTTTTAAATGTTAATACATATTTATGTATGTAGGTATACCTTAGTAGATATCTTTCTGCATTTGCCTCAAATAATTTGGACGCATCGTAGGTACATACATGTATACTTGTACATTGTACATAGGTACTTCTATGTACAATATGTAATATAGAACTCAATTTTTGATAATTTTGAAATATATTACTATTTTTACCAACAAATCATTTCTATATGTTAATCTTTTCGATAGTAATTAAAAAAACATTTCTTTATTGAAAACGCCTTAAAATGTATAACTTTTCTTTTACATAAGGATATAAATCAGAAAACAAATACAAAACACGCTTTTTCAGCTATACCCGACAACAATTCCTGTGTTTCCTTTGATGCTTTTCTGATGAAAGCACGTTGCCGAGACTTATGGCTAAAACAGATGTGCAGCGAGTCTGCACGCATCTCTGCATGCAGAGCTGCACACGAAACACATGTGCATAGTTTCTGACATTCATGATGCATAATTATGTCACACAAATACATGAAAGCACAGCGTTGCCGATGTGACACAATAGTGTTGGAACGAGATTTTATTCGTTGGTCGATGGCAGGATGGCAACGCACGCTTCTTGGATTCTTAAACAAAAATCACCAACACAAACAATTTTTTTGAAAGAATGGCATGTGATGTCAATATGAGTAATGCCAAATACCAATTATTTAAGATTTTTTTCTTTGCTGTTGTGGCTGCAATGATGCTGCGTAGCAAATTTAGAAATAGAGATATCGTGCTGCGCTGCGCTGCATGCAGACTTTGAGTGTATCTGCTCCCATAAGAACCTGTGTAAATTAATTTCGCTGCATGGAAAACGCTGCACATCTGTTTAGCACATTAAGCGCAACAATATTATAACGTTGGCTCATAGTAAAAACAAATAACTACATTTCAGCATATAAGTGTTACACTGATTATGACTTAATTCAAACAGTCATGGATTAATTTTGAAGTGGGTGCATACAAGAAACGAACCTTAACGTAATTTGCAGACAATCACCCCTATTGCGATTATCAACTATAGACTGATATTTGCTTATTACTGAAATTCGATATTAAACAAGCCGACCGCTAAAAGTTTTGGTCATTGAGAATGATGTAGACCGAATGATGTAGGCCGTCGTTATTTACAAGGAAATTGGCAAAAAATCGATGAATTGTTGATGAGATTTTGAATAAATTGGCTTCTTAAATGCAAAATTTCAGTATTTATCAACTATCCATCAGTAATTGGCTTGGCAATCACTATAGGGGTGAATGATTTCGGTTTTCTTTTGGTGTTTTATTTCACTTGCTTCTTTTAGTATCTTATCTAAAGTTAAGTGTTAATTATAAAAAAAAAAAAAAAAAAAGAAGATGTAATTTGTTGGTGGTCAAATTTCGGCTGGGCTATTCTAGTCCAAGTTGCAATGTACCTTGGTGTTCTATTTTTAAATTTAAAAAATTATAGTTTGCATCATTGCTGTGGTCAAAGTTCGACACTTAAGTTGGCACTCATTTTTGTACACGTACTTGAATCCCTTAACTATCATAAAATATAGTTATAATATTTATATCTTTTTTTAAAGCAACTTTGGTAGTAAATTTAAAAGTTTTGAAAATGTTCACGGAATTACATATTTACATGCCAAGTGAACAATTTTCGAAACTTTTAAAATCGCTACCAAAGTTGCTTAGAAAAAGATATAAATACCATAACCATATTTTATCATAGCCAAGGTTCCAAGTATATGAACATAAATCAGTGCCAACTTAAGTGTCCTACTTTGACCACAGCAATGATGCAAACATTGCTTGTTGCACTTAGCTAACATCATGTTTCTTGCCAAAATTATTTGACCGATTTAAATCGAGTTTTCGAATTTCGTCTTGTAATACTATAGAATATTTGATTCCAATTTTTTTGTAGAATTGGAAAATGTTTGACCTATTTCTTGAGTGTTTAAAAATTACTTAGTTTTTCAGATTTTTTTTTTTAATTCCTGTTTAGATAGCAACACAAATATGACATGCATGAATTTAAAACTGATGTTGAATTTTATAACAAACAAGTTTATAGTGGATGGTTTTTCCCTAAGTTGTATATTTCTAAGATTATAAAGGAAAATGTCGGCAAAAATGGCGTTTTTTTCACTGTTGCATTTTTCTTGCAGCGAGCACAGGTTTTTCGAAGTTGCAAACTTGGCTATAAACTACTCTAACATGCCCCAACAACTTATCAAAAATGCAGAACTACATCGCGCTTTGCGAATTTAGCACTATTTTTTTGTAATTATTGACTGGGCTATATGTCAACTGATTATGAACAATTAGACATAGTTAGAAGAGAAATCGATAAAATTTATCATTTTGACTATGCTAGTATTAGAAACCTACTGCAAAAACATGTTTGATCAGAGAGAGAAATTAAATAAAGAAACCGAAACATGAGGACTTTTTTATTTAAATTCTGAATAAATGAAAACATGCTCTTTAATTGGAAGACATTTGATTTGAAATCGGGATCATGTTGCATATGGTATTTTTCTTATAATTTTATTCATGAACATTTTTACAAAATTTATACTTAATTTAAAAGTATGGGTACACATATTAATATTGTTTCTGGTTATGAACTTTTGAATAAATGTTAACAAAACAAAAAAAAAAGTGAATTTATATGATTTACAATTTTATGAAAATATACACATACATTTGTTAACAATGCTTCGTTGTCTGAAAAAAAAAAAAACGCATAGAAAATATGATGGGATTTACATATGTATGTGTGTCTGTTTTGAAACGGCAACATTTTACTTATAATTATTAAATAATTTTTATCTTATGTAATCAAAACTATATACATAATATTTTGTTTAATAAAGCTAATATGGCATTGAAGTCGAGTTATTTCTGCGTCTAGTCTAAATGAATAAAATCTCTTTTGTTCATATTAAGAACCCTTTATTGTATAGACATAGTTTTAACTAAATCATAAACAAAATTTACCTTCAATATAATAATTATTATAAACCAAACATGAATTATATTTACATTTATAAGAGTTATGGCCTCTTAAATTATATAAATATATATCAATTTTAATCGGTTCGTTTAATTTCATTAATATATAACTTACCATCAATGTTAACTTCAAGCCGACTTTTTATGAATTTCTAGAATTTTATTGAGTTTAACATTATGCTTTTCTTAGGCAGTATTCAACGGTCTTTTTATATTCTATCTACTATAAGATTATTTTTAATTACGCTAGGGCCATTCATGTAGTTATAATAGTGCCAATATTGAACCAATTAAATAATACAGAACAAATTTAATAACTATAATGTTTTACACATTTAAATACAACCTATGAGAAAATTTCATTTTGAAGGATTATGTCGGTCATTTCGGTCTATGCAAGTTTTGGAACTAAAAGCTAGCCGCGTTTTGATTGTCTCACTGTGCGAATTCGGGATTTATAAAAGCTAATTGAAAATAAGCGTCTTTGAATTTTTTTTATTTTTGTAAACGAAAATAAATACCTACATTTGTTGCTCTCAAAAACTAAAACACAATAAATAGAAGCTTTGAAACAGAGATTATGGATTATAGAGATGAAAATCCTCAGCTGTAAATTCGGTTTGGCTACAATCTGAAAAGTCTTTTTTTTCACTGTTTTAACGCATTACTAGTGCATTAATCCGACTTCATCCACGGTTAAATTGATTCTTATTTCTATAATCCATAATCTTTCGTTTGAAATATGTATGTATATTGTATATCGTTAGACATTATATAATTGTATGTGTATTTTCGTGTTTTAAATCATCCTTAGAAATTTAGTAACTAATCTTATAAGTTTATTTCTTGATGAGAAACGATATTTATTTATTAAACTTACCTTATTTATTTGCTCGTTTGATTTTAAAATAATAAATTTATGCAGAGGATTTATTTAATTTGCAAAAGGTTGAATTTAATGTGATAGACAAGTCAAGGAAATTATTTTCGACCATTTGTTAACTGTATTACAAAAAAAAACTTAAAGCAATAAAACTCATCAAACAGCCTAGAATCAATAATTTTTGTACTGCTTCACTTTTCTTTTAAACTACATAAGGTTGCATCTTAATCATAATGAGATAGGTTTAAGTAATTAGGTAAATTAATATTAATAATATCTAACCGAACTTAAATTCCACCGTGGTCTAGGAGTAAGGGCTGGCGCCCACATGCAAATTTTAGTCACGAAACTGTTTGGTTGCTAAAATGAATCATATGCATTTACACGTGCATGTGTGCGCACTTTCATATAAATGCATATGATTCATTTTAGCAACGAAACAGTTTCGTGACTGAAAGTCGCATGTGGGTCCAGCCCTAAGTTTCTTTATTATTACAACATTGAACTTCTAGCCACATGAAAAAAAGGTATGTATCTTCACCAGTTCACCTAACTACATTTTTGTAAATACCTCCTACACACACATTTGTTGTTGGTTTAATTCATTATCACTTTTTGTACGATCCTGTCGAAGAAAATCAAAGACAAAAATAAATGTTTGAAATACGATAAGCCTAAGCGCGCACATGCAACTTTTAGGCTAATCGTGTACATGCAACTTTCAGTCACGAAACAGTTTGGTTGCTAAAATGAATCCCATGCTCTTATATGATAGTCCGCGCACATGCTGAAACTGTTCAGTCATCGATTGAAGCAACTAAACAGTTTGGTGCATATTCATAGTCGCAGATAGACCCAGGTTTAACTAAACTACAGAATACAGACCGGTTTTAATTACAAATTGTTGGTTTTATATTTTTATAAAATAATTAGCTTGGTATACTACACAAATAGCTTCAAATATTTTGAAATGATAACCTTAAAAAATTAGAATCAACGTTTAAAAATTCAACCAAAGCTATGTTTAACTTAGACCCAGGTCTAAAATGACTATGAATATGCCCCTTTGTGATTTGACACAAACTAAACGATCACCCCAAATGAGTTGCATATGCGCGTTTAGGCTAAGGGTACACGCGTACTTCACGAATGTTCTTACATTGTTACGAGTATATCTAGGTATGCATGTTATGTGCGATGTATTTAATCCTCGTATTGATTTTGAAATCAAATATAACCCAATGCCAATACCTGGCACTACATCATTTTTAAAAGGAATCAACTCTGGTGATTTTCGACTCCCCCTTTAACTTCAGTTAGAAATTTAGGATTCTCAATGTTTGATGATCAAGATCAGGCGCCTGGCTCACTCAATTTCAATTCTTTAGCAAAAGCGGTAAAACAGTGAAGTAAAACAGTAGTAAAACAGATCCTCATAGTTTATTTTTTTGTGTCATTTAAGATAGGAGCGAAAATTGTTCAGTAGTTACCTAAATAAGGATGTTTCCTCGGTTTGATTTATTCTTTTGCTTCGCACAAATGGCCGTTACAACTTTAAAGCTTTCAAAGACTTTTGAGTAGAGAAACCCAAGAGCCACGACAAATTTTAGTCAGTAACCATTAAATAACGATTTTCTCTCATAATTTCGAATAGTTTCGATATTAATCTGCATAAAATAAGTTCAACCTTTAAATTTGGAATGCATCGCTTAGCGTCTACCACCAAAAACTCGTATTGACACACTCTATACTCTATCCAACAAAAATAGTCGGTATACAGCAAATATAGCATATTTGACTTTCAATCTGACTGTAATGGATTTCAATAAGATGTCCCTCTCTTAATACTCCTACAGGGTTGCCGTAGTATCACTGGCTTATATAGGAAGAGAATAATGGGGATTTTTTTAAAATATAATATACATAAATATATTATAAAATCCAGTTAAATTTTGTTATGTCTTTTAGTCGAAATTTTTGGCTGCCCCTGCATTTTGGGTCAAACAAGCAATGTGTAACAGAACAGGTGATTTTACATATAAATAAATTTACTAAAAATAGTGTATTAAGTTTTTTAGCACTCAGCGGTTCTAAGGATGTGGTGAAAAACTTCTAACGCTTTATTTTCTAAGATGTCAACCAAATGGGGACTCTCAACCCCGAAAACTCACACTGATTCCCCCTATAAAATAAAAAATCTTCGGACAGACGGCCTCACTGACATGTCCTATATATTATTCTATAGGGAATTACAAACATTGTTTTAAAATTTAATTTAATGAATACAAATCTAATCTAATTGTACATTAAAATTACATTATGCAGGTAGTAACATTTTAACTGTCTTGAATTTAATTTGTATTTGAAAGAAACCGAGAATTTCGTTAAACAGATTTTTTCAGCCAAAGGTTAAAGGTATTGAAGAAGAAAAATCTTTTCTCACAGATATTGAAGCCTGTTTGTTTTGTCTACATTGAACATATTGTACATTTATTTATTATTTTATACATATTTATACCTACCTACCTGCAAAGTTGTAAGTTTTGTTAACTTCTGAAAAGTGAATTGTTTTTCATTTCATAAAAATTAAATATCAAAAATATGAACAAGATGCCAACATATTTCGCAGTTTTTCTTCTTTTATTTGCTTGCTTGCACGTCAGGAACTGACGTGCAAAATTTTTGATATCTCATCATTGCGAAATTGATAATTCAAGAAATAAAAATGTGGGCAGATTTAGTTTTGGTTTTTATTTTGTTGTTTGAAGGCTTGATTAGTGTTCTCTCTTCCTTAATGATATATAAAATGGTGAAACAATTGAACACAAGAGTTTTGTTAAATTGTTGGTGCTTATACGTGTTGTTATAATTGTCCCTTTTTTGTATGTCCGAATGTTTGCTTCTTAAATTTAAGAATTTCTTATTTAAATGTGTAATGCCCAGACAGGGTTAGAGTAGAGATTTAAACCTAAACAAATTACAACGTTTCCTTTGGTTAATTTAAGCCAGTTTAGGAGACGTCCCCAATTGTTTCTTATAACGAGCCCCACTAACATGTATAAATACGTTTCAATTGATTGTTACAACTGTTCTGTACCTACAACAGCTATATAAACAATCAATTTATACTTGAATACAAAATAAATTTAATTACTAAGAACTTGTCTTTTGTTAAAAAGGTAAGTAATGTCAATTTAACATCAACTTTGTTTGTGCTTAAGCTTTTCTACAGATTTCTGAGTTAATGTTTGATGTTGCTTGTATAAATTTTAGTTTGAACAAGACAACGAGTTTAGGTGTTATCTTAAACATATTTATATTTTTCTTATTAATGCGAAGCTTTGTATCGCTTTTTAAAATTATGAAATAATCCAACAAATTAAATATTTAAAAATGAAGATATTATGTCAAATAAAAAAATTAACAAAAATAAAAAAATACAGATGAAGCGATAAAGATAGAAAGAAAGATAATGACTAATTGAGTAAATACTGTATTAAGTAAAAAAAATATGTTTAGCTCTTTTGCTTATTTAACTACAATAATTTTTATTAAATATTTCTTCTGGTTTAAGTTACTTATTTTATCTAATTTTTTAAAATGTTAACTGTATATGTTTTCCATTGTCTTTTATTCAAATATTTATTATTTAAAGGTTTCTAATATTTTATTTGTGTTTAAGCATAATAGTTTTATTAAATTTTATATTAAGTGGCTTATTAAATATACATACATGAAAATATATACATACATATGTTTAATTAGAAAACAAGTGAATATGATTTCCAACCTTCGAACATAATTTTTGTTATTTTATTAAATTTAAAACAAAAATTGTTAGTACCTACAACACTAACTTTCAAAAGTAAATTAACAAATCAATAATAAAATGTGCAGTAAATGACTTACATACATTATAATACATAGTTATATACATATGTATGTATTGTATATGCATGACTATCAAAATGATTTCAAATGCACCTATCCACATAAATTTATAAAAAAAAAAAGAAAAATACAGGGGTTTTCAGTTAGGAACCCTATAGCTTTTAATATAAACAGTAATAATGATGTTATGTTTTCAATTCTTCAACAGGGACACAACAAATTGAATTCTTAAAAATGATGAAACATATTGGGTCGTACTCGTAGTAATTTTTAAACTGTGCTTTGTCTAAGTTAAACCTAGGTTAACAAATTAATAAACTTTTGAAAATATTTTATACAACAATTTTTCAATAAAACCGGGCTGTATTCATTGAACCGAATTTGTCTTAAACTGCAGTTTAGTAAAACCGTAGTTTATTAGTGACTGTCTGACTGTGAATACCCCCAATTACATACATTACATCATATATGTATGTTAATATTGAGCAATTTCTGGACAGGTTTTAGGTTTGAGTACCTCCACGTTATACTACCTTAGGTTTGTTCCCGAGATTTTTGGGCAGAAATTGTTGGTCTGTCAAATTTTAAAGTGTGGGGATGAAATTCTCTCACAGAGAGAAAAACTGCCGAAAAAGTGTGGAACGGTTTCTGGGCAAAAATTCTGCCACACAACTTCAAACAATTATTATTCTTTTAATTTTTTGTATTTTTTTTTATTCCAACGCGAAGCAAACTGAACCGATGACTCTACAACAGTAAATTTTGTATACAACGTACCTCAACCTGGCATTTGACAGACCAACAATTTCTGCCCAAAGAAATTTCTTGGGCAGAATTTGTCAGGAGGGGAAATTGTTTTACTCTCTCGTGAGCGCTCTCTTCTGCCCAAAACTACCAAATTTGTGAGGTGTGGAACAGCATTTGGGCAACAATTGTTGACAATTGGCGGTTTTGGTTAAGGTGTGGAACAGACCTATTATGTCCTTATTTTTAAAATGCGGTCTTAAACCAAATAGAAAGTACCCACCAGAAAAAAAACATGGCTGTGATTTAGTTCATAAACAAGGTATTCGTTATGTTTATTCTAGAATCAGAAAAGAGTATATGCAATATGCATGTACAGTACAGTGCTATGAGCAAACTACATACTTTGCGCAGAAAAAGAAGATACAATTTATGGAATAAATATTTGTGAAATGTATAGATACCCATTTCATTAACCATGACTTTTCGTATTCTTTTAAAGGAAAGTGTATGCATAATGTTTATTTAAAATATCAGTTTCAATAAATTTTAATAATGGTGGATTTACATGTATCTTTGTCTGACTTCTGCAAAAAAAAAAAAGTGGATGCAAAATTAAAAATTACATGGATAGATAGAGGATAGGATAGAGAGAGAACAGAAAAATGCAGAAGATCTTCATACATGCAGATTATAGGAAGTGCCTTAATGCAGATATGAAGACGAACATGTTCATCTTCTTGATGGTTCATGTACATGTATCTTCGTCTGCAAATATGAAGAAAAGTAGAGCGGGACAGATGCATGCCAGAAACCCGAGCGTGTGAAAGAGAACCATCAAGAAGATGAACATGTTCGTCTTTATAACTGCATTATGGCACTTCCTATAATCTTCATGCACGAAGATTTTCTGCATTTTGTTGTTCCCTCTCTATCCAACAAATTTACGTTTTGATCTTGCATCCCCTTTTTATTTGCAGAAGTCGGACGAAGATACATGTAAATCCACCATAATACCATAATATTCCTCAGTTTTTCTGTAAGGTTTGAGTATACGGTATGAATTAAGAAAGGAATCTATAGCCATCAATTATAAGATGTAATTTAAGTTTAAAGAAAAACTTTCACTTTTGGATTAGAGATAATGTTTATTTCAAATAATTGAACTATCAATTAGCAATACCTGTGAAAGGTATATGATTTCGATGGCAGCCACACAAAGGAAACCCAAATAAGTCAAACGTTACTGGATATCAATCCGGCACAAGTATACTCATAGTACCTAAAAGTTGTTAAATATTTTCAATAATATTTTTGAGTATATGTACCTATACATATATACGAGTAGTATAAGTTAAGTTTGTACTTGACTAGTTACGTTGTGTCATCTAATTTAATCATTGGTTGTATTTAATAATAATTTAAGTATTGTGTTTCATTTTATCTCAAAATTGTTATGAAAATAAGATCTCAGTAATGTACTGAACATTTCTCAGCTAAATATCTCAGATTGGCAGTCGAAGTACGGAGGAACAAATTTTGGAGAAACTTGCTCACTTTGTGAACGTGAAAATATGTGAGAACTCATTTTCTATTTAATTTGAAGTTGCTTTGTAACAAAAAACTTGTACAGGTACAGATCGCAATAACATTCACAATTTAAATAGAATGGAATTAGTATGTGTATGCAATGTATTATAAAAAGGCGAATGGAGAATATGAGACGTCGGGCTCCGAAATTCGAACTTTTTCAAAATCTGTTTATATTTATTAATAGCTGTGAATGTTATTTTATATAAATAAATATGTATTAACATTCGTTTGCTCAAATCAACTTTAATTATATATGTATAATTTAATTTAATTGTTTAATGAATATAAGACTCATATTTATAACCAATTTGATTACTTATGGTTATTGAGAACTATAAAACCGGAACCAAAAGTTTGGCTTGAGTTGTAGAGTCATGTGTCGTTGCCATTCCAAATATTGTATGCACCCGCCAGAATCCATCTAACACACGAGACGTGAAAAGATAACCCAATCATATCACCACACAAATGTTGGCGTTTCACACTCCAAATAGTAAAAAAGAAGCGGACATAAAAATGAATTTATTTTTCGTAAAATGAAAGTACTGTTAGAAATCATATATTTTTTTCAGAAAAGGAACAAAGACTATTTTTAAAGTACGAATGTAAGTTATGGCAACATTATTTTGTCTTTATTTATTTTTAATGGCGCAAAATTTTAGTCGATTTAGTACAATGTTAAATCATTTCTAGTATGATACTAGGTTAAAAATTGTATTTTGCTTATTTTAAACGAGTTAAGCATCGTAATATCTCCTAACATTTTACTAAAGTTAAAATCATGAAATCGCTATTTTATCTTTTTAGTATCGTACTTAATCCGTATGCCACTTTGACGTTTATAAATGTCAAAATCAGGGATGTTTGTGAATTTTTTGCAAGAGCTGTCACTTTTTTGGACGTGTTCAGCTGAAGTTTATGAAGGCAATTGGTTTAGTATGATACTAGTTAGAAAGTATTTAAAATTTAGAAAATTTTAGTCAACTGTTAAAGAATTAGAAAAATGTTAAGTAGTATCATACTAAACCATTAATCATAGGCTGTTTAAAATTTTGCGCTAATGGCTTTAATGGGCAAATTTGACGTACATATACAATATACATTTACATACATACCTACCTATTTCCTTCTGTCTGGAATATTAAATTAATTAAATATCCCTTTTTATTTGTAAAAACATTTCTACCTACATAAATACATATATACAGTTGACCATTCTTATGAAGATCAACTAGAGACATAGACAAACAAAAATACTTAAGCACTCTTGAATTTTTAGAAGTTATAATTCACTTATTTATATTTCTGTTTGGAAAATCAGTTAATTTGACGAAATTATCACTTTAAAAAAAAAACTATTATTTTCTTATGAGTTTTTTGATTGTTCCTTACAGTAAAGGACTAGATTACAATGCACCCTGGTTTATGATGTGCATTGTAATCTAGTCGTCTGATTATAGTTTATTTTATACAGTTATAGATTTAAAAAGGGATGAACTAGTACAAATTTTATGAAAAGCAACCAAAAGACTGTCGTTAAAAGCGACTTGTTTTAAAGGACATTTCGTTATAAGTGACATCAACTGTTTGTACAATGTACATAAAGAATTTACCGTCTATTTCTATGTTTGTATCATTCTTTGGGAAGACCCTGCAGGATTAAAAATAAATTAAACGCTCGAATTTACTCTTTTTGTTCAAGGTTATAATGTGGCGCTTAGCATTGAAGATATATGTATGTATGTAGACAATAAATTCGCAATTTGCGATGTAGTTCTGCATTTTTGATATGTTGTTGGGGCATTTTAGAGTAGTCTGTAGCTAAGTTCGCAACTTCGAAAAACCTGTGCTCGCTGCAGGAAAAATGCAACAGTGAAAAAAACGCTACAATCACACCATTTTTTCCAACATTTTCCTTTATAACTTTGAAGATACGCATTTTAGGACAAAACCATACATTATATTCTTGTTTTTCATAAAATTTTCTACAAGACCACATTAGTTTAAAATTCATGTATTCATTCATTTGAGTTGCTATCTAACCATGAGTAAAAAAAAAAATCTGAAAAACTAAGTTATTTTGAAGCGCTCAAAAATTGTCCAATTCTGCTCAAAATTTGCAATCAAATAGCCTAGAGTATTATAAGATAAAATTTTAAAATTCGATCCAATTTGGTCAAATAGTTTTGGCAAGAAACATGATGCTAACTGAGTGCAACAAGCAATGTTTGCATCATTGCTGCGGTCAAAGTAGGGCAATAAAGGTGACTGATTTTTGTACACGTACTTGGCACCCTACACTATCATAAAATATCATTATAATATTTATTTCTTTTTTTTTTTTTGTAACTTTGGTAGCGATTTTAAATTCGCAAAAATGCTTCACGAAATCATTTTTTATTCATACAGTGCAAATTTTTGCAACTTTTAAAATCGCTACCAAGGTATCTAAAAAAAAAAGACATAAGTAACACAACGATATTTTATGATAGCTAACGGTTCCATGTACAAAAATCAGTGCCAACTAAGGTGTCCTACTTTGACCACAATAATGATGCAAACATTGCTTGTTGCACTCAGTTAACATCATGTTTCTTGCCAAAACCATTTGACCCATTTGGATCAAATTTATTTGCTATTTGATTGCAAATTTTAAGCAGAATTGGACAATTTTTGATCTATTTTTTGAGCGCTTCAAAATAACTCAGTTTTTCAGATTTTTTTTTTTTTGTTACGCATGGTTAGATAGCAACTCAAATATAACATACATGAATTTTAAACTAATGTGGTCTTGTAGAAACTTTTATAACAAACAAGAATATAGTGGATGGTTTTTTCCTAAGTTGCGTATTTCCAAAGTTATAAAGGAAAATGTCGGAAAAAAGGTGTGGTTTTAGCGTTTTTTTCACTGTTGCATTTTTCCTGCAGCGAGCACAGGTTTTTCGCAGTTGCAAACTTAGCTACAGACTACTCTAACATGCCCCAATAACATATCACAAATACAGAACTGCATCGCGCTTTGCTAATTTAGCCCTTTTTTTTGTAATTATTGACTGGGCTAGCATGTATAATATATTGTTCATAGTAGAAACAATATAATGTACTTACTCCTACATCCCTATGTGCATACGGAAGTCACCCAAAGATAAAACAATTTTCTCAAAAAATTTAACCCTACTTTTGTAGCATGAACTTTTCGCACAAAAAGCTAAATATAATCACTACTTTAGACATTATGTTTACTATGTTCGAAATCAAAATCATTTAGTCTGTTTTTGAGAAACGTTGCAAAAAAAAAAATCGAATAAGGTACCCTCTCTAGTTGATCTAAAAAAAAAACTCAAATGTTTTCTCTAGCAAATTAGTTCTTAGATTTAATAAAACTATCTACTATTAAATCAATACAAAATAACTGAAACACAGAATAAAAACAATTAAAACCCAGTTTGATTGCGTAATACCAATTTTTAAAAAAATGATTTGAAGAAAGAACCTACATTGTTTGCCATTTTGGAAAATATATTCAAAATGATAACTAATGTTTGTATTTATAATTAACACAGAATTTAAAGGGTGTCACTATATATCCGTTTGTCTATAATTGTGTATTTAGAAGAAAACAAATATTTTTTGTATGGAAACTAAACATATGTATATATATATACAAATGTACATCGAGTTCGTTTATTAAAAATCTTAATAAATTTTTCATACAAATATAATAAAAATCATTCGTTTTTTGCTTCTTCTTGAAGACATTTCTTTAACTCTTTTCAAACATACAGTATCTATACTTTTGCTGCTATTTAGCTTTTTATAAACCCCGTTTTCTGAATAATACTATAGCGAAATATTGTACCTAATGGTTGTAAATTTTTGTGTTTTGTCATACGTTTTAACAAACAATATCGCAACCAAAAAGTATTTATTTTCCTTTTTCTGAACAAAAGTTTAAGTCTATTATTACGTTTTTGAATACTATTTATTGTTAAAATTACCTTAAAAACTCAACTGTTCTAATCAATAGCATGAACAAATTCGCACAATACAATGACACACAGCACACAATTATTTCATTCAAGTGAAGAAATATTCAATTTAAAGCTAACAATAGGTAAGTGAATACATAATCTGTAATAGTATTTTATTCACTTAAATATTCTAATATTTACAGATTGTTTTTTTTTTTTTTTTCTTGTACGAAAACCTATTAGGTTTAAATTCTCTTCTGATGTTCTTTGTTCATGCTATCGAAATTCAATTGCAGCTCGTACATCCTTTCCAATTATATATTTAATGCTAATTGCCTATTTCTAAATTTATCTCAAGTGTGACTTGTAAGTGGTTGTAAAGACGATGAAAAGGATAACAATGGCTGCGAAGACGATGGTGACTCAGTTATAGGATTAAACAACGATGAAGAAGAAAATGAAGGCGACATCGTCGTCAGAGACGATGTTGCAACTAAATTCATTGGATATTATCCTCTGTCATCGTCACGAGCCTCAAAAAGGGTTCGTAACCAGCCTTGGATCATATTCCACCAGCCGGCTGCGAACCCTAGTGGTCGCTATACATCTTCGCTGCCCATTTTAAGCAATTCGAATTTTTTCTTAGCTATTTTTGAATATAAAATATCTATTGGCTGTGAATGATCATATAAACTAGGTGCTTGTAATATAATTAATGCTGTGCCAAGTATACACGCTATTGTGAATATCCAAAGAAATAAGCGGTCCAAAACCATTGCAACATACTTCCAGTCTTCCTCCACCTGAAAGAAAGCACAATTTATATATATATATATATATATATATATATATATATTATATATTATTTGAAAAAAATTATTTTAAATTATTTGTTTAAATGAGCTTATGTACATACATTTATATAATATGTAGTTTAGATAATTTAAAAACAAATATTTCCTTTTAAAGTGAATTTAATTTTTTAATAAAAAAGGATTTAAAATTGTATTCAAAATTTAGTTATTAATTTTTAGTTGCTGGTTATGCATATATTATAGAGGTAGGCACTTCATGAAGATGTATATACCTAGGTCATTTAAATATTATAAAACTCACATAAAAGCAATATATAATAATTATGAAGTAAATATTTTAAGTGGGACAAATTAAAATAAACTGCTTTTTTTACTTGAAACCATGAAAAGTTGGCTACATTGAACTCTAAGAAGAAGTCTTAAAATAATATGGACTCAACATTACAATATTTATAAGTCCCTTACCACCATTTCGTTTTTACCAATCAAATACTGTATGGAAAAAGGTGAGAATAGTTACGGAATTTTATATTTAAGTCACTTGTCGTTGAACAGTTGAAATTGGAAAATTAAAATAAATATTGTAAATGTTCCAAAATCTACAAAAAAAAATTCATTAAATAAACCTAATTATTCAAGCCGATTACAGAATCCGCAAAATTGTATTTTTGGGGAGTTGACTTGATCCGCAACGACTTTGGTGCGGATTTGAAATATCAAAAGTTATATGGAATGTCGGTAACGTAGTTTGAAAAGCCCATCCACATTCCATATAACTTTTGACATTTCAAATTCACACCAAAGTGTTTGGGTATCGAGTCAACTCCCCGGGAATACAGTTTTACGGATTCTGTAATCGACATGATTATTAAAATTTGTCTTCATTTTTTGTTTAATTTATAAATGTTCTTAAAGGCTCAGAAATGTATACTTGTCAATAATTTAATGAACCAAAATCTAACACTTATCAAGAGCTTTGGGTAGGTTTAAAATGGTCTGATATGTACGAGGCATAAACAATGCAAAAGTACAAATAAACATACATTATTTGAAAGTTAAATTTTTTTTCTACACATTTTATTAGTTAATTTAAAAAAAAACTATTTTTTTTTATTTTTGTCTCATTTTCAATATTCTTTTTAACTTAAGCACTTATTATGTTCTAAAAGGTAATTTTTATCAATCTATACAAAAATCCCTCGTAAGTTGTCAGTAGGGAAAATCTAGATAAGGAAAACTTGTCAGATACTTAGCAAGCCCTTGCTGCAGGCGCGAACGCAGGGGGGGGGGGTTGGAGATTCAAATCCCCCCGAAATGTATGAATTTAACTTCTTCGCCATACAATGTCACTCTTAATTTTTGAGTTTTCAGTTTAAAACACCCCCCGAAATTTTTAACCCCCCCCCCCCCCCCGAAATTTGTTCCAGCGTTCGCGCCTGCCTTGCTAGATTTCAGTACCAACAATTTAGAGAAGGGATCGTAAGTTTTCAGTAGGGAAAATCAAGACGAGGAAGACTTGTCAGATACTCTGCAAGCCCTTGCTGGATTTCAGTACCAACAATTCCCTAAAAAAGGAATGTCTCTTGTACACCAAAAACAAAGCACCATGCAGTATCATACGACACTTTTATCTCTCTTTCCTTTGTCTTCTTTTTCATATTACACTTTTTTCTATAAGTGTGACATCTCTGTTATATACATATATGTATTTGTTATGCAATATATGGTATGAAACGTTAGTGTATGAAACTTATTCACTTTCGACATTGAAGTTTTGAACAGCGAGTTAGCCCAGTGGTGACGCATTGGACTGACAAACAGAAGATCGTGGGATCAAGTTCCACATAGGCCAACGTTTTTTTTTTGGCCGACAAGTCAAAAGGGTTTATAATCGCCAAGGCCCTTGTTCTAGCCTGCGCTAGCCCTTGCTAGCCCCTTGCCAGAATCATTGTAAGACTCTAGTGCCTAGATTTTTTTTTCTGCGCGAGGACCTCAAAACATTGATAAGCTCTTATTGTTAATTTTATAATCTTTTTTATAGAGTCCCATCAACCAACCAAATTTTCATGGCTTCTAGAAAAAAATACACGTTCGTTCAGTTTATTTACTTACAACTTAGCTAAATTACAAGCTTTAAAAGTTTTATGTACACTTTTATATATATGAAAAAAAAAATTATTTAAATTTACTTGTGAAATTTGCGTTTTGATTAAACAAGTTAATATATACTCGAATATTATTGAAAATATTAAATCAATTAAACATAGTTGAAAATATGTAGACATTCGGACAAGTTTCTTAAGTTTCTTTGGGGAATATTAAAGTGAATACAAGATAGAAGGTGCAAAAAGTCTATTTTTCCGTTTAACAGTTTTACAATGAAGACAAAACATAGTTTGACTTAGGGTAAAGGCGGGAGATATGGCACCCCTGTTTTGTTTTTCTTATAACTTTAAAAGTAAAAAGGATAATTATTTCAAACATGGATTTATATAATCTGTAGCTAATTAATGAACCAAAAAATGGATTACTAGGGGATTTCACAATGCAAAACATATTTTTTTTTCAATAACTAAATACATTACAAAAATGGCGGGTGATATGGCACCTACTGGCGGGTGATATGGAACTTTACTTTGTAAGTGATTTCTTGCCACAGTTGTTGTTTGTATACGTAAAATGCAATGGGACTTGACAAATTGTGCACTTCCTGCACTCGAAAGTTACAAAAAAACTGTTCTAAAATTAAAACCAAAAATTTATTAGTATCAGGAAGGGTTGATATGGCACCAGTGTAAATGTACTGAATTTGGGAGGATGCCATATCACCCTTTGGACATTGCCACTGTTATTCTAAATGAAAAGAACATTTACGTATGTACGTTTATAGCGGTAAAAAGAAACAAACAGACACGATTCCATCTTTGTTTTTCCGTTAAAACGAAGACCTGACACCGAATACTTTCGTTTCTACACTAAATTTACAAAAATACAAAAAACTAATCTTACAAAAATATCACATTTTTTTTTTTTTATTTTCGGTTGTAGTTTAAACATTTAACAAGCTTCTTGGGTTTCAACTGCACCCGTTAGAAGCTTGTGTGAAACTTAAAGATATTCTGAAGTCATTGTTTAAAAAAAAAGTCATTAAGTGGGAAATATTGAAAGGGTGCCATATCCCCTGTGGTGCCATATTACCCGACTTTACCCTATATTCAATTTTAAAGCTGGGACGTCGATATTTCATATATTTTACCACATCATTTTTTTAAAAGGAGTGTTAATAAGTGTAATCAAAGAAATAAATACATGCAGATATTGAATAACTTCTAATTATTATGCACTCAAAACCAATAGAAACTTACGCTCTCAAATTTGTCCTTATTTCTAACATGTTGCGCAATGAACCGAGAGCCTTCTATTGTTTTTTCCATTTCTCTTGCGTATGGTTTGTCGAACGTAGGACTAACATCGGCAGCACAGCAGCCAGGACTTATATCACCGTTACCCGATGGGCTGAAGAGATCATCATCTCCACAAGGTAGAGGCAGTGCTGATGGCAATGGAGGGTCACCAAAACATGGACCTATGATGCCAGAAGGAGCGATTTCAAAACGGTGCGTGGGTATAGCTGTAATTGATAACGGGTTTTTAAATCAGAATTATTTGTAAGAGTATATTTATTTGAATTGCTTAAAATTATGACTCAAAGGTTATTTTATTTCACGTTTGTTGATTATGGTGTTGTATTTTTATTTTATATAAACTTTCTAATTAAAAGAATCCAAAGAGCTGATCAGAGGAGATTGAAACGAAGTTGCATATTGTGCCTTAAAACTGAGGATTTACGGTTAATTTTCATGTTTTAGATTTTCTACGAAACGTTCCATAAACAACGTCGTTATTAACCATAAATTATGCAAAAAATTCTTCGCAAATACCTAAATACGACACGTTCTCTATAAAATAAAACTCAGAAACAGGCGCAATCCATAACTTACACATGTGCTGTAACTGTACATTACCGAATGTTTCCAAAGATCTATTAGTGCATCTAAATATTTTGTATTCAAAAGGAATAAGCAAAGGTATGTAGGTATACCTATACACTTTTATAAATTAGATGAAGATACATTACATAACGATGATGAAGAACATTCGATATAAATTAATTGGGCATGTGTGCTCTCAAAATGTTTAGTTGAGTAAAAAAAGACGTCTGTGATAATTTGAGCTCTTAACATAAATGTTAAGACATGTCTCATCCAGTGGCGGATCCAGGGGGGTGGCTATAGGGGCTAAAGCCCCCCCCACAGCCGGTTCTTAAAATTGATTGAAATATAGAAATTAGAATCAGGAGTCAGAAAAAATAACGAGGCTGGGGCTACGCAATGTATATGCTACTTATTTTTTTTCTAAGCCCCAAATTAATTAGGTTGGGGCTGAATTCTGAAGGGAATTTTACAAAAAACAAGTTCGGGGCTACGGATAATTGAACGAAAAAAAAAACAGCTCGCGAGTAGGGCTTGACAAGAATTGTACAAAAAAACGTGGTCGGGGCTAAGCAAAAAATTCCTTTAAAACTTACCTTATCCAGAAAATGTTTGCGCTTGACTCAAGGGACTGTCAAGTCCAAGTTGGGGCTAAAGCTTAAAGAGATAATTGAAAAAAAAACGGGGTCGGGGCTTAACACTTAACATGCCAAACGAAAAAAATAATTCACCCTATGAACTTCGCTTACTTTGCAAAAAAACGAAATTGGGGCTAAAACCCGTGAAGAATTTGGGAACAACAAATCCAAATCTGAGTTTTCTCTGGCCACTCAGAAAACCATGCGTGTGAATATTTGCAGTCCATCTAGACTGACGTACAAATTTACTGACAGATTTTTTTTTTCTGGTGGTTCAAAGCTTGACGGGCTGAAAATTGAAGGTATATACATTTTTTTTCTATCTCCACTTAAAAATATTTTAAATGTTAAATACTACAGATGTTATTGTATGTAATATTGAAATCATTTTAAACCGGGGATAGAAGCTGATATAAATGCACAAAAAACAAGGCTATTCTAAAAGGAAAAGTGGGAATGCCAAAATTCAATTATTTATATAACTGTAGATTTTCACAAAAAAAAAACTTTAACCTAAACTAAAACTTTTTTATATTAGTTATGTATAAATTATAAAAATATATAAATTATAAAATAAAATCAACATCGTTAAAATAACAATAGTTAAAATAATTTGTTCTTCTCTTTTCCCTCTGACAACGAATGTTACATTTCCTCGTCACTCGAAAACATTAAAAAAAAAAATAATTTCAAATAGAAAGAAATATAATAATTTATTATTATTATAAAATGGCAGTTATCAATAAGATTTTAGAATGGTTATTACGATCAAGTGTTCTGAACGCTGCACTGATAGAACCAGAGCCTACAGCAAATTTTGGGAGTGGATTGCTAACTAAAATATGAGTATGATGGTTTGTGGGTGCATATGTCGCGGTATCAAAAACAACTGTCTGGCAGGTTTCTTTTTCACCCTTTGGCGGGAGTGGGAGTTTGAAAATAGCGATTTTCCAGTTTATTTTTTCATAGGTATTACCACTACAATAAATTTAAAAAATATATTATGTGATGCTCTGTCATTTTCTTTAAGTCAAAACGTCAAAATCTTGGCAATCCAACCAACAGAACTCAAGATATTAGGTTTTTAAGCGAACCTTAATCGATTTTTTTGGAGACTTTGTTTTGTTGATTTTTTGTGTTTTATAATTCTCCAAGAAAAAGACGATAAGGTCCCCTTAAAAAGCTTATATTTTGAGTTCTATTGGTCGAATTGCAAAGATTATGATGTTTTGACTTTAAGAAAATGACAAAATAAACTGGAAAATCGGTATTTTCAAACTCCCACCCCCGCCAAAGGCTGAAAAAGAAACCTGCCTGTTGTTTTTGATACCGCGATATATGCACGTACAAACCATCATACTCATATTTTGGTTATTAATCCACTCCCAAAATTTGCTGCCGGCTCTTAGGCTATGAAGTTTAAATTGCAGAATACATTCGTTTAACTAGAACTACAGAATTATCTAAGTTCAAGGTTTACTTTGAAACCGAATCAAGTGCTGAACTTAAGTTTAAACATAAATTGTAGTTTAACTTGTGAAACTGGCTATTAATGTGTCAAACTGGATCTACCAAGCCCCCCCCACAGCCTAATCCTAGATCCGCTACTGGTCTCATCGCAGGTTTCGGTCTTTCATACGATGTATGAAACAAAAAAAAAATCACCTGTTTTTGTTTTAAATTAAAAACAAATGCTATTTTTATACTATATGAATAGAATATACATATGTACTGTACATACCTATATGTATACATGTTAATTCTATCAGTCGATTTTGACAATCTCTAATTACATATTTACAAAAGGTTAAAGTTATTTTAAATCATATTTATACCTTTTTTAGGATTATTTGCTGGAACGATTTTTTTTTTTTTTTTTTTCAAAAAAAAAAAACACGAAACCAATACTTGCCTTAGCTATAGAGGCAGTAAAAAGTCATTAAATTTGTTTAAATACTTGTAGTCTAAGAAAGATAGGATCTGACCGAGAACAAATTAATTCATGAAATTTTATTGCTGGTATCGACGCAGAATTTTATCCTCAACAACATATCCAAAGTCCCCCAAAATCCCCGCATTGGGTTTTTGTATAGACGCATTTAAAGAGTTGGAGAGGGATGGGAGGTGGGAGGTGGGAGCTGAAAATTTTGTTATAATACAAACTTATCATATGACACATGTTTTTTGGGTGCTTTAAAACGCTGATTCTAAAGAGACCAAAACTAAAAAGATAAATTTATCCTGTAGAAAAATAAAGTCCTTTTTATAGAATTATTACTTTTTTTCAAGTACAACAAGTAAAATATTACCCAAAACCATTTTAAGATAATGGGATATTAATGAAATTGGGTATAAATGTTCCGTTTGTCATGTTTACTAAGATTCAAAAGAGCCCCCAAAAATATCTGTGGTGAAAGGGTGTTTTTTTGAGTGCGAGATGTTAGTGCGTCATTATTACCATAACATCTGTGAATAAGTTTTGACACTGATGAAATTTGCTAAAAATATTAAATATGTCATGTTTTCCAAGTATCAAAAGAGTCCATTAAAATAACTTAATCCAAAGAGTTTTTTTTAGAGAGTTTATATTTGACCTGTCCTATATACGGAGCAAAATGTTACGTCTTACGAAAAATTGTATTTTCGTATAATCGAGATGGTACATATGATATATGATTTAAAGGTATTTTTTAACGCCGGATCTAATAAAAGAAAAACCAATATGATAAAAGCACCCTAAAAAAAGTTAGATTAATTATGAGAAGCAAAAATGACTATTTTTTCAGTTAAGCAGGTCAAACATTACACCACCAAAAAACACCCTTGGACCTTAGATATTTGTATGTTTGTTGTGCCAATATAAATTTAATATTTTTAGCAAATTTCATAAGTGCCAGAATTTGTTCATGGATGTTATGGTAATAATCACTCAGTTGCATCTCTCCGTCAACAACCTTTAACCACAGATATTTTTGGGGACTCTTTTGATTCTAAGTAAACATGCCAAATTAAACATTTATACCAAATTAAATTAATATCCCATTATTTTAAAATGGTTTTGGGTAATATTTTACTTGTTGTACTTAAAAAAAGATCAACATTCCATAAATAGTACTTTAACATTCTACAGGATACATGTATCTTTTAAGTTTTCATGTCTTTAGAATCAGCGTAAAAAAGCACCCTAAAAACATGTGCCATATGATAGGATTTTTGTTCAGCTTGATAAACTCCCGCCTTCTCCTCCTCTCAACCTCTTTAAATGCGTCTATACAAAAAACCAATGTGGGGATTTAGGGGGACTTTGGATATGTTGTTCAGGATACAATTCTGCGTCAATACCAGCAATAACATTTCACGAATTAATTTGTCCCCCCTTGCCCATATTAAATTTTCTGTCTTTCCTAGACTATTGTTAGTATTAAGTACAAAAGTACAAAGAGATTTTTTTCCTCATATTAAGAGGTCAAAATGTTCACAGAAGTCTTATCTTGATTAACTGAAGCTTATGCGTATGGGTGAGTTCAAAAAAGCAGGAATGCTGCATGACTGCAAAATACAATTGTAAAAAAATGGTACCATTTACGCAAGTTTTTAGTAAAATTTGATGTCATTGTTGAGAGGAAACATTAATTCTTCTAAGACAGTAGAAATATTTTCTAACGGACAGTATTTATCTGCAGAAATGGAAAGTCAATTTTGCAGTTTTACTGAATTCCTGCATTTATTAATTCGGGGTATGTTAACCGGAAAATCGAAAAAAAATCTGAAACGGTTTAACGCATGTATCTATACACAATTGTAACCACGTACACAATATAACGTTGTGAAACGAATACACGAGTTTTTTTTTAAATATAAATAAACGGAAACAAAAATACACGACTGCATCGCACTGCTGCCTGGTAGAGGTACAAAAAGATTCAATATTTGAGCATATTTGCAGACATTTGGTCCCACAGAAAACGACTTTAACCCCATATTCCTTGCTAGGGCGCTCAGCACTTTAATAAATATAATTTCGAAGCTCCAATAATCTTGCACTGCATTTAAAAGACCTGAGGTCTTACAGGCATATTATTATTACTAAAACTTGGTATGTGGGTGCCATGGTATACATTAGAGTGGTCCTTTTAAAAGCCATTGTCTTATTTTGAAAGACGCACCCCCCTAATTTGTTGTAAATAATTTAAAAAAAAAAATTCCTGTAAAATTTGAGCTCATGTTATTAACGGTAACCCGGTCCCCAAGTTGTCTGAAGTTTTATATGGAAAATCCCACGTACATTTTGGGCATCCAACTTTAAAAATTCATAACTTTAGTAATGATTGATAAAGAAAATTAAATTTTTGCACATATGTAGTAACTTTTGTCATGTTAAAAAAATGTATTAAAAAAAATGTACAACATTAATTAAAATTAAAAATTAAATAAAAAAAGATATGTTTGTTTAAATGGCTATAAGTAGGGAAATAACTGTTGTAAATTTTTTACTGATACATTTTTATAAATATGACAAAAGTGACTACATGTGTTCCAAAATTAAATTTTTTTTATCAATCATTACCAAAGTTATGATTTTTCAAATTTGAATTTACAAAAATACATGGGATTTCCCATGTTTATTTCCCGATTTAACGTTAATATAATGAGCTAAAATTTTACTGGATTTTTTTTTTTATTTATTTAGAACAAATTGGGGGGTCATTCATTCTAAGTCATTCAAAATAAGACAATGACCTTTAAAAGTATCACCCTAGTATACATACATAATGTAGGTATATGCATATGAAAATATCATAACCCAAAATATACCATTAACCTATACTGCTCTATCGCATCGCTCCTGAAGTTTATTTGACAATACTTGTCAACAGATATAATGTACAAACATACATACATAAAGTGCCCGATTACACGATTCGTTTTTTCGGTTGTTTCGTCTTTCGTCTTTTTGACAAAAGCAAGTTTTTGACAGGAAGCAAGTATCGAAAGCAGGAATGAAAATTTCAAGTCTTTTTCTGGTTGAACTCTGACGTTTCTGATTTGGCAACCACAATGCTCCTAGATGTTAGCTAAAAACGATTTGAACAAAAATTATTGAATTGAAAAATTGTTTTTCGTAATTGGATACACCTAATATACGGTTGTATTTGAGCAGTAAGTGATTAAAAAATATTTTTATTTTTTACTACTGAATATTTTCTTACAAAACAACCCCAAATTCCATGAACGTCAAAATAACGAATGGAAGTACGTACGTATTTTCGAGAACCATGTGATCATGAACGTTCGTGCCTGTCAAAAAGACGAAACGAACGGAAAAACGAACCGTATAATCAGGCTCATATACATATGTCATTATTTATTTATAATTATTTTTTCTCATTTTCACAATTAAATATTTCGTGTAAATTGGCCAATGATTTTTGTTAATGTAAGTTGTTGACGATCACATTCAGAGCCATTGGGCCCTAAACCAATAATCAAATTTAGTAACGACTTAAATATTTGTCCATAATTGTATTTCGCTCTAAATAACAAACCAACCATGGTATGACTAAAATATTTAGTTGGACATTAAATAATGAATATTACATGGCGTGGACTCTAAAATATGGAACATAACATGTATGGTTCAATTTTTATAGTCCATACCATTATGGTTTATTTTCCTTAAATATTTAAGTCGTTACTTAATTTTATTATTGGTAGGGCCCATTGTTTTTATTTTCAATTGCACTTGTTATACCTATATGTTCTTATTAACTGTTATTTTTTACTGTTTCAATAAAAATATCCTGAAGAAATCTCCGTGAAAACAAACAAGTGAAAGTAATCTTGTTTTATTTCCCTTATAGTTCAGACATTATTCCATAATATCTACTAAAATTAATAGGTCTTTCTTTTTAAACATTACCTAAAGTTTGAGGATTCTTAAACCAAAAATTCGAACAAAAAACTTTCTACGTTTTCCCAATGCTTAAAATCGTAACAACGCATTATTGCTATATTCTCGACTCTTATGAGTCGTAATCGTAAGTATATTGTATTGTGTTTAATTTTGTAGAAAGACATATTCTCTTAATCTTTTCTACAAATATTCTTGGTATCACATATATAAATGGCTGTCCAAAAAATTCTTAAAATATAGAGTTAAAAAAAAAAGTTTTTTTATGGTTTATCTCGCATGTTATGGAAATTAGTCACTTACCTGGTATGCCATAATCACCACTAAATCGTTTTGTATCATAGTTAACGAATTTCTCGACGTCTGGGGGTAAATGAAATACATCTGTCAATACTTCAGGCTGCTGTTCATCTTCATTTTGTTCATCTTTTTTCGGTCTTTCAATGCATAGAACTTTTGGTAAAATTTGAATAAACAGCCTTTGCACCCAGGGCGCCATTTTATGCGTTACAGGTGATCTAGATAAATAAAATAATTAAAAATACGAAAAGGCTAATACAAAAGTATGAAACTCTAGACATGCCAATTTATAACAGTTATAACATTTTGTTTGATATTAAAGGCACGCGCGGTGAGAAGAAAATAAGTTAAAACTGTTATACATTTTCATGAATTAAGTCACTGCCAAAAAAAAACCGTACCTAAAGTTGACGTTCAATACAGCAATTGTCACAACTACGGATAGAGTGACTAACATCATAGTGAATAGCAGATATTTTCCAAGCAATGGTACTGTCAGCGATGTTGGGGGTATAATTTCAGCGAGTAGCAAAAAAAACACAGTCAACGATAGAAGAATACTGATACAGAGTGAAATCTTTTCACCTGAATCACTTGGTAAATAAAATACAAGTACTGATAAAAATGATATACCAACGCAAGGTATTATTAAGTTAACGGTATAAAAAAGTGTTTTACGTCTCAATGTTAAATTAAACACAATATCCAAGTAGGGTTCTTCACAACAACTATAAAACTTTTCATTTCGTACTGCTGGTACTCGCATTATATCCCACTCTACTGATATATAATAATCCTGTAAATCGATGCCAACTTCGATGTTATCCGAATCGGCAGTCTGTTTGAGATGACGTAAATCAACCTATGATTAAAAAGTACAATCAGTTATTTGTTTATTTAGTTATTAAGTTACTTTTTTAAATATTTATATACATAGGTATGTATGGAATGTGCAACATTTATATATTAACTATTTGACCTTGAAATAATAACACTTTCTTCTCTTTTGATGTTAACAATAAAGTTAGGAAACCTAATGATATTTTTGTTTAGTTTTACTTAATTAAGAGTACCTATATTTAGGTATAGGTTCTTGTGTTTAATTTCGTCATAAATATTTAATCGAATTCTGTAAACCAAATGGATTTACGTATTTTAGGTTTTAGATAATTGGACATTGTAGAAACTACTTTGTTCTTATTATAAGATTTTTTTTCTTGTATGGTCCCCATCTATTTACTATACCTAACCATAGTTTTTTGTCCCTAGCAACCCGCTAACAGCAACTAAAGTTGAAAAGTCTTAAAAAATCAAACAATTTTCTTTCCTCCATTTGAAACCAATTTGAGGTCATCCCTTATTTTCTCTTCATCTCTACTTGTGGCCCAGTAAGAATCAATGGTGCCTCTACGTATACCACAGCCGTAAGTCTAGCGTTATAATTCGACTCACCAATTTTCTGTTTTCTGTTTTCAAATAATTTTTTGGACAAATATTCGTCCCTTAATGCTAGAACTAGAACTAGATAAACGGATTTATTTTTTTTTTATTAAGATGTTCAAAAGGGTAGTTATGTGCATTTAAGAAGACACAAGCGTCCACCGGTTTTTCTCAAAACCCACCTCTGTCTACCAACTCCTACTCTCACCTCCTTGTGGTGAACATCGGGTGTCTCAGCTGTACCTCAGCTGGAGACGGGGTTTTAATACCCATGGAAAGCTGTTGGGGACAGCCAACGAGAGAGGGGGGAGGAGTGTTTCCACTAAGGCACTTCTCCTTTCATCGAGGCGGCAGTGGACGAATTCTCCAGATGGAATCAACGGTGGCGTCTACAGTTCCAGTTAGGTTGAACTACTTACTGAACATCTTATATGGGCTACTTCGACATATTCGTAGCTCAGGATTATAAGGAGCGGTTTATCCGGCTCCCTACCCTTGGAGTTATATGAAGGGTCTGGTCCTCCAGGTCGGGGGTTGTGCGTCGGGGTAACTTCCATACCACGTAAAAAAAGTTTGTTCCGAAACAACTACAAGCCTAAAGTTACAATTTTTAAGATAGCAACCTAAGGTACCTAAGGACGACATTTTAATTCATTTCTTGTTTTATTTCCACCAATAGGCTATATTTTGCTGTGCTGCAATTTCAAATTTAGTTAACTATAGAAACATAATAAATGTGTAGTACCTGTGTACATAATGTGTACGTAATGTACATAATGTACATGTCGAGATATTTTAAAGGTTAAAAATCGAGCTATCCATTCATTTGGCGTATTGATTTCGGGTAGGTATACATTATTTTGCTATATTGCTAAACATTTTCTACAGAAAATTTTAATGTTCTTAGCCAGATAAAACATTCGATTTGACGCTCTTAGCAAAACAGAATTGCATAACAGAAATAGGGGTATGACAGAAAATTGCATAGTTTAGCGTTAAATAAATATATACCTATGGTTCATGGCTTTAACCGATTTTCTTGTTTACTAAATTGCGTTTGAAAATTTACTAAAAAATATATATTATTTTATTATTATGGATCCCGTATCACAAAATCCCGCGTAAGGAAATCTCGCGTCACGAAATCCCGCCTAACAAATTCCGACCGCGCTGTTTTAATACCAAAGCCACATAACTTTATCGATTTAAAGAACAAAGTACCTATAGAAGACCGGACTGTTTTCCACATGCAGTACTTTAAGCTAAGGCCACTCAAATCTGTGCAAATCACCGTCCAATAAAAAGAAGTATTTAACAAAGAATAGTTTCTGTTCCGCAATAAAATTCAGTGCTTATTAAAAATCGGTATATGTGTAACTCCTCGATGGATATGTACTGTACTTGTACTGTACATACATAATTTGATTTTAAAGAAGTCTCTAGCCGTAAATCGTGTTTAAAGAGAAGAAAAAATGGGGATTTTAAAACTTCGGTTTAATGTCAACAGAGGATTTAAACTTCTTTTTGGGTCCACTAACCCACTCACGCGGCTTTGTCGGTCCGCTTTGATGATCAGTCTCCAGGCAGGCGCCAATATCTTGCACAACATTAATTGAGTGGCCCAAATTTCACATAAAAATATGAATTATTATAAAAATATTTCCCAAAATTAAATGGTCCCACAATATTTTTTTAATTTATTTATTATTCATCATATATGCGCATCTTCTAGTTATGTTTTGGCCTAAGACCAGAATTAGTACGTTTTTAATACATATTTCGTATACAATATTCAAGTAAACGACTAAGTATTTTATAGTTAGACTTGTAATTTTTTAATAATTGTCGGCACACTGTGGTGTATGCGTATTTTTGTATTGTATTTAATTTTTGTTTTTGTGACGAGCAAACTACAGGTTGATTGCAACAAACGTCTTAAAGATAAGTTGAAATTAATTTGTTTGAGACTGTGGTGAATATGTAAGGTACGTAAAATAGATCTACTCCGTATTTTGATGTTCTTTTCAACTATTTTGCAATTTCAATTATTTTGGAATTTTGTGAAGAAAATTTAAAAAAAAATATATTTAATTGTTTATAAAAAATATGTTTCCATTAATAGGTACACAAAAGTAGGTTCTTTTCAGAAAGTATAGAAAATCCCACCAAAAAGTTATGTTGGCGGAATTTTTTTCAATTGGAATCAGCTACGCGGCGGAATTTTGTGCGGCGGTATTTCGTTATCCCAGTTCAAAGAGGGATCAGGAACCAGCACTCTCGGTGAGGATGAACATCGGACATGCATACCAGATTCTATCGGCGCGCCACAGCAACAAAGGAGCCAGAAACAAGCTTTGATTGAAAATTTTATTACAAAACAAAAAAGATTCAAAGGTATTAATTTTGTTTTCCAAAAACTAATTTAGGGAAGTATTTCATCTCATTTCGTTATGTAATAAATAACAACATGAAAGTCCACTTAAAAGTTATATTATGATCTAGTTCTACTGCATAATGTGCTAAACAGATGTGCAGCGTTTTCCATGCAGCGAAATTAAATTACACAGGTTCTTATGGGAGCAGATTCCCTCGAGAGCTGCATGCAGCGCAGCGCTGCACGATATCTTTATTTCTAAATTTGCTGCGCAGCATCATTGCAGCCACAAAATCAAAGAAAAAAATCTTAAATAATTGGTATTTGGCATAATTCATATTGACATCACCTGCCATTCTTTCAAAAAAATTGTTTGTGTTGGTGATTTTTTTTTTAATAATCCATGAAGCCGGCGTTGCCATCCTGCCATTGTCCAACGAAGAAAATCTCGTTCCAACAATATTGTTTCACATCAGCAACGATGTGCTTTCGTGTATTTGTTTGACATAACTATGCATCATGAATGTCAGAAACTATGCATGCGTGCAGACTTGCTGCACATCTGTTTTAGCCATAACTATACTTATTATTTATTTATTATTTTGCAATGATATTCAAAGTTGATCTTACCATATATCCATCATAGGTCCATGATCCAAACTTCATGAAGCAGGTTTGTTCATCAAATGGAAAATATTCAACGTCAATTTCGCAAAACGACTTATAAATAGCAGGTGGTTTCCATACAACTTTCCCCGTATGATGTAAGATTGCTTTAGTCATTATTGTCACTTCATAATTGCCGTCGGCGCTAAAATGTTATTTACATTTACATATATGAATAAATATAAAAATTTAATAAACAAGTTTGTCAAAATTGCACTGTTAAAAAAAATTAAATGTGTAGAGCTTAAGCTAAGTGTTTGGAATCTCTCTAAACCTCTCTTTCAAATCATTTGTTTAATGCAGATAATGTACTAGGGTGGGAGTGATTTTGGAAATTAAAGTAATTCGAACATAACAAAATAGGTCCCATCTAAGATAAATTCATACGCAAGAGTTCTTCCTTTTTTGCATCAGATCATTCTAATTTTTCAACAATATTTTAAGACTAAGATTTTAAGTACATTAAGGTGATTAACATGTACATATAATTATTATGCAGTCTGAAAACTATCATTGAAATTTTAAATTTATTTGGTGCAAAAGTAAAACTTAACACTATTAAAATATCTAGGCAAAAATCATTCGAATGATAACCCACATAAAAAAACTTCACTTTGTGCTTAAAATATTCATTCATTTCGCTTGATAAATGTCTCAAAGTTGAAGTTGAATGTCTACAATTAACTTAAGAAAGTCAAGCCATATGTTTGAGTTAATTTGCAAGCCGAATCCATGGCATGGGCGATACTAAATCAATGCCGCTTTTTATTAGCATAATTGCCATCCATTTTGCAACTATTGCAAAAGCCACCATAATCGCTTTAAACTCTGAGGGATGTACCAGGCGATCATGTTACATAGCAGGCTTAACCTTATCGTTATCATAGTTATGTTACTTCCACCCACTTTTCTTGATCATCAGAAAATGCTTTTGGAAGAAAGAGTAAAAGAGCAAACAAGTTGCTAATGATTCATAGTCTCCTAAGAGTAATCTTAATAACCCTATAGGTATCTTAGTATAAAAATCATAAATTAATAAATAAGAATTCATTTTCAAAATGAAAAAAAGTCGGCTTAAATTTCAAAACTTACTTATTATATAAGACAATATCTGGCAGCCAAATGTGTTCAGAAGGTACATGGAGGGTATCCACGCCCCCGTAGTCGTCAGGATTCCATTTCAGTTTATAATCGTTCCATTCCTGCAATAGTTTACATTGTGTTCTGTTATTCAACAAAACAATTTCCAAGCAAGAACAGTGAATAACATATAATTATGTAAATATAATTTATTTTTTCTCAACTATAACTACACCTTAAACCTTTTAAATTACGAAATGGGTTAAACTGGAGTATAATTGGTAAATATAAGTTATTTTATTGTATTTAAAATTATAATTGTTAAAAGTAATTAAACAAAGTATTACTGTCTCGCAAGAGCTTGATGGGTCTGAACTGGTCTGCTACCTTGAGACACCTAGAGCTATTTATATGTCGTCGAGTGCTAAAGCTAGAAAAAAGAACGCTTCGAACGGAAAAAAATTAATGTCTCAAGATTGCCCACTAGTCGAGCACTCTAGCCCTGAGAGTTCGCGTCCATAATAAACGGATTACAATACATTTTTAATGAACAAAAGCTATTTTACCAACCACCATTCGTTTCAGTTCGGGGTAGTTACGAATTGACAAAATAATGCTTACCTGTTCCACCCACACATTTGTTGTCATAATTTGATTTTTTAAGTTCTGAAATAAAGATAGAAACAGTTTGAAGATTTTTTTATGAAAATTATAATAAACATTGGGTAGGTACGCCTAGATGAATAAGAGGACTCGCAAGTAAGGCAAGTTTCTAGTCTTTGACTGGTCAGCTATCGAAAAATTGACTTCAAATGCAGGCAACTTTTATTGGAAAATGAATGGTAAGTTAGCAAAAAATATCTGCCTTAATTTTAAATCAAGTGTGTTCTTGTCAAAATTTTCATTTGTGAAATTAAAAATCAATTTAACTTTTAATAAATAGCTTGTGCGGTCGTGGTTAATAAATGTATCCATGTATTTTGTATCCATGTTGAGGATTGTCTTTTTCTAATACTTTAGTATTGAAAAAAAGTTACATATTAGTATGATAAATTACACGATGTCGAAAAAAAAGTTAGCTATTTTTAGGGAAATTTACGTTCAATGGATGAAGTTTACTAAATATGAAGTCCCTTATGTCTCCTGAACGTACCAGTTGACGGTGTTAACATTGGACTAAATCTTCCGACTATTTTTGACTTCTCTAAAATTTATCTCACTCCCACTTCATGGTTAGAAAGAGAAAAAAGTAGTAAATTTTTAAAAAAATAAAAACTTGTGGATTATTTTTGACGTTCTCTTTTGTAAATTCGGAGGAGTCAGTCCAATGTGAACACCGTCATTCAAAGAATTATGTACAACTTTGCCTGACATTCAATCTAAGTCAATGACTGATTGACGTTTGGGATAGTGTTGATTTTTTTTTTTAATCCACACAAGTTTTACAAAAGCAGAAATTCTATTAAAATAGAATAGAAAATATTTCAAATTTTATGCCACTAAAACACTTATTATTAATTGCAAAACACACTCTCCTTGTTATCAATAATTTGGTTTACATAAAGTCAAATATTTAATTACTAAATTATTTTAATGGAAATTAATATGTACTTACAACATCTATCAACTGCGATAGTCTAAGCCCCATTTTGACCGTTAAACGATCAGAGTTATTGCCAACTGGTCGGATTAACCGATTATAGTTACTTAGTAAATCGTCGTATAAACGTTTTGCATCAGGGTTGCCCAGGCCGCCGGTGGCAAAATGTAGCGCTATGAATAAAGCTGCAAACAGCAAGCTCCCCATCTTAGGCCAGGTCCACCCCTTAAAATGATAGAACAAAAGAAGTGAAATAATAAATATTCGAGTGCATAAAATGAAAAAACATTCACTATAATACATATACGAGTACATACATGTGTATACAGTTTGGTTTTCGCAAAACATAACGTAAAAATATGGTGACCAAAAATAATAATAAATAATTATAATATATGTATGAAACTACAGAATAAAATAGAGCTCCCACCAAAGCAAAAAAAAGAAGAAACCTTCTGTTTAGATTTTAGTAGTTTTGAATAGTTTTCAGCTAAATAGTACATAGGTACAAAGTTGGACAAATTGGAGAGAAAAAATTACTTTATGATGATAGCCCTTTCAATATAACCTTACTTATAAAACCTTACGTTAAAATATTTAAAATGTTCGGGCTTGTAGTTCTACGTCGTTTTTTGATGTATCTTTGTTTAGGTAGGTATGCAGCGTTAATATGAACTATGTAATTTTTTGAATGAGAAAAAATTCTGTACGATTTGTTTTTTGTGAAAAAGGATAGGTAATTCTCAAGATTTATGTAGTCTTGTTTTATCTTTGCACCTCCGGACAAAATGTCGAACTCAGATTCAGAACTTCGAATTAAAATAAAAACAAAAAAAAGTCACTCCGTATGTGTTTCATTCAACATGTTTTTTTTTTTTTTTTTTTGTTATAGTTGAGCGCGCACTAAAGGGATTTTGGTTGCCCTTAAAATGTTTAAACCCAATGCAAGCGAGCCTTTTCACACCAAACCCAAAACCGGGTTTTCGGCAATTTGTTTACGAAAACTTGAAATGCGTTCACACCGAAAATGTACAAGTTTTCATTTGACATTTCATTTGTTTTGCTTGAACAGAATGGTTTCGAGGAAGGGCCGCGCCGCTTTGAAAATTTTCAGTGCCACAGAAAAGGGAAAAATCAAAAGTTTTATGTGCAATTAAAAGACAATTTATTCATATTGGAATTTAATAATGGAAATACAATCAATCCTGATTAGTTATAATTAATTTATTTCTTAACCGGTCGATTTCACGTAGTAGTTAGGATGCGCGACACTGCTTCGCGCTCTCTTGTGTTCCAGCAGAAAAAATATTTTTTCCTGGCCAGCTATTGATATGACATTTAATTGAGCGCTGAATGTTTCACAAGGTGTGTTTGTTTAGTTCATCCTGCAAATCGAACATGTTTTGGACAGGTTTTATTTAAAATTTGTGTTTTATCAAAACTTGTGGTTTAGCATAAATGTATGGGAAAACTTGTGTTTTCGATCTAGGTTTTCAGCCAAAACCGATATTTTCGCGAAAACCGGGTTTTGGGTTTGCTGTGAAAAGGCTATTAGGAAAAAAGGGAAGGATTTAAGAGGAGATACCGATGTTTGAACATCAAAGGAGTTGCGTTTGTGTTGAAGAGGGGAAAAAAGATAGATCCCATCCCCTTATATCCGTTTGATCTTCGTCAAAAAACTGACCACCGTGCTGACATTGTTCACTGTAACACACACAAATAGACCAAATTCTTATAGGTACTTATCTTCTGAAGAAAAACGGTATGCCGATAATGTACTTATTTGTTCTTTTAGTATTTTACCACCCTTTCATAGTCACAAAACACGTATATATTTCTTGTAATTTAAAATGAATCGTTAAAAATTTTGCATCCGCTGCGTTGTGATGCATTAACTAATTAAATTAACAGCCGTATTCATTAGAATCCGCTGAACAGATGAATAGTTATGTACTGCATAAGGATTTATGTAGCCACTTTACAACGTGGCATAAATTGTTATCCATATAAAATATACCCATTATAGTTATAATGAGCTTGTGTCAAAACTAGTAACATAATGCTGGATTTACATGTATCTTCATCTGTAAATATGAAGAAAAGTAGAGCGGGACAGATGTATGCCAAAACTCCGAGCGTGTGAAAGAGAACCATCAAGAAGATGAACATGTTCGTCTTCATATCTGCATTATGTCACTTCCTATAATCTTCATGCACGAAGATCTTCTGCATTTTGGTGTTCCCTCTCTATCCAACAAATGTACATTTTCATTTTGCATCCCCTTTTTTTGCAGAAGTTGGACGAAGATACATGTAAATCTATTACGTTTTACTTTCAAAACTGACAAAGGAGACCCAGCTGTGTGTGTGATGTGTGAAAAATCAATAGAAACAATCCTGCTGACGATTGGATTCAGTTGGGTTTTTTATTACTTTCTTTTAATATTATTATACATATTTATCCATTTACTTTGTTGGTTTTTTGTGTTCGCAAGTAAAATTAAAAATATTTGAAACAAAAAATACGTCGTTTTTGATATATTCCATGAATTGTTCCATTTACTCACATGTGATGTTTTTGTTGAGGAGAAAAATAAAAGGGTGGTGCTTATTTTGTTATACTTAAAATTCATTTGTATTTTCCCATGAAAGTGATGAAGGTGATTCTTTGTATAATTTTATTTAAATCACGCATGCCGTCGAGCATTTGCAAAAGTTGTAAGATTTGATGGAAAATCTTTAAATTCTGCACATTTATTAAGCAGCTTTTATAAAATAAAGTGTACAAAAAAAAATTCTTTATTTTTTTAAACAATATCCCAACAAAAATGTACAAAATTAACAAAGCCAACATTATTAATTGTTGTATTAAATTTTATAAAATATTTTGAAAATGAGATTTCAACACCTCAAAGATTGCAAAAATAAGCGCCCCCCCCCCTAATATCTATCTACATTATTGTTATGTGTGATTCAAAGTGACATTCCGATACTAAATAACCCTTATGTAGGCTCTATACAACCTCCAAACGCGTTTAGCTTATGTTGCTTCTATTCAACGTTGCATAAGCTTATGAATAAGGTTTTTGCGTTCAGAGGCATTATAAAGAATGCATAGCGCTATGCACTCGCTATAATTCGTTTATGCACAAGGCTGTAAATGTCGAAGTGGCGCGACACTTAAAGTCCATCAAAAGTCGATCAGGCAGTCGGACATATTCCGTTAAATTGTAGTTTTTAGTATTTTCCTTGACTATTATTTATTTGAACTTCTACAAATATTTTAAGATCAAAATTAGCCAAATCGGTCCAGCCATTCTCGAGTTTTATCGAGACAAACGAACAGCGATTCATTTTTATAGGTAGGTTTAATATAATCTTCCTTAATAGGTGTCAACATTAGGTGCGTTCATTAACAAATATATTATACTATCGTGTATAGGTACTCTAGTTTGTTTGAGTTCTTGAATCCTATTTTTAATTCACACTAATTGGAATAAACATTCAAATCTTAAGTTAACTGACCACTTTTAAATTATTGTACTTCATCCAATTAAAAAAGAATATAACTTGCTATAATAACATTTAAAGTTTTCACATGACTAGTGGCGTACATCTAGTAGTTGTACATATCTTACGTTACACTTATCTAAGCTTTGCGAATATAAAATGTAAGTGTTTTTTCTTTTTGTTTTTGCAAAATGCTTAAGTGTTTGGTCAGCTGTTGACAAAAAGGTTTTATATGTTAACGTTATTTTATTGCAAACGTAGGTACAATACTACCATCACAAGGTTGCTATGGTATAGCTCTTACAAATATTGCACTGTGATTGCATCAAAAACACCCTTATTTATATAAAAAAAAACAATTGACCTCTAAACAGTAAGATAGTTAAATAAAGTACGGAAAATATTTTACGGCGGTAGTAAATGTAAGTAATTAGGGCGACGAAAAAAATTAGTGTTTCTTAGTAAAGCATTGTTAGCCAGAAGACTGAATATATTAATATGTAAATTGGAATGGTCCTCATAAAAGTCTGTCTTAATTTGTTCTTAATCAATAGTTTGTTCTTAAAAAATAATAAAAAATCCTGTGCAAGTTTAGCTCATTATATTAACGTTAACCCGGCCTCAAGACGTCTGAAGTTTTATATGGGAAATCGCATGTATTTTTGTAAATCCAAATTTGAAATTTCTTAACTTTGGTAATGATTGATACAAACATTTGAGTTTAGGAACACAACATGTAGGTAGGCACTTTTGTCATGTTTTAAAAATGAAGTTCATATACCTACTTTGTATCTGGGCTTAAGAAAATGCTTTTCAAATGCAATATTACGGCTTGAAAGACTATCATACCTGCATATAAAAAAATAGATGTGGGATCTCGTTATAACGAAAACAAAATATTTTAAGTTTGACCGAACATGAAAAAGAGGTCACGGCTCTAAGCGGTACAGGACTTAAACTTTAAGTTAACCAAAATTAATATAATTAATAAACTCCTTACTAAGAGAAACACACAAATAAAGGAAATATAATTTTGTAGGTCTAGATAATGTATCTATGCGGATGTCATTATGTCGTCATATTTATTAATAGTTCCTTAATTTAAACTTATAAATAATGTATGTACATACATACATACCTTTGTAATGTATGTACACATGTATATATAATTACTTAAGAGGTGATTTTGTAACGAAATCAATGATGTGTAGATTGTACATAAATGTACCTTCAATCACAAATATTGTACCTATATTATATAATTAATAAATCTATACATATAGTATCGCCTATCGGCTGAAATTCGACAACCAAAAACTCAAATTGACAGACTCTAGGTCCAATAATTTGTTTGAAAATTAAATCACACAAATTTCTTTTTAGTTTTCAGATTTAATTTTATTTAATATGCAACGTGATCGCCAGTGTAAAAAGAAAAATGACCCTCAGTGTATAAGTGCGTGTCTCAGGTATATTCTCCACATCTCCTCAACTATGGCTTTTAATGAAAATGGTAGGTACCACAAAATTTTATTAAGGCTATTTATATAGATAAAGATAATAGAATCTTCCTATACCTAATACCTACATAAATACATTTCTTAAACACTGCTATGACTAAAGTTGTTGGCTGTCAATATTGTTTAACGTTATCTACCTCCAACAACGAAAAATTATAATTTTTCTTTGTATTTTATTTAAAACATTGAAAAATAAAAAGAAATTTCCCGTTTCAAATAGACGTACCTTAATCTATTTTTACTTTCGATCATATACATTATGGATATCTAAACAAAATTAATTAGAGATTTTGATCAAACTAGCTATTACGATGACGAGTGGTAGTGGGTAAGGCAATTTTGTCTGTATGGCTGTCCATGTGCATGTACCTACAGCCTAACCGGCTATATGAATTTTCTTCAAACTTGGTACATATATAGTGTTTTTTTTTTTGGTAATATGCCCATTTTTTTGTTTTTATTTTTAGTACAACCAATAATAACGTTACTTGATTTATAACGACACCACGGCCGCCGTCTGGGATGGAAAAACTAGATCTGACTTTTTTCCAACAAACAAAGGTGTCAAACAAGGATGTGTCCTGAGTGCGCTTCTTTTTATCCTATTTTTGAACGACTTACATACCGAGCTCCCAACGATTGTTTCTGGAAGACCTTAGAATCAACGTTCTCTTGTATGTCGATGACATTGTTATACTCTCTGACAGTGCTTCTAATCTGCAAGTCCTTATAGACAGTTTCATTGCCTACTGCACCAAATGGAGTTTAACAGTCAATCTTGATAAATCAGAAATAGTTATCTTTCGCAATGGAGGCCGAAAATGGGTTTTCAGTGGTGTGGAGAATGCTGTTACAAACCAATATAAATATCTTGGGGTTATATTAAACTACAACATGTCTTGGACGGATCACCTCAATAACAGACTAACTATTCCGAAAAATTCTATAAATTCCACATGGTCACAGTTTTTAAGGAATAAAACGATTCGACTCTCAGCTAAATTCAAAATTTACGATGCGGCTTCAAGAACAATAATGCTGTGCTCAAGTATGGAGCTACAAGGAGCATGTCCAGGTGGAGAAGTTGCAACGTTTCTTTCTGAAAAGGTGTTTCCTTCTTCCTAATAACACGCCAAACTGTGTAGGTACTACATATAGAAACGGGATTTCAAAAATCCTTCCTGTCAACCCTGAAACTGCATTTTTCATTTATATCCAGAGTAATGGGAGCTACCAAATAATAGACTTCCCAAAATCCTATCGGAAATTATAATTTGGAAGAACATCTACTGGGCTTATGAATGTAGGGTGCTTTTTTCAGAAGCGTCAATTGCACTCTCTTTTTCATCTAATATATTGGAGACACGTAACTCACAAAACGTCTTACTAAGTAAGCTTAGAGAGAAACACTGGAGCATGTTCATAAGCAACGCACATCAGTCGCAGTTCCATGATGAATACACCAATTTATCTTACTGCGATATACCTAACTAATTTTTGGATTCGAATCCACAAGAATGATAAGTCTCATACTCAAAGCACGCAGTGGATTGCTCAATCTGAATGCAAGAGCCTTCCAAAATCACACCAGTGCGTGGATTATGTACGATGTGTAACCAGTGTTCCAATAACGGCATTATTAATGCTCAATCTAGCATTATAGAGAAGAGAAAAGCATTATGAAATTTTAAAATTGTGCTAAATTCTTTTCAGGCATTCTTGTTTTTATTTTTTGCATTCTTTAATGCCAACAATGATTTCGAATCATTGATTTGATGATGTCATATTTGAAAAAAAAAAAATATTTAAAAAATTACAAACCATTATGTCTGTTCCTTTACTCTGAATTTCTGTGATTTTCTGCGCATTTTGGTCCCAAGTTCTGTCAATTCCATTTTTTTTATATGAACTTGACAGGAATTCGGACTGAAAATCACAGAAAATCACAGAAACTCGAAGTAGAGGAACAGACCTATATTGTGATTTATCCTTAATAACGTCAAATCACGAAGATTCACACATTCGCTCAATAAATGCATGACTTTTTCTAATAGAAATGAATTAATTAAAGCATCTGTTTCATATTGGAATCTGGAAAGTCCATTTTTTGGGCCTATTGATGTCAAAAAAACTTTTATGAATTATTCGGCTGCTAAAACTGTTAAGAAATCTATGAGATGTCAAAAGTTCAAAATTCACAAAACAAAAACTCGTTTTGGATCCTGGTACTATCTTTTAAAGATGCAGCTGGGGCTAGGGAAAATAAGTTTAATGAATTAGGTCGATTTGTTATTGGACTGCTTTCACTTCCCATTTCAAACCCTGAGGTTGAGCGCCCGTTCAGCGAAATGAATATAATTAAAACAAAAATTCGTAATAAAATTGGAAAAGAATTATTGAACAGCATTGTCCAAATACGCGAGGGGCTGAAGAAAGAAGATAAATGCTGCTTTTCTTATAAGGGTTCAAGAATTGTTATAGAGGAAGTTGGATTCTCGGCGAAGTATGAAAAACTTAAGGATGAAGAAGATTATTTGTATGAAGAACTTTTGGCTAACTCATTACTTAATTAAAATCATAAAATAGATAATACTTCGTTTTCATTAGAGCCTAAATGAGGTAATTTAAAAATAAGCTCATTTGGAACGTCAAATTTGTATAGGAAATGACGTTCCAAATGAGCTAATTTCAAAATTACCTCATTTCAGCTCTATTGAAAACGAAGTATAAGATACCTATTTATTTCTAAAAACTAATGTTAATTTTATAAAAATAAGATTGTGATAAGTCTGACTGATTTAAATTTAAATAATTAACTACTTACACATGTTCCCACTTAAAAATAGTTTGCTGTAAAAGTTCCTAATACCTTTTTATATATAAAGCTTTAAGTTTCGTTATTTTTCAATTAATTTCGTTTTTTTTTTTTTTTTTTTGTTATATAAGGAGATATAACCTATGCATGTATGTTAGGTATTTAATGTTTGTTTTGTAATCATCGATATGGACATAGTCCAGTCATTTTAGATTTGGCTCTTATGGGAATCTAAAAAACATTAATGGGGAAGCAATTTTTTTGTGGGCATCCTAAGATAACTTTATAAAAAGCTTAAGTTCAAGTTTTCGACCATGGATCCCTTGCAGGGTTGCCGCTGTATAGATTTTAAGGCTCAACACGGTGTTTTGTATTTTTTAAACGGAGGTGTGTATAGAAGTTTTTGTTTTTGTAATCGATAGACTAAAAAATATAACAAAGTCTTACACATAAAAAATAAATCCGAAAAATTTAGACATCGAGATATGATCGTTTATAAGTCGAAAACGGGAAAGTAGACGTTTTAGAAATAATTTGCAGTAAATCAGGATGACATTTTATTATAGTAAATTTTATATTTTTGGAAGGTTAATTAAAAATTATTTTACCCATGTTTGAGGAATTTTTGAAACATGTGTTAATTTTAGTCAATTTCAAAATTAGTCAGTTGAATTTTCTCATGCTTTCGAATTTTATATTTTTAAAAATCTGAAATTCTTAAGAATGATGGAGATTACTTACTTCAGTTCTGGACTAAAAACTTCAGTTCACCACTGTGAGCACAGAAAATTCACAATTTAGTATTTGTAGGACTCAGATTATAAGAGTTAAGTGCTTAGATGTAATAATATTGATATATATATACAATAACTTGGCAAAGAACCAAACATGTATATGTATCAAAAGTAAGTATATTGCTGTACCGACTTTCATAAATTTAATTAAAATTGTAAGCATACTACTCCTATAGTTAGTCACATTATTAGGGGAGAGTGTATTATATATTATATTTAATTTAAATAGTTAATTTCTATATTTGTTCTTTCTTCAAATTCATGGAACAAAAATATTAATTCACTATTTAAGTTAAATGTCTGTTAAAATAGAATTCCTGACACATAATTATTTTCCATGTTAATTTTTAAGAGTTTAAACTATCCAGTGACAGTAAAAAAAAATAATTATTTGAAATTTTTAATCGTATTAAGGCTGAATGAATTTTGAAAACAAAAATATGTTTTTTAAAAGAATACCTAAAATGAATGATATCTAGCATTTTGTTTTTTGAGCTCCCATACGATCTAGCATTATAAAATTTGAAATCTAGCATTATGAAATTTGAGATTATGGCAACACTGCGTGTAACCTCGATGCATCTGAGAATACATACCACTTTGTCGGAGTTTGTCCCATATTCAGCGGATACAGGAAGCAATTTCTCAGAAGCCATCAGTTAAGCAGATCTCAGTTCCTCGAAAACTTAAACGATCAATGCTATTCAAATTTATATCAGTTTTTAAAATCCCCACTTAAATATCGCTTTCAAATAATGAATTAATTTTTTTTAAACGTAAGCTCACAATGTCTTAATTTAGTAATGCCTTTTTTAACCTGACATGCAACTTATATAAGTTATTGTCATTTTAATTTTAAAACCAACACAACTGTTTTTATATAATTATATTATGGAAATAAAATTATTTACTAATACTACTAATACAATTGAATGGTTTTTATAATGATATGAATATAATTTGAGAATTAAATTATGTTGACAAAGAACTCTGTTAATATTATGAAATGTATTAATCCAATATTTAAAAATTCTCTTCACCATCTTGCACTTAGTGTTCAGTTTAGTTTGTTTTTGATATTTGAAACCAATTAATGATAATTCTATTTTTTTTAACTACGCCAAAGGTAACTATGATGCTATTAATGAATGTTTAAACCTAATTTCTTGGCATAAAGTATTTGATAATAATAAACTTTCTGTTTCTTATCATACTTTAATTGAGTCATTGATCATTTTGTACCAAAGAAATTGATCATTTTGTACAAAGATTTTAATCTCCGTTAGATCTAAACCTCAGTTGTAAAATAAAAGATTAATCAATTTAAGTAACAAGAAAAATAAAGCATACAATCTATTTTGCTGTTCCAATAACGATAACACCTTATTACCAAAGTAAAAGCTTTCGAAGTACTTAATAAATTCTTATATAAAGACTATTTGATTCGAACAGAATCGAATTTAAAAGTAAATAGAAAATGTTTCTGTAGTAACATCAACGGCAAAAAAAATTCTAATGGTATACCTTATAAAATGTTTTACAAAAATGAAAGTTCCACCGCCATTCATACAATCTGTAATTATTTTGATGACTTTTTTCAATCGGTGTATTCGACATGTGACCTTCCTGTTTCTTTTGTTCACGATTGCACAAATAGTTCATTTAATATTGGATCATTATATATTAGTGTTTCTGATGTATTTGAAGCTTTGTATAGCATGAGTTTGAATAAGCAACCTGGTCCCGACGAGTTATCTCCTTTTGTTTTAAAACATTGCGCAAGTTCCTTTTGTGTTCCATTGAAACTTCTGTTTAACGCTTCTCTAAAAACCGGTGAATTTTTGAATGATTGGAAGATTTCCTTCATTGTTCCTATTCATAAAGCAGGATCTAAACAGGATGTTTCAAATTATCGACCGATCTGCAAACTCTCTGTTATTCCAAAAATATTTGAAAAAATTGTCTATAAAAAAAACTATCGTTTCTTCTCAAAGAAATTATTCTACCGTATCAACATGGGTTTGTCACTGGTTAATCCACCTCTACAAATGGTTTTTAGTAATTACCATCAAGAGTAGACGAAAAGAAAGACCTTGGTGTTTTATTCGATCCCAAACTTAACTTTAATCTTCACATTGACTAAAATAGTAGCTAAAGCTAATTCGATGCTAGGCTTTATCGCCAGAAATTCTAAGGAATTCACTGACCCTTATACTCTTAAATCCCTTTACATTGATTTTGTTCGATCTGTTTTGGAATACTGTTCTGTTATATGGAGTCCATTCTATAAATCGAGTTCGCAAAGGATTGAAAATATTAAAAAACGTTTCACACGTCTCGTAGTTTATCGTTTAAATTGGAATATTCGAATGCCCTCGTATGATTCACGAATTCAACTTATTGGTTTATTAAAATTATTTGATCGCCGTAAATATTTTTCAATAATTTTTGTTAGAGATTAATTAAATAATCATATCACTTGCCCTTTTCTATTATATTTGGTTGAGATATATGCCCCCTATAGAGATTTTAGTACAAGAAGTTTGTTTTGTGAACCTTTTCATAAAACCAATTATGGGCTTGATGTTTAAGAGAATCTAATTAAGTTTGTAACTATGTAGATTTCTTCAATTGTATCAATAGGGATGTATTCAAAAAACAATTGTTATTAACTTTAGGTAACTTTGGTGGTTTTTAATTTTAAATAAATTGTATCTGTTAATGATTAATCTGTTTGATGAAATAAACTAAATTAAACTAAAAACAAAATAACGTTACCTGCCCTAACGAAATTCTAGCCAAAAAGGAAAATCTTATTTAAAAGAAATAATGTCTTTGTTATTTAATTTTAGCAATCTTCATTTAAATAGAACACTTTTTTATTAATTTCCTAAACACCGGCACATATGTTCATTGTTGTACATATTACCCTCTTTACCAATTCTTGAAAAAAACCCTTCTATAGGTCAATAATGTAGGTATTTCCAGGCTGTTTTATATTTGTCATTATAATTTACCTACATATCAACGGGTTTGAAGTGCTTTTATTAACAACATCTAACTTTATATTTTTCTATAGGTATAATATAATATACATATACCTACTATACATATACATAATAACAAAAATAACATTCTCGGGAAGATATCCAGGTTTGTGGAATAAAATATTTATTTTCTTTGCAAGCAAATCTGGATACCCTTACTGCTTCTAAAAGTTCCACTATACCTAATAACTATTTATTATAACTTTTTTGATTGTTAGCGCACACATATATGTAGGTATAGGTATGATGTATAATTTTCGTAGCTTTTTTCGTAGTCATATTATTTGTTTTTAACATAGTGTAGGTTTTCTAAACATTTCCAAATAAAGTACAAAATTACAACGTCTACGATTGAACTACGAAGAGACATGAATAGCTCTACTTTCAAAAATTAAAAAATTCTAGGCCTCTCCAAGTGTTATGTATTGCAGATAAAACAAAATGACTACGACAACCGTACATACATTAATAAAACAATATACATATACGTTTATAAAATGCCACACCCTTATATCTACAATGTTTTTGTTTTCATTTTGTAGAAGGCAGTGAAGTTAAGAGTATAGAAAAGAGAACATCTGGTGAGAGAACACAGGCACAAAGGATACTACCACCAACCCCCACCCACAACATTACCTAAACTTTGCTCAAGTATTCGGAATCGTGTTTAAACCGGGTTGCTTTCCGTTGTGTGATGTTTTTTTCCATGTAAAGGCGTAGGCAAGAGGGCATATAAACCTATACAAGTCGCTCTACCTTGGTTTGTGTCATTGGAAAAATATAAAAGTATGTTAAATTTTAGCTTTACAATTATCTAAGTTCCAACTCCGTATATAGTAATAAATCTATGCGTTTTAATTTTAATAAATTAAAATAACGGCTGTCACAATAACACCGTACAATTGGTGTTTTACCTAACGTGGCTTTAAATATTTACCACCGTAAAGAAAAAATAGCTATTTCAGCTGCGGTGTTAAGGAAAACTACACATGGAATACGAATTTTTTCCGAACTCAAACTAAAGGCAATAAATTGCATACTGCTCCATTTGAGTCCGGAATATTCTTATTCCATGGTGTAGTTTTCCTAAACACGGGATCTGAAATGACTATTTTTTCTTCAAAAATATACGGGGGTTTAAGGTTTAATATAATATATGATATATTGCATTTATACCTACGTAACTACACAAAAATATTGTTAAAAAAAAAGTTCAGATCGCAAAACCACGTTTCTAAGTACATACATATGTATATAAATTGGTGGAAGCAAGGTACATAATAGCCTTGATGTCTTTAAAAAAATAAGATATAACGTTAGAAATAGTTTTATTTAAAATAGTTTTTTATTATTATTTTAAATGTTTGGAATATTAAATTTTTAATAATAACATGCAAATAAAGGGTCCGCCAAATAACTTTTTTTTTTTGAAAATGCATCATCAACATCGCAACATCGAGTGTAGCTTCGGCTGTGTGGCACGTAGCCCCGTCCTGTTGGAACCAAATGTTGCCAATATCCTCCTCTGCAATTTTTGTGAACAAAAATTCGTTCAACATGGCCCGATAACTATCGCCATTGACTGTAACGGCCACTCCTTGCTCAGTTGAAGAAAAATGGCCCAATTATGCCTCTGGACCAAAATCCGCAACAAATAGTGACTCGTTTTGGGTGTATCGGCTTTTCAATGTATGCGTGCGGGATTTCTGTGCCCCAAATGCGACAATTTTGCTTGTTTACATACCCGCCAAGATCAAAATGAGCTTCATCTGAAAAGATGATTTTTTTGGCAAAATCGGCAAAGTAATCGGGCAATATTTCCCAGCGTTGTTCAAGCGTATACACAACCATATTCGTTCAGCGGAAGGATAAAACTTATTATCTGTCAAATCAGACATGAGCTAAGTGTAACCATTCACGAAATAAGCACTAGTTGAAAAAAAAACCTTAGATGGCGGACCCTTTATAAACAAATACATGCATACCTAAGGGTGTCCGTTAATTTCCAAACTCATTTTTTTGAATATCGAAAGTTTAGGTAACAAAAAAAGGTCCTGCCTCAAAAAAAATGTTGTACAGGGTCATTTACCTGAACCTCTAAAGCTTTACTTCTTTCATAATAATTAGTATGGGAATTTCGCTCTTTTTACCTTTTTTTTTCTCTCAATCTACTGTAATTTGTTAAATTTGTTGTTGTTAAATGATAATATCTGAAAGAAACTAAATTCAAAAATGCATGGTAAAATACATTTTGTAGTTTTGTTTTCAGATTTTTAAAACTATAACACATTTTTACTTATACCCTTTTGCAACATTATATTTTTTTTTCACAAGCGCAGTTCTGCTCTTTTGTTGATATTTGTTTAACAATAGTACATATCTTTAAGATTATGCACTCAAAAATGATGTTTAAACAAAATGTACCTACATTGTTTTTGAACTGAAAAACTTACATTACATGACTATTGTTGAATTACAATTCTTTAAAGAAACCACATTCAAAAATGTAAGTTAAAAAAAGAATTTATAATTTATTTTGATTTTTTAAATTATTGCATATACATACATGTTTACTCTTTAACTTTTTATTTATTTCGATTTTTTAAATTAATAAATGCTCTTACATTAACCTTTTTTAACGTTTATTTGTTTTCTCTCGAATTATACTGTTTATCGTGCAATCATTACATACATATGTTGTTTACTCTTTAAATTTTTATTCATTTCGATTTGTTAAATTTATAAATGTTCTTACATTAACCTTTTTTAACGTTTTATTGTTTTCTCTTGAATTATACTGTTTATCGTAATTTTTTACGTAGTATAGGGCAAGTTTAGGATTCGTGCAAAAAAAATTTCGAGATAATAATTTTCCCTAACATTATACGATGATAGAGGAAGCGAAAAAAGTGGGGGTCCCGCAATTCTATCTGTCTGTCTGTCCGTCTGTCTGTATGTACCTCGACCTGCAGCCTTAACGGCTGAAGCGATTTTCTTCAAATTTTGGACTTGAGGTTCTTATTGGATTCCCTAGAGGGGAAATCGAAATTTTTCTTATATCAGAAAATAACGGTACCTGTCATACAACCAATAAACAAAAATTGATTTATTTCAAAAACGGCTCTAAAGATTTTGAAAAAAAAATACGAGCTACTATAATCACTAAAATAAATATTTTGGTAGAAAAAAAAAATTGTGTAACGGTTATTAACGGTACCTGTCACAGAACGGATTTTTTTGTTTTCAAATTTCTCGTTAACGGCTAAACCGATTTCAACCAAGTGTATGTAGGTGGTCATTTACAATTTTAACAATTTTGCATATAAATTTTTTTGAAAAAATAATTTTTGGATATTTAAAACAATATTGAAATTTTTTTTTTTTGAAAATTCAATATTTAGAAAACGGGTCAATGAATATTTTTTAAATTTTGTATAAAATTGTAAATTATTCAATTCTAAAAGCTGACTTACCAAATTTTATTTTAAAAAATGTTCAAGAATTTTTATATATAAGAAATTAATTTTTAAGAAAACCGCTCTAACGATTTTTGAAATTTTTTTTTTTATAAATTCATATTTATCAAACAAATCAGATGGCATACTTTTTTTTGAGCTCTATCTGTTTAAGCTATCAAAAAAAAGGAATTTATAGTAAATTATAGTAATAGTTTATTTTAAAATTTTTTTTAAAAACTTTTTTTAATGATATCATAATGTTACAGAACCACATATGCACATTGACAATTTTAAGCTACGTTCAAGTTGTTAGCTACGAGAGCAAGTTTGTACGATCCAGTTGTGTCCATTTTTTTCTTTAACTTTGAAGTTAACATTTTTTTTGATGCAGAACCCTTTTTTGTGACCTAAACTTTGGCTTTGGGGATTTGTGAGTTTGGGACGGACAGCCTAATATACATACATACAATGGAAATTATCATCAATTAAACTAAATTAAAGGTAATTGATGTTATTTAGCGAATGAATCATAGTTAAAAATAGCTTTGATAGTCTGAAAATAGAGACGCTTATGATACCTTTGCTTTTTGCAAGCTCATATTATACGAAATGTTGATCCTTTCATTCTTGCCATTATTTGTACATACGAGTTGATTATCACTAACTAAATTAGATTAAATATTACAAGTATAGATATTCTTTCATTAGCCGCACAACAAGAATGTGGAATGCTTTAATTGGCTCTACTTTTCGCTTACATTTTGATAAAAACGAATTTGCAGCGTTATATACTTTAAGCCCTTACTTATTTGTCTGACGCTCACATATTGTCTTAAAACATTCTAAGGGTAGTATAGAAAACCCTTTATAAGTGCGCACACAATTAAAATAAAACAAATCTTTCGTATACATATGTTTAAAATTTGTCTAACTTTGCCATCTCTAACTAAAAAATGTTGTCTATAACTTCTTACAACGGAATCGAATTATAAAAACACTGTCACTAGTGAACCCTCTTCGAAAATCTAATAACTTCCCTAAACCTGAGCCCGAGGTTTTTAAATAATGTTGTAAAGAAAATTAACCGTTATTTTATTATGTAATATGTATTGAAATAACTATTAATATTGTCAACATAACAAATTGGAAAAAGAATAATGTTTCGTATTAAACATAGGGCTGGTCACGAGACGAGAAAAGTCTCGGTCTCGATCTCGGTCTCGGTCTCGCATGACGAGACCGAGACGAGACGAGACTGCCTTTTAAGCAACCGAGACGAGACCGAGACGAGACTGTATATTTGGACCGAAATTTCCAGAGAGTCTAATAAATTAAAAAATCCAATTTCAGTTAAATATTTATTTTCTTGTGCACATATTCAAAGATAATCAAAATATTTCGTTCCAATAATCAACAGTTTGTCCGAAAATCGTATTATACGACTTAATTATACGAGACCGACACGAGACCAGGACGAGACTGAAAATTTTCGATTTTAACGAGACCGAGACGAAACTTACAAAAGTCTCGCAGAGTCTCGTCTCATGGCCAGCCCTAATTAAACTTATATACAAATCACAAATAAAAAATGGTTACTTTTTGTTTTGTTTGTAAAATAATTTATATTACTCACAATCGATTCGCAAGTCGGTGCATTGCCTGCATATGACAGCCTTGCGCCAGTTTCCCCCTACATCCGGATGATGATATTTTGTTTTGGTTAAGAATTATACAATTAGCTTCTTATTGCGTGAGATAAGTCCACTTATTTTGCTGAATTTATTCCATATGAACATAATTTTAGGCAAATACACATATTGAAATTTGGAAGAGTGATCTGAAAGATGTACTTTTTTTGTTATTACAACTTGCTCTGTTTTGTATGTAGACTCAATTCCAAAATTGATAATTCCTTTGTTTATATTTTTGGTTTTGCAATCACAGTATTGGGGTGTTTTTAATTTGGTACTAATTCATATGACGTTTGTAGCCATTCTTTATTTTTTGCTTATAGTCGTCGACATTTCCCATAGAAGCAGCTTTTAGTGCATAATATTGACGGGTAGCAGTCGAAGATTTTTCGAAGTGTGATAGATGAAACTGACGATAAAACAAAAAAGACTGCAATTTGTGTGTTATGAAATCATGTTCGTGTGTTCTTGCATTTTAAACATTTTCTACTGAAATTTATTTCAAGTGGCATATTGAATGAAGTTGTTTTAAATTACTTTGGAGATAATGCGAGAGTATAGCATTTGTGAGTTATTTACTCAGGCGATTCTAAAAGCTAGGGGCAATTCCATAGTTGTTTTGTTTTTGAATTCCACTGCTTTTCCAAAACTACACGAACATTCTACAGATTAATGAAAATATTATTGTGTGCATAAGTCTTTTCTTTTTAAAGATGTCTTTCTGGCCGGAAAATGTTTTAGTTAAATTGTTAGTTTTTCGCAGAAGAAAAAATGTTTATAAGTGCTATTATTTGATTTTGTTTTAAATATTTCTAACTAGCCGATGAAAACCACTGAAATAAAAATATTTGTTTTGGGTTTGGTTTCGTTGTATCATTGTTTGCTGTTCTATTGTTGGCAACTTAAAAACATATTGCTGTTTTAGATATGCATTAAAGTCTTATTTATTGTTGGCCATAAGTCTTAAATGAAATCAACAAAGAAGTGATATTTATTTGTACTAATTTTTTTTATAATAATTATCCCATCTTGAGATTTTGCTTTAAGTAACATACATTCAAAAGAATAGCCTTAAAATTTGATGTGTAAGGTTATGTTTAAGGTTTATTTTAATTTGTTAATAGTTTTGATGTATTTTGGTTGTAGCATCTGCGCTATTAAAATGATCAGACGTCACTTTGAACTGATGCACTGAAAATAAATAGAATGTAAATTATTTTAATCTTCTATAGCGTTTGATAAGAATAATTATGTTTGTCAAGTAGAATATTTTTCAGGAAATGCCAACTTTAATTAAATTAAATAGAAATCGGAGAACCCGAGCAATTTTATACTAGCCGTGTTTTTTTTTTAATCTATTGTGTAATTGCTTGTCATTTTTATTTTAATATCGGTTTTTAATTTATTTTGTTTTGCTAGTAAAATGAAAAAAAGAGTACTTAATGAATACAACAAAAAAAAAAAAATCTGGGTGTGAGCCACACTGGTAACTTCCCATCGGTGCCCTTCTTATTTTGTATTTAGTTATACAAACATCGCGAATTCAAGACCTTCGAAAACCTTATTTAGCCCAGTCAATAATTACAAAAAAAGTGCTACATTCGCAAAGCGCGATGTAGTTCCGCATTTCTGATATGTTGTTGGGGCATGTTAGAGTAATCTATAGCAAAGTTTGCAACTTCGAAAAACCTGTTCTCGCTGCAGGAAAAATGCAACAGTGAAAAAAACGCTAAAATCACCCAATTTTTTCCGACATTTTCCTTTATAACTTGGGAAATATGCAACTTCGGAAAAATCCGTCCACTATAAACTTTTTTATTATAAAATTTTCTACAAGACCACATCAGTTTTAAATTCATGCATGTTATATTTGTCCTGCTATCTAACCATGAATTAAAAAAAAAATCAGAAAAACTAAGTTATTTTGAAGCACTCAAAAAATAGGTAAAAAATTGTCCAATTCTGCTAAAAATTTGGAATCAAATAGTTTTAAAATCGCTTCCAAAGTTTCTTAAAAACGATATAAATATCATAACTATATTTTATCATATTTATGCCAAAACTATTTGACCGATTTGGATCGAATTTTCGAATTCCGTCTTTTAATACTCTAGACTTTTTGATTCCAAATTTCAAGCGGAATTAAACAATTGTTGATCTATTTTTTGATTGCTTCAAAATAACTTAGTTTTTCTGATTTTCTTTTAATTCCTGGTTAGATAGCAACACAAATATAACATGCATGAATTTAAAACTTATATGGTCTTGTAGAAAATTTTATAACAAACATGTTTATGGTGGATGGTTTTTCCGTAAATTGCATGTTTTCAAAGTTATAAAGGAAAATGTGGGAAAAAATGGGGTGATTTTATCGTTTTTTTCCACTGTTGCATTTTTCCTGCATCGAGCACAGGTTTTTCGATGTTGCAATCTTAGCTACAGACATGCCCCAACAACATATCAAAAATGCAGAACTACATCGCGCTTTGCGAATTTATTGTCGAATTTGAATGGGCTAATTAGGTACTGAACACCTTTGCAAGCAAGTAAAAAGGAGGATTAGGCCATTTTAAATACGGATTGGAGACAAAACCTAAATTTGAACAATTTTAAGCGGCCAAATCTGAATTGATTTTTGTTTACAAACTTTAAGTAGAAATTCTCAATCGTGATGTTGTGTGTAGAAGAAAATTAAACGTGAGTCGAGTTCAAGATATTCGAGCTGAAAACTGGGTTTCAAAAATTGTTAGTATTAATTTATTCATTTAAAAAAAAACTATGTCATTTTTTTTCAATTTGTATTTCTATTTATCATTCATAACGAAATTAAGTATAGAAAAAAATTGATCCAAGGTCGTTTTGCATTATTTGTTCTAAATATATTCGAGATGAAAACCATTTTTAACAATTTTTGACCCCTGTTTGCTTTTTAAAAAACACAATATATAGGTTTTTTTTTCATTTAAACTAAAATACTTCATTTCTTTCTCTTATCGCAGCACAACAGTAAAAAACGCTAACATATAACTAATAACTCTATACATTTTTTTTTGAAAACTCCTTTCTGCACGTTATGACGTTATAACCTACAAAATAAAATCGGCTCAATTTTCCATTAAAGGCGCATGAATTTACACACGCTGATTTACTTATTCAGTAGATTTCACATTGAAAGTAATAAATATCACAATTTTAATGTGAAGAAACTTTTATTTATGTATATTTTTAATTATTTTTTAAAGTTTTCATTTTTCATACAAAATGTTACATACATTGACGGCCATCACGAAGAAAATCCTTTGTTTGGTTTGACAGTTCTTTACCATCAAGTAAATACATACATGTAATAGTATGTGTACTGTCATGTGGTATGCTACTTTGTCCCGGTCTACATTGAACGATTTTTCCAGTGTCGACAAAAAATTGTTGTTGTGATCGTGTGCGATTGAGAGGTACAGCCAACAAATTCCTTCCAGTTTTGGCCGATTTTTCCATTCAGCACTGGAAAAATAGTTCAAAGTAGACCGGGACTTTGCTATGATAGGTAATGTAATATGTATGTGTATTATTTTAAAAAAGAAACTAAAATAATAAAATTACTTAAGTTTAAAGTGGAGTGAATGAATATAATTCAAATAAAAAGTATATTCATTCATTATTGTTATTATCGTACTATTCGTACTAAAATGTCAGCTTATTAGGCTTGACCATTCTTTATTCCGTCAATTCAAATTCATTCACTCCACTTAAAACTAAAGTAATTTTAATATTTTAATTTCTTTATTAAAAAAACCTGACCACGGGTAATTATTTTCCGGGTGCACGAATTTAAACAAATTCCCCTGTAATAATAAAATTCACAGTATCTTCTTGCTGTGATTTTTATAAAAGTCGGTAAACATCGACCAAAATTTGTGTCTTAGTAGGGTATAACAGACTGAGTGAAGAGCCCACTGTTATACCTTGGGTGAAACACAATAATTTCTGGAGTTGAGTTCACTTCAACACTTTATTTGAATGTGTGTTATTTTGTTTAGATTTGTCCAGATCTACATTGAACGATTTTTCGAGTGCTGATCTTTTGTTCGTAGGTGAAGGGAGTGAAAAGTGAGAGGTAGCAATCAAATCGTTTGGTCCCGGTCTACATTGAACGATTTTTCCAGTGCTGAATGGAAAAAAAATATAAAAATCATAAAATCTATTCCAAGTCGATATCTGTTTGTTCTGTCTTTGAACGTTCGCATACATATAAGGTAGGTATGTATATGACTAAAAAGATTTTATCATATGATAATTTCTGAGTTAAATGCGCCTTTTAATATTGTAACCAGTTCTGTTGTGAAATTATAGTAAATTAAAAAATAATTAATAAAGTATCTAAAATACATACATACATATAAATAACATCAAAATATTATAAACAAATCTGCCTACATTAATGTTTATTGAAAACATCTTTAACGAAAAAATATTTCTTAGGTACTTATACTAACAACACTCTCCGACTACCCAAAATACATATTAAGGGTATTTATGCAACGTCGTAAGTTTACAAATTTTGTAAAATGATAAGTTTACACAAAAGTTTGCATGAACGACCTTTTTATTTATTTGGTTAAATGCATTGAATCAGCTGTTCGTTTATTTGACAGATTCGATGTGTGACACATTAGACGTGTTTATTTTTCAATGAAGAACCTCTCCCGAACCAATGCGAAATCGGAGCCGAATGTCTCGCAACGATAAAAATATTGTAAGATACACGATGGAACTACAACAGTAGTCAAGGGCTTACGGTAGTGGTCGGACGAAAATGAGCGAATACAAAAAAATCATATAACAAGTGCGCCCATAATGTCGGTTTCTTGGTTTGCGCCCCCGATGTTGATGAAGTTTCGTCGTCGTCAACGATTGCTTGGGGAGAACTTTTATTATAATAGTAAAATTTTACCTTAATAGTTTACGAAAAGTAGCTTTCCGAATCTTTAATTAAATCAAGACATCCTTAGGGCCAGTTTGTTCACAGTGGGTTAAATTTAGTATGTGACTTTCATAGGCTTTAATTAAACAACGCTAATCAACCAAAATTGGCTGATTAGTGAAATCCATGATTAGCAACTCGAACTTTGAATTAAAAAAAAAATTTGATCAACGAACACATTTGAGGATTTCCCAGCTCCACTAATCATGGATTAAAGATGATTAGCTGTGAACAAACTGGCTCTTATTATACGTTTTAAGTCACTTTTATCGCCAACTAATCGAGTTTCGATAGTTATAGAACAGAGTGAGATATCGTATTATGTAATTCATATTTATGGATAAGTTTAACCTGATAAATTTGGTAAATTTTCGACATCAAAATCTTTGGATAATTTTAACCAAATTGTGTTAACCATTTCCCATACAAATTTTGACAGTTCATTTACCAAATGATTAATTTAACCAAATCGTAAACTTATCTAGTGTTTTACGACGTTGCATGAATACCTTTATTTATAAACTACCTACATATTTCAAAAAAAGCTTAACATTCAAAAATCAATAAAATCTATTTAATTGTTTATGATTACATTTATTTCTTTATTTTTGGATTTATTAAAATATAACGAACAATATTGTTTGTAAAAAAATTCATCAACGGTGTTTCTCAACTTACGATATATCTTCGCGTCGCCGCGCGCCGTTTATACGTTTTGTGGGTTAGCGCTTATTTTCTGTCGATGTTAATCAAATTTAATAAAAATAAAAGAAATAGAGAGGTAGAGCTTCAAGATTTCCAATTAAAAGGTCAATTTCTTATAGTAGTACAGCCCAGTGACCGAAATTCTACGACCGAAAACTCACGTTCACACTCGCATTGACAAAGGACAACCAATTTTGTTTTAATTTTTAAATATGCACAATGATCGGTTGTTAAGTACATTCTGCACATCCCCGAAACTATGTCTTTCCAACCATACATAAGTACATACAATTAATTAATATCGGGTCAATACTTTTGAGAAAACGGTACCACAAAATTTCGTGAAGCTAATATAAATTTTATTTTCTAATTAGCGCACAAAAATAAAATACAGGTTCAACATAACAAGTCTAAGATTTTGAGTCTGCGATTAAAATTCCAATGGAATTTTTTCTATTCAGGATTAAGAAATGCTATATTATGCAGTAAACTTGTAAATTTGTATGTAAGATTTCATTAGTTTTTTATTTGTTTTCTAACGAATTCGTTAATTAGTTTTCAAAGAAATATCCTTTTCATAAACTGTCTGTATTTATATAAAATAATCATTTTTTTGTATTACTCAACGCTGGTGAAATTTTCGTTTTGTAGGGAACTGACTGGTAAGTCTAGGGGGCACATTTTCTATTGCGTTTACAGGAACAATTTTTTAAGGGATATACATATATGTATGAAAGTATTTTAAATGAAAAAGTAGTTTATAAGTGCAGTATTATCAATTTCGTATAAATATAAATGTAATAATTCATGACATAAGGCTAGAGTGTATATGCTGGGCCAAGGCAACAAAAATCGTTCGGAAAAGGGGTCTGATTATACCCGTTCCGTTTAGGTGGAGGGGAAAAACAAAGGAACACTTAACAGCCAGCCATATCTTTTTGTAAGCCGTAAACCTTACTTTTCTTTTTAAATCAAGTAGTTCTAGTTAATAGTTTTTGAAAAAATATTTTGAAACTAGAAATTTTGGAAAAAATAAATTTTTTTTAAATGTTTATATTTTTAAGTAATGTTTGTGTTCTTAATAATCAACACTCTTATCAATCTTAAGTAAAGTTTTGCCAATTTTAGCGCTTCGACCTCTGTTTAAGCTTTTAAATTGGGTAATTAAGTGTTAGATATTGATAAAATATTAATTAACAAATTGGTAACTATTAGATAGGTACTATTGTATTTTAAACTAAAAATGAACCCATTTGTTTTATTTAAAAAAGAACTATTTAATTTGATTGTTTTTAATTTTATAAGATAGTAACGGTACCGAGCTACTTGAGAACGATAGTTTTTTTTTTATTTTAGTCTTATTTACTTTGCACGAACATTTCTAATGTTTGAATATGCCGAAATTTGGAAGTTTGAAATTGTATAAGCATTTGCCGAAACTCTTGTTCATATAAGATTTCGAAATACTTAAACCTTTGTTAAAAACATATAGTAAGAACAATAATTATGTAACACCTCCTCAAATTCCGTATTGAAAGATTCTGTAAAATTACTGAAAACTGGAAGATTAAGTTGAAGGCAATGAAAACTGGAGGTACTGAAAAAATGAATAATATGTAAACAACTAAGAGAAGCTTCAGAACAGTATAGGTAGTTAGAGATAAATTATAAGGGGCGTTTTAAGAAAGCAACTAAAACTACTATGTTCAAAATTCTAACACATTATGCACTATTTATTAATTGTTCGCTTAATCTTTCTTAAAGCAAAAGGTAGTGTGCTGTCGTCACCGTTATCACCAACTCTATTTTTAATTTAAGTACGTATTAAAATAAAAGTGGAAGAGTGGCTTGTATTTTTATTTTGTCCAATAAAATTATTTAAGGAAAGAGAAAATATGTACATTAAAACACAGAGCTTTTGGTAAAGAGAAATCAAACTGGCGGAGGAATGGGAGTAGATCTTTTTTTAAGGATTTAAAAGAGAGAAAACTACGATATATTAGAATTAACACCCTTCTGAAAACGAATCTTCATATATATATGCATAGCTTAAATGTTATATAAACTTATTTGTTTTTATCATTTTAAACAAATTGTAATACTTACATGAGTCTGAGCTATTAGTAAAAAGTTAATCCATGATAAAATATGTGTTTGTTTCAGAAATTCCTGCGCTTTTCCTTATGGTGCTGTGTTATGAAACCTCCGATAAATTGTTTTGAAAGTTCTTTAGAAAACCACAAATGGTCACGATTTTAGCACTTTTTTTATTCTTAATTAATTAGAAACAATTTTAACTAATGATGTTGTTCGTAAGGTTTACATACATACATACATATGTATATTTATTGAATTAAATAATAATAATATTTATAGATAATGAGTGTCGAGAAGAAGCATGAAAACTATTTTAAATTAAGAAGGACGCGAACTTAAGCTCACTGCGAAGCTTAGAGTTTGACAGAATTTTTCATACCATGAAAAAACCAATTTTAAATTTTGATATTTATTACAAAAAAAATATTTTTCAGCTCATTAAAATAAACACAGTTAATTTTTGTGAAAAAAAAAAAAAACAATTAAACAATAAAAACACACAAACTCACAGGAAAAGGCACGTTGGTAAATTTATTGTATACAAATTAAGCTCGAGGATAAATATTTTCAGCAATCAATTATCACATAATCATTATAAACATTAGGGTTTTTAAATTTAAAAGAAAAGGAAACACTTACACTTTCAGAACTGACTTTTTTTAAAGGCAATATTTTACGTTGGCAACTCATTTATATCCAAGCAATGAGTGTTTAATAAATTTATAAATCAATTATAAAATCCAAAGGTATAGACAATACGATGCATAAAATAAACTAAATTTTCTTGCAAAAAAAAAAAACTCAGAACTATAATAGGTACATTATTCTTTCTAAGGTTGTAAGAACCACACCTCTCAATTTTCATATTATAACTTTTAAGGATTTCAACATGGTACACTATGAGTTTTTAGATTTCACTGAAAATGAAACATTATAATCAAAAAAACTAATTTTTAAACAATATTTAAAAATTGTTTTGATTTTAGACGGTATAAAAATTCAATTCAATACAAAATACTTGTTTTGTGTAGGTATACACATGAGAATTAAGTAAAACTACAATTCAATTAATTAAACTGCTTAGTGGCAGCTTTTAAGAAAGACGGGTGTTAATATATTCATTTTCAGTATCTTTTTTGCTTATAATATGAATTATGACTTTGATTTTTTCTATATAATTTGATAGGAATGCATCCCAATACCGTGATGGCTTTATTTTACGACTTATTTATAAAAAATTTAAAAAAGCAACTGCGATAGAAAAACTCTCTCCTTAATAGTTTTATTGTTAAACCCAGTTGTCGAAACTGTTTTCCAAGCGATTTATTCTACCCGCGGGCTCTGTAGCAACTGCTGAGTTTATAAAACTGTAAGATTTTAACCACTGTAAAAGTTGCGCATTTCAGTGATATAAATTATAAGGGAATTCCTGCGCAGAACAGTTTTTCTCCAAGTGTAGAGATTTTAACTCGTTTTATGAGAAGATATATTGGAGATCTCGCTTCTCTTTTCAAAGATGCCACTAGAAATGGCATTTTCTTATTTTGTGTACACACATATTTTATTGTTTCTGTTTGTTTACGTTTAAATAAAGCTTCATCTATATAAATCGTATAAGTGTTTTAAAGAAATATAATTTTGACAACAAAATGGCCATTAGAAGATAAATCACAAATTGTGGTAACATTTTATTTTTCCGCGAAGGCAAAGAAAAATTGGTATATTCTTAAAGTTCTTCACCAATTTTAAATCGATTTATTTAAATTCCTGTTGTTCAAACAGAAAAAGTATTAAGGAACAATTAATATTCATCTTGAAACTTGGAACATTTGTTGTCATAGGTCTGATTCTCAATTTTTGTATGATTAAGAGCAAGAACGAATGAAGCTAGTTTGACTGTACTATGCGGAATGAACATACTATAGTTCTTAAATATTAGGTACTTCTTTTATAGATAATACAATTGGCTCATAATATTATATTACAAAATTCTCTATAATAACTAGATTTTTTTATTGTTTTGCCTGTAAAAATTTTGCAGAGTTGATATACACTCTCAAAAAATACGGCTATTATAATCATTTATTTGATATGTTACAATCATCTTTTCTTAATATGATAATTGGTGCAAATCAGACTGTGAAGCTTTTTTTTTTTTAGCTAATAAGGACATTTTCGTAACTGCAAACTGTTTATAAATTATACATATGTATGTAAGTACATACATGAGCATAAAATATATCGGATAGGAACAAAAATTAAGGAACAATGCGTTCAAGGGTTTTTATTATTTAATATTTAAGAAAATATATACACAAATCTGAGCATGAAAAGTTAGCAAAAAATGACATGAATCAGTGATTTTAAAATTTTTTACTCATACATTTGTTTTGTGCACAAATAGACACAAGACACCTTCAAATGATAAGTAAAACGTTCAAGCTATTTATATGACGGATCCACAAATATTTTGTAATGAAAATTGGCGGAAATATACGGATCCAAAAACAACCATAAATTGTATTTTTTGCTCGTTAGCCAAAATATTTTAAGAGTGGGTTGGTGGTTTTATAATATCTCAATAATTATTAATGGCACATAAAATTTAAGGACATTTTGAAAAGTTGAATAAATGTCCTACAAGATTCTTTCAAGACTTATTGAGAATTGTAGAGACTTTTATTTCTATAAAAGGAATTAAAGAAGTGAGCAAGTTAGTTTAAAGTAGGTACCTACACCAATATACGTCGAATAAATTATTTAAGCCCAATCGCCTTATCTTGTACTTAAAACAATACGTAAATAAGGTTATGTTTACAATTTACTTATTTTGGAATTTGAAAAGAAGAGCAAGTTATTGGTAGGTAGACTTAAAAAAACTCAAGTATTGTTATACTTATGTAAGTATACGTGTACTTATGGGGCTGTGGCTATAATTACTTCTTTTTTTTTTTTTTAATTTAGGGACCCAACCCAAAGTTAAGAGAAGCTCCTAGAATTAAAATAATACAGCCCACCCTTAGTTTCGACTAATCCCGTTAGAATTATCTTAAAATTAAATACCGAGAGAATTTAAGAGAATGAAACCTCTTAATACTGTTTTTGAATTTGAAGTAGGTAATTTTTTGTTGTCCTATAAATCGTTCAAAACAACAAGGATAACATTAACCCTATACTTAAAAAAAAAAAAAAAAAGCTTTACTGTATCTTACGCAGGCTTACTTATTACTTACTCAAACTTTTTTGGGTTTGGTCCGTGATAAGCACTTTTATTAACAAAATACAAAACGAGAAACCAAGTGTAGACTTTCAAACAGCATCTCTTTCTCAAAAGAGTTCGTACAAAAATTACCATGCGCTTTAAAAAATGAGAAGAATATACATTATACGTATTGAAAATCGATCCAAATTCTTTGCAAATGTAGAGTGTTAAGTTTTCTTCTCATGCTGATAGGTTAGCAGGCATAAAAATAAAGGCTCTACAATAGAATATACAAGAACAATTTATGACAAATACGAACAAATATTTTCATATCAGTTATACTGTGGTTTCCATTCATAATGCACAAATGAGAACGGAATAAAACTCCTGTATGGTATTAGTAAAATGTAATTTGCAAGTACATAAATTAAAAAGTGTTTATTTAAACTACTGAAAATATTAAATGGTTTTCCACACAAAACTATGTGATACTTTAAAACAGATAAAAAGAACTGCTTAAGATGACGAAAAAAATTTATTCTTTCTTGGATTGTTTAAAATGTGTCTATGTGATCTTTTTTTGTATGGTATTGATTGAAAGTGTGAACGCAAATCCAGATGCCAAAAGGTTATATGATGATTTGTTAAGCAACTATAATCGGCTTATACGACCTGTGAGCAATAACACAGATACAGTGCTTGTAAAACTTGGACTACGATTATCCCAACTTATTGATCTGGTTTGTATTAAAAATATTTAAAAATAAAAATATATGAATTTTGTTTATAGATATGTTATTTTTTGTTGGTGCATGTACCTCATATTACTTATTTTAATTGAATGCACTTATGAAGGTTCATCATCATCAGTCAGGATCGCTCCCATATTATTTTTTAAATTTTTTTTATTTATTTATTTTAGTATATGTTTAAATTTTAAACAAAGTTTGTGCCCGCATATGTGCTTACATTCTGCAAAAATTGGATCTTGAAAATCTAAGAATTTTTCATGTCTTTGGTTCAGTATGCTCCAGCCTCTACCTGAATCATGAAGTGAATTTTTTTTAAGTTTCATTAAAACCAGCGATAAAATATATTTAATAATATTCCAATTTTGTAAACGCATTGCAGTAATGCATTTGAAGTGAGAATTTTTTCTAGTCAATGTGGGTAAATGTAAGCAAATTCTTTTTTTTTTTTGAAGTTCTGACTTTATCATTTTAATTTTTTTTAATTAGAAAACCTACCAAAGAACCTTAAATGGCAATGTAAAATTATTGTATTTCATAGTTAAACAATTGCAAAATTTATTAAAAAAAATATAAATGAAGTTAATAATAGCATGTTTACATTAACCCCGTAACTTTCTTTTTTTTGAAATCTGGGGGTAAAAGTAAACAACGATTTCAGTGAAGCTCCTTTCTGTCTATAATAGCTCTTAATTTGTGTGGATCGCTCCAAAACCCGCTTTTATCAGCGTTAAATACGAAGCACGATTTTTCTACGTCCAACCCATACTCCATTGTAAGGTAACCTAAATTTTTTTAGAACTCATAAATGATGGCTGGTTTCCTTGCATCTTTTCGGTATTTCTGGAGCAGCTCTGGTGTCTTAAGTGGAAGAGTGGGATGTCTTTCCATGAAATTTGTGCTCTGCGATTGTGTATGACAACGGTGATCTTTTTAATATATATTTTCGAGGCATGGTTTCAGCTAAAAATAAATTAAACAGCATAATGTTTAATAAAAAAACGATATTTAAATAAAAAATTATTTTTACATTTACCCCAAAAATGATGTTTACATTTACCATCTTCACAATATTTTCTGGGGTAAATGTAAACACGAAAAAAAACGATAAGTCCCTTCTAGATTTTAGATTTTTTTTTTCTTTTAATTTAATCTCTATCAAATTATGACGAATAAAAAGTATATTAAAAAAAAATTACATCTGAATTTTGTTTAAAAACAATTAATGTTTCTTGAAGCCTTCAAACTTGTAAAACACTTTTTTTTTGAACATTTCACAAAAAGCACAATTTGACATTTGAAAACTGAAAACACCCGAATGAGTGAAAAGTATGTGACAGATATTGAACGCGTCCGAAGGTTTATTTAGTGGATGCGTTCAAGACTGAATTATTTGTAAGAAATTTGAGCTCTGTTTACATTTGCCCCTGTTTACATTTACCCCTGTTTACATTTACCCACAGTGTAAACTGTTTGGAGAACATATCAAACGATTAACATTTAGATACTTTCTTGGAATAAGACATGCAAAGATTATCGAGATTACGGGTTAATTGTGAATAAAATTTCTCATCACCTGCATGATTTATATTTAATAAAGAATCCCATTACAATTCTGGGAATTTTATACGCAAACAATCAGGCGCGAAAGCAGGGGGGTTTGGGGGTTCAAATCCCCCCTCCCCACCGAAATGTATGAATTTAACTTCCTCGTCATAAAATTTCACTCTTAATTTTTGAGTTTTCAGTTTTCCAGGTGATATATGTTGTAACTTTAGTAGATATCCATGTCCTCAGTTACATGTATGTACCTTTAATACTAATCCAGGCGCAAACTCAGAGGGGGGGGGTTTGGGGGTTTAAAATTTTGGCATACACAGAATATTTCGTTCCAAATGTCCCTAAATCGCCTTAACATGGTTTACGAACACAAATTTATTAAAAAAAGCTCCCGCTTGCTTGCTTTCTGCGGGCAGAAGACAAATAAAATCGATATGCAGAAGCTAAGCAAGTACTAGGCATGCCGCAGATTTCTGCAACACGAACTCGCCCAAAGTTCTTAAGAATTGGAGTTTAGCAGTCTTTGAATACAAACCAGTCAATAAATGCTTATAAAAATTTGTCCATAAAAGGACCACAATGCATATACAAATATGAACAAAATAATTTCTTTCTCAAAAAATATCAGCCTCATTCTCGGCAGGAAACAATTTAAATGAAATCAGGAACCTTTTAACAGTACCTACCTTAAATAACTTTTGTAATTTTAAAAATAGATGTTTTCATTTAAATCGGAGTTAAAACATTATTGTCCTTCAAGTCAAGAATTCGACTTTTCGTGATAAAATATTATATTTAATAACATTTAAAATTTTTCAAAACCCCCCCCCCCCCCCCCCCCCGAAATTTTTTCCTGCCTTCGCGCCTGCAACTCTTTTTTTTTTTGTTTTGTTACTTTATTATCAATGAGCCTGATTATACGGTTCGTTTTTTCGTTCGTTTCGTCTTTCGTCTTTTTGACAGGCACGAACGTTCATGAGTACATGTTTCGCGAAAATACGTACGTACTTCCATTCTTTATTTTGACGTTCATGGAATTTGGGGTTGTTTTGTAAGAAAATAATAAGAAGTAATAAATAAAAATATTTTTTAATCACTTATTTCTCAAATACACCCGTATATTAGCTGTATCCAATTACCATTTTTCAATTCAATAATTTTTGTTCAAATCGTTTTTTGCTAACATCGAGGAGCATTGTGGTTGCCAAATCAGAAACGTCAAAGTTCAACCAGAAAAAGTCTTGAAATTTTCATTCCTGCTTTCGTTACTTCCTTCCCTCTAAATTTCTACTCCCCTCACGCAATCTGTAAAAAAGACGAAACTACCGAAAAAACGAATAGTGTAATCGGGCACAATGTATTCGTTGTCTTTTTTCTTCACTTCACTTCACATAGCTAAATGGTAAAAGTGCATGGAATTGAAAACACAAAATAAAAGCTAGATCAATTGTTGTTGGTAGGAATAGGAAGTACAAATTTGCTGAGCTCTCGAAACAAAAATTTCATTAAACACGGCTATTGTTTAAGATAGAAAGTTTGATGAGTAGAGAAGCTTGCGAGAAGCTTATAGACTAAGAACCCAGGGCCGCCAGACATACTTTATTTTATCAAAGCTAAAATTTTTTTCTGCGAACTACTACAATGGTAGCTAAGAACAAATGGATACCAAGAATCTTCAATGCGGGGACAATTACTAAATTAATTATTCCTTCTTGGTGACCTTTTTAAAATACTATTCAAATCCTAAGCGGGTTTAAGTCTATGTTGATTGTTTTTAAAAATAAGACGACGTTTCGAACGTGGTTTAAAGGATTAAAATATCTATATATTGTGTTTTGATTATTAAAGGCAATGAATTCGAAGTTAATGTATCCATAAATATTTTGAAGTTTTTATGACAAAAGATAATAGGGCATATTTATAGTCGCAGATGGACCCAGGTTTAACTAAACAATTTTGGCTCAATGAATACAGACCTATTTTAATTACAAAAAAAAATAGAATCAACGTTCGAAAATTCAATTAAACCTATGTTTAACTTAGACCCAGGTCTAAAATGACTATGAATACGCCCCAATGTCACTTTTATCTAACGCTCTGCTGATAAAATTTTTTGCAGTATTAATGATAGCCTGTTCGGTTGTTTTGAATGAAAGTTAATAAGACGGCCTGATGATCTTCAACCCGGGGGCAATTAAGAGGTAGCGATTGTTAAAGTTGCATACAAATAATGCAACATTGCGTTATTTTATAATAGCTAAATGTTTGATATGTCTTTTAGATGGTTACCATCCGTCCCGGGTTTCCCCGGACTGACTGGAGAAGTGTTCCTATCTGGGTTTTGGGGCCACCTAGACGTCTGTCGAAACCATATTTGTAGTCAGGGAGTTGAGGGCGTCAAGTTAAAAAACATTTGAAATGGTTTCCCATCCGATTTCTATTTTCAGAAAAGTTGTACTTTTGATGCACTTTTTCTTGATAACGGGGCCACAACATGCTGGCAGACGAACGTATTCGTTGTCACCTTCACCAGGACTACTTGTTGCATTAATATCTTTTGGGTTTTTTCAGGCCCAAAATCTGCTGCCAGCTCTCGGTCTATGATAAGACATTTTAACTTATAATTGTTCCTTTTATTTCAAGAATTTCTTTTTGTTTGTTTTTCTGTTATTTTCTATCTCTTTTGATATGTGGATGTATCAAATTGAAAATTAATGAAAAGACTATACAAAATGTTTTTTTTTTACGTTTTTCAACTTGTCACTTTTTGTCCCGGGTTTTGCTCCTATAGAAATATGGTCACCGTTCTTATAAGTGATGGTGTTATTTACTCTATTTGAAACTTGAAAGACATCTACAGTGGGGCCTAATGTGAGCCAGGTACTTAAAACCTGTCAAACTGAACGTGTCATTTACATAACAGAATCAAATCAAGATTTTATAACTTGCTTTGGCAAATATTCTAAAATATTTTCTTATCAGCCAGACACATACAGCGGGACCATACATCACCTTAAAACTGTCAAAATAATAATTCTTTGTTACTAAAACGTGTTTTTTCGCTTATTTTAGCTGTTCTTAAATGTGTGGTTGATGAAAACGCCCCACTGTAGATGTATGGCTGATGGGGAATTATTTTTTTAAAGTAAAAGACACCATCCCCTAAGGCTGGCTTTAGATTTCCGGTGTTATCGTCGTTGTACGTTGTTCGCTGTTGTTTGTACGCGGAACAACGAAAATGTAAATGATAAAACCGAACTAAGAACGAATAAAGAACGTGCAAATTCAAATCAGATCAGAAATTTCGGTGTTCGTTGCTCGTTGTTAGTTGTTAGTTGTTACCCGAACAACTTGGGGTATATTCCTAGTCGCAGATAGACCCAGGTTTAACTAAACTACAGTTACAGGTTTACAGTTTACAGATTTAACTAAACTACAATTTTGACTCAGTGCATACAGACCGATTTTAATTACAAATTGTTGGTTTTCTATATTTATAAGATAATATGCTACACAAATATAGCTTCAAATATTTTGAAATGATAAACTTCTAAAAATAGATTCAACGTCCGAAAATTCAACTAAAACTATGTTTAACTTAGACCAGGTCTAAAATGACTATACATACGAACACCGAACAACGGACACCGAAAGAAGAACGAAAGTCTAAAGCCAGCTTAAGACATATCAAAAATTCATCTTTGACAAAATAACGCAATGTTGTAAAATTTGTATTCAACTTAAACACTCGCTACCTCTTAATTGCCCCCGGATTGATAATTCTTAGTATCCATTTGTTCATAGCTACCATAATATCTGCTCGCTGAAAAAATCTTAGCTTTGATAAAATAACATAAATGTCTGGTGGCCTTGGGCTCTTACTCTATATTAGGATAGGATAGGTATGAGTTTATCACTAAACTTATTTTAAAGATTTTTAAGCTTTAAAACTTTTTAATTTAGAAAAACTGCTATTATTTAAAAAACTTTCGTGAAAGTGATTATTGATTAATACTTTTACTATAGACACATACATAATGCAGGTACACATAACTTAATTAATAAATTTCATATTTTTCAGAATCTAAAGGATCAAATTCTTACCACAAATGTATGGCTGGAACATGTAAGTAAGATTAAGATAAGTATAAATATATTAGCCTTACCAATAATGAAATTTAGAGATCACGTAAATATTTAAGTGGACTCTAAATAATGAATCATACCAATAATCAAGCTTAACGCTAAACGTTACTTTAAATTTTAAAGTAAAGAAACGCATGTTTAAACTCGTGATTCTGAAAAGCAAAGAAGAAACATATAATAACCCTCATCCTCTATGTTTGTCGCTCACAATTGAATTAAGTTGCTTGTTCGTGAATTTTGTTGCAAAGTTATAAAACTAATAAGGTATTGTCAATATAAACAAATAGATTTATTTCTTCTTATTTGTTTATTTCAATTTGAGAGTGAATGGCGAAAAACTAACACTTAAAATCGCACACAGTCTAAAATTAGTTTGGTGACTGTTTTTATGACAACTCAGATGTCATAATTAATGTCGCGATTAAAAACCTATGTAGAGCTATCCAGAAAGGTTTTCGTTGTTGTAATCCCATGAAAAAAAAAACAGCTGATTACAAAACAGCTTTTGATGTTGGATAGCTATCCATGCTATCAGAAAAATGTTGGTATACGTTTGTATCTCAAGCGAAATTGTTAAAAAAGCCGTAGTATTTTTGATTTTTTTTTTTCAGAGAAATAATTAAAAGAATATACCTAATAATTAAATGCAAAAAAAAAAATAAAAAACTGTAGTGTAACGAAGAATTTTGCCAAAAATACTTTCAACTAACCTATCCGGTTTTAGTTGATCAGAAACCTATAGGTATGCATAGGAATCTTTCTTAGATAGGCTTTCGCCTCGATTCTTAATCGCGGCCATTTCCATTCACAGAAGCTGTGAATTTGTTGGCAACAAATGTAGTAGATAATGTATTAGAGCACTGATTAGTTAAAGATGTGTTTAATTGGGTTATTGGTTAACACTTAACACACAAACTAACTCGTCTCTAAAGTTTAACGTGGCGTTTATCTAAACGCTTGATTAGTCATTAATTAATGGTAAGGCCCATTAGGAATAATCAAATTTAAAAACTGACTTAAAATGGTAAATGGTTTCATTTGTGTATGTAATACCAACATGATATGTTTTGAAAATCGCACTCATATTTATTTCGTATCATACATCATCCTCAGATTTCAGTCCAAGGACAAGAAATTGACTATGTTCTACATTTATAACTATTTTAAATATAAATATATTTAACAGGAATGGCAAGATCATAAATTTAAATGGGATCCAACTGAATATGGGGGCGTTACAGAACTGTATGTACCATCTGAACACATTTGGCTGCCGGATATTGTTTTATACAATAAGTAAGTTCGTTAATTATCAAATTTATTTAAAGTTGACCCAATATTTAATTTAAAATCTGGATCATCGTTAATAATTAAATGTATCTACACATGAAGACAAATATTTTATTAGGTACCTCAACAATAGAACAAGTTATTGACATCAACTGAAGGGTTGTAAGAAAAATAATTGCATTACTGCGAAGTTTTTGTGTTTTGTATTTGCATAGGGAAAATTAGCTTCAAAAACTTATGTAGGCAAATACCAAATACATACAAATATGTATTTTGTAAACAAACATTTTCTTAAAAAAGGATATTCATGCATATATGCATACTTATATCGGAAATGATCGCCGAGTTTCATTACATAAACTCATAGATTTCCTCCCATATACCTGGCGACTTTAAATTCACGTTACTTTATATCGACATCTTTTAATTTTCTTTTGTCGATCAAATATTATTTTCAAGCATTTTTGACCCATTATAGTGCCGATGGTGAATATGTTGTAACCACAATGACAAAAGCTATTCTCCACTACACTGGCAGAGTCGTATGGACACCACCTGCAATTTTTAAGTCTTCTTGCGAAATCGATGTACGGTATTTTCCATTTGATCAGCAAACATGTTTCATGAAATTCGGATCATGGACATATGACGGAGATCAGGTAAAGCTTTTTAACCTTAATTTCATTTTATGTTTCAATAAAGTCAAAGCTTAAAATATAAAGATTTCCGTAATGAAAAATTAACTTTATTCTTTATTAAAAATAACACATTTTATTATCATAAACGTACTAAGGTTTCGCTGTGTTGTACTTGCAAATTGTATTAAATAATTTTGTTATCATTTTTACCAGATATTGTTTTTTTTTTTTTCATTTCCTACATCACATGTCATGTTCTCATTTTATATGCATTTATTTTCTTAGATTGACCTCAAGCATATCAATCAGAAAAACGACAAAGATAATAAAGTTGAAGTTGGTATTGATTTACGAGAGTACTACCCAAGTGTAGAATGGGATATTTTAGGTGTTCCAGCGGAGCGGCATGAAAAATATTACCCTTGCTGTGCAGAGCCTTACCCAGGTACGCATAACACAACATTGTGAACATTTAATTTTTTTTTTTTTCAAAACCTTACAAACATTAAAAACAAATTAAAAGTAAATATGTGTATGTATGTATACATAAACAATACAATAATGAAGATAAAGAAATTTAAATATTAAAATATTAAATTAACTTCTGATTTATGAGGGACGAATGAATATAATTCACTTAAAAAGTAGAAGTGACCTCAACTCCAGAAATTAATTAATGGGCTCTCGAATAGTCTGTCACATCCTTCTGAGACACAAATTTGTGTCGATGTTTACCGACTTTTATAAAATTCACAGAATCTTCTTGCTGTGATTGTTATAAGAGTCTTAAAAGGATATGACAGACCAACTGAAGAGCCCACTGCCATATCTGGGTGAAACACATTGATTTCTGGTGTATAAGTATACCTCAATTTTACACATAGGTTAGGTACACAAGATATACGTATAGGTTACCTTAGATTTGACTCCAAATGTACATTCATTTGCTAAATAAAATGCTAAAAACATCCTAACATATTAATTAAAAATTAATTTATAATCTTTATCTATATAAATAAAAAATGTTAGTTCTTCGTTTGCTAAAAATTTTAAATCTACGAATGTTCTTCAGCGATTTGCTCTGATGTTTTAACTTGACACAGTGCAATCAATACTTTTTGGAAAACATTTTCATTTACCAAAAATGAAGCTGAAGATCGCTGCATCCGAGTTTTTTTTTCTTTTAAAGTTGCAGACCTCGACAAGTATCAATGATATTGGAAAATTTCAAATACCAAAATGTTGTACAAATAATTTTCCAGGGGCGATGTCCGTTACTTTTTCAAATTTGCATCCCGTTATATTTTTTTTAATTAGATTTTTAACATTTTAAAATTAACTATTTTTTAAACGGGCAGATAGACCAAACTAAAAAAGAAAACAAAAATGGCACTGTGTAGAACAGACCGTTTTCTACAGGCGATGTTCCTTAGTTTATTTTTTTTATTATTTTACTAAGCGTTTTTAACAATGAAACATAAAAAAAGAACAAAAAAAACTTTAAGCCCTTATAAGGCTCATTTCACACACATTCGGTTTCATTCGGTTCGGTCTCTATTCGGTTTGTATTCGGCTGTGCCTGATATGTGTGAAACGATAAAACGGCAAAAATAAAAACCTAATAGAAACCGTAGAGCACCGTTTTATCGTTTCACACATATCAGGCACATGTTCTTAAGCCATTTATTTTTGCTTAGCAACTAATTAGGTATAACAAAACGAAAAAATAACAAAAAGGCCAGTGGGCAGGTTTTTTTTGCAAAAAAAACCGCTCGAATTTTATGATTGAAAGCATTCAGCGCTTTGGTTAATTTATAAATTCACCTTTTGGTTTTAGTGCCCATAAGAGGGATCTATTGCGAATAAAACTGCAGGGACAGAATAGTTCAGGAAAATACCATTAGGTTATTTTTTACCACTTTTCTAATTACTTCATTTAAAAAACTGATTTTTTTGCGCCACTTGAATAGAACACATTCTCTTAAGAAAACAAATTGAAAAATGCAGTAAAAGAGGGTAGTTTTTTATTTGTAATCATATTTTCATAATGTGTGCTACCACCTTAAATTGAAATAACCTGAAAAACCCTGTTGGAGACTGAATAATGCAGTTATTTTATATAATTTAAACTGCACTTCATGCTTCTTTGATTGCAGCAGTAAGTGATTCTTTGTCCTTATATTGTTGGTCAGAATTGTAAACTTTACGAACCATCCAACCCCATACGTTTTCAATAATATTAAGGTCCGGAGAATACGGTGGCCATTGAAGTAAGGTAACATTTTTCTCCGATATCCAACTGTTTATGATCCTTGCGTTGTGGATTGCTGCGTTGTCTTGTTGAAATGTCCATGGTATTGGTCCAAGGACATCGGTAAACTTAGGGAACTTCTTTCAATATTTCCTTGTAGGAGTTTGCCGCCATTTTCAAAGTGGAAAAGTCCATATCAATTGTTCAAAACCAGAAAATTGCACCCCACGTCACTACACCGCCTTCTCGGCTATAGTGGCGCTCCAGAAACCTGGGTTCTTTCCTTAACACGAAAATAGTAATTATAAATAAAAATTATATCCATCCGGGCCATCTAAATTGAGTCTTTTTAATCAGAAAATACCACTTTTGTCGACCCTTCGTTCCACGTCATGTTCTTCCTGCAAAAATCTTTTATATTGTGTCTTCGTATTGGATTTAACGGTGTTTTTTTCTTTAATTTTAGGCGCTTTAAATGGTGTGACCCACGAATAACACCTTTAATAGTGTTAAAACTCGCTATAATACCACTCTTCGATTTTAGCAGAAGTGTCGCTTGAATTTGAAGCCAGTATAGTTATCTTTCTTCGGTCTGCTTCTGTTGTCAGTGGCGGATGTAGGGGGATGGCTATAGGGGCTAAAGCCCCTCCCACAGCCGGTTCCTAAAATAATTTAAAATATAGAAAGCAATACTTCACAACGTGTAGAGTTTTATATTCGTCTAAAATATTGTTATGATGAGAAATTTGATGGTCAAAATAGCGTGGTTGGGGCTTAACAATTTACATGTTATTTAACCTTTTTTCTAAGCCCTAAGGATGGGACAAGCCTGAATTGGACAAAAAACCAAGTGGGGGCTGTGATTAATGGACATCTTACATGCAACGAAAATGTTCCCTAAAAACAAAACCCAGAAAATTGAAAAAAAAAAACTTAGGACTAATAACTGTCAAAATCCGAAGTTGGGGCTAAAGCTTGAAGATATAATTTAAAAAATAAAACGTGGTCAGGGCTTAACATTAACATGTCAAAAGCAACAACGGTTTACTCTAAAATCTTACCTATTATTTAACGAAAGAAACGCAATTGAGGCTAAAACAATAAGAGAACAACGGGGTTAGGGCTTAGTGTAAATGTTTAATAAATACAACAGGAATTGTTTCTTACGGCCTTGGCTGGTCTAAGAGAATATTGGGGATTCTTTTTAAAATTTCAAAGGTCCAAGACAATTGTACATACAAATCATTTTTGGGCTAAGTAATTTAATACAAATTCAGGCAAGGAGCCAAATTCAAAAAGCGTGAAAAACTCTGTGAACTCAGAAAAATCTTGCAGGTGGTCATGAATATTTACAACCCCTATAGACTCTAGACCTAGAGTGACGTGCAAATTTATCCACACATTTACCCGATACCTAATCAATTATTAAGCAATATAAATAAACGAATTTGTTCGTGTAGTTTGAGGCTCTAACGTGGCGAAAAATTAAAGTTATAAAATTAGTTATACTACCATGATTTTCTGAGCCTTTATATTGGCTTCTAGATCCGCTTAAAAATAATTCCCATGCTTAACACATCAATTCTTGTTATTGTACTTTATATTGAAAACATTTTAAAGAGCGATGGGAGAGGAGCGGATATAAAGGCACACAAAACACGGATATTATTAAAGGAAAAGTGATGTACATATGTACAGACTGGATCTCCAAGCCCCCCCTCAGCCAAATCCTAGATCCGCTACTGTCTGTTGTGGCTTCTGATTGCCTCCCTTATACATTTTTTCCATAGTTTTCTTTATTTCTAAGGTTCGACCAAACAATTTTCACACTTCTACTTATTTTTTTGGCAATTGTGCGTAGGGGAAGCTTGTTTTCCGCGTCTACTGCTATTTTGGCTTTTTCTGCCGGGTTTAATGGTTTCCGTGGTCCATCTTTTCTTTCATAAAACAATTATTATTTTTAATCTACACTTCCATTATTAGAACGATATTTTTTATTCTTACCGTATGTATAGAGACAAAACGCACACCGTTTCTATTGAAGTAGCGCAAAATAAACAGTGTTTTAAATGAAGTAATTAGAAAAGTGGTAAAAAATAACCTAATGGCATTGTCCTGAATTATTCTGCCCCTGCAGTTTTATTCGCAATAGATCCCTCTTTTAGGAACTAAAACCAAAAGATGAATTTATAAATTTACCAAACCGCTACAGGCTCTGATAGTAAAAAAAAGTTTGTTTCTACTATTCAAGTGGAGCGGAGTGTATGTATATTATTATTCATATCTTTGAACCAATACGAGATAAAATAAAATTAAATATACAACGTGGTATACCTACAATTTTCGATTCAAATATTGAATACTCGTACTACTTGTCAAATGTAAATTAACGTATTTTTATATTATTTATCTAAATTATTTTTATTATTTTACATTTAAGTAATAACATGTCTTCCAAATGAGAAAGAGGCCATTTGGCCATCTTTTTCTCACCATAAAGTTGAAGTGAGAATTGGATACTGATAAGTAAAAAATAATCAGTCCAAAGTGACCACCGTCATGGTTTTGCACATTCAGAAACTTTATGATTTTTTTAGGTACATTTTTATTTTATAAATCAATTTTTCTTTTATAAATCAATGTTCATGATCGGTTAGATTATCTTTTGAAGTTTCGTCATTCTACCCCTGCCGAAAACAATATGTCGAGGTTGAAGGTTTTTTTTACAACACATACAAAATAAAATTAAAGTTAGTCGTTAGGATTCAATTATTATTAAAATATAAATATATGTAGGTTCGAGGACATAATAGTGTATTAAATTTTTGCAACATGTTTCACATTTTTTGTTGTTGATGCGCTTTAAGAAAAGCTTTTATTTTATTTTGATTCTGCTGCAAATATATCAATGAAAATTGAATATGTATTTATGATTTCTTTAGCTGTCAAGCTTTTGCGTTGACTACAGCAGAAGCTTATACGTTGCGTTTTTAAAAATAATTTAACAGTTATAAATTTCGTTTTTCAGATATCTTTTTCAACATTACTCTTCGTCGTAAAACACTGTTTTATACTGTGAATTTAATAATACCTTGTGTGGGTATTTCCTACTTATCAGTACTAGTTTTTTATTTGCCAGCTGATTCTGGTGAAAAAATTGCTTTGTGTATAAGTATCCTCCTTTCACAAACAATGTTTTTCTTGCTTATATCGGAAATTATACCGTCAACATCACTTGCACTCCCATTGCTTGGAAAATATCTTTTATTTACAATGTTATTAGTGGGTCTCAGTGTTGTCATAACAATTATAATATTAAACATTCACTATCGCAAACCAAGTACTCACAAAATGGCACCATGGGTGCGGGCTTTCTTTATAAAGCGTCTCCCCAAACTTCTCTTAATGCGAGTACCAAAAGACTTGCTAAGGGATTTGGCTGCGAGTAAAATAAATTATGGTAAACAACTAAGCAAAACTAAATTTGGTCAAGCACTTATTGATGAGATGCAGTTGAATTCAGGAGGATCGAGTCCAGGTTCTATTCGAAGAATGCAACTCCGTGGAGGTATTGGTGGATGCAATGGACTCCATTCAACGTCAGCCACTAATAGGTAAGAGCTAAATTCTTTTTACAATACTTTGCACACACAGTAAGGTTTATGAATGATGATTTTTTAGAAAACAGATAGGTATTGGAAAATTGACAAAGATACAAAATTTAATAATTTATACATCAGGGGCCTATTTCACAGCTACTACATCAGCTACATCAGCTACATCAACTTTTACAACAGCATTCTACGACTCCACCAGTAATATTTCCGTTAAAATGTTCTGTTCCACAAATTCAACTGGAAGGGTTAAATTCGAGGAACAGGCAATTATAACTGAAATATAATTGTTATCGCTGTAGGACGCTGTTGTAAAAGTTGATGTAGCTGATGTAGTTGCTGTGAAATAGGCCCCAGTTTTTGCTTTTTTATAACTTGCCTGACCTAAGGAAATTTGTCGGTCATAATTGAGGCTGTGAGTGCAAAAGTGGCGTAACCCTATTTTGAAAAAGTGAAGCATAAATGTGCTTCTTATAGTCGATTTAAGACCAATTACAAAAAGTGGGTGAAGCCACTTTTGCACTCACAACCTCAGTTACATATTGTTTATGAAAAGGGCTGGTATTTCAATGCAAATGCATGTTTTTTCACACAACATTTAGAAGCCTTAGACCAAATTATCTTTACGAATTATGAAATTTCCTTTAAAATGGCATTTAATCGTTAGTGCATATCTTGCATATTTTATGCAAAATGCATATTTTCATAATAAATGCATATTTTAAGTGCATATTTTTACATTATTCGTGCATATTATGGAAAAAAAAATATTTTTAAAGGCACCAAGTCGAATTGATTTCTTTAAAGACAAATATCCTCTCACACCTCTTCCAAACCAGCCTATAGTTACTAAGTGGAGAACGAGGCTATAAGCAATTACACGTATTATGCAAAATATTTTGAAGATTTCCAAGCAAGAAGATTTCCCCTGCCTAAAATGACTAAAAGTGAAATTGTATTCATTTGCTCAAACTATAGTTATCTATGTGGCACAATCACAAAGCTTAAGGGTAGGAGCACATTGAAAAATGAAATTGATTTAGTTGATAAAAATTTTGCAAAAATAAATTCTATTGAAGGCCCTATTGGTGCACTTATTAAAAAAAATTAAGACTTTTTTTGAAAAAAAAAAAAAAAAACAAGGCTATTCTACAATGAAAAGTGTAAATAATGTATTCAGTCTGAGCAACAATAACGAAAGCTGTTTTAATAATCTTACATCAGATGAAATTTGTTGTTTGAAAATGCTCCCCTTCCGTCCGCTGACGTTCTTTTTCTATGTACAAAAGTTATCAAAGGCAAAATAGGCAAAGTTTTGTTTTTGAAAAATTTAAACAAAGTTTCCTTTTTTATGTGAACAAAACATATGAAAATAGTATGTAAGTTTAAGTAACACTTTTTTCGTTTTTGAAAGAGATTAGCTATTTGTTTTCTTTTATTGGTATTTTTTAATGTTATCTTTATTTTTTTAGAAAAAGACGGAATTCAAATCTAAATAAATAAAAACTGAATTAAAATTATTTCGTTTTGTTTCATTGTTTTTTTTTTTTTTTGCTGAGAAAAATAATATAAAATAATGGTTTTAAGTGCATATTTTCCTTTTTTAGTGCATATTTTACATTTTTAAAGGCATATTTGAAGCGTATATTTTAAGTGCATGAGAATCCCAGCCCTGTTTATGATGAAAATCCATGAATAAATAATAATAGCCCAGTCAAATTACACATTGACCTGGACAAAATTTTTTACATGTATATTTTTTTGTGGAAATGTTCAGAACAGTGTCCTTAATCAACTGTTAAAAGTCCCAAACAATCCGCGTTGGCGTACGACCACAATCTTGAAAAAATGCAGCCATCTTTGTATGTGGATATATCTCTGGAACTTGTTGCCCTAAAAAGACCATTCAAATGTCAAATGGAAAGGGTTAGATTGACAAAATCAGAGAAGTAAATACAAATTAGTTACAGATATTGCATGGCTACTGTTGTATATTTACGTAAAATCCAATTGAATAAAATAATACTCTAACAATATGTGTTATTAATTATTTAATTCTTTATTAAAAGATTTAATCAGGTAATTCATAATTTGATGTAATCTCCACGAAGGCTAATATACGAATGCCGCCCAACTTGTGTACTTGTCAATCAGAGTAATTTGACATAGTTAGGTGTTGCCATATTAGAGTAAATATTTGATATCTTTCTCCTCGCATTTAAAATTGATGATATTGGAGCCTTTCCGGTTCCTTTCGGATTCGTCCTGAACGCCGCAGTGCAATGCTTTCTGACGAACTGGATATAGTTGCATGTTGCATTCATACCTCTTGACTCTGTGTCGAAGTTTAGACCTTCTGGTGGTTGTTCTCCAAGCATTTGAGGTGAAGTTCCATCACTGCACCCTTAACCAATGCCATTTGATTTTGCTTCAAAATGTGACGAATAATTGTTGTCTTCTTGTGTTTATGATTTTGATATGTTATTTTCTATAGAACTTGGAATGGTAGATAATACTGTAAGTTGTCGTTATTGTTTGTTTTGGTTTTCGTCATGTCGGTGTTTCTCGTTCGCATTAGTTAGTGGTTCGTTATCGTAATATATTTTTATGTTTATAGGCTCGCATTCGTATGACGAATCTGATCAATATGGCGGACATACTTTTGGTTATCGATCATGATTTCGTAGTGCAGGTTTCCTAGTCTAGCCCAAATCAATCCAAACTTCCACTAGCAGGATTTGTTATTATACATCCGTACTTGAACCTTGTCTCCAACATGATATTCCCGTATTTTCTCCTTTTCAGTAGATTCCATTGAATTTGGTTTTGACCGCTTAACAAGATCAATCCTCGTTTGAATAGGCCTTTTGAACATCAATTCAACAGGACTGGTACCAGTGCTACTATTCGGCAACTTCCTCTGCTGCATCAAAAACTTGCATAGTTTTTCTTGTAACGTCCCAGGTGTGTTTTCCATCGCACGTAGACCTTCCTTTATTGTACCTACAAATCTTTCGGCTTGGCCGTTTGTAGCGGGGTGGTACGTGAAAAATACCATTTGATCTTGTGAAATCCAAAAACTCGTATGATCTAAATTGCGGTCCATTATCGGTAACGATCGTAATTGGAAGACCGAACCTAGCAAAAAGTTCTCTTAACGCTGAAATTGTTAAGTCGAAGATGTACTACCTTGTATAACAACCTCCACCCATTTGGAATACGCGTCCACAACTATAAGAAAATAATTGTTCATACAGGGTCCAGCGTAATCCATGTGTATACGTTCCCACGGAGCTTTGGGTTAGTCCCACGGATGAGGATGTACTTTTCTTATATTTGGTTTAATTTTTGCACAATTAGTACAACTTCTACAAACGTGTTTAATGTCAGTGTCTACATTTTCCCACTAAACATAGCTTCTAGCTAACGCCTTCATACGAACCATTCCCGTGTGTCCTGTGTGAAGTTCTTCTAGAATGGCCTTCTGTAATTTCTTTGGGATCATGATTCGAATGCCTTTAAAAATGCATCCATTTTGAAGTTAAAATTCTCCTTCAAAGCAAAGCATTGAATAACTTGGAGCACTCGGATCGTATTTCATCAGAACTTTTTTTACTCGTTATTTCTTCTTTTAATTTCTCGAAAGCTTGTTGACACTCTTTACTCCATATGAATGTTTTATCTCTACAAAGTAATTCATTTAAGTTGAAAAGTTTACTTGGTAAGTCAGGAATAAACTTTTGGTAATAATTTATAAGTCCAAGAAAAGTTCGCAGTTCTGATCTGATACGTTTTCAGGTCCCTGGCAATTAACAATTGCCTGAATTTTATCATCCATAGGCTTGATACCTTCTTTATCTATAACGTGACCTAGATAAGACACTGATTTCAAAAGGAACTGGCACTTACTCCTATTCAAATTTAAGTCATTTTCACGTAATAATTTAAAAACAATTTGTAGATTCTTTAATAAGTGGTTCAGTTTGCGTCCTTGGATAAGAATGTCATCAAAAAAGCACATAACATCGGGTATAGGTTGTAACAGTTTATTCATGAATTGTTGCCAGACATTTGGACTTACTTTCACTCCAAACATAAGTCGATTTACTTTAAACGACCCCAAGTGAGTACTTATTGCCTGAAGATCCGCTGACTCCTCATCCACTGCCATATGTAAGTATGCTTGATGAAGATCTAGTACGCAGTAAAAATTTCCGCCACCAATTTTTGAAAATATGTCCTCTATCCGGGGAATTGGATAGTTTTCATCTTGTATTTCCTTGTTAATCGTCAATTTGTAATCGGCGCATATTCGTATGTCCCCATTTTTCTTCATAACTGGCACTATTGGGGTCTCAAGTCTTTTGATTTCATTTTCAATCTTATTCCGGAAGGCATAAGGTACGGGCCGCGGTTTTATAAATATTGGTTTTGTAGTAGAATTTTTTAGAGCTAGCGAGCACCTCGTGTTCGGAATTTGTCCAACCTATGCAGTAAAAATGTCAGCATACTCCATAAGAAGCGCATTTGCCTTGTTTTTACATTCAGCTTCTGATAATTCGGATTCTTCGCACTGATAAATTGGAAGGATCTCTACATCTAGACTTCTTATCCACCCACGGCCTAATATGGGTTCTAAATTCTCAGGTAAGACATAAAGATCCCAAACATCATGTCTCTTCCTGTAAGCAATATCCATTTTACAAACCCCCACTGGTTTGATTATCTCTCCTGTATACGTCGTGAAGGTAATTAATGATGTTTCTAACTTCTAAGGTGTCCCTTTTTACCACACTTCTTGCATTGCAAATTTTTTCTCTGCAACTGTTTGCTCTTTTTCCACATTTGAAACATCTACCGCGAATTTGGTTAAAGACTTCAGAACCTAACCTTTTAAATTTTGGTCTATCTTTTTCACGTGTTTCCCTAACCCTATTTTTGTCTAATGCATTTAAATTATGTTGCGTATTACTTCTTATTTCCCCGCTCTCTTTTGATGCTTCAATGGTTAAAGCTTTCTTAAAAATGACGTCAAAAGTTACAGTAGATTCTTGTTGTAATAACAGTTCTCTGATTTCGTTATCGCGGATGCCCCTAATAAATTGAGACCGCAAATAAGTCCCGATTGTTGATTTTTTACAGTCCTGGCTCTCACACACAAAATTGCACTTTGACGCTATTTTCTTTAAATCGGCTTGGAAATTTGAAAGAGATTCCCCTTCATGCTGAACTCGTAAAGCAAATTTGTGCTGCTCAGCTACCTAGCTTGGCCTTGGGCAAACATGATTTTGAAGTAATTCGACTAGTATTTTATATGACTTTGTTTTTGGTTCATCCGGTGCGGTAAGACAGGTTAATTTATGGTATAGTTTTGGACCGAGACAGTTGATAAAAATCTGAACGCGTTTTTTATCATTTTCCGGAACATTATCTTTAAGGTTGCGCATTTCAAGATAGTTCTCAAGCCTTTGTAGATAACACTCAAAACTTTCATCAAATGGAGTAAGTTGAAGCGCCCGACAGTCGCTTTCATTGCCTACATTATCTCTTTCTCTATTAGTTGTTGGTTGTTGAAGAACCTAGTCGCGATTGCAGATTCAATTGAAGCCATTTTTATTTTGTAATTAGATTTTTATGAAACCACTGTCTTGTCTGTCCGTTAGTGTACGTATACTATGTACGTTTAGTTATGTATTAATTGTATGTATCTACCTCACCTTTTCCTCGTGCACGTGCTTATGTAGTTTGCAATTTGTAATTTGCAATATTTTTCTCTTTTTGATTTTTTATTTTTTTGTTTTGTATTGTACTCCATCCTCATTGCCACTTTGTTATATATTTACGTAAAATCCAATTTAATAAAATAATACTCTACTCTAATACCAGTGCCGATCTGCATATCACCGCGTGCACATCAACTTCGTGTGTTTGTGAAAGTTTTGGTCATTTGTAAAAAATATTCGAAACACTACTTCGTCTTCGGTTCCTACGCTCGTCTTCAACGACACACCTGCTGTCAGCTCGCAAGATAAAGCCAATTTGCTTGCAGCACAGATTGCTGTTAATTCGACGCTGCCAGCAAGTGATAGAACTCCGCCTGTACTTGAGAGCGTAAACGATTCTATGGGTCAAATCTTCTTTCGCACTCGTGCAGTTGCTAGAGTTCTAAAGGACCTCGACATACACAAATCCGCTGGCCCGGATAGTATCCCTCACATTGTTCTGAAGAGGTGTTCTTCAACGCTGGCAAAACCACTGCGTAAGCTTTTCCATCTGTCCTATTCTACTGGTCTCTTTCCGAGTGGATGGAAAACAGCATTTGTCCAGCCTGTCCCTAAAAAAGGCGTATCTTCTTCACCCTCAAACTATCGGCCAATTGCATTAACGTCCCTTCTTTCCAAGGTCAAGGAAACGCTGATTAATTTTCAGCTCAAGAAATATCTTGAAGAACGAAAGCTTCTTAATGACCGTCAGTACGGCTATCGTAGCAATAGGTCCACTGGTGATCTGATGGTATATCTCACCGAACAGTGGAACAAATCTTTACATCGCTTTGGCGAAAGTAAGATTATTGCGCTTGATATTTCTAAGGCGTTTGATAGAGTTTGGCACCAAGCTCTCTTATCGAAAATGCGCGCATTTGGTTTCGATAAATCTCTTCTTCGTTGGATTAGGAATTACCTTTCGGACCGATCAATACAAGTTGTATTGGACGGTTTCAAGTCTGAAATTCACAAAATAAATGCTGGTGTGCCCCAGGGCTCCGTTTTGTCTCCGACTCTCTTCCTTATATTCATAAATGATCTTTTGTCTGAAACTTCTAATCCATTAAACTGTTTCGCTGACGACAGCACCCTCAGCTTCTCATATTCGTTTTCAGATTCACATCCATGTCCTTCGGATGTGGACCTAGAACGGCAGCGTATGATTAGCTCATTAAATTCTCATCTCGACAGCATTGTCCAATGGGGAATTTAAACCGCGTAGAATTTAATGCTTCGAAAACTCAATGCTGTCTTCTGTCGTCAAAACGAAACACACCTCCCATGCCGCTATCCATGAGCGGCACTTGTATTGAGGAAACCGAAACGCTTTCAGTCCTCGGTATGTGTATCACAGACCACCTTCTGTGGAATGAACACATATTCGACGTCACCAAAAATGCTGCTAAGTGCTTAGGTTTTCTTCGACGATGTAAGAAATTTTTCTCCCCTTCTGATCTGGCTGTGATCTATAAAGCATTTATCCGTCCGAAACTTGAGTACAATTCTCATATTTGGGCAGGTGCCCCAATAACCCACTTAAGTATCTTAGATAGGATTCAAAAAAGAGCTTTGAAAATGATAGGTGACAGAAATATAACAGAAACATTTGCATCACTCCAACACCGCCGCCATGTTTCATGTCTAACATTATTTTACCGTTACTTTTATAAACACTGTTCTAGTGAAATAGCCAGCTGCATTCCTCCCCTAAGACAATTCAACCGTAATACTCGTACCTCTAGGAATACACATCAGTTTACCCTCGAGTCCAACTTCGGACGTACTGTCAAGTATAGAGATTCTTTTTTTAGCCGCACTACCCGAATGTGGAATGCTTTACCCGGCTCTATTTTTCCCGACCATTTTAATATTCAGAAGTTCAAATTCAATGAACATCGGTATCTCCTTAAATCCTTCCCTATTTTCCCAACGCTCGCACTGTGTTTAAACATTTTAAGGGCAGCCAAAATCCCTTTAGTGCGCGCTCAAAAAAAAAAAAAAAATGTGTTATTAATTATTTAATTCTTTATTAAAAGATTTAATTAGGTAATTCATAATTTGATGTAATCTCCACGAAGGCTAATATACGAATACCGCCCAACTTGTGTACTTCTCAATCAGAGTAATTTGACATAGTTAGGTGTTGCCATATTAGAGTAAATATTTGACAGCTACTGTTTTGAATTAAATGAATTTAACAGAGTAAATTGCAGTGCAAATTCGAAATAATTACCCATAACTCATAAATATGTATTAAGAAGCTGAAATTTAGTGAACATGTTCAGAACTTACCAACAATAATTTGTAGTAATAAGTTAGCAAAAAATCCCTGTTGGGATTAGATCACCATTTAAATAAAAAGTACCATCATCTGAATTTGTCGGCTTTTTGCTATTCAGGCTATATAATTGTGCTTGAAAGACCATGCAAGCGTTAAATGAACGGAATTTGACTTCAAAATGAGCGAAGCATACACAAAATTAGAAACAGGTGTTTTATGTCTACACTGTTTTGAATGGAACTACTAAAAAAGAGTAAATAATTGCAGTGGAATGCAAAATCGAAAAAAATGCCGCCGCGACGTGAGTTCATAGTAGATAATGAGTAATCATAGGTAACGGTATTATGGGGGTCCAAGAAATATTTATTAAAAACCTGAAATTTTATGGACATGTTCAGAACAGTACCAATAAAAAAAATCCCAAATTAAGAAATGCTAGGAGCAGTTTTTTTAAGGAAAATATTAATTATGATGTTTGTCATTATAAAATAAAGGACCCCTAGAACATGTTACTATTAAAATAATAACAGAGAAAAATACAACGTTGGTCTAAAGAAGAAAAAATGCGTGTTTTATTGGTAAAACCATCCATAGTACAGTACGATTTTACACGCATACAAAATACAACATCGGTAAGACCCCTTTCACACAAGAAAACTGAGTTGCCGGCAATTTTTAGTTTCTAGGCGAAAAGGGCGTAAAAGGAAGACAACAAATTTCCCCTCACATCCTTCTCGCCTACAAACTACCCAGTTTCTGGCAACTCAGTTTCCTTGTGTGAAAGCCGTCTAAGTAGCCTTACGCCCTATAAGAAACTAATGTACAATTCTGCTGTGGATGAATTTTTGACATGTATTCGAGTCTCGAATTGAATATTTAGGAGGAATATTGTGAAAAGAACTTTTAAATTTTTTTCAGCGGCTTCGGTTGATATCCTCAATATCTGGACACATAAAAGGGAACTCTAAAACACTTAGTTTGCGCAAACATGTATTGCAATCATTACCTTCGTATTGAACAATATCTTCGCTGTCGTTTTCGTCGATGTCTTCTGGTCAATTCAAAACATGACCGAACGGCGCAATAACCACAGTTTGCAGCTAAGACCACTTTGTAGGCAAACACAGCTACGCTCGCATTATCATTCGCAGTTGCATGATATAATTTTTAGAATATCCTCTGGAGCAGGATCAGCTATTAAGGGTCTATTCTTTAACGTCCATCCCCACAGCATGTTCATTTTACGTTTGAAAGATCTTTCTAGGACAAAAATATACCCGTATAGCCAAAGCCGACAAATATAAATGATAAATGATGGTACTCTTTAAAAATGGCAGTTTAACCACAAAATAATAATATTTATGGGACATTCTTAATTTTTTAGAATTTGCACTGCAATTCACTCTGTTAGATTCATTTAATTCAAAACAGTAGCCATGCATAACCTGTAAGTAATTTGTATTTAATTCCCTGATACTGTCATTCTAAGCTTGTCCATTTGAAATTTGAATGGTCTTTTAGGGCAGCAAATTCCTGAGATATATCAAAGAGTGCAAGATGGCTGCATTTTTTCAAGATTGTGGTCGTACGCCAACACGAATTGCTTGGGACTTTTAACTGTTAATTAAGGACACTCTTCTGAACATTTCCACTAAAAAATAAACCTGTAAGAAATTTTGACCGGGTTAGGGCTTTTTTTTGTCTAATTTGTCTGGGCTATAAGTTCTGACATATATGTAACAAAATTACTCTAGTGCAGGTAAAAGTAACGCATGTCGACCAAACGCATACCTAAAGACAAAAAAACAAAAGGACAACCAGGACGACGCCGACGCGACGATGCGATGGGCCGATGACTTACCATGACCAACACAAACTCGTGTCTATATCTACGCAAAGAGACGTAGCGTCAAAAACAGTAATTAGGCCTATTCGGGGCAATCTTTTATTCTTTTATTCTGTTATTCTATTATCAATTTCCATACAAATTTTCGAACTGTCAAAAAACCTTTTATTCATTTATTAATTGGTATTCTGCAGTTCAAATTCTGTTATGAAATCTGTTATAAACCATAACACAATAAAATACAGATTTGTTTGACTTTTATCATAAAAGATTGTAATACATGAATTTAAAACTTTTATTTCTAAAATGAATTGTTCTTAAAAGGAGACAGATATAACTAAATAAAATTAATATGCATAATTACAAATACAAATAAGTAATTTCAAACTAAATTATTTTTATACACGAAAGCACAGAACACAGTTGATGGATGAACCGCAAAAAGTAGTCGCTTTTTCTTGCCGGTCTGCGTTTCGTATAGTACAACTTTTTAAATTGGATATATAAAATTCACGAACTGTTAAAGACAGACAAAATAAAGTAATTATTTATCTTCGCGAAAAAAAAAACACGAACATTCCACGGGTTAATTTTATTTTGGTCACTCGTCAGTGTCGATTTTTTTTATTTACTACAGCTTTTAGCAGATTTTAGGTCTGTTCGTATAAATGTTTCTTTTTCGAAGTTTCATAACAGACTTTTATAAAAGATCGAACTCCAGAATACCAATTATAAGAATCTTTTATGGTGGAGATCTGTTATGCATCATAACAGAAAATTCATAGCAGAATAACAGATATGGCAGAATAGGCTTAAATGTACAGGTATAAATAGTGTTTTTCGAGACTTTTATTGAACCTATTTAAATGTAACAGTAGGTACATTTTCATTAATATTAGGTAGGTAATTTATACAAGCAAATAAAATATATACATTCGAACTTATGAAAAACTTAATGTTTAGTTTAGTTTTATGTTGTTCATATACATAGGTATGTACGTTATGTAGGTACATGATATGTTAATTAATTGGAAAATAAGCTTATACAAATAATTATAGATAGGTATTTATATCCAATATATTTTCAGTTAACATCAGCACCATTTATTTCAATATCATAATTATACATTTCGTTTTACAGATTTAGCGGATTAGTGGGTGCACTTGGAGGTGGATTAAGCACTTTAAGTGGATATAATGGGCTACCGTCTGTTTTATCTGGATTAGACGATTCTCTTAGCGATGTAGCACAACGTAAGAAATATCCATTTGAGTTGGAGAAAGCAATACATAATGTTATGTTCATACAGCATCATATGCAACGGCAGGATGAATTTAATGCAGTGAGTTAAATTGAATACTAATTGAATGTTTTTCCGTAACGCTTTCACTCCTGAGGCACAGTGTTGTTACTCGAGAATGAGGCGTATTTTCAAACAAGTCCTACATACATTTGTAGGTTAGCTATTTGTTTGTAAAATCTTACTTAAATGCTAACAACTAGGTACGTTATACTCGCATTAAGGAGCAAATCGATATTAGTGAAATGTCTTCAAATTAAAAAACACGACGTTGTCAAGGTTCAAGGACGGTCTTCTAACGTCACAGTTGTGGAAATGATTGATTTTCGAAAATTATCAGATGTATGTATGTAGATATGGACCTGTGAACAAAAATCAAAAATATGTTCCCTCCATTTAACCACTTTTTTTGTTGGAATTTACCTCTTTATAAGTAAGTAAACTTTAACATACATCTGAAGTGTCCCTTTGCGCCTACTTAACGGTGTTCGGTATAAACACATGATAACTCCATACAAAAATTCCCTTTTCACCTTCTTTACATGGAGCTAGAGCCTAAACAAGTTGACCGATTTGCTTCAAATTTGGTACAAATATGCATTTAATTGAAAATAAATTATTCATTTATTTTTGAAAGAGATTTTTTTATATTTTTAATATAAATGTTAATGCCTTTACCTTAAATATACGTTTATCGAGTTTGGTATAGACATAACATAGTATATAATTTCCACCATTCTGATTTTAAAGTGACATAAACTAATAATAAAAATCCGACTTAAGAAGGTGTGCTAATTGGAGTTAAAATTATTAATTTCGTGATGCTGTTTTGCAGTTACGCCAAAACCAAAATAAAGTTTTTGAAAAGACAGATTTTACGCATATAAATAATTTCATGTTTTCTTTTAATTGTGTTTTTCAGGAAGACCAAGATTGGGGTTTCGTAGCTATGGTACTCGATCGATTATTTCTATGGTTGTTTAGCATTGCCTCAATTGTAGGAACGTTTGCTATACTATGTGAAGCACCATCTTTATACGATGACACAAAACCAATTGATGTTCAGTTATCAGTGATTGCACAGCAAATATACAATTTGACGGAGAAAAAATCATAATATTGTTTTAATTCTATTAGAACTTTTTATTTAATTTATTTAAAAAAATATTTTTAAAAATTATCGTGCCAAACTTAGTTTTAAAACGAAGGTTTAAATTAGGAAATATATTTTATGGCTTCGAAGACAACGGCAAAAGAATAAAATACACTTTATATGGATACTATTCATTATTAAAATAAAAAAGTGTTTCAGTTTTTATTGAAAAAAAATCTAGTTCTAACTCATCTACTCGTAAGTATACTAATAAAATTACGTGATCAAATGAAAAACATCAAAAAAAATACATATTAATAGAATCTTAGTCTAGGAGTAAAATAAGCTTTTATTAACTTGACTTTTATTTTTTTTGTGATTTTTATGGAATTCTTAACGTCTTAATAACAATCAATTTAAAGTCAGATTGTAATTAGTCCGACTTGCCGAATCAAACATTTTAAATATCTCCACGATACCAAGTTCCTATAGAACCTGAATCCATCGTTTTTAGAGAGATGTCTGTGAGTGCGTACGTTTCTTCGTACCTTCGAGAACGAACCAAGGTATCGGCTTCGTATACATTTTGTTTTACAGGTTTTGACGTCATAAAATGAAGGAATCCTTCGATATGAGTACTGTGCATTGTACATACTTTCATATTATTTCTTCTAAATTACATTAAATAATGCAAGCGCACAATTTTTTTTGTTTTGCTCCGTGCGACCGTCCTGTGTAGAGAATGTAATCCCGGAACGTTTTTTTTCAATCTCGGGATTCAAAAATTTGAATCCCGGGATCCCGGGATAATCCCGGGATTCTAAAAATATTTTAAAATAAGTTATTCAGAATATATTTTCGTTAATAATGCTTTTCTTAATATGCAGAGAGTTTAGACATTCGGCTTGGAAAAATACCAAAAGTGGGCAGTTTTTTAAAGAACAAATATTGGATATTCGTTGAAATTTTTATTTTATTTAACAAAAACTTGAAAACAAATACTTATTATTTATTTCACAAAAAAAAAAATAAGTTAAAAAAAATAATTCATAAAAACTCTTAAAACCAAATAGAAAAATAAAGCTTGAAATAGAAGCTTGATGTCCATACCTCCAACGAGTATTGAGCCGGAGCGTGTATTTTCTGCTGCTGCACGTTTTGCTACTAAAATAAGAAGCAGACTTTCAGATGAAACCTTGGATGGATTGCTATTTCTTTGTTACTATTACAAAAATAAATTATGATTCAAAATGTGATTGAACTAGTAATAGCCGTGTTGTTTTGCAGGTTCAGATAGAATTTGACGAAAGAAACAACATCTGAACTAAGGAATTTACATGTAAAATAAAAATACAAAAACAACTGAAGTCTATATGAACTTAGCTAAGTCCAGATAATTATCGGTTCTTAACTTAAGTTCAGATAGAAAAAGTACTGCCAGCTCCAATTACTATTTTTGTATCGATAGTTTGTATGAAAACGTCAAAATATCTGAGCCAACGAATGAAAATATTTTTTATAAACAAAAAAAAAAAGTCGACGACCATTGTTTTTTAGAATAATTTTTTTTTTTCTGATTTGTGATTTAAAATTGTTTTTTTTTTTCATTTTCATTATAAACGATCGAAATAATTATCTATACGAGATTTCTTTCTTTTAATTTGAATGTATTTTGTTCTTATTTTGCATGCTTGTCCAAAAGCTGAAAGGTTAGTGATGGCGATTTCTGAGCTTTGTGATAGTGCTGGTCATTTTTGCTTCGATGACTTTGCTAAGTTCGGATGTTGTTTTTTTCGACAATTTTATCTGAACCTGCAAAAAACACGGCTATTTTTAGTTCAATCACATTTTGAATCACAATTTTTTTTTAATAGAAACCATCCAAGGTTCCATTTGAAAGTCTGCTTTCCTATTTTATTAGCAAAACGTGCAGCAGCAGAAAATGCACCAATACTTGTAGGAGGTATGGACATCAAGCTTTTAGGCTTTCCGCCCACTAGGTAACTTAAAGTTGCTCGCCCCAGCAACTTTTTGTTGCTCTCGATCCAATTACACTGAAAGATGCCGGCAACAAAGTTGCCTAGTGGGCGCTCTCCCATATAACTCAATGTAATTGGATCGGGAGAAACAAAAAGTTGCTGAAGCGAGCAACTTTAAGTTGCCTAGTGGGCGAAAAGCCTTATAAACCTGTTGTTAATGTTTTCCCCGGATCCCATCCTCAAAAATAACTTGCTCTCATCGCTTTAATCAACGCAGTTTCATCAGATAACAGATACAGATGTTTATGCATTCTGTTGCGGTTCCAACTTCTTTAGGCTTTTCTCTATTTCTTTTTCCAATTTTTCCTTCAAGGATAGTTCATTTTGGTCGTCATCGGTGTCTTGATCTTGATTTGAATTGTCGTCATTCTCATTATCACTAGGCGTATTTTTTGTGCCCTCTATGTTAGCTTAAGAAATAATGGCACAAAAAATTTAGATAAATTAAAAGAAACGTCTCCTCCCTGGACCAAGTCTTGCTTTTATTTATTGGAAAGCAACGTGTATTTTAAATTAATAAATTATATTTTAACAAATAAAAAAATGTTTGGTTTTTACCTTTTTTTCTGTCATCTTTTTTATGATCGGACGATCCGTTCTTCAAGATCCATTTGCCAAATTAATGAATTTTGGAATGCATTTTTGGCATTTGTTAAGAATTCATCGGACACACGTAGAAAATAGTGTATGGAAGCTCTGTTTTTATATGAGCTTAATTCTTAAACAGAGATTTTTATCGCTATAACTAAGTATATTTGTTGTTGTATTTTACATGGACATTTTTCTTAAGCTAACATAGAGGGCACTAACAAAACACGCCTACTGTTGGCGGGCGCCCACACGTTTCAAAATAGATGTTATTTGTTTTATTAAGCCAATTATGTTCGGTCCTGAAAAATCATTTCTTACTTCCGGTGTTGACTCTTCTAAAGTTGCTTTTGGGTTCTGTAGGTAATTTGTCAAATCTGAAACTTTCACACAAACTTTCATTTACGATTTTTTTTTTGTTGATTGGTTGTTGTTAAAATATAAATTAAAATGCGAATATTCAAGCAACCAATCCCGAGATTGAAGCATTTTAATCCCGGGATTTTCGGGATCTCAAATGGACCGGGATTCGGGATCCCGGGATTACATTCTCTAGTCATATGGCAAATAGATAGTAGAATAGAAAGAGATGGACAAAGAATGCAGATATTTTCAAAAAGAAAAAAACAGCAAAATGAATATACCTACTCTACTAGCATGATCCTGGTACATTTAAGAAAATTTTGCTTCATAATTGTTGTTTTAAAGCGTGACACAAACAAAGTACGTGCTTGTGATCTACACGAATGATAAAAAGTCATTATGTCTAACATTTTTAAAGCTATATTGTGTAATTAAATACGATATCCTAGAGACTAAAAATGAGAGAAATAAGAGCATTTTGTTACGCGTGTATAAATGAAATTAAAATATGGGAAGTACGGCCTAGTATTAGATTTATATTGACTAATCTAGCTATATAGTTTTAAAACTGATTTTACCCAAGACTTAACTTATGCCTTGATGACGATTATGATTTATAGATCTAGGTAAATTAAAACCCCTGAATCCGCTTCCTTGCGATTCTCATATACCCACCAGTCACGAACTACAAATAGTGCGTAATTCTCTTTTTTTTTGTTTTGTTCCTTAACAGATTCAAACCCGATGCGCAAAACAAATAAGGAACAAATAAAAAAGTCATGCTTTCGAGTATGATCGCCTGTTATCTCCTTTTTTTTCCTTTCCTTATGCAAATGAAAAGACAACGAAAAAGAACTTGAAACGATATGATTATTCTTCTTTACACGTTTTTCCTTTTTTTTTCATTCTTGTTTTTATGTTTTGAATTCGCGTGGCGGCCCGTGAATCAAAAACTGATGGGCAAAACAAACCATGACAAAATAAAAAAAAACTATGCTTCTGTGCAACATGATCGCCCGTTACATAAAAGAAAAATTCATATTTTTTCGTTTTCATGTAGGTAAACGAAAAAAAATGAGAAACTTGAGTTAATTTTCTCTTCTTACGTACTACCTCTTTTTTCATTCCAGTTTTCTTAAAAAACATATTCTTTCTTCTAAATAAAAGAATACAAACAAAAATAACAATGCAAACGCGCTATTCATTTTGTTTTGCTCCGTGTGTCCGTCTTGTGGTTAGTAGTAGAATAGAAACATAACAAAACAGCAAAATGAATATACCCACTCTACCAGCATGATCGCAATTTAGCTTCATACATTTTGTTTTTAAAGCGTGGCAACCAAAAAATTGCGTGCTTGGTTTACACGAGTGATGCATTATTTCTAAAATGATTAAATCTATTTTGTGTCATTTAGTACGATATATTCGCCTAAAAGAAGAGAAATAATTGCATTTTGTCGTGTATTTTCGTGCTTATGACAGTACAGTTTTTAGTCATCCTAAGCAATGTAGTAACTAGGTTTCTAAGTTTCTTGATGGCAACAAGATATTTATTTATTTGAAGAACCATGATTTCAGAGCCAAAAATATTTAATTAGTCATTTTGCATTTTACTCTCAATTTTTGTAATTTTCGGTGCATATTAAACAAAAGTTCTGTGAATTTAATTCTAAAAATAAAATGTTTACGTAATGTAATTCGGTGCATGGCCTTACGCCTAGCCCATTTAATTATTATTAATATTATGTAAAAATTGATTTCATATCATCCAATTCCTTATAAAATAAGTTTTTTTTTCATTTTAAACTCACCTATTGCAAATTAAATAAATCCTTTAACAAATTAAATTCACTATTGGCGTTATTCTTTTTTAACTCTGAGCAGATCACGAAACTGTCAAACAAAAATTCTATGTTTTTTTTAGCTCAGACATATCAGAGCTCAAAAAGTGTCTTTCTTTTTTCCATCTGAGCTAGCTGAGAGCTTAATCGATTAGCTCAGAATAAAATGACCGAGCAAATCGAGCGAAACGCTGTGCGAAGCCAACTTCACTTTTTTTCAGTGATTTGACAGACGAAAGAAATACAAAAAATTAAAAATGGATTCCCAGGACAGTCGCCCGTCTAAAGGCTCTCCCAAACCAATGCGAAACATTCGTTGCGGCGAAAAAACCTTCGTCAGTCAAAATTATTTCATATGTTTCTCCGCCGCGTTGGTGTGGGCACTCTCATATATCACCATGTAAATAAATTTTGACATGCGAATGTTTTTTCGCCGCAACGAATGTTCCGCATTGGTTTGGGAGAGCCTTAAAGGCTCTCCCAAATCATGCGAAACATTCGTTAAGGCGAAAAAACCTTCGTCAGTCAAAATTAATTCATATGTTTCTCCGCCGCGTTGGTGTGGGCACTCTCATATATCACCATGTAAATAAATTTTGACATGCGAATGTTTTTTCGCCGCAACGAATGTTCCGCATTGGTTTGGGAGAGCCTTAAAGGCTCTCCCAAACCAATGCGAATTCGTCACTCAAAATTATTACATATGTTTCTGCGCCGCGTTGGTGTGGGCACTCTCATATATCACCATGTAAATAAATTTTGACATTCGAATGTTTTTTCGCCGCAACGAATGTTCCGCATTGGTTTGGGAGAGCCTTAAACCAGGTAAACAAAAATGTATTTTAGTAACCCACCTATGAAATGACAGTTCAGTGCTCAAATGTGTTTCATAAATAAGTCTGAGGGCTCTGATCATAATCTGCTCAGAGCTCTGCTCTGATCGCTCAGCCTCTGCTCAGAGGTTTATTTAGAGCCAAAAAAGAAAAACGCCATATATTAACATATAAATGTACCTATGCTCATTTTATAAATAAGAATTAATGTTTGCAAATAATTATTTTAATAACCAAGAGGTGAATTTAATGTTATATTGTAAATTGTGTAAATAAAAAAAAAAACTAAGTTTAAATGTATTTTATTTTATTTTTGATTTTATTTTTTAAAATACTATTTAAACTATTATCACAACTTTTTAAAATGTATGTTGGTAATTGCTACGCGTTACGGATAACCGTAGTTATTCGCCTGATGATGGAGTAGATACACTCCGAAACGCGTAACAATTACTTTTGCTATGCACGGTTTGACCTAACACTGATTGAGACTAGACATCATAAACACTATAGATTCAAGTCGTATTTGTGGTGCATTCAGTTGGTGTTTTGGCTTGTATTAGAAATTTGTATATGTAGGTACTAACGTAGGTACAATGTTCATAACATGCACAGAAAAATAAGTATGTTTCTATTATATTCATTCCAATTTATAATAGGTTTTCACATTACCTCATTTACTAAAAATGAGGATATACCTACCTATAAAACATGCAGAAGCAGATATATCTACATGTTTACCTGTATACAAGTATTTATGTTCCTAGACGTGTTCGTAGTAGACATACATATATAAAATACGTAGACTATATGAATAATGTAGGTATTTATTTACCGTGATTCCAATCTTCTGGTATGAGCTTACTGCCCTCTGGTGTATAAATACATTTTCCTTGGTTGAAAAGTAGCTTTATGTATTTAAGTCAGGAAACGCTATTCATCTAACTACCTAGGTACCCATAGTTCAGACATGCTGGTTCTTTGTAATTAGAAAAAAATCATATTCTTGTTTGCTTCCATGAGTCTTTCCGACTCCTTTCAATCTATTTAATATTTTATATGTAGGTACCTTACTTATGTATACATACATGAATATGTACCTATAAAGCAAAAGTATGTACATATATGAGAAGGTTCTGTTGTTTTAATGCAAAGCAAACGCGGCCATTCTGTACGTACTTGTTTTAATGCATTTGTTTCATGCGAAAACTGCTGTTTTTTTTTTGAATTTCCTTAAAGTAACAAGGCGCTTAGTTCACAAGCATAAATTTCACATAAAGTTTTTAGAACTTACGAGTAATATGAAAATAATAAATGAAACTGCTACCTAAATAGTTAATCAATCGGAACTATCACACCCGTCTGACAGTGACAATATTTATGACGTATTTTGATGAGAACAAGTGGTACCTAAAAGAAGTAAAGATTTTTCTATTATGACTATAAAATAAGGTCTAATCTGAGCAGGACAAGGTGTTTTTTGTTTATAATTTAAAAAAATGGGATTTCAATCCTACTTTTTTACAATTTGTGTCCATTGCATCTTGAGATGAGAGTACCTTTAGCATAGTTACCATAAACTGAATAGGTATTAAATAAGTACATATAGATATAAAAGAGAATATTTAGGTTAAATGCATTTTTAAATAATTTTAAAGAAAGTGCAGCATAAAGTGTATGCCTCAAAGTCAAAGAAAATCATTTTGGATGTTGTGCAAAAACGGCATATGAATTGAATAATTATAGGGGACAACCTCAGAAAAAAGAAAGTCCAAAAACACTCAAGAAAAGTATTTGTTTGTGTGAAACTTGAACTTTACTTCTTGCTTCACAAATTTACTATACAATCTCCTCGGTTGAACTGTATTCTGAGGTTAGACAGAAGAGTCCTAGTAAAAATATTTTACAATTTATTTATATTCCTTGTCATTGTTGTCTGCAGGAGGAGCAACTTTGACATTTGCCTATTTCTTCTTGTATAATCGTTATGTTAAAACAAGCAGTAGCGTACGCAGGATTTTGTTTGGGGGGGAGGCTCAGTCTCAACTTTGGTGAAATTTTTTTAAGGTATCACAAAATAGCAAACAAAATTAAAGCCTTTCGTATTATCAACCACCAGAAGTTTAATTTCAATAGAAAAAAAAAAACAAAAGGAAAAACACACAAAATACTGCCTAGTTATGAAATGGATTTTACCTTTCTTTGTAAACAAATATTTTTTGTAAGAATCCACTTGCCAAAAATCCACTTCATGGACTCAATTTAAACAACGGTAATAGGGGTAGTATAGATGAAAAGTGTATTCCCATTTTAATAAATAGAATGTCCGTTTTTTCTTTAAATAAGCTCATAGCTATTGTTATCCGTGTTTTTTGAAAGAGTGAATAGCAACTCAGCAAAATTTTTACACGCAGAACAATAACAAAACAAATTATTTATTATAGCGAATTTTGTTTGTGTTTTCGTGTAAAACTTTTACTGAGTTGCTAGTCAGTCTCTCAAAAAAACACGGCTAATAACATTTATTAGGTCTGTTCCTTTACTTTGAGTTTCTGTGATTTTCTGTGATGTTTAGTCCAAAGTCCTGTTGAAGTTCATATAAAAAAAATGAAATTGACAGAACTTGGGAGAAAAATTCACAGAAATTCAGAGTAAAGTATCAGTAGCTGTACAATGAAAAAAATGGTAACATTTTTCATTGGAATTCTCATAATACAAATTATTATTGGGGTGTTTTCCTTTTGGTTTAGCTAAACTCATGTTTTACTTAAGAACAGTTTAAATAAGATAAATTATAACAATTTATTCCAATTCGATTTCTGTACTTATCAAAATAGAAGTTTATTAAATTATTGAACGTCAAAAATAGTGCATTGACAAAACTTTTTTGAAAAGATTGTCTACCTCTGATACAAGTTTAAGGCAGTTTTTCGAAATGTCATCTTAATGCCTTATTCTTAATGCCTTATGTCGTAGCAATAGAAATAACATTCGGCTAAGAAAGTATGCAGTTAACAGATATTTAAAAATATTTTTTGAATATTTGATACATTCACTGAGCGCGAAGATACTGGTTAAAGCATAACCAATGCATTTGACCACACTAAAAAGCAATACAAAAAGAGAAGATACTAAGAGAATTTATTATGTTAATAAGTGCACTGTATTCGTTATTTCATTCCGGTTTTTTTTTTTATGGGAAAAGAAGGAAAAAATTAAATGTGTGAAATCATTTTGCGAATTTTGACTGATTGCAAAGGAATTTTGTTTGGGTTTCTATAAATAATACTAAGATACGTTCGAAATGTCTAACAGAATAACAAAATCTAGATACGTGTGGTATGAACTAATGATTTCAATACGCGGTCCATGTCTATATTTTTTTTTAAATTAAAATTGAAAATACTACTAAAGTTTAAAATTAACAAAAATTAAATTTGAACTAAAAAATAATAAAAAACTTTCTTCGATGATATATGAAATCTTAGCACAGTATATCATATTGCTTGGGGGGAGGGCTCAAGCCCCCTAAGCCCCCCCCCTGCGTATACCACTGAATACAAGAAAGAAACTTAAACTTTTATGAAATATTAGCTATTATAATAAGAAGATGAAGATATTTAAATATTAAAATATTGAAATTACTTCTGTTTTAAGTGGAGTGAATGAATAAAATTCAATTAAAAAGTACAAGTGTACAGTGCAGTGGGCTCTTCAGTCAGTCTGTTATACCCTACTAAGACACAAATTTTGTTCGATGTTTACCGACTCTTATAAAAATCACAGCAAAAAGATACTGTGAATTTTATTATTCTAGGGGAATTTGTTTAAATTCGTGCACCAAGTAGGGTATAACAGACTGACTAAAGAGCCCACTGTTATACCTTGGGCGAAACACAATAATTTCTGGAGTTGAGGTCACTTGTACTTTTTAATTGAATATTAGCTATTATAGTTTATAATAAAATAATCGAATAGCAGGGCCAAGGGGGGGGGTCATGACAAGTTCATCAGTTCATCGTCTATGTCCACTCATATGCTTTGTAAAGTGTTCGTGGCATGAGAGAGGTGGGTAGTGGGTTATGTGTATTTTGATAGAAGTTGATTTTCTTGTGTTCTCTATGTTCACATTGTCTATTGACAGTAAATTTTATATCAGGACTTGTGAATTTCCATCAAAATGAGGCAATCTCAGATCGTCTCGAAATATTTCAGGTTGTTGGTTAATCACCACTTCACATCAGTGAAGTGGTGATTAACCAACAACCACTGATGTAGTGATTTCACTTTAATTTAAAGTTTTAATTCTATATGTTTATTAACCAATCACAAATTCACAACACAACAGAATTAATGAATTCACTATTTATTCAATTTTCTTCACATTTTTCATATTGAAATAACTAATTGCTGAATAAACAACTACCACTTATCTTGTGATTTGACAATTGAATTTTCATTACCTTTTTCATCGAAAATATTGAACCGATGAACAAACCACATACATTTATGTAGTGAATTCACAGATTATGCAACCACCATATTTTCATCACCTGGGTTGGTGAATAAACAACTTCCAACGAAGTAGTGATTTCGTTGGTGAATTTTCATCGGATTTTCAGCATTGTGCTTCCCGCCTAGGACACGCCCATGTTAATTTCATCAAAGGAATCAGCTGAAAAGTGGACGGTGCAACTGCCATTCCTCAAGGAAAAAGCTGATTTTTCCTCAATGAATTTTTGAATTTTTACCGCTGAGAACCCAACGCCCAACGTAATATTTGGTCCAACATCAAGGCCCAATATTGGCTAGTTAAGCTGCATGAACTTATCACTAACCATGCAGAGTTATAAAAACTCATCCAAAGATGATGCTAAGGATTAAACATTTTGTAATGGTAATCTTTTATTGTGTTATTCATCTTTATTTATATGTATCTTTGCTCATATTTACAAAGTCTTTAACACTTTAAAAACGCATTTAAAGTTTAAAATTAAGTTTCTCCAAGTAACTTGCAAATGTTCCCATATGAAACCTTCATACCGGCACCCAACAGGTAAGAAACAACGTCAAAGTATATAACAATTTTATTGGATCGGGAAATCGATATTTTTCATTATCTACGAGTATTTCTTAAATTTCTTTTTTGTTTCGGGTATTATTGACCAAACAGATTTAAATTCACAATCAAAATCATTTGGATATCTCTGACCGCAATGTAATAGCCAGTTTCTAAGTGCGATAAAACAACAAACTTACCAAGTGCTTTGAAGACACGTTTTGACGTTGATAGAATCAAAAACCCCTTTAAAAACTATCAAAATCTTGACCTTTTATTTGTACATATAAACAAATTGTTTCAGGGAATTAGGGTGATATTTGGAATGCAATATTTTAAGAAAGTTTCAATATAGGTACTTCATGTTTCCAAACCTCAAACAAAAATTTAAGTATAGCTACTGGCTAGGTAAATTATTACAGCCGTATTTATTAGAATTCGCTAAACAGCTCTAAACGGACGAATAGTTACGGCTGTAATTAGAATCCGCTGAACAGATGAATAGTTATGCACTGCATAAAGATTTATGTACCCACTATACAACGTTGCATAAATTGTTATGCATAAAATATTTTTCATCCCATTATAGTTATAATGAGCTTGTGTCAAAACTAGTAACATAAAGGAGAAATCTATTACGTTTTACTTTCAAAACTGACAAAGGAGACCCAGCTGTGTGTGTGCTGTGTAAAAAATCAAAAGAAGTAATACTGCTGGCGATTGGATTCATTTTGTTTTTTTTATTAATTTCTTTTAATATTATTATAATTAGCCAGTTACTTTGTTGGTGTTTTGTGTTTGCAAATAAAATTAAAAATATTTGAAACAAAAAAACGTCGTTTTTGATTTATTCCATGAATTGTTCCATTCACTCACATCGTGATGTTTTTGTTGAGGAAAAAAATAAAAGGGTGGTGCTTATTTTGTAATGTTTAAAATATATTTGTATTTAACCGTGAAAGTGATGAAGGTGAATCTTTGTATAATTTAATTTAAATCACGCACGCCGCCGAGCATTTGCAAAAGTTGTAAGATTTGATGGAAAATCTTAAAATCTTTTACATATATTAAGTAGAGCATTTGCAAAAGTTGTAAGATTTGTTGGAAAATCTTAAAATCTTTTACATATATTAAGTAGATTCTATAAAATAAAGTGTACAAAAAAATATTCTTAATTTTATTTAAACAATATCACAACAAAAATGTACAATAAATTGACAAAACTAACATTATTTATTGTTGTATTTAATTTTATAAAATATTTTGATAGTCAGATTTAAACACCTCAAAGATTACAAAAATAAGCGCCCCCCTAATATCTAACTACATTATTGTTGTGTGTGAGTCAAAGTGACATTCCGATACTAAACAACCCTTATGTTGGCTCTATACAACCTCCAAACGCGTTTAGCTTATGTTGCCTCTATTCAACGTTGCATAAGTTTATGAATAAGGTTTTTGCGTTCAGAGACATTATAAATAGTGCATAGCACTATGCACTCGCTATAATTCGTTTATGCATAAGGCTGTTAGTGTATAAGGATTTATGTAGCCTCTATACAACATTGCATAAATAGTGAATTATAAAACATTTCCCCACCTAGTATAGCTATACAGGCTTTGTGTCAAATAAAGTACCAACAAATAGAAATCTGTTATGTTTTCCTTCTAAAACTGACAACGAGACTCAGCTGTTTGTGAAAAATCAATAAAATAATTTTGCTGACGATAAGATTCTTTTTGATTTTTTCTTAATTTCTTTTGTTGTTATTATAGTTATCGAGTTTTTTTTTTTTTTGTGTTAACAAATATTTTATTATATTTAAAATAAAAGAATGTGTATTTGTTGATTTTTTGAATGAATTATTCCATTCACTCACAGCGTGATGTTTTTGTTGAGAAAAATATAAGGGTGGCCCTTTTTTGGCAATGCTTAAATTTTATTTGTATTTTTCCGTAAAGTGATGAACGTGATTTTGTGTAAAATTTTATTGAAACTGTTTAACGTTAACATATAAGCCATAGCAGATGGCAGAGTTGTAAAATTTTGATAGAAGTTCTTCAAATTTTGCACGTATATTATGCAGAATCTATAAAATAAAGAGTTTACAAAAGATATTCCTTTTTTTTAAACAATATCCCAACAAAATTAACAATAAATACACAAAAATATATTTACTTATTGATATATTGATTTTTATTAAAATTATTTAAGTGAGATTTTAACACAAACATTGAACAAATAAGCACCCCCCTAATATCTATCTACATTATTGATGTTGTTTGTAAGTCAAAATGACATTTCGATACTAAACAGCCTTTATGTAGGCTCTAAACAACCTCCACACGCGTTTAGCTTATATTGCCTCTATACAAAGTTGCATACGTTTTATAAATCACGTTTTTGCGTTCAGGGGCATTTTAAAGCGTGCATAGCTCTATGGAAGCGTTTAACTGTGTTTATAAATAACACTGTTAGTGTATAGCTTTAGCAAAAGGTCTTTCTTATATAAAAATAAAAAAAAAAATAAAAGAAATTTTTTCAGTGTAAAGCTTTATTAGGTTTGAATCATTGAATAAATATATATAGAAGGTGACACTCCACAACTCAAAGCGCCATACCTTTCTCGTAGTAAATAGGAAAAAACAAATAGTTCTCAAAAGGACATTTAAATATTTAATTGTTCCTTTTTGTAAGGTAACCATTGCGATATTACTTCAATATTTAAGCCCGGGATTTGATTTGATTTGATCAGTACTTCAATGTCACACATATTATTTTCTTTTTAATTTGTCTTAAAATTGGAAAAGAAAACTAATAAAAATAAATAAAAGAGAATTACCAAAATCAATACAAAATAATAATCTCACATGCAGCTGTTTTCAGAGGTTTGTTTTGGCGTTTGGACTTTTTTGACACTTGACCGTCGCGTTCTTTGTAAAAATTTACAAAATAAATTTGCCCGTCGCGATCTATTCTTCGCCGCTTGACTTGACCGCGTTCTGTTTGAACAACAACAAGTGATTCTACACAAGACAAAGAACGCGACGGTCAAAAATGTCGACCGCACCGCCAGACCGCGTCCTGTGTGTCCCGGGCCTTAGACTTGTTTTGAAATTTGTTTACAATCAGCTTGAGAAAGAAAATTTTAGTTTTATTTTTATTTAGGAGCTCAGCGGAACAGGTTGTACTTCTTGTTTCTTTTCGTTGTCATGACGATTTTATTCAATATTAATTTATTTTTTTAATTTAATAGTATAGGAATGAGAAAAAAAAGATATACGTATTTGCTTTCAGATTATTTCACGTACATTTGTGTATACACATATGTAGTTGTACCTATTTTTGCTAGTAGTACTAATTTATTTGGTATAGTATGTAAGGTTTTTATCAGGTATTTTTAGAGGGGTTCACACTCATCAACAAGTCGATCAACCTGAGTCGTGTTGCTAGCGTTCACATTCAACGACCGCCTCATCAACTTCATTTGTAAATAAATTTTCAAAGAGCAAACACCGCGTAGATTTAACTTTTTGCACTAGTTTCAGTGATGGAAATTCATATTTTCTCCCTTCCTTTTGTGGGTTTACTTCTATTTCAACCCATTCTCTATGAATCTCACATAAAAAATTGAAAAGAAACACTAAAATTCAAATTTTCAGACATATCAGTTGTTCAACTAGTGTTCACATTAGCTACAGCAGTCGCTCGACCGAGCAAAATATCAAAAAATTTGAAAAACTTCCAACAGTCGTTCAACTTGTGTTCACATTACAAATTATGTGACGATTCGATACGAGTTGATCAACTTGTCGATGAGTGTGAACCCCCCTTTTCATTAGGAACAAAGTTTGTTTTTGATATCTTTAGGCTCGTTTCACACACATTCGGTTTCATTCGGTTCGGTCTCTATTCGGTTTGTATTCGGCTGTGCCTGATATGTGTGAAACGATAAAACGGCAAAAATAAAAACCTAATAGAAACCGTAGAGCGACGTTTTATCGTTTCACACATATCAGGCACAGCCGAATGCAAACCGAATAGAGACCGAACCGAATGAAACCGAATGTGTGTGAAACGAGCCTTAAGGCAGTTAGGGAAGGGAGTAGAGACTAGAGAGTTCATTTTTGAGAGATGAAGGCATTTCGTAAGGCCTAATAAATAACCTAAGTTTTCGACCTCGAACAGCGACCGCTTCATGGTCAAAAATCAGAAAAGCCGCGATTTGTTCGCGCTTTTTTCAGTTAGCGGTGATTTTAGTCCTAAATAACTAATTTTAAATAAAATCATTGTTCTACGATTTCAAAGTAACTTTATTTGCTTCAACTTGAAACTAAAGTCCACTCTGTAGACCGAATGGTTTCCAAAATACAACAATTCACAATCTAGCGATACAAAATTTAATATATGTAGGTAACAACATAATGGAAAATAAAGTATAATGGAAAATAGAGAATGGTTGACATTAATGCATAAAATCACTGGAGCGATTAGGTTGGGCCAAAAGAATAGAACAATTATACCAGGAGGGGGGTCTATATACCCTCGTTTAGATGGGAGGGGCAATTTTCTAAAAAAAAATGACAATAAGTGGTAACAAAACACTATTGAAAAACAATAGTTACACCTTTAATATTCTCCAATAGCTTATCTGAAACCCAGAAATCCATTCTTGAATTTTCTCTTTAAATACAGTTATTTCAATCGATAGTTTTTGAAAAAATTAATTTCTTAACTCAAAACTTTTAAAAAGAATATTCTACTATTTACTTAGTAGAAAAATCCTTGGAGCAAATTTTTTTTTCAAAGTTTTGAGTTTGGAAATTAATTTTTCAAAAACTATCGATTAAAATAACTTTATTTAAAAAGAAAATTCAAGAATGGATGACTGGGTTTCAGATAAGCTATAGGAGAATATTGTAAGTGTTACCATTGTTTTTCAACAGTGTTGTTTTTATCTAAAGTCACCTTTTTTGATATTTGCCTCTCCCATCTTAACGGGGGGTATATAGACCCCCCTTCCGGTATGATTGCACTATTATTTTGGGTCAACCTACAAGCTCCAGCGCTTTTATGAATTTCTGTCAACCATTCTTTATTTTACATTATACTAGTTATATTAAATTTTTTATCGCTAGATTTTGAATTGTTTTATTTTAGAAACCATTGGGTCTACAGAGTTGACTTTGGTCTCAAGTTGAAGCACATAAAGTTTCTTTGAAATCGTAGAACAATGTTTTTATTTAAAATTACTTCTTTAGGACTAAAATCGCCAATTGCGGACAGCAAATTTTGGGAGTGGATGTATCACCAAAATCTGAGTATGAGGGTTTATAGGTGCATATTTTGTGATATCAAAATCAAAAGTCTGGATGGTTTTGTGTTCAGCCTTTGGCAGGGGTGGGGGTTTAAAATAGAGATTTTCTAAAATTATTATCAGGCGTATTATCAATTCCATCAACTTTTTGAAAATACATTATGATGCTCTGTCATTTTCCCTAAATCCAAACACCTTAATCTTTGTGATATGACTAGTAGAAATATAGATATAAGCTTTTTAAACGAACCTTAATCGTCATTTTTTGGAGACTTACTTAGTTTTGTTGATTTTTTGCGGTTTATAAATCTCAAAGGAAAAACCGATTAGGCTCGCTTAAAAAGCTTATATCTTGAGTTCTATAAGACACATCACCAAGATTAAGGTGTTTGGACTTAAGGAAAATGACAGAACATCATAATGTATTTTCAAAAAATTGATAGAAGTGTTAATACCCCTGTTAAGAATTTAAGAAAATCTCTGTTTTCAATGCCCCACCCCCGCCAAAGGCTGAACAAAAAACCTTACGGACTTTTGATTTCTATATCACAGAATATGCACCTATTAACCCTCATACTCAGAATTTGGTTATACATCCACTCCCAAGATTTGCTGTCGGCTATTGTACTATTATGAATTAAGAATTGTTTCTGTGATCTATTTATGATTTTTTTTTCTAATAAAGGATTATTTTTGTCTTTGAGTATATATAATATGGAGTGCTCGTTCCTATCTCTAATGCATTGTAGTACTTGAGCCTGTGATAGGGGGCGTGATTTCAATATAGAGAGGGTAATTTGACAGCTGGCAGCTATGATGGTGTTGTTGTAAAAACCCTTTCTATATTAAGAATTGAATTACCGCATAGATTACCGCGCCCCCTATGATGGTTACGTTTTTGGAATGTCAACGAGCACTCCATGTTACGAGTATATATACTCAAAGGTTTTTGTTTATTTTTGTTACAATTGTGTTTAAATTTAGATTATTCTTAAAAACTAAAAAACATCAAGTGAGGCATTATTTCCTCGAAAAAGGCGTTATTTTGTTTTCAAATGAGACATGATTTTGCTAAACGAGTTGGCAACGCTGGGTGAGTTTGACTCAACTTATCTCTTATCTAAGAGAGTCTGCAAAATCATGTGCAGGCTCGATCGAAAAGACTTTCATTTTCATTCTTTCACTTGGATCTTGACCTCCGCAGCAACCACACCTTTGGCCACAAGAAAACGATAAGTATCATTTATAACATTTATACATATTAAAATAATCAATTATTATAAATCTACTTGGCTTAATTTCTTTTCGTTTTTGGTTCTTTGGGGAATAAAATAATTTGTGGGATTCGATCCAATTCAGCTTGTATTTAATGGTTAATTTAATAATAAGAATTTTCTCTTTAAATACAGTTATTTCAATCGATAGTTTTTGAAAAAATTAATTTCTTAACTCAAAACTTTTAAAAAGAATATTCTACTATTTACTTAGTAGAAAAATCCTTGGAGCAAATTTTTTTTTCAAAGTTTTGAGTTTGGAAATTAATTTTTCAAAAACTATCGATTAAAATAACTTTATTTAAAAAGAAAATTCAAGAATGGATGACTGGGTTTCAGATAAGCTATAGGAGAATATTGTAAGTGTTACCATTGTTTTTCAACAGTGTTGTTTTTATCTAAAGTCACCTTTTTTGATATTTGCCTCTCCCATCTTAACGGGGGGTATATAGACCCCCCTTCCGGTATGATTGCACTATTATTTTGGGTCAACCTACAAGCTCCAGCGCTTTTATGAATTTCTGTCAACCATTCTTTATTTTACATTATACTAGTTATATTAAATTTTTTATCGCTAGATTTTGAATTGTTTTATTTTAGAAACCATTGGGTCTACAGAGTTGACTTTGGTCTCAAGTTGAAGCACATAAAGTTTCTTTGAAATCGTAGAACAATGTTTTTATTTAAAATTACTTCTTTAGGACTAAAATCGCCAATTGCGGACAGCAAATTTTGGGAGTGGATGTATCACCAAAATCTGAGTATGAGGGTTTATAGGTGCATATTTTGTGATATCAAAATCAAAAGTCTGGATGGTTTTGTGTTCAGCCTTTGGCAGGGGTGGGGGTTTAAAATAGAGATTTTCTAAAATTATTATCAGGCGTATTATCAATTCCATCAACTTTTTGAAAAGACATTATGATGCTCTGTCATTTTCCCTAAATCCAAACACCTTAATCTTTGTGATATGACTAGTAGAAATATAGATATAAGCTTTTTAAACGAACCTTAATCGTCATTTTTTGGAGACTTACTTAGTTTTGTTGATTTTTTGCGGTTTATAAATCTCAAAGGAAAAACCGATTAGGCTCGCTTAAAAAGCTTATATCTTGAGTTCTATAAGACACATCACCAAGATTAAGGTGTTTGGACTTAAGGAAAATGACAGAACATCATAATGTATTTTCAAAAAATTGATAGAAGTGTTAATACCCCTGTTAAGAATTTAAGAAAATCTCTGTTTTCAATGCCCCACCCCCGCCAAAGGCTGAACAAAAAACCTTACGGACTTTTGATTTCTATATCACAGAATATGCACCTATTAACCCTCATACTCAGAATTTGGTTATACATCCACTCCCAAGATTTGCTGTCGGCTATTGTACTATTATGAATTAAGAATTGTTTCTGTGATCTATTTATGATTTTTTTTTCTAATAAAGGATTATTTTTGTCTTTGAGTATATATAATATGGAGTGCTCGTTCCTATCTCTAATGCATTGTAGTACTTGAGCCTGTGATAGGGGGCGTGATTTCAATATAGAGAGGGTAATTTGACAGCTGGCAGCTATGATGGTGTTGTTGTAAAAACCCTTTCTATATTAAGAATTGAATTACCGCATAGATTACCGCGCCCCCTATGATGGTTACGTTTTTGGAATGTCAACGAGCACTCCATGTTACGAGTATATATACTCAAAGGTTTTTGTTTATTTTTGTTACAATTGTGTTTAAATTTAGATTATTCTTAAAAACTAAAAAACATCAAGTGAGGCATTATTTCGTCGAAAAAGGCGTTATTTTGTTTTCAAATGAGACATGATTTTGCTAAACGAGTTGGCAACGCTGGGTGAGTTTGACTCAACTTATCTCTTATCTAAGAGAGTCTGCAAAATCATGTGCAGGCTCGATCGAAAAGACTTTCATTTTCATTCTTTCACTTGGATCTTGACCTCCGCAGCAACCACACCTTTGGCCACAAGAAAACGATAAGTATCATTTATAACATTTATACATATTAAAATAATCAATTATTATAAATCTACTTGGCTTAATTTCTTTTCGTTTTTGGTTCTTTGGCGAATAAAATAATTTGTGGGATTCGATCCAATTCAGCTTGTATTTAATGGTTAATTTAATAATATTTTTTTATAAATCATAGGTATTCTTACTTACTTAGGTCCTCGGACCTATAACGTCCGTGATGTTTCCCTTACGGGACATAGGGCCTCCACTACACCTACGCGCCATCGTGTACGATTTCTTGAAATATATTTCAGCTCTCTCCAACTTTTCCCCAGTCGTGCCGATTCCTGTTCGACCGTTCTTCGCCATATACTTCTAGGCCGGCCCACTTGTCTTCCCTCCTGTGTGAGCGGGTTCCACTGCATTGCTTGAGATGCAATGCACCGATCGCCTTTTCAAAGCGTATGGCCAATCCACTGCCACTTTCTTCTTCGTATAATGGAGTCTATGGGCTTCTGACCAGTTCTCGCATGAAGTTCGGCATTGGAGATACGGTTGGGCCAGAAAATCCTCAAGATGTTTCGTAGACATCTATTAACGAAGGTTTGCAGCTTTCTAGTGACAGTGTCAGTGACTTTCCAAGTGCTGCAGCCGTAAAGCAGAACGGATTCAACATTGGAGCGGAACAGTCGTAGCTTGGTCTTTAAGCTAAAAGAGTTGTTTCTCCATATTTTGGACAGCATTCCGAACGCAGCCTTTGCTTTTCTGATTCGGCTGTTTACGTCCAGTTCAGTTCCGCCACCCGTAGAGACAATACTCCCAAGATATTGGAAATCCTCTACCATCTCTACCGGTTGTCCAGAAATATTTACTTGGATTGATGAGGAAGTTCCAAGGCTGATCCTTTTAGTTTTTGCCGAGTTGATCTTAAGCCCTACGATTTCTGCTTCTCTCTCCACCCTTGTTGTCATTTGATGGAGATCCACGATCCTATGAGAGAGTAAGCATACGTCGTCCGCGTAGTCCAGATATTTGAGGTGAGATTGCAGAGTCCACTGAATTCCTCCATTTCCATTTGACAAAGCTGCGTGCAGTACGTCACTTATCACCAACAGGAACAGTATTGGTGACAGTATACAGCCTTGCCTAACTCCACTTTGGATTTCAAACTCCTCTGACAGCCTACCTTTGTGCAAAACGTGACACTTGGATGCCCCTCCTGCGCAAGGCAAGCCAAATAAATTCTCTATTGACACTGTCGAACGCCTTTTCAAAATCGATGAACAGCAGGTGAAGTGGTGATCGATATTCAACGCACTGCTTGCTGATGATCCACAAGGTGTTGATGTGATCCACACAGGATATCCAGTGCGGAAACCTGCTTGTTCGGCGTCAAGTGTGTCTTCGAGGTGGTCTTTAATTCGGTCCAATACTATCCTTGCTATTATCTTGGCTACTGCAGGCAGAACGCATATTCCTCTCCAGTTTTCGCACTGTGTGAGATCTCCTTTCTTTGGGAGCTTGACAATCATTCCTTTTTTCCACTCTTCAGGAAAGCTCTCTGTTTCCCAAGCTCTCTTAATAAGTGGGTGCAGTAGCTCGCTCGATGTCGTTGGGGCTGCTCCTAAGAGCTCTGCGGGACCGTCAAGTCCAACCGCTTTGTTGTTCTTCAGTGCTTTGATGGCGGTGATAATTTCTTCTTTACTGGGGGGTACGGGTAGGTATTCTAACTTAATATTAAGTTTTTAATTAATCATAGAAATTATGACTGCTTTAAATATTGTAATGACCTCAAACTAAAAAATCTTTTAAGAAGGTAAATATATATTTTTACTGTTTTATATGCATTTGTTATACCTCCTGCATTTAAAGACCTTACATTTAAAGATCAGGTCATTAGAACTCAAGTTACATTCACCTAAGCAATACAGCATTTGTTTCATGTACATAACACTGGGGCTACACGAGCCAGTACTGGCAAGCCAGTTGGCTACATGGATTAAATGTCAAGTTCGTATACGTGAACATGCTGAGACGTAGGCGGCAGGCAACTTTGCAAGTTGCATTCAAGTATCATCAAGTCTTGCGATGGTCAACGCATAATACTGCCAATGCGTTGAAGGATGCATTGAAAGACTTTTCTGTCGCGTCAAATTAACATGGATTGATTTTCATCTAATTCAAAAATTTCGATTTTTTTTAAAATCATTTTTGAAAAAAAACTGATTTTTTTGGGGGTTTTTTAATCCATCATCATCGAAGCCATCCTTTAATAGAATTTGACAGTTAATGCGTTGACAGAAAGGTAAGAAACTAAATTATGTCGTACGTGGAATATTTCGTTCCAAAATGTCACATTAAGGCGCTAAAATCGCCTTTTCCCGCGCAATTTAATCTCAAAAAATTCAGATATCTTTAAGTTTTTCAATGCATCATCTCCGTAGCAATCTTTCAATTTAATTTGACAGTCTATGGCTTGACAAATCGGTAACAGAATGTACCAAATGTCACCGAAATCCCCAAAACTCTCATTTTTCCCAAGAAAAAAATATACTTTCAAAAAATTAGGATTTTAAAGAGATGTTGTATATTTCATTATAATCATAGCCATCCTTCAATCATATTTGACAGTTGCCTATTTTGGAAATGTTAAAAATTCTTGGTCCCTCCTCTCATTAAAAGTTGTGGTAGAAAGAATATTTAATTTTGCCTTAAATTTCCGACGAAAAGCTATCTATATAGCTTTTTATACAAGTCTGAAGGAGGCCACTGTCTTGAGCAAGTTGCTCAAGTTTGGATGTGTTAGTAAGAAAATTAAAATGTATTGTAAATTGTTAGCCAGTACTGGCTCGTGTAACCTCAGGGTAAATCAATAACAAGGACTACCCCCTGATCTGAGTTTAACTACAAATTGAATTCTAAAATCAGATTTTCAAACAAAATTAAACAACACAAAATTCGTTTACATTCATATACACATCCTTATATGTATAAAATAAATTTGAGTTTCAAAAAAAAAAAAAAAACTAATACCAAGAATCGTTTCCATAGAAATTTAAAAAAAAATAAAATGAGAAATGAGAATTATTGAGAAAATTCCTTCTCTCATAATATAAGGGACATTTATTTAAGCGACACTAGCGCCAAACTAGCAGCCAGTGGTCATTCTTCCGAGTGTCACCGAGTGTATGAACGTCGTGTATGTGCGTCGTGACCCCCCCCTGGCTGAAAGTCTGGATCCGCCCTTGCCCAGGGCACAAATCTCATACATACACTTCACTCCACTTGAATAGAAACAACCTTTTTGTCTACTATCTGAGCGTGTTGCGCTTTGGTAAATTTATAAATTCACCTTTTGGTTTTAGTTCCTAAAAGAGGTATCTATTGCAAATAAAACTGCATTGACAGAATAATTCAGGAAAATACCATTAGGTTATTTTGTATGACTTTTCTAATTACTTTAATAAAAACACTGTTTTTTTTTGCGCCACTTGAATAGAAACATATTCTATTAAATAAGGAAACAAATTAAAAAAGTGCAGTAAAAGTAGGTAGTTTTGTATTTGTATTCATATTTTAATTATGTGTGCTACCGCCTTTTATTGAAATAACTTGAAAAACTCAGTTGGAGACTGAATCATGCAGTTATTTTATATAAATTAAAGAAATTGCACTTCATGCTTCTTTGATTGCAGGAGTAAGTGATTCTTTGTAGTCATATTGTCGGTAAGAATCGTAAACTCTATACGAACCATCCATCCCCATACGTTTTCAATAATATTTATGTCCGGAGAATACGGTGGTCATTGAAGTAAGGTAACATTTTTCTCGGATATCCAACTGTTTATGATCCTTGCGTTGTGGATTGGCGCGTTGTCCTGTTGAGATGTCCATGGTATTGGTCCAAAGAAATCGGTAAATTTAGGGAAAGCTTCTTGCAATATTTCCTTGTAGGAGTTTGCAGTCATTTTCAATGTGTGAAACTCCAGATCAATTGTTCCAAACGAGTAAATCGCACCCCACAACATTTTAACTGCCTTCTCGGCTATGGCGGCGATCCAGAAACCTTGGTTCCCTCCTCATGACATGAAAATAGTAATTATATCCGTCCGGGCCATCTAAATTGATGATTTTTCATCAGAAAATACCACTTTTGTCCACTCATCCTTCCACGTCATATTCTTCGTGGAAAAATCTATTATATTGTGTCTGTGTATTGGATTAAACGGTGATTTTTTCTTCAATTTTAGGTGCTACAAATCACACACAATAACACGTCTAATTGTGTTAAGACTCACTGTTATACCTCTTTTCGCCTTGATTTTAACAGCAAACTCGCTTGAATTTGAAACTAGTCTAATGATCTTTCTTCGGTCTGCTTCTGTTATAACCTTACACATTTTGTCCATAGTTTTCTTTATTTCTAAGGTTCGACCAAGCAATTTTCACACTTCTACTCATTTGTTTGACATTTGTGCGTAGATGAAGCTTGTTTTCCGCGTGTACTTCTATTTTGGCTTTTTCTGCAGGCTTTAACGGTTTTCCGCGGCCCATCTTTTCGTTTATAAAACATTTATTATTTTTAATCTACACTTCTATTATTTGAACAATATTTTTTCTTCTTACCGTAATCTTTAGAGACAAAACACACACTGTTTCTATTCAAGTGGCGCAAAAAAAAAAAACAGTGTATTTAATGAAGTAATTAGAAAAGTGGTTAGAAATAACCTAATGGTATTTTCCTGAATTATTCTGTCCCTGCAGTTTTATGGTGGATTTACATGTATTTTCGCCCGACTTCTGCAAAAAAAAGGGGATGCAAAATTAAAATTTACATTTGTTGGATAGAGAGGGAACACCAAAATGCAGAAGATCGTCGTACATGCAGATTATAGGTCATGTTCATCTTCTTGATGGTTCTCTTTCAAACGCTCAGAGTTTTGCCATACATTTATCCCGCTCAACTTTTCTTCATATTTGCAGACGAAGATATATGTAAATCTAACATTATTTGCAATAGATCCCCCTTTTAGGAGCTAAACCAAAATGTGAATTTATAAATTTACCAAAGCGATACACGCTCTGATAGTAACAAAAAATGTTTGTTACTATTCAAGTGGCGTGGAGTGTACGTATATGTATGTATGTACATATGAATACATATGTACATAAATAGTGGTAGCCGTAGCACACTAACTACATAACTTTGCTTTGCATTTGCATTGCATAGAATAGGACCATAGCCCGGATTTTCAGAACGTTTAAAATCTTAAAATGTGTTATAGAAGAATTACCTATAACAAAAGAAAACGAAAATGGCAATAAAAAGCGTTCTAATTGTGATGGACTTATGCCAGTATGTATGTAGGTACATACATTTAGAAACGTAGGTACATATACATATTAAAACAAAATTTGTTTAATAAGTGAAGAAACAAGCATCCAATAGATGCTTTTTAAATTGTGATATAAACATAGGTACATAGATGGATTCTTTTATTTTATAGATGTATATTTTGATAAGTTATGGACTCGTACAAGAAATTAATAACGAGATTTTGATCAAACTTGATACTAAAATATTAGGCTAGATGAAAAACTGGGCCTCGCAATACTGTCTGGCTGCCCGTTCAGTTGCAGCCTAAACGGCTGGATGGATTTTCTTCAAACCTGGTAGGTATCTAGAGTTTTTTGGACGAAATGTTCATGCGTTTTTGATTTTCTAGTTCTGGTAGAACCATTTTTATTTGTTCTTAACTTACTAGCAAAGGCTTCAATGGTTTTTTTTTAATGAAAAAGTTTAACTACCAAAATTAAAAAAAAAAAAATCAAAAGCTGCTTTTTTTTGGATAGCAGAACTGCCTCCGAGTCAATATCTATGTGTTAGGTATCTACATATATTTGAAAGCATGACGACGAGCAGGACAAAATCACATAGAAGATTAATAAATATATTAGCCATATCACGTTTCAAAGATTTGAAAAACTATCTGCCGTCAAAAATTGAGAACCATTTGAAACTTTTGCTGCCTCAGTGTGTTATAATTTTTTTTTTAAATAAGCGACCAACAAAATAAGAAAACACTTTGAAAATTCGAATAAACATACCTAGACGAATTGTTTTATATTTTGTTATATGTTAGATAGATAGATACATTATTTATTATACAAAAAATGTTTTACAATATTTCTTTACTTGAGAATAAAGCCATGGCTTTTCCGCCGTCTGCCTGATAAGACATTCCATTTTAGTGTTACAAAAGAACAGAATTTTGTAATATACTGCCTAAACCCCATGGTTTCCAATGCTGTGTCGATATTCAAAAATGATGCTCTTGAACTAAGGTGCCAGTTATAGCTATCATTGGAAACCATCATTGAAAAAGTTAATTGTTGATTTTGAGAAACTTCGAAAGTTTTATCATTGAATATTTTAATGCAGAAATATAGCTTAGGACTTCAAAATTATTTATCCTCCAAAAAAAATTAATTTTGACCCATATCTTCCTTATAACGTAGATTTTAATTTTTTCAATAATCAATGGTAAGGTAGTTCATCATTGAAAAATTAAAAGTCATTTTATGAGAAAAATTGTGCAAAAGTGAATTTTGATTTACCTAGAAATAAATATTAAGTCAATTAGCTTTACTGTGGCATCAAAATAATCACATAGTTTTTCTTCAAAATGTCTCAAAATTGAAGCTTTCCAACGAACGTTGTATATCTCAATTGTGAGCACCAGAAGCACAATTATTCTCAGTCATTAAATTCGTTAAATCGAATACAAAAATTAGAATTTTCATACTGTCAAGCAAATTATTCGCCAACTGTGGTATTATTCGCTATTATTGGCCATTGGTATAAAAGTTTCTTTATTTATTTTTGGGTCTATTCAGTTCATCAAAAGTGACCAATACTGTCATTTCAATGGAACACTATTGCCATAATTTTTTGCTCTAATTGCAATCTTTGTTTCCATATACTATAATCCAGGAAAATTAGACATAAATTCCTACAAAGTTCGGAAAAATTATATACAGGGTTTTTGTTTTTGAATCAGCTTTTTTATGGTATAATGAATTTTTGAGTAAAAGTCCCCATCGTTCCTAGCTCCGGGTCTATTAAAAAGAGGGGGGGGTCGAAAGTCACGAAGCATGGTATTTCGCTGATTTTGATCAAACAAAAATCGTCGACTTATGAAACATGGCGTAAATACTTCTATTTATCATTGAAATTTGGGATAAAAAGCGTGCCTACAAATATCGGGGGTGAAAGGTTGTTTTTGAGGTAGAGGGGGGGGGGGTTGCAGAATGAAGAATGGGGTAAGGACTTCTATTGTAAAAAGTTTATAAAATAGTGTCACTGAAATTGTGCAAAAATGTGATATTTGTCATGAAAACGAAGAAATGAAGAGGGTCGACGGGTGGTTTTTAAGGAGGGGTCATTCAAACCACAAACAAATATTTTGAGGTTACCTATGCATATGGCACATCGTTTTAGGGTATTTTTTGATGCTGAATCTAATTAAAGAAAAATCAAGACGCTATATTCACTCTTCATAGAGAAACATTCCTTATCAAATAAAAATGACTATGAGAGCCAAACCAGGCAAATCACTCTTTAAATAGAACATGTTTGCGGCTTTATATTCGGGATACACGAACATATCGCACATCGCGAGCGTTGTGATTTTTAATGTAGATGTGTATGTGGGTACTCTATTTCACATCACCATAGAAGATGAGTACAAGATGCGTTTTTTTTGTTACCTATTGGTTTCCACAGTAGGCCTTATCCACAGTCACATACCTAATAATAAAGATTTATTGTTGTTGTTTTTAATTTTGTATTTTTTTTTTTGTAATTTTGTATTTTGTTCATTTTTTTTTTTATTAGTTTGATGGTCCTGGGCTGTCATCTTTAACATTGAAATCCGACTCCATTGTTGAATTTAGTATGCATGATAAATCTGCATGGTCTTCTAAATCTGAATCTTCAGCTGCAGACTCTTCCAAACAAATGATGGGTCTATATCATAGTTCGTCTCCTCTTCATTACATTTTTTGAACTACTTAAACCTGCTGCACAGCAACCACATTTAGTACCACACGCTTTACTAGAGTTAAAATCGTTTTTATTAGTATATCAGGGGCCGATTGGAGTAGAGTTGTTACTGGTTCCAAAATCATGTTATTTAGAGTTCATCCCCAGTTTTCAGGAGCTAGTAGGAGATTTCCAAGCCACACTTGAATTTGAAAATAAGCCCGATAAAAGTGTTGCTGAGCCGCTTCATCATTCTTTAACTAGATAGATCATTACAAAATACCCTAAAAAAGGATGTGCCATATGCCTAGGTTATCTTAAAATAATTTTTCGGGTTTGAATACCCCCTAACCCCTCCTCAAAAAGCACCCGTCTACCCTCTATGTGTCTTCGTTTTCGTTATCATGACAAATGTCAAGTTTTTGCACAATTTCACCGACACTTTTTTATATACTTTTTAAATATAAGTCCACACCCCATTCATCATTCTACAACCCCCCCCCCCCCCCCATAAAAACACCTTTCACCCCAGATATTTGTAAGCACGCTTTTGATCCTATATTTCAATGAAAAATTGAAATATTTACGTCATGATTCATTAGTCGACGATTTTTGTTTGATCAAAATCAGCGAAATACCATGCATCGTGACCTTTGACCCCCTCTTTTTAATAGACGTGGAGCTAGGATCGATGGGGACTTTTACTCAAAAATTCATTACACTATAAAAAAGCTGTTTCAAAAACAAAAACCCTGTATATAGTTTTTCCGAACTTTTTTTTAATTTTCCTGGACTACTACCTAAATCTCATGGTTTACAGCTTTGTGCTCATACAAAAAAATGATGTACTATGGCTAAGCTTTTCAACGATATATATCTCATTCGCGGGCAATAATGCCCATTCTCCTTCACTATTAAAATTGAGAAATCGAACTTTTTATATAATGTTCTAAGTTAAACTTTACGATTTGTTGAAGACTGAGTTATTTAACTAGATTTCGTCACATTAATAAAAAGGAACAATGTGATTTAATTTAAAACATCACGACCCAGATGTTGGAAATAAATTCCCGTCCTATCCCACCCTTCTTTTTAATTCAATTACAGGTGACCCAGACACAAGGTCGATCCAACATTAAGAATATCAACAGAATACAGAAATTTCTACGATGTTGCAGGAACGCAGTCCAACAGAGGTTGAAACCATCAGCACAGACAGTTCCGAAAACTTCTACTACAGGACGCAACCAGGAATATTTTAGATTGTCGGCTGTTTTATAACCCTGTGTATTTAATAAATGAGTAGGGAAGCTTGCCAATTGTATTTGTTTATTTATTTTAACGACATATTTCCGGTCCTTCCATTCCTTAAATCAATTTAAACGCTCCCAGAAATTACATTGGAATCGCTTGCATGAGAGTTATAACCAGTAGGACAATTTGATTTGCAGCTAGGTATCCGGTTAAATCAAAAAGGAAGGAAGATATCATAAGGTGAGAATAAACTAAGTTGCAGACATTTTTTTATTGAGATGTTACATTATGTACATAAATAAATTCATTTTTGAAACAACCCCACATATTTATAACTTTCCTCAATAGGGCGAGCATTGTCGGTTTCGTATTCAAAAACAGAGACTTGGTTCGACCCACCCTCGTAACTTTTCCTTTAAAAACTGTAAATTGGTTTAATTATAAAAACCCCCTATCAATAATGGTATTGTGTGTAGAAAATCATAGTCATAATCTATTCTTGTTTGTTATCAAAATATTCGAACCTAAAAACAGTTTTCAATAATTTTTAGAAGTTTTTATTATTTACCATTTGAATTTTTTAAATTCTTATTAATTCTCCATTATGATTATTATTTCTCGAAATATGTATTTGAGACGAGACATTTTACATTTTTTTAACACTGTAGTAAAAAAAAATCGTGATTGAATTTATTTGAAAACATTTAATGGACGTTATAACTTATAATGTTATTTACCTGCGTAACTGATAGGTAATCTTTAAATTGGCAAAACGGCAAAAGTTTATTAATATTGAACGTCCTCATCTTCATTATGTCATATTTATTGTTTTGATTTCAAGAAGAGACAAATAAATAGATAACCAAATTGGACACCGCATCACTACTTATTTGAAGTTTGATGTTTTTGATTTTATGCCAAATACGCTGCTCTATGTGAAAAATGAGAATGAAATCATAACCACCCTATACGTTATTCAAACAGCGAAAATGATTTTTATGAACCTACATTAGAGCTTTTGGAGAAGTCTCTACTTTTTTCAAACAGTAAATTGCCCGCACAATTAATTATGTGAGGAAAATTAAATTTAAGTTAGTTCCTTGTTGATTTTTTCATTGTACGAAGTGAAAAAAATATACAAATTCGTATGGATTAAAGATATGATTCACATAAGGAATACTCAATCAACATAATTTAATATATTTTGGTTTGAAATTTGCCCCAAGATTATTATGTAAATTTAAAAATTAAGTGCTATTATAACAACCTATTATTATTATGTATTATAACAACCTATTATTATTATTATTTTAAGAAATTCATAAATTCGCCTTTGACTATACTAGTATTTAACCTAACAACCATCAGTTGTATACTTTGAATTATATAATTCTTTTGTATGAAAGTTTGACTTCAAATCTTCTTTGACTATACTTTTGTAAATAATCAACTCTTCTTTGCGTTTGTTTATTTTTGCTAAAATATTTTTTTTAATTTCAAAGCCTACTAGTTTTCAAATAATTTATTCATTTTTCTCACTATAAAAGGAGAATCAAATTCAGAATCAAATCACTTTCGACTTGACCAGGAAACTGACAGGTAATATTTCAGAGGTATCTTCATACCGCTTTTTATTGCTTGCTTGTTTTCTGGGATTTTAATGATTATAAGTCTTTTCCTTCATCAGTTACTGCCGACTTTTGCCCGCATAATAGAAAAGGAAAAGACATAATCAGTAAAATACTAACAAGAAGTTTTCAGAGTTGTAAATAATTTTGTATCCTTAATGCCTATATTTCGTTTTGTTTTCTAATAAAATAAGTTTGTTTTAAAATTCTCCGGTGTCTAGAGTTTTTTTTATTTTGGAAGTTACCCTACAATTTTGCTCTACCGACTTACATCTCGCTACATTGGCGCCCAACTAGTGGCCCATTGAAAATTCATATACCACACTGGATTTACGAAGACAAAGCGAACGCTTGAAACATAATAAGCAACATCAACAATCCCAGAATACAAACAACATGGCACTCACAGCTGCCCAGCTTCAAGAGCTTATTTCATCAATTCAGACGAATTCTTCACCCAATGGCAGTTTCGGCCGTTGCAAGGAACGTTTTCGTGGACAACGAGACCCATCCATCGTGGAAGGTTTCATTACCACAATTTCTATCTACAAAGACGTGGAACACATCACTGACGCCGATGCCATAGAAGGTTTCCCTCTTCTTCTTCAAGACAGTGCTGTTCAATGGTGGCAAGGCATAAAACACGAAGCCAAGGAATGGAAAGATGTCCCCTCGCTATTGAGAAATGCGCACGCACCTGCTAAACCAGCGTATTGCATATTCCTTGATATTTTTGAGCAGCGACAAAAGCCGAATGAATCGACAGACGATTTTATTTGTGCCAAGCGAGCACTGCTATCGCAACTTCCGCAGTCAATTCCAACCGAAGCAATGATTATTGACATGGTCTACGGATTGCTGAGTCTGCAGATCCGGGATGGAGTACCAAGGGAGAGCATCAAAACCTTCTCCGAACTTCTGACCAAAGCCAGAGCTGTTGAGCTCTCAGCTTTAGAAAAGGCTACGACCCGGCGCGTTCACAACGTGGAGACAATTCCAAAGAAGAGATGCAGTTTCTGCAACTACACTGGCCATACAGTGGAGGAATGCCGAAAAAAAGAAAAAACGTAATCCCGCCCAGTTGAGCAAAAACTACACTGCTATAAATGCAAAGCTCCTGGGTATGTCCGCTCCAACTGCCCAACCTGTAAGGAACTACCAAAAGGTCCCGCAACCGTCTCTTTCAACAGCATAAAAACCACAATTGGTACTGACCTTCCTACCATACCGATATATTCATATGGCGAAAAGGGTATAGCATACCTTGATACAGCCGCGAGAACAAGTGTCGCTGGAAGAGAATTGTTTGTGCACCTTATCAAGAACGGATCTAAGTTTACCCAAGTTAATGCTGACGTCACCTTGGCAGATGGAAACTTAACAACCCAAGAAGTTTTCATCACCGAAACAACTATACAAATTGGCAATCGAACAAAACCCATTAAGTTCATTGCACTACCCAAGGCCATGGACAACAGAACTTTGATAGGAATCGATTTTCTCGAGCAAAATGGGATGGTTTTAGATCTCGGCCAGAGACTATGGTACTTTGCCGACAACAAAAATAAAGTATTTGACATCTTCGACACATCTCATACTCCCGTTGTCAGAAAATCTCCACCAAAATCAAATGAAAACATTCAAATACCACCGCTTCAGAAGACGCCTTCTAAGGAGAAAATCAACCTGTCAACACCAGAAAGAAAAAGACCTGATCCTGTTTTGCAAGAGTCGCCACTTTTAAAAGCACTCAAAGAGCAGCATTCAGCTTTCATCACTTGGTTTGACAACATTCAAATTATATCTCCTATCGGTGGAACGCCAAAGACAGAAGAACATTTCGGACCTGATCCACCTCTTAAGAGGAAACGAAAAAACAACAGCAAGACCAACAACAGCAAGACCAATAACAGCTATTCCCCGCACTCAATACAACAAATTTTTAAGAATTCTTTAAGAAGCGATGACGTCACACCTGATCGAAAACGTGGAAACGCAAATTTATTCCCTGCTCTCATTCGGACAACAGAAGAAGTTGAATTTGAACCATGGTTCACAGAAATTCTCCTAGCTGATATTCAGTTACGAGACAGTGAAGCACGTGAACTCACATCTGCTAATAGAAATTATTTAAATAAAATTTTAAAAAATTATGAAACTTGTTTTGACGAATTATCTGATCCAACACCATTTGCAGTTCATAGAATTGATACTGGTAAGCATGAAGCAGTTGCAACAACTCCATACCGTCTTTCACCCACAAGAAAATCCCAGTTAAAAAACAAATTAGAAAAGATGCTTGAATCTAATATAATAGAGGAATGTGAATCTCCTTGGGCTGCACCGGTTGTCTTGGTTCCTAAAAAAGATAACACTATTCGAGTGTGCATTGATTACAGAAAATTAAACAACCTCACAGTACCCGATCCATACCCACTGCCAAGAATTGATGATCTTTTACATTCAACGAAAAAAACACAGTTCAAAAGTACCCTTGATCTTCAGTCTGGGTACTACCAAATCAAGGTTGCAGATGAGGATATAGATAAAACAGCTTTTATTACTCCGTTTGGTATGTTTCGTTTTAAGCGTATGCCTTTTGGCTTAAGAAACGCTCCAGCAACCTTTCAAAGGCTAATAGATCGTTTCCGCAATGGACTTCCAGGTATACTCTTATTGACATATCTCGACGACATCATAGTATGTTCAGATAGCTTTGAAAATCATCTATCTGACTTGCAACAAATCTTTGAGCGTCTCAAAATCTTCAAACTTAAGGTCAACAGAGCAAAATCGAACTTCTGCTGTCCTGAAGTTAAATACCTTGGACACCTTATCACCAATAATGGTATAGAAGTCGATCCAGATAAAACTACAGCCATATCAAATCGAACAGAACCAGAAAACTCGAAACAAGTTCTCTCTTTTCTTCAAACCTGTTCTTGGTACCGACGGTTTATTGAAAACTTCGCTGACATAGCAAGCCCCTTAAGCAACCTCACCAAGAAAAACACCATATGGAGATGGGGCCAAGACGAGCAGAAATCATTTGATACACTTAAATCCCTACTTATTTCTGCACCAATCTTACAACAAGCTTGCGACAGTCAACCATTTTGTTTGAAAACAGATGCCAGCAACTATGCCATTGGAGCTGTTTTGGTCCAGGGGGAGAAATCGAATGAACATCCGATCGAGTATGCATCCAGACTTCTCACAAAATCCGAGCGGAATTATTCAACTACAGAACGTGAAGCATTAGCCATAGTCCGGGCTGTCAACAAATTTCGTGGTTACATAGAAGGTGGTGAAGTCACTCTCATAACCGACCATCAGCCTCTTAAATGGCTTCTGACCTTAAAGTCACCAACTGGACGGCTGGCTAGATGGGCTCTTCAGCTACAGCCCTACAATTTTAAGATCGAATACACACCAGGCAGGACAAATACAGTAGCTGACATGTTATCAAGGCCACCTTGTAATAATAATGAGCACACAGAAAATAGTTGCGAGATTTGCAGCTTTCAAATTGATATGCCTACAAGAAAACCTAAAGAAATCCGAGAAGCACAATTTCAAGATGATCAGCTCAAAGTCATTATGGAATCATTTGAAAATAATGATGAGAATGTTTCCCGTTGGACAACTCGTGGCTATCTGTTAAATGATGGAATTCTTTATCGATACTCATCCGAATCCGATGCAGAGAATGCGCAACTAGTGATTCCACAACAGGAACGCTCTTCAGTACTCCATAACTTTCATGATGATGTTACAGCTGGACATTATGGGATTGACAGAACCATTGCTAGAATAGCTTCTCGCTATTATTGGCCTGGAATGCGAAAGGATATCACCCAGCATATAGGTAATTGTCTTCCTTGCTTAAGATATAAGCCAAGCAATTTAAAACCTATGGGTCTACTACAAACCGTTTCAAGCAACCAACGTTTTGAGGTATTATCTGTCGATTTGTTTGGTCCTTTGCTAAAAACGGAAGATGGATTCCAATGGATACTTATAGTAGATGGGTCCAATGGATACCTTGCCAGTAGATGGGTCCAGATATTTCCCATCAAAGAAGCTACAGCTGAAAATTGTGCAGTCACCTTATTGAATGAGATTTTTCTCCGTTACGGAACACCAAGGCGACTTTTAACTGATAACGGCCCACAATTCATCTCAGCTTTAATGCAGCAACTAACCCACTTTTTAGGAATGCAACAGACTCTAACTCCGGTATACCATCCAGAAGCTAATGCAGTTGAGCGCAAGAACAGGGATTTGAAGACACAGTTAAGCATCCTTGTCGGAAACAACCATACTTCATGGGCTAAAGATCTACCATCCGTAAGATTCGCCATGAACACTGCTAAATGCCAGAGCACTGGCTATACTGCCTCTTACCTAACATTTGGACGAGAACTTCGAACAATCGATGACATCAAGCACGAACTAAAACGTATCATCCAATCTGAAAACTTTATTTCCCAAATTACTCCCAGACTTATTCGACTAACTGAAGTCATGCACGATGTCAAAGAAACAACAGAAAAATACCAAGATCATAACAAGAAATACGCAGACAAGAAAAGACGACCACAAATACAATTTGAAGTTGGAGATTTAGTCCTTGTGAAGACGCACGTACCTAGTAAATCTTCAAAACAAATAACATCAAAGTTTGTACCCAGAAGAGATGGCCCATATACCATAATTCAACAACTTGGAAAATCCACATTCCAAATTGCCGCAAGAGATAATGTATCTATTCCATTAGGTACATACCATGTTTCATCTCTAAGCAAGTTTACCCAGGCAAACGATACAAGTAATGAAACACCTGTTCGAACTTTAAGAAGATGAGGAAGACCTTCCATCAATCCTGTCGCATCATCGAGACGACTTCAGCTCCAGAGGGGGAGAATATAACAACCTATTATTATTATGTATTATAACAACCTATTATTATTATTATTTTAAGAAATTCATAAATTCGCCTTTGACTATACTAGTATTTAACCTAACAACCATCAGTTGTATACTTTGAATTATATAATTCTTTTGTATGAAAGTTTGACTTCAAATCTTCTTTGACTATACTTTTGTAAATAATCAACTCTTCTTTGCGTTTGTTTATTTTTGCTAAAATATTTTTTTTAATTTCAAAGCCTACTAGTTTTCAAATAATTTATTCATTTTTCTCACTATAAAAGGAGAATCAAATCACTTTCGACTTGACCAGGAAACTGACAGGTAATATTTCAGAGGTATCTTCATACCGCTTTTTATTGCTTGCTTGTTTTCTGGGATTTTAATGATTATAAGTCTTTTCCTTCATCAGTTACTGCCGACTTTTGCCCGCATAATAGAAAAGGAAAAGACATAATCAGTAAAATACTAACAAGAAGTTTTCAGAGTTGTAAATAATTTTGTATCCTTAATGCCTATATTTCGTTTTGTTTTCTAATAAAATAAGTTTGTTTTAAAATTCTCCGGTGTCTAGAGTTTTTTTATTTTGGAAGTTACCCTACAATTTTCCTCTACCGACTTACATCTCGCTACACTATAATATATAAATTTATTTTATATTGTAGTTTATTATTACTACAACAGTGTGTCACACACGCAAGTTCGCGAAATAATGAAAGACCTTAGTTAGCATGTTATTTTTATTATAATTTATTTTATTCGTTAATTTAAAATTTAAAAAAATCAATAGGATTGCCCACTTATAGTAAACCTCAGTTATTAAATATTAATTAGTTTACAATTTGACGAACAATGTCTGGAGGCAGCATAAAATTATTTTTTCGAAGTGGTATCTCACTCAACATTTGATCAACGGGCAATCGAGTATCATAGAGCGAAGGAGATTGACATATGATAGCTAATGTACCAAAAATACACGACAAAGTGAAAAGCCATAAGAAAAACCGATCAAGGACCATCGATACAAACTTCCAATCTTCAACAATCTGCAAATACAAAAATATCGAAAGAAGATTTGTATTGAAAATTTAAAACAAGTATATAACTAAAACTGTTTTCTTTTAATACCCGGAATTCATAAAAAAATATTATACAGCAATAATTATGTTACCCATGTTATTCGAAGGGAAAATAGTTGGCTTACTTCGTTATCCTTATCAGCATCTTTAATGTGTTGGGCTATAAATCTTACAGCGCGTAGTGCCTGCAGAACTTCTGGTGTTAAATTTCTTGGAATTACGTTATCAGAATCTTTAATCAATCAAGTAAAAATAGTTACGAATCAATTTTTATTTTTATTTTTCAAATAAATATTAATAAAATAAAATCTTGCGTTACTTATTTATATTTTTATTTTTATAAAGCGCCCTAAATTTGGTACATAATATACATAAACAAAAAATACCTATAGAATGAGGAAGTCCTGAACCCATTGTATCATAATTGATGTCTTGAATGTCTTTGAATTCACTTGGAAAGTCGCTAATGCTATCCCTTTAAAAAAAAAAGATTGTAAAAAGGAAAGAGTCATTGAAATCCCATTTTATTTTGGTATATATATTAAATCATGCAGTAATCTCTGATAAAATGAATTGTAAAATATGCACATTTACACTAGGAACAATCATACTTAAAGCAGATAACTTACCTCACCAAGTTAGTTAATAATAACAGTAATATCTTGACGAAACTGACCTTTAGAACTCAAACGGAATCACTTTTATATATGTATGTACATATAAGCAATTCACAAATCACAAACATTACTTTTCTGCTTGTGATACCTAATAGTCCTACTATTCGAAAGTTTTTTGATCGAATATGACATTTTTAACTTGGTGTTTGTACAAGATGTAAAAGGTGAGTCTGAGATTTTAACATTTGTATTTACTAGTCCAATTTAATAAATTTAGGATTTGTTTTCTTTCTAATATTTTGGAATGCCATGCCGTACATTTGACAGTAGAGTTTTTCACTGCAGGATTAACATAAACTAACAACAATATCTAAGTTATCACAAACCTTTATAGAAATCAAAGTGCAGCACTATAAAATCGCCATTGCACTAGCAAAATCAATGTGTGGCACTATTAAAATTATCAATTTAATTGTAAAATTGAAATGAAACAATCTTACAAAAAAGTTGAAAAATTGAATCAAAATGGGATCGAGTCAGAATTTAATTTATTTGTATATTGAAATAATTGTGCATCATAAAGAGGTAATGTAGGTAAGTGTGAAATTCTGTTTCGCGAAGCCTTTGCGGAAGTATTCAAAATGTTGACGATAAAACATACCAAACACTGGACATGTGTCGGTATACATGGGGAAATGTTTCTTGATAATAGGTGTGTTTTTTTGGCAAAGCTGTCCCCAGTGTAGTAGGATTTTACACGTATTACAATTACAACTCCGTATTGCCGATAAAAGTAGAAGTAAAATCCTACTGCGGATAGAATTTTGACTTTTATTCGAGTCCCGAATATAATAGTTTGTACAATTGATAGCTGCTGTGTATCTCGAAGGTACGTTCGTAGAGTACGAAAAGTAATTTTCTGTTTACCATTTTCCATTTGTCACCGAGAGTTTACTCCTTTCACCCTTTTCTGCACTTTTTGAGATTTAATGTTCTATATGCAACCAAACTAACAGGAAACGAAAACGCAACGAGATTTAAAACACTGTCGACAGTATTTTTATAAGATGTTTATAGATGTCTTATTTTAGTTACCCAGCGGTTTATGAGTGGTGCATACTAACGCGACAAGAAAATAAAGCGTTTTTCTTAAAAAAGGCTTTCTCCACAGGGTTATTATAAGAAAAACGCATCACTTTTGGGTTTCGCGGCGAATATTTCACGTTAATCTTAATTCATCGTGTACAAATCGATTAATTACCCCGTTTACATGCAGGTCTAAACTAGGCTTCAACCCGACCACTCCATTTAGCATGTTAACGTAAATTCAAAAGTTATCAAAGTCTGTCCCGGTCTACATTGAACGATTTTGCTAGTGCCGATCTTTTGTTCGTTGGTGAAGGTAGTTAAAAGTGAGGAGTAGGGATAAAATCGTTTGTACCACAAAACTCGAACGATTTTTCCAGTCTGTTTATTTTCGCTTTCACATTGTTTCCAGTTTTTTCTGTATGTTCGGTGTCAGGGTACCGTTCGTTTGATGGTGTGAGTGAATATCAATGAAAAACGCAGAGCACAGCAATACAAAAATGAAGAAGACAAGGGAAAAATCTTATGGACAAAATCGTTCTGTGTGTACATTTCACACGATTTTTGAAAAAATGGGCAATGTAGATCAGGACTCTGCGAACTTATCCCTCGACTTTGTTTCGATCTTAACAGAAGAAAAGTGAGCAAAACTCAAAAGAAATTTCAAACATATGGTAGCTAAACATATGGAAACTAAAAAAAGGTAAATAATAATTGATTTCAAATCGTAAAAACAATAATAAAACCAACAAATATTTATAGAAACAAAAAAAAATAACATGGAACAAGGAAGGCACGGAGGCGTTGCTGGATTTGTATGCAAACCGCACAACTGCGGATAGTGCGGAACGTTTTTTTGGTAAATCGTACTGTACTGCCGATAGCGTTACCAAAAAAACACACCTATTGTAGTTCTGTTAACGCAGTTACTTCAGTTGATAGCATATGAACTGACAAAGAATGTCGCAGGGTCGAATCTGGGATAAACTTAATAATAAAAATAAATTATTGAAGAAGCCCTAGAAAATGAATGTAGTAAAATTTGCTAGGCCGTTTTTATTACTCATACCCTACAATTGATAGAATTCTTTAATCCATTATTGAATTTTTAATTTTATATACTTATGAGCAGGGCCCGGATTTCTATGCAGATGCATATTTTTTTTGGACTGCCTTAGAAGCAAATGAATCAGATAGTTTTTCGAATTAAGAAATTTGCTTTAAAATTGCATTCAATCGTTAGCGCATATTTTTGCATGTTTTGATATAAATGCATATTTTGGCTTATTGAGTATATTTTAACAATAAATGCATATTTTGTCTGCACATTTCTAAAAAATAAACCAAAATTGATAGGCTTATATATTTTGTAGTAGAATAAGTTTGGATTTTTTGATAATCTATTTTATTTGAGCAGATAAAAGGGAAAATAGCCTTATTAGTCCAGTCGAACCGTCGTAAAAAGGGCTTGACATTGCGTTGATTCGCACGGTCTGTTTTTATTTCATGAATCAATAGGGGCTTACAAGAAAAGCTTAACCCTAGATTTGCACCACCTGACAACTTTGTTTACCATAGTTATTCGTAAAAACGTACTTTTTGACTTTTTTTTTGGATTTTTGCAAATATCTCGGCTCCAGTACATTGCACAGTAAAAAATTTAAATACGTTTTGTTTGTAATGAAATTATCTAGCATTAGGTGTTTAGTTTTTTTTTTGTTTGAACAAATGAGTAAAGTGAGTTTTAGTAATTTTCTTTTAGTTTTTAGACGGTTTTTCATTATTATTTCGAAAAAAGCTTATGTTTTGGTTAGTTTTTCTTTTGTGTTTTGTCTAGCTGTTGCTATTCCCTAATTTTGAATTGTTGTATTTTAGAAACCATTGGGTCTACAGAGCTGGTTTTAGTATCAAAATGAAGCAAATTAAGATACCTTGAAATTCTAGAACAATGCTTTTATTTAAAATTAATTATTTAGGACTAAAATCAAAAAATTGTGGTTTTTCTGATTTTTGACCATGAAGCGGCCACCGCGCCGCTCGAGGTTGAAAACTTAGGTTAATTACTAGGCCAATATCCTGAAAACTCAGCAAAAAATTAGAAATACCAGATTTTACGCATACGTGAATGTACATATATAGTTACTGTACTATTTATTTATCATACAGAAAAGGTTTTTTTTGTATGACTTTCCCTTATTCATTCGTTTATTGCTCAGCTCTAGTACGATTTTTTTTTTTTTAATTTTAAGAAATTTAAAGGACTAAAAATTAGTTTTTAACCAAGCCGATTCACAAGCCTTTATCAAAGTTATAACTCAAAAGTATTTGTTCAACAAAAAAATGAATAAAACTGACTAAAACTAGCTGTTAATTTTTATTTATTTGTTGAAAAAAATATTTATTTATTTAAACAATAGCTTATATTCTAATAAGTAATTTTTTTTTTAATTTTTTACTTTGCGATATACTGAAGCCAAGATATTCGTAAAAAAACAGAAAATATCTTTTTTGGGGGGCTCCGACTTGCCTGTGTTCATTCATAGATTTTTCGGCTCCCGTTTGGAGTTAAGAGTTCAATTTTTTTGTAGGAAATAGCAACACCTAGACAAAACACAAAAGAAAAACTAACCAAAATATAAACTTTTTTCGAAATAATAATGAAAAACCGTCTAAAAACCAAAAGAAAATTACTAAAAATAATGGTAACTTTTTACTCATTTGTTCAAACAAAAAAAACTAAACACTTCATGGTAGATAATTTCATTACAAACAAAACGTATTTAAATTTTTTACTGTGCAATGTACTGGAGCCGAGATATTTGCAAAAATTCAAAAAAAGTCAAAAAGTACGTTTTTACCAATAACTTTGGTAAAAAAGTTGTCAGGTGGTGCAAATCTAGGGTTAAGCTTTTCTTGTAAGCCCCTATCGATTCATGAAATAAAACAGACCGTGCGGATCAACGCAAGGTCAAATGACGATTCGACTGGACTATATATGTCTATTATTCGTTAACTAGAATGCTAGAGTTTTGAAATATTTTTGGTGAATAGATAATGAAATTCTAAGAATCTTACTACTTTAAGTTTTTTATCTACATATCTCCTATTGGTAAGGAGATATAAATTATTTTATACATATGTATGTATTATCTCAAAATAGGCTAGTTTGAAAAAATTGAATTAAATCAGGAGAGTGCGCTAAAAATTTGAATTATGGTTCAAAAATGAATAAAACCAAATTTTAGTTGTCATATACAAATTTTTAATTTTGCAGAGATTCTGATTTTTATAAAATCAAGGAGTTGTCTAAAATTACTGAACATTTTAAAACGTATTACTATTTTATATTATATTATATTTCTGATTTTGTATAACCCCAAACCCATCGATAATTTTGATATAGAACACATAGCTGAGTCTTACGCGTATAAGCTTAATAAACCTTTTTTTAACTTTAAATTGTTCTCAATATAATTTGTTGTAAACAGCGGGCGAACCCAAAAACAAAAAACACATAGAGACCGAGTTAAACTTTTCGGCTTGTGGTCGCCTTTACAACTCGAGATACATTTACAAATCGAGATTTTGATCGCCAGTAATGAGTTAAACGCGCTCTTTTTTTTAAATTTACTTTTTGAATATTTTTGCAGCATGTTTTGGATTTTGTATGGCATATTTTGGATTTTGTATGGTAAATTTTGAACTTTTTATGGCATATTTAGTTATTTTAAGTGCATATTTTGTGTTTTTACTGGCTGAACACAATGACGACGTTGCTGCATTTGCAATCCGTGCTGCAGTATTTGTCAAAATATTGAATACACATAAATTCAATGTTGCGAACACAATGCGAAGCAGCTGCTATCGCATCATCGCACCGTATCGCACAAGTTGGTCAACTTTTAACTTTTGCTGCACGCTTTAACATTCTCAGTAGAAAAAAAAAAAAGAATCTACCGCAAGGAAAAAAAACTATTTTGTTTTCAGCGTTTTGTGTTGTATTTGGCTATAAAAACAGTGAATGAATGTGAAACAATTATTTAGCAATAAATAAGAGGCATATATTTTGGAATTTATTAACAAAAATGATCAAGCTGTACAGCTGCATTGTGGGCACATAGAAAATAGAGTGTACGATATTTATTCTACTTGCAGCTGCAGTTCTTGTTGCTGCGGGACTCTATTGTGTTCAGCCAGTTAGAGCATGAGAATCCGGGCCCTGCTTATGAGTTTTTAATAATATTACAGGTATACGAAGGTAAGTAATTTAATTTCGTTTTAGTGTGCACGTAAATTACTATGCAGATTACCCGGTTCGTTGTGTTATAGTTCGAAATTTTACTTAAATTTGCTAAATGTCTGCAAACAAGAGAGCAAGGCTTTTTTACCTGTTTTTCTTGGCTCTTTAATTTATCCCAAACATTTTTAAATTTGAGTTTGAGTTTAGAGTCTGAAGAGAAAAATTTGTTCAAACAACTTCAATTAAAATGGCAGGGTAGAAAGCAATGAATGTAGTAGAATGTAGTACAAAGTAAAATAACAAATATAAATACATTTAGGTAGAGAGTGTTTCGCATGGGTAAGGTGTGACAAAAATCTAGAAAAAAAGCTTAGGTCGAGACAGTAAACAAATCTTATCGGAAGGGGAATCTATTCCCACCGTTTTGGCGGGAAGGGCAATTTTCCAAAAAATTACCGTAAAACACAAAACAAATATTAAAAAACAATGGTAACACTCACAATGCCCTACTTCCTTCTAAACAGTTTTTGAAAAATTAATTTTTAGTCTCAAATCTTACGTAATTAAGTATTATGTTTGTTTTCAAAATTCAATGCTCTTATTAATTCTTGAGTTTGAAAATTAATTTTTCAAAAACTGTTCACACACACAACTTTTGTCGTCGATTTCTACGACGACAGAGATCCGGGTTTTCCAAGCTTCGAAAGAGTTGTGTTTGTTGACTGCAAAACTTTTAAAAACTTTATTGAAAGTTATTAATGTAAAATATATACAGAAAATTAATTAATTTTTACTTACTCTTGGTCTGCCGTGAATACTGCTCGTGGTTCTTCAAGTGAATCAAAAGGTAAAATGAAATTGATGCGATCGTTTTGGCGGCGTTTTATAATTTGAAATTTTCTTGAACAATGAACACATTCAATGAAATTTAAGAGAACACATTCAACGTCAATTAATAAACGAGCAGGATTCAAGGAGACCAAGATCAAGTTTACACTACATCAATTTGTACGGGCGTTGGTAACAACTTTATTTAAAAAGAAATAATAAAAAAAGGGATTTTTGGCTTTACAAAACGCTATAAAAGGCCATTGTGAGTGTAACCGTTGTTTTTAATAATTCGTTTTCGGTTTTACCTTGAGGCTACACGAGCCAGTACTGGCTTACAAGTTACGATACATTTAAATTTTCTTACTAACACATAAAAACCTGAGCAACTTGCTCGTCAACTGGCTTGCCAATTTCGAACCCAGTTGAGAAGACAGTGGCCTCGTTCAGACTTGTATATAAAGCTATAAAGATAGCTTTTTGTCGGAAATTTAAGGCAAAATTAAATATTCTTTCTACCACAACTTTAAATGAGAGGAGGGACCAAGAATGTTTAACATTTCCCAAATAGGAAACTGTCAAATATGATTGAAGGATGGCTATGATTATGATGAAATATATAAAATCTCTTAAAAATCCTAATTTTTTGAAAGTATATTTTTTGCTTGGGAAAAATGAGAGTTTTGGGAATTTCGGGAGACATTTGGAACATTATGTTACCGATTTGTCAAGCCATAGACTGTCAAATTAAGTTGAAAGATTGCTACAGAGATGATGCATTGAAAAACTCAAAGATATCTGAAAGCGGGAAAAGGCGATTTTAGCGTCTTTGGTGACATTTTGGAATGAAATATTCCTCGTACGACGTAATTTAGTTTTCTACCTGTCTGTGAACGTATAAACTGTCAAATTCCATTAAAGGATGGCTTCGATGATGACGGATTAAAGAACCTCCAAATTAACCTTAAAAACCTTAATTATTTTTAAAAAAATCGAAATTTTTGAATTAGATGAAAATCAATCCATGTTACTTTGACGTGACAGAAAAGTCTGTCAATGCATCCGTCAACGCATTGGCAGTATTATGCGTTGACCATCGCAAGACTAGATGCTGAATTCGAAGTCATTTTTTGTTAAGTAAGTAAAAATCGAAGTCCGATGCCAAAGCAAATTCAATGAAATTGTGTATTTAGCATCCTAGATAGGCTGTCCTTAGTAAAAGCTGAACGTGACCGTAGATACTTGAAAGCAACTTGCTTACAAGTTGCCTGCCGCCTACGTCACAGCATATTCACGTATACGAACTTGACAGTCAATCTTTGTAGCCAACTGGCTTGCCAGTACTGGCTCGTGTAGCCTCAGGGTTAAGTAATTTTTTTTAGAAATTTGTCCCTTTCGCCTAAACGGTCGTTGGGGAATAAACCCCCTTCCCATACGATTTTTGTATTTTTTGACCCAACCTCCACGCTCTAGCTTCTTATCACACCTTAGTTTAATGTACCTATGTATATAGAAGGATCTTTCACCAACAAATAATTATGTGACAAAATGTCAAAATATAACCTGTTTCCGTATTTAAAACTGTGACTACTTATACCTCAGAATAAGGAAACATTTAAAAATTGAGATGTCAATGCATAAGCATATATTTATACATACGAGTACATTACCGCGTTGTCTTTAAAAGCAGCAAGAGTTTCTATTATTTATTTATATGTTTATATTTTGTATGTTTTTCTCATGAAGGTAAGGTCAAATATAAGACTTTGAATATAAGACTTATACCTTAACCTTTAAAAACGAAGATAAAGAAATTAAGAAAATAAAATTACTTTTGTTTTAATTGGAGTAATTGGATATAATTCATTTAAAAAGCTCAAGCTTTATTTTTATAGTCATACAAATTGAAATTAAGTGAATATACACATGAGGTAAGCTTTATATGGAAAACAATAACAGCAAGTCGTTAAGAGCAAGTCCACAAAACCATATATGTAGGTAAGCAAATACAATGTTCATAGATATATCCATTATCAACATATTGTACAAAAAAAAAACACTTATTTTTTTCAGAAAACTTTTAAACTTGGTGTTAACACACTAAAATGGTTCCTTTTCATTCAAACCTTCCCTATTTATTTACTTATAGTTAATTGTGTAGGTTTATTAGGTACATATCTATTATTATTACTAAGATTTTGTATTATTGAACAACATTATGGGTACTACACACACCTACATATTTAAAGGTAACCAGGCAAAATGTCAGCATTCAGTTATAATATTAATTACATATAACAGTAATATCACTGAATGCTGATAACAAGTGCGATCAGAGGAAAACTTAATAATTTGTTTTGCCTAATCTTAGCATTTGTTCAATAATCATCAGTTCGGGCTCAATTAGGTATATATAATAAGATAGAAATAGAAAAAAACAATATATGTATGTATATACATGCCTGACATCAATTTCATTTGTATACCCATTACTTGGGGTTGAATCATCGTAGTCTGGTAAAGTGTATTGAGTTCGACGCATCATCATCAATTTAGGCATAATCTTCAAGAATAACTTTTTTACAGCAGGAGACATATTATGAGTGGATGGGGATCTGAAATAAGGCAAGTGAAATGACAACGTTCATAAACATCCCTAAAAATGTAAAAATATAATATTTGTTTTTTTTTTAAATAGACATACCGGAAATGAATATTAAGAACACAAACTGTAGTCCATACTGACAGGGAAACTAACATCATAGTGAATAGTAGATATTTTCCGAGTAAGGGAACAGCTAACGAAGTAGGAGGAATAATTTCGGCCAAAAGTAGGAAAAACACGGTCAAAGACACAAGGATTGAAATACATAAAGTAACCTGAAAAACAATAGAATAACTTGTTATAGGTAATAGAAAATAATATTTTTTCGTTCTCATTAATATCTCGCTTCCTCATTTTATTTTACAAGTAAAACAAAAAAAACAGTGAGTGCAACTATGAAACTATATGCAGGTTCTATAGAACTACAAATTAGCTACATATATCAATATACAAATGTATGCTTCTCTACTTCTTATTTCAAACATAATTAAAGTGTTGAGAAGAAGAAGGGGTTAAGTGACATTTTTGGATTTTTATGTTTTTTTTTCAAAAATGATGATGCTTAATGTAAACTTAGATTTCAGTCTTATCAGCGTTTCTCTACGACCTTCAGTTTCCAATTTAGCACTTCTGTTTTTGGTATAAAAGGGTTAAACGAAACAACTTTTTTAAGGTTAAGATCACTCAACTGCTTTTTGCAACCAAAAATTAAAAACTAAAAATATATTGTTTGCATGAAAGAGTTGTATGCCTTCTTACACCCTTCTTGCAACAAAGTAGGGAAATGACGTACGATAATGAAATGCTTATTTACCACCTTGGAGTAACTTTTGGGAGTTAAATGTCTATCGACATATACCGAAGCATATGGTTATTTAATTTTGTTTTTGTTTTTCTGTTCTATTTTTTTCATTTTTTTTCAAATATTATATCAGTTTAAAATAAGAATAATGAAAGTAGGCGCTGCGTTTACTTTGTTTTTTTGTTTTCACTTGTTCTTGTTTCTTGAACACATTTCCCACTCTCCATCGAATAAGCTGCTGCGATTTTTGTTGATTTTTGCGCATCTGAGTAAATTCCTCCTACAAGTCATCGTTTTGCTTGTATTCTAGTAAGGTTCCGTTATTACCATTTTAATAGTTTTCGTAGAAAACTCTTTAATAATTAAGTGTGCATTATTTTAAAATAATTCTTGTGAAGAAGGTGCGAAATTTTTAAGTGATTTTGAAAGGCATGGAGCGTGGAAAAATTATCTACAAATTTTTCAAGCAAAATGAAAAGAAAAAAGAAATCTGCTGCACAAATTGCGGGTAGGTAGGTAGGTAGAGATGGCGGTCACAAGCATCCTTGCTCGATGACCCAATTAACGCTGTAATGCTCCGTTTTGATACCATAACTCGTTTGACCTGTGGGTTAAAAGAATATTTTTAAAGAAAAAGAGGGTATTTGGTGATAGATCTCCCAACGGATCATCGCCTACGCCCGAGTTCAGCTGCAGTATGCTACGCTAAGCAATTTGCTGATTTGCCCGGGACGCATACGATCTGATCCCTTAGGGTGATCATCTAGTCGCACACTCGGATATGGTAATCTCTGTACACCTCCGTCTGTTTGCACAACATGACTTGTGGTTACCAGAGAAAGTACCACCCGCCTGTATGACCAGACGCTTTTATTGGATTTAGACAAATTGCGGGTAAGCAATAGAAATTCTAAGTTTGGCAAAAACCGCTAATGTTATATTGAACTAAACAGGAAGCAAATCCTCTGTTTACAAAAAACCTAAGGACAAGGAGGGATGTACAGGTACGCGATACTCAATGTAAGAAGGCGATGTCAATAACTATTTGCGATTGTGTAGTTATTAAGTTTTTAAATCAGGTATTGAGCCTAATTTTTAAGAAAGTGATGATGAGGTGGACTTCTCTGTAAGCGAAGACGACGAGTATATTCCTGAAAGTTTTTCAAAAAGTGACGAGGAAGAGGAAGACGAGCCACTACCAGAACAGCCACCACCAGAACTTCCAGAACAGTCACCACCAGAAAAGGTAGAACAGCCACCACCAGAGGTAACATTTTCAGGACCATTTGTAAACGAAGAATGTGCAAACCCAGCAATAACTACAATCACAACTGAACAACCATCAAGTAGATAACAGAATTGGTAAGTCTTCAAACAAAACAAAAAAACCATTAAGAAATCCACTTAAATGGAAACGCTGAGCTAACACTTTGATGAGAAAACGAGGTATGGAGCACAGTGTTCCCGTTCTGACCTGACCGTTCTGTCAAATTTGACAAGATTTCATCGCTGTTGACATGAAATGAAATACAAATCTTGTCAAAAGTGTTTTGACTTTATTCAATAATTCAATATGCAACTTGTAAAACCTGAATCAGTTAAAGAGCAGAGTGCGAGGAAAAACTTAAGCGAGCGACGAAGAAATTCATATTTTTAGAAAAAAACTGCAAAAGTTTTGTTATTAAACTAATAAAAGAATTACAGCAGAAAGAAATCTAAAAATTCTCAAATAGATCAGCATGCTTTCTGTCGACACATGCATTTCCCAAAACAAAAGCTCATTGCTTCCAGTTCTGGAAGAGATGAAGGTTGAGCCTGATTCAAAAGAAAGGATTTTAAGCCAGTGGAGCAATCTTTGTTTCATAAAATGGAAAAAAACATAAAAGAGACAGTGCCTTTCTGGTGCGAAGTTTACTCGTATAAGGATGCCAGTGGAGAAAATCCATTTAAAGAGTTGGCGAAGTTTTCTATATCAATATTGGTTTTGCCAATTTCCAATGCAGAAGTAGAAAGAATTTTTAATCAATAAAAAACGAAATAAAGAAACAGAATGCAGCTGTTAACTAATTCTCTTTTGACGATAAGAAATCATTTGTGCAATTAAAACTGTTGCAATAACTTTGGAATTCCTGCAGAAGTAAAAACAAAAAGTTGGAACATATGCTATGTACAAAAATATAGATATTTAACTTTATGTACCTTAACTTAAGTACCTATGTACATATTTTTATATAATAATAATTTATGAAATATTAGCTGTGTGTTTTGAGAGAGTGACTAGCCACTCAGTAAATGTTTTACACGGAAAAAACAAACAAAATTCTCTATAATAATTTGTTTTGTTATTGTTTTGCGTGTAAACATTTTGCTGAGTTGCTAGTCACTCTCTCAAAAAACACGGCTATTATTTATTTTAATTAACTCGTTGAATTGAAGTTGAAATACTTTATGTTTTGTTTTTAGTTATTAAAATGTATTTATGTTATCATTAATATTTGGTACATATTTTGATATTTGACTTTTTTTTACTATAAACAAAATTTTCAAATATTTGACTTTTTTTGACTGGATTTGGAAGAGACAAATAAAGTCAACAAGTCAGATTTGACTTTATTTGGGATTTCGACTTGGCAACACTGATGGAGCAGTGTTCCCATAACGGCATTATTAATGCTAGATCTAGCATTATAGAGAAGAGAAAAGCATTATGAAATTTTAAAATTATGCTAAATGCTTTTCTGGCATTTTTGTTTTTATTTTTTGCATTCTTGAATGTCAAAAATGATGATTTTGAATCATTGATTTGATGATATTATGTTTGGAAAAAAAATATTTAAAAAATTACAAAGCATTGTGATTTAACCTTAATAACGTCAAATCACGAAGATTCACACATACGCTCACAAAATTCATGACTCTTTCTAATAGAAACTAATTAATTAAAGCATCTGTTTCATACTGGAATCTGGAAAGTCAATTATTTGGGCCTATTTAGCGAGGTCTTTTGTACTGTTATTCTGTTATCAATTTCAATACAAAAGTTTGAGCTGTCAAAAAAAACTTCTAAAGTTCGCAATTCACAAAACACAAATGCGTTTTGGATCCAGGTACTAACTTTTAAAGATGCAGCTGAGGAAATAAGTTTAATGAATTAGTTCGATTTGTGCTTTAACTTCCCATTTCAAACGCTGAGGTTCGGCGCCTGTTCAGCCAAACGAATATATGTATTATTAAAACAAAAATTCGTAATAAAATTGGAAAAGAATTATTGAACAGCAGGCTGAAGATAAATGCTGCTTTTCTTATAAGGTTTCAAGAAGTGTTATAGAGGAAGTTGGATTCTCGGCGAAGTATGAAAAACCTAAAGGGTGAAGAAGATTATTTGTATGAAGAACTTTGGGTTAACTCTTTATTTAATTAAAATCATAAAATAGATAAGATAGATATTTATTTCTAAAAACTAATGTCATTTTATAAAAATAAGAATGTGACTGATTTAAAATTAATTATTATTATTATTATTATTAATTACCTATTTTTAAGCTTTAAGTTTCGTTATTTTTGAATATATTTTGTTTTGTTTTCGTTTTTTTGTTATATAAGGAGATATTACCTATAATGTATGTGTGTAATAGGTATTTATGAGAAAATAAATATTTATTTTGCATTCTTCGAAATGTTTGATTTTTAATCATCGATATGGATATTTTTATATGAATTTTCAAACTTAGCATTTTATTTTTTGAGCTCCCATACGATCTAGCATTATAAAATTTGTAAAATATGGCATTATGAAATTTGAGATTATGGCAACACTGGTATAGAGTATATAACAGCAAAAGGAGGAGTTGTGAAAAAAAGCAATATCGTTAAACTTGTGTGGAAGTGCAAATTGTGGCTACACTTGCTCAGATAACATTCATTTCGACCAAAGAAAGCTGATTTTATCAAGCTTCTACGTGCTTAATGTAAATGCAAAGAATGCTCTGTTGTTTAAAAGCATTACAAGAAAGTCAACTAGTCGCAATAAAAGAAATAAATGTAAGCAAAGGCAGTTTTCATATGAGTGTAATTTTTCGTTGATGGAAAAACATTACGGATTTGTAAAGCTGCGATGTGCTCTATATATCAAATTGGAAAGAAAAAAATTGATATTATTCAAAATAAGATGAAACTTTGTGAGTTTGCGCCATCTTTGGATAAAATAGGTCAACACTTCAGCCGACCAAATACAATTTGAAACGAAATAAAGGATTGCATACCGCAGCATATAAGTGAATTTCCAGCTGAAGAATCGCACTACTCTCGAAACAAGAACCCAAATAAGCTTTATCTTTCAACTTTGCTTAATATAACAAAAATGTATAAACTCTACATTGAGCATTGCACCGTAGAAGGCAAAGATGCCAGATTTTATATAGGAACATTTTCAATACTCAATTTAACTTGTCCTTCCGCCTACGTAGATGTGATACATGTAGCACCTGAGACTCTCGCAAAAACACGACAAAACATAGAATAAGCTATAAGAAGGACAGCAAATTGACCGCGAAAAGGCTCGATCTGATCCAAACGTCGTATATATTACTTTTGATTTGCAACGAACTATGCCCAAACTAACAACATCAAAGGCATTCTACATGAGGCAGATGTGGTTTTATAATTTGTCATGTCATTACTTCGGATGTTGAAATGTCTTATATGATGACATGGACCGAAGACATAGCAGATAGAGGAAGCACTGAGGTGATGAGCGCACTCTTCACGTTTTTCCAGCAGTGCGATATTACGAAAACAAGAAGACACTTAATAACTTGGACAGATTCTTGCCCTGTGCAAAACAAAAAAAATTTCTTAATATGTCATTACCAAGTACTTATTTTACTTGATTATTTCACAGTGATCGACCACAAATTTCCAGAAGTCGGGAACACATATCTGGATAGCGTCCGGCATTTCGGAAGGATAGAAAAGGAACTACGGAAGCATGAACTGATCTAAACTGCTGAACAATATAGGCAGATACTAAGAAGTGCCAGTAAAAAAAAATACTGTTGTGATAAACTAAAAGAAATACAAAAATAAAAAAATTAAAAGATGTCACTTAACTCCTTCGTTTTTTTTTACCAATTAAAAGGATTTTATTTTTTGTTTGCAAATAGGGGTAAGTACACTTTTTAAGAGAAAATGTAAAAAAAAAAATACCTCTGAACTATTTAAATGGATTAAAAATTATATTTTAAGAGAGTCTGTTTTGTGCTTTATTTATTATTCTTATCGAAAAGTTTTAGTTCTTAACCATAAAGAAGTTCTCATCGATTAACTTTGAACCCTTGTATCTCGAAACTTTCCAATTGTCACTTTATACCTTCTTCCTCTCAACGCTTCAATTATAATGTATAATATGTGCGTTTCATTTGCCTATAATGTATAACTCGCATATATATAACAAAAAGGTAAAATATAACTCGCATGTTTTGAAATTTGTAATCATTAAATACAAACCTTTTCTCCCGAATCACTTGGTAAGTAGAAAACAAGAACTGTCAAAAAAGTCAACGCCACACAAGGAATAATCAAGTTAACTGTATAAAATAACGTTTTTCGGCGCATTGTTAGTTTAAATGTTATATCTGTTAAAAAATAAAAGTTGTGTGCAACCATGAGGCTTGTTTATTTTCTTCAAATTTAAAATTATATGTATACCTGAAAATGGTTCCGAAGTATCAGGGTAATATTCTTCATTCTTTGTTGCAGGAACTTCAAGTATATCCCATTCAACAGACAAATAAAATTCACTTAAATCAATTCCAATTTGTACTAAATTACTGCCAGGAACCTGAAATTGTACAGACAGGTACGGTACATTACGTACATAAGGTTCTCTTATACAATATATTAATATACATTTACAAAATGGTGTACGTTATTTTCTTACTAAATTTTTCAAATTTGACACCCGCTAAATCGAAATTTTAGGACACAAAAAAAGGTTATGATTCAAAAAAAAATTGGCTGACTCCGCCTTCATTAACCCGCGGCTCTAAAGCTTTACTTTTTCCATACCTTTTTTGTATAAGAATACTGCACTCTGTTTTTTTTTTTTTGATTCTGGAACTACTGAAGTAATTTTCAATTTTTTTTGTTGATTCTTGTTTTATAATTGGTTTTTTTTTTTTTTTAAATCTACATTTAAAAATGTATGCTGAAAAATAAAATTGTAATTCGATTGTGAATTGTGAATCGATTTTTGAAAGGAACAATTGCGTTCGCGCTTCGGCTTTTTATTGCTGAATATGTTTGTGTGGAATTTAAGCTTAATTAAAACAAAAAAATTGTTTAAATTCACCCATGCATTTTTGAGAGAATGGTCACACTGGTATTTTTTCAATATTTTTGGTATAACTCGAAAACTGATTTCTGAATTTGAGTTAAGTTAAGACACACATTTTGTAGGAAATAAGATTTTCTATCAAAATTGCTGACTTAAAAAATGTTATAAAAAAATTAAGCAGGGCAATTTTACAAAAACTGACTTAAAATCGAAAAATCACTGATTTAAACTTCTTTTTACTAAATTGCTTGTATCTTTTTTTAAGTAAAGGTTTGCCCAATATAAATCAGAATAAAACAAAGAAGATGCTTAAGCCTTTAATATTTGGATGAAAATTGGCGAAAATATATCCTTTTAAAATAAACATTTTTTTATATTTTTTTTTTGCAGTTTTTGCTCGTAAGCATCTTTTTGACTTGCAATTCATGGGTACTATATGGCAAGTTTTTCATTCTGGAAATAATTAAAGGTCGAGATTTTGATCAAATATGTCATTACGATAATAGGGAATAATAGAGAATAGGTCCCGCAGTTTTATCTGTCCGTCTGTCAATTTGTAACACCAAGGCTTACAGACTGAACGGATGGACCGACTTGTATAAAACTTGGTACTTTTTGCTGTCAAATTATGTTTTAAATATTTTATTAAAATTTTTGTTTTTAGACCAAATATAAAGGGTAGCTTGCATAGAACAATTTTTTTCATTTCTGTCTTTCGAGCTAACCGCGCCACCGAACTGAATGAATTGATGAATTTGTATTGACCCAAGGAAGGACATAGGACACTGTAGAAAAATCCATACAAATTTTCAGGAAAATTGGAAAACAGGGATCATCCTCCTTTTAATGCATATCTCGAGAACAGTGCCTTCGATTTTCACGATTAAGGGCTTGATGGATTCGTATAGGCTCAAGAAAGGACATAGGACACTGGAGGAAAATCCCGGAAAATTTCCAGGAAAATTGGAAAACAGGGAACATCCATATTTTAATGCATAACTCGAGAACGGTTACTTCGATTTTTACGATTTAGGGCTTGATAAATTCGTATTAGTTCAAGGAAGGGCATAGGAAACTGGAAGAAAATCCCCTAACATTTCCAGAAAAATTGAAAATCCGGGAACATCCTGTTTTTTGATTTTTCGTATTTGAAATTCGTATTGGGCCCAGGAAGGGCCTGAGAGCATCGGCTTTATTGCAATACGTGGAGAAATTGCAATTGAAAACAAACATGCGAGTCGCCTTACGAAATGACCATGTTCGCTGCAGATTTCGTCAGTCATTTTATTGGCGAGGGCAATGGCGTGATACCAGAGGACTTAGTCACCGGCCTTATTGAATTTCCACCGAATTTTTGCTACTTTACAACAACGCCGGAAGAGCTCATCGCGAAAGTTTTTCTGAATTTCACTCAAAATTATGTTAACCATGGTTGGCTGAGTTCACGCGCGATTTTGGTTGTGAAAAACAAAAAATGTCGATCATTTGAATTTCGTCATTCAGATTCAAATCGTCGGTGAGTTGATTTATTCAAAATCGTGGACTCCGTGATGAATGAAAACGACGCCACTAACTATCCCACGGAATTTTTGAATTTTTTGGATGTTCCGGGCTTTTCACCACACAATTTAAAATTGAAAGTCGGTTCAGTTATAATTTTGCTGCGCAACCTCAATGAACCAAAAGTTTGTAACGGAACGCGTTTGATTGTGAAGTGCATCAAATCCAATCATTTATTCAAGCCACGATTTTGATGGAAAAATTGAAGGGCGAAGATGTTCTCATTCCACGGATTCCGCTTACTCCGAACGATTTGCCATTCGTTTTTAAGCGTCTTCAATTTCCAGTGCGTCTCGCTTTTGGTATGACAATTGACAATCAATAAGTCGTAAGGACAATCGCTGGATGTTTGTGGCATCAATCTTGAATTCCCATTTTTTTAAAATTGTCAGTTGTATGTGGAGTGCTCACGTATCGGCAAACCTACCGCTTTGTATTTGTACGTGTACGCGCCTGAATATAAAACGAAAAATATTTTTTACCATTAAAGCTCTTCAGTAAAGAAACGGAAGGTTGGCCGACACGCCAATCATTTTGGTTTCATTGAAACACATCGACATTGTTAATTTAGTTATTTTATTGTATTTAATAAAACTTTAGAATAAAGAATTTCAATTGACCGAATTACATGAAACATCATTGAATATCATGCTCGAAATTATTTTTTTCTTTACATAAATGAATTTAGGCGGAACGAAGTTCCCCGGGTCACCTTTTTAATAGGTATTTAAAAAAGGAATCCATGATTTATTTTTGAACTTGGGTTTTTACTATCAAAAATATATGTACCTATGTATAGGTATACTAAAATATGATGTATAAAGAACTATTTTAAAAAATGTTTTTAAAATTTTGTAACTTCAAACAATTATTTTCCTTAGAAAAAGGTTAGGTATTTCTAGAAATAGAATTTATAGTTTGTTTCGATTTTTAAAACTATTACGTAGGTACATATATGTATGTTTATTTCTTAAAAAGTTAAAGCTGATGCTTTAAAAAAAAATACTAACATCATTTGTGATTTTTGCGAGTTTTTACATCATTTATAAATATAAATGAACCAAAAGTTAGAGACAGTCACAAGCAATTGAAAATTAATTAGGTAAATATAAGGATATAGTAAAAGGACTATTTACTTATAGTATAAATAGGCGTGCCGTATTTGGTTTAGGGATTCAACGGGGTTTCTGTATTATTGTTGGCAAAATCCTCGATCGATGTGAAAATCGGATTTTATTTGAACTATGTATATTTTTGCTTTGTTTCGACGGCATTTTGTTCTCCCTTTTGCGATTTCTTACTATAAATAAACATGTTTATATGACTAACGGGGTGCCAAGCTTAAGTTAAAATATTGGCATTTAGTATTTACATTCAAATATTACAAAATTTTGGCCGACGCCACCCTAGTATTTTGCTAAGTTAATTTTTTTCTTTTAAAGTGTAGGTAGAGGGTTGCAATGAGTTCATACGTTTTTTTTCGGGGTTAAGGTGCCAGTTATAGCTATCATTGGAAACGATCATTGAAAAAGTTACCTGTTGTTTTTGAGACCTTTAGAAGGTTTAATCATTAAATATTTTAATGCAGAAATATAACTTACGACTTCAAAATTATTTCTCCTCCGAAAAAAAATCATTTTGACCCATATCTTCCCCATAACGTAACTTTTAATTTTTTCAATGATCATTGGTAAGGTAGTTCATCATTGAAAAAATAAAAGTAATTTTATGAAAAAAGTTGCGCCAAATTCAATTTTGATTTACATAGAAATAATTATTAAGTCAATTAGCTTTACTTTGGCATCAATATAATCATTTATTTTTTTTCGAAACCTCTCAAAATTGACAATTAATATTTTCAATGATAGCTATAACTGGCCCCTAAGACCCTCATTTGAAGAAGTTTCCGCCATATAATGTTAGGAACCGTAAGCCTAACAGAAAAAAAAACTTAACCTCTTTTTTTTTAGATTAAATTCCCCAAAATGTATGTTAAGACATATTTTTCCGTTATAATTGTTACCTATAATTAAAAAAAAAACACAAACATTTTCAAGAAAAATATGATTTTAAAAGGTTATACATTATAGCTCTTATTCTATTGAATATAACCCTTTTATTATATTTTTCATTAAAATGTTATCGTTTTCCCGCTCACACAAATCCGTTCGGGTATGTCCAGTTTTTTTTTTTTTTTTTTTTTTTTCGAGAACAGTGACTGATTAAGGGTGGTAAAAGCCATGCTTATTCCGATTAAAAAGCAATTTTACAGCCTTATTCTGGCAATCTCACTGATGCCTCACAAAAGGTCACAAATCACAATAACCTCATAACTCGTGCTAAAAACTTAAAAATTATGATTTGCTCTTTGGCAGATCACAAATCCAGAGAACTCAAAATTTTGACCGCCTTATACAAAAACAAGCTCACAAAAAATTGTTACCTGTGAGCGTCACAACGGCAGAATAGGGCTGTTAAAGTTGAAAAATACTAACCTGATCAAGATGTTTCAAATCCACTTGTGCACCATTATATGTCCATGACCCAAATTTCATGAAACATATTTGCTCGTCATATGGAAAATATTCAACATTCATCTCACACGATGATTTATAAATGGCTGGTGGTTCCCAAAAAACTTCTCCTGTATATTTGAGTGTTGCTTTTGTCATTAAAGTCACCTTTATTTAAAAAAATATTTCCAGTTTTAGTTTACATACATAATATGGTAGGTATTATAGCCAGTAAACATTAAGAATATTGACCTACCTCATAGTTTCCATCCCAATTGTTATACAAAACAATATCTGGAACCCAAATATGCTCTGAAGGAACGTACAACATTTCAACGCCACCATATTCTTCGGGGTCCCATCGTAGTTTGTAGTCAAACCATTTCTGTTTAGAAAAATTTATCAAAAACTTGAAAAAAAGTAAAAATATATGTTATAATTAATATAATAGCCAAAAGCGAACATACTTCTCGGCTTGGTCGGTTTGAATATTATATAAGGCATACCTACAATCATTTTAATTGATTTACACAGATACCTCATAAAGAGATCAAATTCCCATCAAATGATTTTTTTATTTTGACTGTTAAGGCTTGACCGTACTATATAAGTGGAACTGCAGCGGAACTATTGGGATTTTATTATTAGGAAAAAACCAATTCAATAAAACGTTATTTATTAGGAAGTTTAACGAAGAATGATATATATGTAGAAGCAATTTGTTAATAAATAGAAATAATGAGAATATTTTGATATACTCATTAAGTAGCAGAGTTATTTAGTAAAAGGTAATAAAACATATACCCCCTTATTTATAAAGAAAAAATAGTTATTTTAGCTCCCGTGTTTAGGAAAACTACACCATGGAATACATTTTCTGGACTAAAACCAATGGCATTTGGTTAGTGCTCCATTTGAGTCCGGAACATTTTTATTCCATATATTTTTCTTTATAAATAAGCGGGATAATATTTCAACACCCCCACTTATTAAAATAAGATTTTAATTTTTATATTCATGCCCATCTTCTTAACGCATAGTTGATGCTTGTTACAATGAACTGCTTTTGTAAGATTATCAGCAGCCATTTCTTCCATTGGTATGTAACGTACACCAATAGTATCGTCATTTATCCGGTCACGAATATGGTGATGACGAACCTCAATGTGTTAAAATCTTGATCTAGAAAAATTTGTTTCCGCTACTTTAATTGCACTTTGGTTATCGCATGTAATCATAATTTGATGGTCTTTGAACTTACTTACTTTACTTACTTTTGATGGCGCTCACAGCCCAGGATGGGCTTCGGCCTCAACTAACAAGCCCCTCCAGCCAGCTCTGTCCCTAGCTAGCTGCTTCCAGTTGCGCACACCGAGTGCTTTGATGTCGTCATTCAATTGATTGCGCCACCTGTTACGGGTTCTTCCTCTGCTGCGTACCCCATCGGGGTTGGATTCGAAGACTCGTCGGGCAGGTGCGTTGCTGTCCATACGCTCCACGTGCCCCAGCCATCTCAGCCGCTGTGTTTTCAGCTTTTTGACCAGGTCAACGTCGCTGTATAGCCCGTATAGCTCGTCGTTGAATCGTCTCCTCCATACTCCTTCGATACACACCGGACCGAAAATCACACGAAGAATCTTCCTCTCAAAGCACCCTAGCAGATTTTTATCCGAATCTTTCAGTGTCCATGCTTCTGACCCATAAAGCAGGACCGGGATGATTAGGGTTTTGTATAAAGTCTCCTTGGTTCTCTGAGAGAGGGCCTTACTACTTAAATGCCTTCTTAGACCGAAGAAACAGCGGTTGGCAAGAGTAATTCTTCGCTTGATCTCTGCACTGATGTCATTCTGCGATGTAATAGTGGAGCCCAGGTAGACAAAGTCCTTGACAACTTCGAAGTTATATCTGTCCATCGTGATATTTTGCCCGAGTCGACGATGTTGAGATTCCTCTCTCGATGACAGCATATACTTCGTCTTGTCCTCATTAACCGCCAATCCCATTCTAGCCGCCTCCGATTCAATGCTCGCAAATGCCCCTGCCACAGCTCACTTCGTTCTGCCGACAATGTCTATGTCATCCGCATATGCAAGCAATTGAACGGACTTTTGATAGATTGTACCTCTGGTGTTGACATGTGCGTTGCGTACAATGGCTTCAAGAACGATGTTGAATAGGTTGCATGATAACGCGTCGCCTTGCCTCAATCCTTTCTCAACATCAAAGGAATCGGTGGTGTTCTTACCAATTTTGACGGAGCAGCGAGATTTCTCCATCGTCATCCTGCACAAGCGGACGAGTTTGGCAGGGATGCCGAGACTCGACATGGCTCTGTATAATTCGTCCCTTTTCACGCTATCATACGCGATCTTTAAAATCGATAAAAAGGTGGTGTGTATCGATCTGGAATTCCCGGGATTTTTCTAAAATCTGTCGGAATGTGAACATTTGATCGACGGTTGACTTGCCTGGCCTAAAACCGCACTGATAAGGGCCGATCAGATCGTTGACAAAAGGTTTTAAGCGGTCACACAGGATGGCCGACAAAATTTTATAAGCGACGTTTAGGAGACTAATTCCTCTGTAGTTGGTACATTTCAGAACATCTCCCTTTTTATGGATGGGGCACACTATACCGAGGTTCCATTCATCGGGCATACTTTCCTCCGACCAAATTTTGCAGATGAGCTGGTGTATGCTCCTAGCCAATTCATCTCCCGCTGATTTAAATAGTTCGGCTTGTAAGCCATCCGCACCTGCAGCCTTGTACGACTTAAGTTTGGATATCGCCAGCCGAACTTCGGTTAGGTCGGGTGGACGGAACTCTTGGCCATCATCGTCCAAGTTGAATGGAGCGTTCTGCCTATTAGTGGCATCTTGGCTGTCTTCGCCATTAAGCAGTCTAGAGAAGTGTTCTTTCCAGATCCTCAGCACTGACTGTGTGTCTACTACCATATTCCCACTCTCATCTCGGCAGGCTTCCGTTCTAGCCTTGAATCCTTGGGTGGATCGCTTCACCCTTTGATAAAATTTTCGAGCATCTCCCCTACCGCTACAACCCTCAATAGACTCTACCGCCCGCTTCTCGTGCTCTCTCTTTTTCCTCCTGAGAAGTCGGCATTCCTCTTTTCATTTCAGCCCGTAGAGCTCCCGGGCCACTCTCTCAGCAGCTCTTGTTCGAGTCTGCAGCATTTCCTGGTAGGCCTCGTCCTTAGCTGCATGCGCTAGCCGGCACTCTTCATCGAACCAGGGGTTTCGTTGTATTCGCCTAGTGAAACCCAGCACATCAGAGGCGGCACTTCTGATGGCTTGTTGACAGTGTTCCCACTGGTCCTCTGCACTTGATGCTGGTGGCGGACCTCCTGAGAGATTAAGAGTTACGTGGTCTGCAAAAGTTCTGGCAGTCTCTTGCGATTTAAGCTTCTCGACATCGAATCTTTTCACAGCATCTGCTCTGCGTTGTCGCGTCATGGATATCCGCATACGTAGTCTAGCTACCACCAGGTAGTGATCCGAGTCAATGTTGGCCCCTCGAAACGTTCGGACGTCCAAGATACTGGAAGCATGTCTCGCGTCTATCGCAACGTGGTCGATTTGGTTGACGGTTACTTGATCACGCGACCGCCAAGTCCCCTTGTGTATATTGAGGTGTGGGAAGTAGGTGCTTGAGATGATGACATTTCGCCCCGCCGCAAAGTCTGCCAGCCTGTGTCCGTTGCCGGAAGTTTCGTCGTGTAGGCTGTGTCCTCCGACTATCGAACCAAAGATGCCCTCCTTTCCTAATCTTGCGTTGAAGTCACCAAGAATGATCTTCACGTCGTACTTCGGGCACATATCATACGTTGTCTCCAAGAGATCGTAGAATGCTTCTTTGGTTGAGTCTTCTCTCCTTTCATGGGGGGCGTGAACACAAATCAGCGAAATGTTCTTAAATTTGCCTTTGATGCGGATTGTGACCAGGCGCTCGCTTACACTTCGGAAGCCCAAGACTTCTTGCCTAAGTCTTCCCCTTATCACAAAACCACAACCAAAGAGCCGCTGACCCTGTTCCTTCAAACACCCGCCGTAGTAGATGTCACACGTTTTCAGTCTCCGTACGCCCTCTCCATCCCATCGCACTTCCTGGATGGCTGTTACGTCAGCCTTTAGCCTGTCCAGGTTCTCCACTAATTGTTCGGCTGCACGTGTTCTGTATAAGGACAGGACGTTCCACGTGCAGATCCGAAATTCATTGTCCTTGTTTCGTTTGCTGGGGTCGTCAACTTTAAAATCATCCATATCCGAGGCTTGTTGTTGTTTCGGAACAACTTTTTATTACGTGGTAGGGAAGTTACCCCGACGCACAACCCCCGACCCGGAGGACCAGACCCTTCGTATAACTCCAAGGGTAGGGAGCCGGATAAACCGCTCCTTATAGGCCTGAGCTACAAATATGTCGTAGTAGCCCATATAAGGTGTTCACTAAGTAGTTCAACCTAACTGGAACTGTAGACGCCACCGTTGATTCCATCTAGAGAATTCGTCCGCTGCCGCCTCGATGAAAGGAGAAGTGCCTTAGTGGGAACACTCCTCCCCCCCCTCTCTCGTTGGCTGTCCCCAACAGCTTTCCACGGGGATTTAAACCCCGTCTCCAGCTAGAGGTACTAGACACCCGATGTTCACCACGTGGAGGTGAGAGTAGGAGTTGGTAGACGGAGGTGGGTTTTAAGAAAAACCTGTGGACGCTTGTGTCCTCTTGAATGCACATAACTACCCTTTTGAAGCAATCATCAATTTCGGCTCCAAACTGTTTAAGCCATGTTGCTTCTCGAACCGCTGCGGACAACGCCATATACTCGGCTTCAATGCTTGATAGTGCAACGGTTGGTTGCCTTTTGCTACCCCAGGATATTGCACCTCCACATAGGTTGAAAACAAAGCCCATACATGAGCGACGTTTGTCGATGTCAGAAGCCCAGTCAGCATCCGAAAAACTGTTTAGGTTTTCAGAACCTTGGGAATGTAATTTTAAATTTATTGTACCTTTTATATACCTGAAGATCGCTTCACTGCAGTCCAATGCGGCTTCCCGTGGTTAGAGTTGAAACGACTCACATCATAAACAGCAAACGCGATATCTGGCCTTGATCCTTGCACCAAATACAGAAGACTGCTTCCTGGTAAGGTACCTTCTCTGGTTCATCTTCTGCATTGCACATTTTTATGGATAGTTTTTGATAAGGATCGCTTGGTGTTCCCACTGGTTTGCAATCAGACATGCCAAATCTCAACAGAATTTCATTTATATATTTGGACTGATCTAGCCGAATCCCACTTGTTTCTTCGTCATAGGTGATATTTAGTTCAATGCAACTTTTTGCCTTTCCCAAATCTTTCATTTTGAACGAACTGCACATGAATCTCTTCAGATTATTTCGATGTTCTTTTTCCCGCCAGAAAATTAAGAAATCATCGACATAAACACCAACAATAAGTTTATATGCCGTTTTCACTGGGCCAAATAAGTTTATTTCGTTACAAATTTCCAAATGAGATCCCAAATTACCTAATTTCCCATACAAAATCACATTTTGAAATGAGGTAATTTCAACCTCATTTGCACGAAATTAGGTTGGAAATTAGGTGAATGCATCAACAACATAAAACAGAAAAAGAAAACAACAAAAATAAACGGCTAACTGCCATTCCAAATTCAAAATAAAATGAGATGTCAAATGAAATTAGCAAATTTGATAATGAAAACACTTTTTTGCCAAATTTCGAAATTGCCTCATTTCGGCTCTAATGGAAACGTAGTATTACCATCTTGATTAAAATAAATACAAGGATCTAATTACGACTGTGTAAGCCCAAATGACTTCAGTGCGGCATCCAGTTTGATGTTCCATTGTCTACTGCTCTGCTTTAATCCGTAAATAGATTTATGTAACTTACATACGCGATAAGTGCCATCGCTATATCCTCTTAGTTGTTCCATGTAGATTTCCTCTGACAAATCGCCTTGCAGAAAAGCAGTTACAGCATCCATTTGGTCAATCTTCATTCCAGTTTTAGCAGCCCATGTAATAAGAAATCGAATTAATCTATAACGAACAACTGGGGAGTAGGTTTCGTTATAGTCAATACCAGGTTTTTGGGAAATACCCTTTGCAACCAATCTTGCCTTGTGACGTTTTAAATTTCCTTCTCCATTTTGCTTGGTTTTAAACACCCACTTCGATACAATTTCAATTATATTGAAAGAAAAAATCGCAACAAATGCGAACAGCAAGAAGAACTTAAAAAAAAAATATCTTCGTTTTATCCAATTCAAATTTAATTTCCTTAATTGCGGTTATCTGGACCCATAACCTATTGGGATTTTATCACAATATTTCAACAGGAACTGCGATTCACAATAATTTCTATGAAATTTTATGAAGTTCAGTTGCCGCTTAGTGCGATAAAGCTGATACAATTTCATACAAATAGTCATGGCTATTACAGAATCCGCAAAACTCGATCTGCAGTACAGTGCTTACTTTCCCATCTACTCATATACCTTGAAAAGGAAAGAGAAGACTGCAATGTGAATCGCTGCGGATCAAGTTTTGCGGATTCTGTAATCGGCATGAATGTTTTGCCACGTCGTGAAGTGTAGTTCCGCTGCAGTTGTGTGTGGTCTAACCCTTAAATACTTTATTTTTATAAATAAGAAAATAAAAATTTCAATACCTGAACAAAAAAATAGTCATTCGAAAATGTATTGAAAGTAGAAAATTGTGTGACTACAATTTTTCTTAAAATCATTAGTGAATGTTGTGGACGAACATACCTGTTTTACCCACAAATTGGTGGTCATTACTTGATTTTTTAAGTTCACTTCTATGAGTTGGGAAAGTTTTAGTCCGAGCCAAACTGTGAGGGTTTCCGTATTATTAACAACCGGTCTTATTAGTCGATTGTAGTTACTAAGAAGATCATCATACAAGCGTTTAGAAAATGGATTCGCTTCAAAAGAAACAACTGAAAATAAAAAAAAAAGATTTACTTTTTGCTTATGGTGTAGTAAACAGTAAACAAACATTTCATACATTTATGTATGTTCATATGTATCTACATAGCTAACAATTATAATAATTTTAAGCACTTGATTTCATATTCACACCTGTTCTGAATTTCGTATTCAATTTCGGTTTGTTGTTTTTCTTTTCCTTGTTGAAATTTGGTTTGTTGTTTATTTATTTCGTATTGCGGAATCAGTTTCTATAGAAATCAATACAAGTATTCAGAATCTTAATTCGACACACAAAAATAAATGAATTCAAAACGTATGAACTTGCTTTAAAACTGATTTCGCGAATATATTTCAAATGTAATAAACAAACAAAATCCGAATTTGAACAAGGAAAACAAAAACATCAAACCGAAATTGAATACGAAATTCAGAACAGGGGTGATTAGATTATATATAAATGGGATTGAAATAAAGAGATTTTCATTTCTAAGACATGCGCACAATCAATATGAAAAAATTATATTTGAAGTAAAGGAAATTATTTTTGCAATGATGCTTCAATGAATCTAATATAAGTAAAATATACCTGAACCGTTTCCCACAGAAGACAAAGCAAATAGAACTATTATTTGAAGTTTTAACATCGTCAACTATTTTCTTTTGCAAGATTTATTCATATTTTTAAATCGTATTTCTAAGCAATGTTGACATCGTCCGCCCTTTGCAAATACTGAGAGAAGATGAAAGATTCGAGTTCAGGGATACCATTTTGCCATAATATACCTAACTACTATATACCTATACCTACCTACATTTTTGTTAAGCTTTAAATCACTTCAGATTGTAAAAGCTGCATATGGTATGCTGGTAGGTAGGTTTCAATTCAAGTAGAACTAAAAATAAATAAATTGGGTGGCGAAACAGCACGTGAAAAACCAGAACTCTCAAGTAGTCAAGTCTCAACCATTTCAGTATGCGTGTATCGTCAGGAATGGAGGGGACCCACAATTGTATGCCGAATCCGAACGGCTAGACGAGAAGCACTTATCCATTTCAAGTGATCCTCTTGGAATGTTCACACAACTTAGGGGAAAAGTGCTAACAGGGAGACAGTGCAAACAGTGAGACAACTCATTTTTCTCTTTAGTGAAAGCATGCACAGACATGCAAGTATTGGTAAAAACGTTTATTTCTCCTCGACGTGTTTCGATTCCGTTGCGCACGAATTTCAGTTGCGCGTTAACCTCCACCGGATAAACATTCAAAAAAATCCTTCGAAGTATTTTTTGGAGTGTGTTTAAATTTAACATAGGAACGGGAAATAATCGGGTAAATACACAAAATTTTTTACATATAACATTTATATCTGTTCTTTTAAAATAAAACAACAAAATCATAGAACTCTTTTCATTTTTTTATTATTTTTTTATGAAATGACAAAAAGAGAACAGTGAGACATTTCCAAAAAACAAACAGTGAGACATGCTTCAATGTTTGCACTTTCATTGTAATTTAAATTTACAGCGTTTTAATTACATAGCGACTGATTTTCGTTGTTTTTTGTCTCCTTTCAGCTTTGTTGTTGCTACAAAATGAATTAAATATGTCTATGGAATCAGCCTAAAGTGATTAACTTTTTTATTTGAAACCATATCTGCGAATTTAAAATCATCTCAATGTGATTATAATTTGTATTTTTTTGTTTACTTTTTCTAGTTTATTGTTCTTTATTATATTTTTTTTTGAAGAAATATATTTACGTAACTAAATTTGTTTAATAAAATACTAATTACCTAATTTAAGGTTCTATTATTTTGTCTGTTTTTTTTTTTTTTTTGTTCGTCTCACTGTTCACCTTACACTGTCCCACTAATCGCACCGCTCGCAAACAGTGAGACGGTTTGACTTTTTCTAAGTTTCAGTTTGTTATGATGCTCTAATGCATCGTTTCACAAAAATTTCTTTTGTAACATTTAGCTTAAATATGCCTTAAAATATTATCCAAATTTGAATAAGATTGCTCGAAAATATTCAGAGATAAACTAATTTAAAAGAAAAGTGTCTCACTGTTCGCACCTTTCCCCTACTTATTTATTCGTGACTTAATATTAAAGTTCGACTTATAAAGGTTTAAGGGTTAGTTTCACATCTAGAGGAGTGGTACTTAAGTTATGCATTATAGAATACAAAATGTCAACTTCTGCGCGCACTCTTATCTGAATAAGATGTGCACTTATGTAAGTGTCACGAACTCAGACTGTGAAAATTAACATAAAGCACCATTATGCAATCCTAAAGTTCAACTTATTTCTTTGACTGTAAAACTGGACCTAAGCCTAACAAAACAATGCGGAAACTGTGTACCTATCCCGCCTCTGTAAAAATCGTATGTTTCTGCTTAAACCTAGAACTATATTGGTCGGGTACTCACTGGCAAGGTACCAACTCATATAAAAATTATAATCTAGTATGAGCCATCATGTTTTGATCCTTTTTACTTCTATTTCCCCTTAAAAATAATTTCCATGTAAAAACAAAAATAATTTTAACAATTTCAGAACTGTGGTGCGTTCTTTTGTGGTTAATTATTGTCGTTCCTTTATTACAGAATAGTTACGACTTGTAACCATATGACGTTCCTAAATTCAGTTTATTAGTGTCAAATAGTTACAATTCGTAACTATTTCCTACTCATCTCCATGATATGAGTTAAAAGTGTTGATCTGTCAAAGTAGGTACTATGTGAGACGGTTTGTTTACAAAAAATAAAAATTGTAGAATCAAAACAAGACTTTTGGTGAAGTGAAATGAATTAAAATTGAATTTTCTACAAGTAAGTAATAAAAAAAAAATTCAATTTTATTTAAATTATTTCAACCTATGTACATAGTTTACATAAGGTATGAATTTTGACGCTGTGGCTTAGCCGTCGTTTGGCAATAAAGTTTGTGTATATAAACGAAAAATTTAAATATACTCAGTTATTAACAGATTTCTATATTTATGAATAGATTTTAGGAAGCAACATATAGATTTCCAGTTTGATCCGTCTAAGATTTCAATCGTTTCCAGCATTGTAAACTTCTCTTTTCCTTGATATGCAAGCCTCTGGTGTTTAAAAATTGGGCAGTTGCTGATAAAATGGAAGTTGTCTTCTTTGGAATTCATGTTACACATCATGCAACCTTGATTTAAATAAAAGCGATATTTCTTTATAGCTGAAGTCATGTTAAAAGTAGTTGTTATTAAAAAGGTTATAGTTTAGCCACGAATAAATAATTCTGCTTTCAGATTGACGTGCTTCCGCAATTAAGGCACTTCGAGTATTGTCGTCATTTATTTGTATAATGGTGTAATACTACGTTTTCACCTACCATTTAATCCGGATTTAAGTGGATTTTACCATAATCTTCTTTGAAATCTTGAAGATTTCCCATACAAATTATAATCTCCTCAAACAAAGATTAGAAATTAATCTCATCGAAATCTTCTTGGAAGTAGGAGATTGTCAAAACAGATAAACCTTATTTCGGGGAACGCGCCTATCCAAATTTCATTTTCTCCATTGACATAAACAAAAAAAAAAACATGTCAAAACTGTGTTTTGATGATGCCGGTTGCCGGTTATCCAGGATTGTCTAGGAATTAATTTTGTTTAAGTATTAAAAAAAAAGATTTAAATTGTATGTTAAATATTATCCTTAACTAGTAAAATAAATAACTTACAGATAATGGAACCAAAAGAGACAAAAAGACAGAGGAAAACGTGGGCACCGGAGGATGTCCACCTTGAAATCTTGGCCGACAAGACACCACAATTCACAATATCTCCAACCGGTATTCATTCACCAGATAAGTACGCTTGTCCGGTATCATTTGTACCATTGGACCAGTCTCCCGCAGCGTTGAGATGATCGAGAAATTGATGGCCACCGGCATGAACGTTGCCCGCATAAACTTCTCACATGGATCTCACGAATACCATGCCGAAACCATTGCCAATGTTCGTCAGCCTGGTAAGAACTACTTAGCCAAATTGGGCTACACTTATCCAATTGCTGTGGCATTGGACACCAAGGGACCTGAAATACGTACCGGCTTGATTGAGGGCAGTGGTTTCGGTGACAGTGAAATTGAATTGAAGAAAATCGAAACCATCAAATTGTCGGCCAACAAAGACTTTTTGGAAAAGGGCAACAGGGACTGCCTCTTTGTGGACTATCCTTATATTGTGAATGTTCAGTGTGTTGATACCTATGTAGATATATATCAAAGCAAACCAACTGAAGTCATCAATAAGAAATTCCAATTATTTTTATTCGAATATTCGAAATCATCAATAATGTAACAGTTCAGGCATATTGGAAGACCTTCAGACAAAAACTTGAAGCACGAAAGAACTAAAGTTGTTAATTTTGCATTTATTTATATATTATATTACATGAGATTTCACTAAAATGTTCAGTTGAACGAATAAATTTTTCTTTTGTTTAAAATTTTCATCAGGCACTGCTGGCGCACGCTGGCACGTCTTCTATCCAACGATCCAATCATCACCTTCAAATTAATTTGAAGGATAGAATGTTGGGATAACAATATTTTTAAGTTATTACACATTTTTATTTATTGAAATTAAATTTCTTCACTGCACCGAAATCATAATCCTTTTTTGTAATAATTTTGTTTTACTCTTGTCATATACTTTTGAAAGACAAATCAGAGTGAAAACGTCAAACTAATCTTTTTTTCTCTGGTGAAAACACTTCAAGATTAATTTTTAATCTACTCTTTTTAATCCGGATTATCTGTAGGTGAAAACGTAGTATAAAGCTGTTCTTTTAATAGCATTAGATTATTAGAATTCCACTGCAAATCGATCCCACAAGAAGAAACCATATTCTGCCATTTTATAATCCACCAGTCCTTGTTTCTTTCTTCATGTAGAAGCATTTTTTTTCGTGAGACGAGTAGATATCTGTGTGGGAAGCTATTTTTAAAATAAAGTCTGCTTGAAGCTTCAGAGTGTAAGTAAAAATCTTAACCAGCCCAGTTTCCAAATACACTGCATAGTTTGGAGTATTCCTCGGCAGATTAAAAAGTTTTTTTCAGGAAATGTCTATGAAATTTTTCAACCTCTTCGAACTCCTCTGTTCCCCAAAATTGAGCAGCATAACAGAGTGTTGATTTCACAACACTATCAAAAATTTTGTATTTAGCGGAAAGTGTAACATTTTCGTTCATGTTATGTTGACCAAGCTTTGTGATGAATTTGCTTTTTCTTAAAAAATTTTCTACAATTTTTAATGAAAAAGGAGAGTACATATACTGTAGAAAAAAAACATGATTTTATAGTAATTTACGATGAAATAAAGTTTTCCAAAAATTTTCGTTTGACAGATCAACAATATCTAAATCGTTCTTAAATGAAATGTAACAATTTCCAACTAAAGGCTTAACTACAAAAGTGAGAAATAAATTTCTATATTCTGAAAATATCTGCTTGCAAAAAAAAAAACAATGGAAAATATTGTCCATGGTGGTTTAATTTATGTCAGAACAATTTTTGTATGTTTTTATGCAAGCATGTTTCTTCGAGCATTTTAATTTCTCACTTTTGTACAAAAGTAGGTCTATGTAGTTATAGACCAAGAGCCGGCAGCAAATTTTGGGAGTGGAGTGATAACCAAAATTTATATACATTAATGTGTAGATATACGCGGTTTAATGCTAAATTCCTGGGAAGTTTCTTTTTCAGCCACCACAGGACCTACTTTTTTGACATCAGTACACCAGCCTCTATGGTTTATATATTAATTTAACCACCATATTAATAAACGAAGCCAGCGGCGAGTTATCTTTAACTCACGGATTAGGAGTAAGATTTCTGCCACCTACGAGCTAGCTAAACCACCAAGGAAGGTAGTTTAGCGAAGGATTAAATAGGACAAATAAATATACGAAAATTATTTTTTTAATGATTATATAAACGGAGACGTAGGCACACACAATACACGGCAATTATTGTATCTATACCTACTCATGCGCTCATGAAAGATCGCAATTATGACTGCATCATTATAATTCCCTTGTATTCGTTTGTTTGCCCCACCGACAATTTATTGGGTCAGTTTGTTCACTGCTAATCGCCTTTAAGGCTCTCCCAAACCAATGCGAAACATTCGTTGCGGCGAAGAAACATTCGTCAGTCAAAATTAATTCATATGTTTCTCCGCCGCGTTGGTGTGGGCACTCTCATATATCACCACGTAAATCAATTTTGACATGCGAATGTTTCTTCGCCGCAACGAATGTTCCGCATTGGTTTGGGAGATCCTTTAAGGCTCTCCCAAACCAATGCGGAACATTCGTTGCGGTGAAGAAACATTCAAAATTTATTTACATAGTGATATATGAGAGTGCCCACACCAACCCGGCGGAGAAACATATGAATTAATTTTGACTGACGAATGTTTCTTCGCAGCAACGAATGTTTCGCATTGGTTTGGGAGAGCCTTTAATCTATGATTATATCAACTATGGTAAATTATCGAAAGTATTATTTTTTTGTAACCACAATTTTTATCAAAAAATCTAATACTACGTTTTCATTGGAGCCAAAATTGTACTACGTTTTCATTGGAGCCAAAATGAGGTAATTTCCAAATTAGCTCATTTGGAACGCCAAAGTTGTAAAGGAAATGACGTTCCAAATGAGCTTATTTCGAAATTACCTCTTTTCGGCTCCAATGAAAACGTAGTATTAAGTAATTTGGAAATAAGGGTGCTGGGTTCACTTCTCAGCCTTGTCCACCTAACAACTTAGAAGTTTTTTTCAAGCCTACTACCTCTTGCGAGGAATTGACAAATGCTCCAACTCCAAGAGTATCACTTGTCATGAATAAGTGCTTCTCGTGCCGTTCGGCATGAAATTGTAAGTGCTGTAGTGACCATACGTCCCGTTTTTAGGAAGACAGTCATGTTTTTGAGGTCTCTGTCCCGCGGCCATAACTGTTCCGCTAAATGTATCGCTTTTCCTACGACGACGACGTTTTTAAAAATGTGTGTAGGCTTCTACAATTCTCAAAACAAAGCAATTATATAATTATACTATTTTACATCTATGTGCATACAAATTGGCGCATATTAAACAAACGTAAGAGCCTCTAAAGGAAGAAAATAAGCCCATGTGCATATTCCATGTTAAATGAATTGTCAGTTTATCTTGTATAGTCTGTCATTTTTAAATAGAAAACAAAACAATTTGCTGTGAAGTAAAGTTTATTGGAGATTGAACAAGTAGTTGCAATAAGGTAAATAAAAAACAACTCAAAAATGTTAGCACAATAATTAATAATCAGCCCTATCACAAATTCCATCGTAATCGGAAACGTTTTACGAATTCCGAAAAATCTATAACCAAATCCGTTCGTAGTTGCAATTTGTATGGGATTTTCCACTACGATGAATTCTGTGATCCACTACGATGAATTCTGTGATCCGATTTTTTGGGAGTCGTAACATCCCGACTCCACAGGCCATGCACGATGGCTAGACTATGGAATATGTCTAAAAAAAATCCCATGGAGTCGCAAAAATACACGTCCAAGCAGTGACATATCCATACAGGCCGCCTCCACGGGCCATGAACGATGGCCGGACTATGAACATGTCTAAAAAAATCCCATGGAGTCCAAAAAATCCCTGTCCATGCAGCATCATGTCGAAAAAAATAACGTTTTGAACAAGACATGGAGGGCTGTTCAAAGCTTGGCCATGTAATGACGTTTCATGTGCGTGTGAGTTTTTTTCTGTTTTTTCTTGAATGTGTAAGTGAATTTTGTTGTAAAAGATAGAAGTAGTTGTGAAAGGCTAATGAACGACATGACCAGATTTGCCCAGTGAGTAAAAATGTACTGTTTGTTGGACAACTGTATGGCTTGTGGAGTCGGGGTGATACAAATAAGATCGTGGACTGGATTGTAGATTGGATTATGGACATCGTTCATGGCGTGTGGAGTCGGGGTGTAAGAAGTTTCCGATAACGATGGAATTCGTTATAGGGCTGAATATTAAAGGCTCTCCCAAACCAATGCGAAACATTCGTTGCGGCGAAGAAACATTCGTCAGTCAAAATTAATTCATATGTTTCTCCGCCGCATTGGTGTGGGCACTCTCATATATCACCATGTAAATAAATTTTGACATGCGAATGTTTCTTCGCCGCAACGAATGTTCCGCATTGGTTTGGAAGAGCCTTAACACTTCATTCTACATAAATAGAAATAGAATGGCATCCACTTCAGCAGCAGCAAACAAAAAATGCAAGAGGGAGTGTGAATTCTCGAATATTAAACAAAAATATCCATTCCTGATAACTGTGACAATTTGTATGTAAAAATTAAAAATAATAATGAAATTCTTAAAGAAAATCAATCTGCGTGCAAATATGAGAATTAACTTTAAATTTGAAATTATATCATTAGTATTGAAACACTTATATCAATTTTAATTTTCTAATACAACTTTGTATTATTAAGGCTTAACTACATAGGCCTACTTTTGTACAAAAGTACAAAAGTGAGAAATAAATATCTATTCTGAAGACTCCTGCTTGCAAAAAAAAACAATGGAAAATTGTGCATGGTGGTTTAATATGTGTCAGAACAATTTTCGTTTGGTTTCTTGCAAGCATGTTTCTTTAGCGAGCATTTTAATTTCTCACTTTTGTACTTTTGTACTCCTGCTTGCAAGAAAAAACAATGGAAAATTGTGCATGGTGGTTTAATATGTGTCAGAACAATTTTCGTTTGGTTTCTTGCAAGCATGTTTCTTTAGCGAGCATTTTAATTCCTCAAATAAATCTGGTCACTTTATGCAAGTCCCTTCCATTCCTGTCGACACGCGCACGCATGAATGGTTGCGAGTTGTAAGTCACAGTTAGTGCAGAAATGAAGACGAATATGTTCATCTTCTTGATGGTTCTCTTTCACTCGCTCGGATTTTTTCTATACATCTGTCCTGCTCTACTTTTCTTAATTATGCAGATGAAGATACAAGTAAATCCATCAATATGGCACTTTCCTATAATGCAGAAACGAAGTTCTTCTGCATTTTGATCTTTTCTCTCTATCTAAAAAATATACATTTTGTATTTGGCATCTCCTTTTTTGTGCAGAAACCAAATGCAGATACATGTAAATCCACCATAATGGTGGATTTACATGTATCTTCATCTGCAAAATGCAGAAAAGTAGAGCAGGACAGATGTATACAAAAAATCCGAGCGACTGAAAGAGAACCATCAAGAATATGAACATGTTCGTCTTCATTTCTGGATTATGGGACTTTCCTATAATGCAGAAACGAAGTTCTTCTGCATTTTGATCTTTTCTTTCTATCTAACAAATATACATTTTGTATTTGGCATCCCTTTTTTTGTGCAGAAACCAAATGCAGATACATGTAAATCCACCATTACATGTAACTTCGTCTGCATAATGCAGAAAAGTAGAGCAGGACAGATGTTACAAAAGAGCGAAAGAGAACCATCAAGAAGATGAACGTGTTCGTAAAGTGCCATATTGCAGAAACGAAGTTCTTCTCCATTTTGATCTTTTCTCTCTATCAAATAAATATACATTTTGTATTTGGAATCCCTTTTTTGTTGCAGAAACCAAATGCAGATACATGTAAATCCACCATTATTTATTTTAAAATCGTAGCGACTACAAACGTATTCGGCTTTTCGCAGATTTATCTCTGTATTTTCTCTTTCTAATGTCGATTTCCTTTCAACGATTGGAGATCAAATCTTTTTTTGTGTTGTAAGGAATACGCAAAAAAAATGATTTTTTTTCTGTGATTGTATGTGTGTGCAATTTGACAGGCCCGAACGCAATTTTTTTTGGAAAATGAAAAATTATTGTAATTATATCTACATAATAGTAAATTTTATTTATTTTATTTTATTTACTGAACAACGTGAACTACGGATATAATTCAATTGAACAAATTGACTGAAAATCCAAACGTAAACAATAGCCAGAGAAATGTCAAATCTTCCTAGTGTGTGTGCAAGTCGGTGTAAATCTTTCTAAAATAAAAGATTTGATTTGTTTAGAAATTTGATCTTTTCTTCTAAACAAATCAAATTTCCCCTTCACAGATTTGATTTTTTTGTTGAAAGGAAATCCACATAAGTTTGATAGTTCATTACAAAAAAAATTAAAGAAAAAAAATCTAATGTCGATTTCTTTTCAACGATTGGAGATCAAATCAAATAAATTTATTTCCGTGATTGTTTGTGTGTGTAATTTAACAGTCCCGAATGCAGCAGACTCAGGAGTCCGGTGTTTATATTTTCTACATGCCTCACGAGACCTCTTACCCCGTACGTCTCTTTCCTACAAACTGGCGTGAGTCCGTACACAAACTTCCCAATCTAAACAGGGTCTATGCGTATTCCGCGTTTTGCATGAATACCCCTATTGTAACAACGAAATAAAATTTAGAAATAGTGTAACACCTTTCTTACATTTGTAATATTGTGGCAACGCTGTTTGTTTTCCTTGATTAAGCTGGCTTTAGACTTTCGTTCTTCAATCGTTGTCCGTTGTTCGGTGTTCGTTCTTCTCTCAACAACGAAGACAGCATTTACATTAGAAAGTTAAACTCTATTTACAGAATTGTTTATTTATATAACTAGGCTTCTTGTGCCATTCAGTTATTAAAAAAAACTTCGAAAATGTCCCTACAAGTTGCACGACACTCCAAAACAATAAGGGTATTCATGCAACGTCGGAAAACCATCGTAAACGTCGAAAAGTTTACGACGTCGACTTTCCCACACGAATTTGTGTCGTAAACGTCGTAAATGAGAGTATAGTAAACGTGGAAAACTTTGTATAAAAGTATTATGACATTTTATGCATCAAAATTTGACAACAACAAATATTTCAGTAACACAGAGCGTTTTAATTATTTTTTTCAAACGCTTAAACAAAATAAATCAAATCCGCCGAATTTGTTCACCGCATCTTAATGCAATTAGATAAAAGGGGCGTTCATGAAACGTGTGTCGGAAACTTTACGATTTTACGACGTCGGAAAGTTTCCGACGTTGCATGAATACCCTTATGTTCATTTAAACAGTTTTAGCATTTAAACACAAGTTGTTAGGGTAACAACGAACACCGAAATTTCTGACCTGATTTGAATTAGCACGTTCTTGATTCGTTCTTAGTTCGTTGTTCGGTTTTCTCATTCACATTTTCGTTGTTCCGCGAACGAACAACTACCCAGTTTACATGAGGTATTCGAGCGAGCTTCAAGCTCGCTTCGCCCCTTTGTATACCTGCGTTGACTTGAATTTTGTAAATAGAGTTTAACTTTCTAATGTAAATGCTTTCTTCGTTGTTCGTTGTTGAGAGAAGAACGAACACCGAACAACGGACAACGAAATGAAGAACGAAAGTCTAAAGCCAGCTTTAGAATTCTGTGTTGTCAGCTGTCAGTTGTCAAAATTTGACAGTCAAATCACAGGGAGAGCTGTTTCTTGATTGTCATTCGGCACAACACGACCGCACAACGCACGGCGCCTTCGGAGTTCTAAGGTTCTACATTTTACTCCTACGTTCGACAAACAAATCAATTTATAAGAAAAGAAAATAACTTAATATTTTTATTAGTTGAAATTTCAAAAAAATGCATAATGAAGACGATCTGAACGAATACGATGAAACTGAAGATGAACTTATAACAGCTCAAAAGGTACAATACATTAGATTACAAATCAAATGGTAATAGGTAAACTAATTTTTTTATTTTAGGTTCTGGAAAATCTTGAAATTGCTTGGGCAAACGAGTTATTTGCACCAGAAATACTTTGCCACCAAAGTGAAATGTTGGAGCTTATGCTAGGCCAAATTGCACATATGGAGGAAAATATGAAAGAATTAGATAAAAATGACTTCCGCTTTATTGCTCACCAAATGGAACTGGAGCGCATTCGTTATATTATTGCCAGCTATCTACGTTGTAGACTTCAAAAGATAGAAACGTTTGTAAAACACATCATCACGGAAGAAGATGCTCGCGGAATAAGTGAAAAGAAGCTGTCTGCCGAGGAAAGTGTCTATGCCCAAGAGTACTTTGAAAACACTGAAAATTATTTCAATGTTGTTGCGCTTCAATATATGCCCAGTATGCAGCGTACAGATGCTGATAAACGGATTGTCCGTCCAAATTTAATGAGCCATGTTTTTATTAAAGCAAAAGTTTCAGGTATAGTTAAAAAAAATATTCTATAAGATCCCATACATACATAAATCCATTTTTCTCTTTTTTAGTTCCTGCAGTTGTAGTCGGTGTGGACGACGAAGAAGTAGACTTGGCTGCTGGTTCTCAGCACATAATTCCCTATCAACTGGTATCTGATTTAATTGTAAAAGACAAAGCTCATCTCATTTAAGTTTCGAAAACTATGTAATTAGAATTCAAAAACTTCATTTTCTTGTAAATACATTGTAGGTTATAGTTATCTTATTTTTTACTTTTTGAAAACGGGTTTGAAAGATTCACGGCTTGTGATAGCTTCATTTTCAGAATGAAACATAACATGTTTTCTTGGCATTGGGACAGGTTTGATTTTATCTCTGTTATCGTTTCTAGGTTTCTTTATGGGAGACATTAGAATCCTTTCTACGTTTTTTTTTGATGTAATGCTTTGATCTAATGATAGTGGAAGTTTGTTATTTTGTTCTAATATGTCAATTTCTTTGTGATTTTTCTTATGCTTTGTAAACCTATCGCGATATGAACGTTTTTCAGAAATAAATAATTCAACTAATTTACTCAGCCTATTTCTAGTTATGTTAAACGTTGGGTACACCTGTAAAGTAAATTTTGTATACAGGTAAATTTTTGTATATTAAAAATTGAATGATTAACTTTACCTGCTTTAAGGCACTCCGTTGTTTTAATAAATGACCCGAAATTGTTCCCGCTTCAGGTACAGTTATTCTTTTAGAGTTAATGTTCAAACCATAAAGCGCCATTTTATTTTCAAGCTTGTTTAAAGCGTTTGACCTGTAGAAATGTATTTCTGTGTTGTTTGAAAAATAATTATTGTATGTACTGAACTTACATGTCTGAAGCCTTTTCATTTTTTAAAAGATATGAGTGATGAGATTCAACATGAGATGTATTGGTTGAATTGCAATACTCAGAACTTGCATCAGTTGAACTGTATTTGCCTGTGATTAACATTTTTAGAATAGAGAAGAATCAATAGCTAACGAATATATTTCGAACTCACTTGCCTCCTCAATATTATTGCTGGTTTGGCTAAGTTGTAAAGAAGATATTTTTTTCTTTATTGGTTCACCTATTTTTATATTCATAGATTTTTCACATTCCAAAGTTTGCATTTTCTGATCTGGTTGCAGCTTTTCATTTTTTTCATCTTCAAGTGTAGACAATTTTTGTTCATAGTTTTTTTCTATTCTAGTAATAATTCGATTTGTTCTTTTGAAATTCATTTGAGAAACTTCAGAAAACATATTCGATAAAATTCTATGTAATTCATCTAAAGATGCTAAAGGCAAAATTTGATTAGAGGAGCTTGATAATATAGCATCTTCTATCATATTCTTCGCATTTTGTGTTGGTTGGGATTTAAGAAATTCTGTTATGTCAGCTAGTTTGTGTTTTATTTCATTTATCGATTGTTGGTTACCACTGCTGTATGTTTCTTGCAATGATTTCAAATTTGATAGTTTTTCCTTTATATCAAAAAGAATTTCAACATTGTTAGATTCGACGATATTAACATCACAGTTAGGCTGATTCTCATAATTTTCAATTCTATAATTTCCCTCATCCTCTGTACAGTCGAGCTCCTTAGTTTCTAACAAATTGCATTGAGTTCCAAGTTCATTGGTTGCCGAAATTTTGTCTATTTTTGTGTTTTCAAAATTAATTTGTGTTCCAACATTTTGAGTCTGGATGTTTAGCTGGGTGCTTAAATTTAAATGTGTTATTTCCCTAGATGATAATTTATTAATTTCTCTCTTTTGACGAATGTCTTTTTCTGCTGTGTTGAGTCGCTCTTTTAACTGCTTAATTTCCAATTCTAATTTTATCGTATTGATTAATGTTTGATCTTTTTCTTTTCCTTGAATGTCAATTGGTGGACTTTTTAAATGTTTCTTAGTCAAATGAATGTTAAGGGCATCGTTGCTCACAAAATTTTTTGTACAAACATGACAGGGAAAAACAACTTCATGAATAGCTTCTACTTGACTTAGTTTTTTTTGAAGAGTTATAACATTATCAGTGTGCTCTTGGTTTATTGTCCTTAAATGAATACTTTGAGTCTCTAGTTTAACTATATTGTCACGCAGGGTTCTCACAGATTCATCAAGAAATTTTCGACAAAAAATCATATATTGCAAAGCTAGTTGTGAAAGCGTAAAATATTTTGCTACACCACTGTCTAAAACATTACTATCTAACATAGATGCCAATGGAGCTTCTGATAGGTGAAAGAGAACTGCTTCAAGATGCTCAAATTGTTGCTCACGAAGAATTCGGTCTACTTCCATCGACCCTATTATTGGGCGTTAATTGATATTTGTTCATATGTAATTTATGTATAAGCTCGAACGAACATCCTTACCTACCAATCGCCAATCAAGGGGTCCATCTTTAAATTGACGAAGTCTGAAACCAGATTCTCTTGCTATTTGAGGATAATTTGATTTAAATACAAAGGCCATTTTCTTGGCTATACAAACAACATAAGCAAAACAATATCAGCTTTTAACCATAAAATTATCTTTTTGTCTGAACGACACTGAAAGTATAGTTGCTATAGCAATACAAATTTTCATAACTTAAATTATCGATTCTGCAGTGTTTTTTCGTTTGGTATTGTCTCTCTCCCTTTCAAACAATTTTGTATACCTACGTTGCCAACAATTCTTCATTTTTTGAAATAATATAGACAACTTTGTTTTGTAAATTTAGCTTTATTTACACAATATTAGGTATGTATGTACATTAAATTTAATTTTTCTTTTTTGTTCGCACAGTTGTCCAACCCGGTTCGGGTTCAACAAAGGGACTTTTTTCTCTTGGTGGTACTGATCTGCTTGAACTCGCTTCATTTTCATCTACATCCATTTCAGAATCTGAACTGCTATCATCGGTAGAACTATCATCCTCACAAATTGGTATGATTTTTACGTCTCCTCTGAGCCACTCTTTTACTGGTGGAAGCCGTTGGAATTCAGCTTCAATGTCTGAATATTTTTCATCTTTACACATTTGTAAGTAGCGAAGGAGATTTCTACAAATTTCTATGTAATACAATTGAATGAAAGATGGTTATAATTTGTTTAATATAATTGCCTGGAATAGAGTTGTCGTCACAGAGAGTATTGAATTCTTGATCCATCAGCTCTTCGATTACATCTTGAAGTTCCCCCAGAGTTATTTTATCGTTTTTAATGCAGTAGTTGTAGGTGTAGTCCATTATCTCAATGGCCGTCTACAATTAACCAATTTATTTATTTTTTAATCCTCCATCAAACAAACAAATTTTACCTGTTGACCATTTTGGCCACCCATGCCATGCTCTACGGCTAGTTTCAAATCTGGCCAATAGTTAAAAACTTTTTCCACGACTATACGAAAATTATGTTCATATGACATTATGCTATTCTCCTAAAAATAACATGTGCTTAAGACTCAAAACATTAAAATTTGTGTTGATATAAAAAAAAATTAAACAAAATTCTTTTATTAGGCTTTGAAATTATTTTTTTTATAGTATTTTAATAAAATGTTAGTAATTTTTAAAGTGTTTTTACTACAATACCCGACAAGAAACTCACATTTCACATTTGCCTGAAGAAGCCCAGAGAAAGACAGATTTAAGGAACTGTCAAAATATGTTTTTTTAGTGCAACCAAAATAAAATTTTAAAAATTTTGTATTGAACCGATATCTGGACTGGACCGCTTTCACACAAGGAAACTGAATTTCCGGCAACTGGGAGTTCGTTGGCAAGAAGGGCAAAAAGTAAGGGGAATGAACAAAATCTCCCCTGTCAATGTTTGAGGAGATTAGTATCACATTCCTTCTCACACTGTACTGTCCCAATTGGGCTTTTATATCTTATAAAAAAATCCACAAAAAACCTTATTCGAGTGAAAACAATGCAATTCAAACAAATATAAATACACAACTACAAATGCATTCCCTGTACACGTATACGAAATTATTTGTTTTCCCTCGAGTCAGAGCTGTTTTTTTGCTGTTTTGTTGTTGTTGTTTTTTTTTTATTTTAGCTCCGTTTGCTACTGACGATTGTGGGATAAGCTCCATAGACTTTGAGCCTGGTTGTACGGTTCGTTTTCTCGTTCGTTTCGTCTTTCATGTTTTTGACAGACGAGAACGTTCATGATTACATGGTTCGCGAAAATACGTACGTACTTCCTTTCGTTATTTTGACGTTCATGGAAGTGGGGGATGTTTTGTAAGAAAATAATCAGTAGTAATAAATAAAAATATTTTGTAATCACTTATTTCGCAAATACAAACGCATATTAGGTGTATCCAATTACGAAAAACTGTTTTTCAATTCAATAATTTTTGTTCAAATCGTTTTTTGCTAACATCGAGGAGAATTGTGGTTGCCAAATCAGAAACGTCAAAGTTCAACCAGAAAAAGTCTTGAAATTTTCATTCCTGCTTTCGTTACTTCCTTCCCTTTACATTTCTACTCCCCTCACGCAATCTGTAAAAAAGAAGAAAGACGAAACAACCGAAAAAACGAATCGTGTAATCGGGCACTTTATAAGCAAACGAACAAAAATATCCGGCAATTTTGTTTCTTTGTGTGAAAGGTACAATGCAATTAAAGGAAAACGTCAAAAAAAATTTCCAGCAACTGGTTTCCCTGTGTGAAAAGGGACTTTGTTCATATGGACTTCAGTTTGTCCCCTTTCACAAAGGGAAACCAGTTGCTGTAGATTTTTTTGGACGTTTTCCTTTAATTGCCTTGTACCTTTCACACAAAGAAACTGAATTGCCAGAGATTTTTGTTAGTTTCCATATAAAGTCTGTTGGCTGAAAGCACATTACGGACAGTGTGAGAAGGAATGTGCAAAAATCTCCTCAATCATTGAGCGGGGAGATTTTTTCCTTCCCCCTAATTTTGTATGCTGGATTTACAGTATCTTCGTCTGCATAATGCAGAAAAGTAGAGCAGGACAGATGTATACAAAAAATCCAAGCGAGTGAAAGAGAACCATCAAGAAGATGAACATGTTCGTCTTCATCTCTGCATTATGGCACTTTCCTATAATGCAGAAACGAAGTTCTTCTGCATTTTGATCTTTTCTCTCTATCTAACAAATATACATTTTCTATTTGGAATCCGTTTTTTTTGCAGAAACGGAGTGCAGACACATGTAAATCCACCATTACATGTAACTTCGTCTGCATAATGCAGAAAAGTAAAGCAGGACTCAAAGTTGCCGGCAACTCAGTTTCCTTGTGTGAAAGCGGTATTTCTTGTTGTATTTACGAGTAAATTGCTTAGATTACTTTCACAGAAGGAAACTGAGTTGCCAGAAACTACCTAGTTTGTTGGCGAGAAGGGTGAGAGGGGAGATTGTTTGCCTTCCTTTTACGCCCTTCTCGCCTACAAACTAAAAATCGCCGGCAACTCAGTTTCCTTGTGTGAAAGGGGTGTTAGTTTAGATGTATTTTTTTTGCCCAATTTTATCTGGACAGGCCCGAACGCACAATTCTTAATTTTTTTTTTTGAAAATGGAAAATTTGTAATTCTAAATACATATAGTAAATTTTATTTAATTTATTTTATTTTATTTACTGAAGAACGTGAAGTTTATACTTTTAGATCACGCAAATAATTTAATTGAACAAATTGACTGAAAAGCCAAACGTAAACAAGCCAGAGAAATGTCAAATCTTCCTAGTGTGTGTGCAAGTCGGTGTAAATCTTTCTAATGTGGATTTCCTTTCAACAAAAAAATCAAATCTGTGAAGGGGAAATTTGATTTGTTTAGAAGAAAAGATCAAATTTTCTAAACAAATCAAATCTTTAATTTTAGAAAGATTTACACCAACTTGCACACACACTAGGAAGATTTGACATTTCTCTGGCTATTGTTTACGTTTGGCTTTTCAGTCAATTTGTTCAATTAAATTATTTCGGTGGTGTAAAAGTATAAAGTTCACGTTCTTCAGTAAATAAAATAAAATAAATTAAATAAAATTTACTATATGTAGATAGAATTACAATTTTCCATTTTCAAAAAAAAAAATTTAAGAATTGTCACAGAAAAAAATTTATTTTGTTTGCGAGTTCCTTACAACAAAAAAAAAGATTTGATCTCCAATAGTTGAAAAGAAATCGCCATAAAATTAAAGATTTGATTTGTTTAGAAAATTTGATCTTTTCTTCTAAACAAATCAAATTTCCCCTTCAAAGATTTGATTTTTTTGTTGAAAGTTAATCCACATTAGTTGAAAGACTTCTGCTACAACTGCCAAAGCATCATTTTTTCTCATAGAATTATATTTATTCGAATCAAGATGTGTGTGAAACAAGAAAAGTATAGGCCTTAATTATTATTATTGTAGAGTGCCTAGATGACGATGAACAAGCACAAATAAAAAGAAAAAGAATTTTGATGAAAGAATAGCTAATGGATAATAAAAAATTGAATGAAAAAAATTGAAAATTAATTAAGATGTTTAACGTATCTGTTTTTTTAACTCACTTTTATTTCTTGGTAAGAAAGAGATGGCTTGACCGTTAATCAAATTACTTGCCTACACACACCTCAACTAATGCCGGATTTACACGAATGACAAAATGTCATTATTTCAGTCATTTTCTTGTCATTTTTGTCGTTTTCGTGAAAATGGTTTTCATATTTGTCATATTTTTTGTCATAAAAATATTGACATGCCAAACTAGTCATAAAAATTGTCATAAAAATGACATCGTGTAAACGCACAATGACACCATTTTCAAAATTATGACAAGCCGGAAGAATGAACTTGCTCATTCTTTTATGAAAATTGTCATTATCTAAAACAGTCATTATTTTGTCTTCGTGTAAATGCATGTCATAAATTAATTGATTTTGTCATTATTTTGCCATTATAATGACAGATTTTATGACACTTTTGTCATTCGTGTAAATCCGGCATAAGTTGAAAACATTCTCATTAAAGCCTCAACTGCATAGACCTACTTTTGTACAAAAGTGAGAAATTAAAATGCTCGCTAAAGAAACATGCTTGTTCTGACATACAAATTAAACCCCCATGCACAATTCTCCATTGTTTTTTTGCAAGCAGGTGTCTTCAGAATAGATATTTATTCATCCACTTTTGTGCAAAAGTAGGCCTATGTAGTTAGGCCTTAAACCTTAACTACATAGACCTACTTTTGTACAAAAGTGAGAAATTAAAATGCTTGCTAAAGCAACATGAATGCAAGAAACCATACGAAAATTGCTCTGACACATAAATTAAACCACCATGCACAATTTTCCATTGTTTTTTTGCAAGCAGGTGTCTTCAGAAAAGATATTTATTTCTCACTTTTGTACTTTTGCACAAAAGTAGGCCTATGTAGTTAAGGCTTTAACTTGAAAAAATTCAAAATCTTTTGACTTTCTTCCAACTCAATTATTTTGTTCAAGAGCTCGCAGCTAGTAAATGTGATGGTTGTTCATTCTTGTGGAGGCGAATGTGTGATTTTCATCAGCATATTGAAAATAGCCTGTATTTTAATATATTAATATTATAATTATTATTAATGAATCCGGGATTTGTGTGAGGTCAACAAATTACTTTCCTGGCACATCTGCGCTGGCTGGAACCCCGAACACACTTACTAGAGAGTACAAACTAAGCAAAATAATGTACAATTCCGAATATTTGGCTTATAATTGTTCAGATATATTAGGACGATTAGAAAGACAAATTAAAATAGATATTTTGTATAATAAAAATCGAATACCTAGCGTAACAAATTGTTTTATAGTTTTTTTTTTGATAAATGTCAGAAACTCTAGGCATTAAAGGCTCTCCCAAACCAATGCGAAACATTCGTTGCGGCGAAGAAACATTCGTCAGTCAAAATTGTTTCATATGTTTCTCCGCTGCGTTGGTGTGGGCACTCATATATCACCATGTAAATAAATTTTGACATGCGAATGTGCCACACCAACGCGGCGGAGAAACATATGAAATAATTTTGATTGACGAATGTTTTTTCGCCGCAACGAATGTATCGCATTGGTTTGGGAGAGCCTTTAAACACAATTTTGGTTCAATTTTTCGCAAGCAGATGACGCTAGAGTATGTGTGTAATTTCTCACTTTTGTACTTTTGTACAAAAGTAGGTCGAGTTAAGCCTTAACCATAGAGAAAATACTACTCTATGGCCTTAACTCCGAACATCCAACCGTAAACTACATGTTTGTGTCGTTGAATGCGAACCCCCGTTTGCTACATTTTCTTTGTCCCGGTCTACATTGAACGATTTTTCCAGTGCCGATCTTTTGTTCGTGGGTGGAGGGAGTGAAAAGTGAGGGGTAGGGATCAAATCGTTTGTACCAGAAAACTCGAACGATTTTTCCAATCTTTTTATGTTCTCTCTCTTCTCCTTTCCAGTTTTTTGAGTGTGTTTGGTGTCAGTGTGCCGTTCGTTTGATGGTGTGAGTGAATATGAATGAAAAATGAAGAGCACAGCAATAAAACAAGGAAGAAGAAAAGGAAAAAATCTTATGGAAAAAATCGTTCTGTGTGTACATTTCACACGATTTCTGGAAAAATCTTCGTGGAAAAATCGGGCAATGTAGATCGGGACTTTGAATGCCTTCATGTAAGAACTGTTATACAAATATAACTGTCATATTGTTGACAGCAGCTACTATGCAAAGGTTTCCAAAATGGTTCCTTTTTTCAGTCGCAAATCGGAGAAAAACTGGTGAAGAAAAAATATAAGTTTTAGAAAAATTAGCTTGAAAAGTAAAAACATAATTATTTAACCATACAAATTTGTTTGTATATTATAAATAACTAGTATTTATTAACAAAGTCTAAAACATTCACTTACAATACAAGTAAGGTGAAAAGTATTTAAAAAATGTGGAATCAATGGGCAGCGGGGCCTCCACCAATGCCTCCATCTTCTTCAAATAATCCACAACCACCCCTAATTGGACCTGTTCAGCCAGCAAGAGCTCCAATGCCGTCCGGTCCGGCACCACCAACACAATCCGACCCAGCACCTCCAATACCAACTGCTCTCCCCGCAGTACAACCAGTCAGTTATCAATCTAGTGCTCCTTCATACACACCGGCACAATATGCTGCAATGACCCCAGCACAGCAATTCGCGGTTCAGCAGCACTGGCAGCAATGGCAAGCTTATGAGCAACAATACGCTCAATGGCATGCTCAGTATGGTGAGCAGGTAAGTTTAAAAAGAAATTCTTTTTTTTGATAAAATGAGTGTGAAAAGATGTGTACATACATGTTTATGTTAATTATTTGCATTATATTCTACAAAGAATACATTTCCTTGTATGTACTTAATAAAATGAATAACTAGCTGGTTGCCGAACTTTTAGAAAGATGTGTATGTAAAAAAAAAGAAATATCCACAGCAGGACTCGAACCTTGAACTTACGCGCACGATATGTATCTATCAAAAAAAAAAAAATAGTTTAACGACAGCGGGATTCGAACCTTAATACCCGCACATGGGGCAGTTGTACTTATTTTTTGAAAAATTATGTTTTGTAGGTAATAAAAGTATTTGTCTTTCAAACTATTTTTTTTTCTTTTAAATAAAGTCCACTATGACATACAAAATACGAAAAAAAGATTTTGATTTGATTGAAGACGGGAACGTATTTGGACTGAAAATCTTTTAGAATAATTTAAGGAATTGTTTGATTTATCATTGTCAGTAAAATCTTTTTGTGACTTTTCGTTAAAAAAATATATTTTTAACTTATTTCAATAACTACTTTTAGTACAATCGTGAGATGGCTGCAATTCAAAGTGCACCTCCCCCAACAGCAGCTCCGTACGACTCAACTGCAGTTGCCAGTGCATACAATTATCCTCCTCCAGCGGTCTCTAATTCTTATCAAGCACCCCCAGTTCCGATTAATGCACCTCCTCCACCACCACCTGATGATAATACTAATTCGAAGGGAATTAAAGCTCCAGCTCAACTATACGAACAGCCGCCTCCTCCTCCACCCCCTCCTCAACAAGAAACTACGAAACAGAATCGAAATGACGCTATTGAACAATTCCAAAGCTCATCTAATTCGCAAGGACAGAACTCAATATCATCACAATCATTACAAAACCAAGACAATCGTTGGAACCAACCTCCACCAGTTTCGGCGCACAATTCAGGAAGTCGATGGAATGATCAAAAAGATGGACAGTCTAATCAACAAGATAGACAACAGTATAACCAACAAAATAGACAGGAGCAAAACCAATATAATAGACAGCAAAACCAATTTAATCAGCCAGATATGCAACAACAAAATCAGTTTAATCAGCCAGATATGCAACAGCAAAATCGGTTCAATCAACCAGACATGCAAAACCAAAATCAGTTTAATCAACAATTCAATGATAATAACCAACACGGGCGGCAAAATCCAAACAATAATTCTCGTAATCAACAAGACGATGAAAACGGTCGAAACAATTGGCAAGGAACTAGGCAGAACAATAACAATTTCCGTGGGCGTAATCGTGGCCGAAATGGAAATAACTATGCAAACGAACGCCAGTTTGATGATTCTGATGGAAGAAATAATTACCAACAACAGTCATGGCAATCGGACAATTCAGGGGATAGAAACAATCGTGGAAATTTTTCAAACCGTTTTGACAATAGTTACGATAATTTTAATAATAACTTGGGTCAGAACAGCAATCAACAGGGTTCAAATTGGAATAAGAATAATCAAAGTGGCAGTTTTGGAACACCAGAAAATATTAGGGAGATGCAAAGTTCTCATAATCAAAGTACACCTAATGAAAAAACACAAAAACCAGCCACTGGTGGGTCTGTTGACGAAAAAGCATTTGATGAGCAGTTTCGAATGTGGGAGGAACAGTTTGAAAATTGGAAAAAAGAAAATGCCAATCATCCCGATCGAACTATGTATATGCAGTATGAAAGAGAATTTGAAAAAACAAGAGTCCGATTGTTGGAACGCCGTGAACAGATGAGACGCAGAAAAATTATGGAAATGCAGCAAAAATCTAACTCACAAGTAGAAACACAAGTATTACTAGCTCAGCAGGAACCACCTCAACCAAATTTGGCGCAAAACGATCAACAACTTAAACCTACATTGCCAAACAAAGAAACTATTCATTCAGAAACACAACAGAACATTCCTCTTGAAAATTATAATATTGATTCTGGTAAGCCTACTGTACAAGAAGTTCAAACAACTAAACTTGTAAAAACGGCCGAGACACAAAATTGTGCAAACTCTGATATGGACCAAAGTGATCCTGCCGAGTCTGATTTAGTATTGTCTGAAAAAATAGACGATCCTTCTCAAGTGGCTGAAAATCAAACAGATGATGGTTTAAATAATTCTGAAACAAGAATATTTCAAAAACAAGAAATGACTGATTTGTTTAAATCAGGAGGAGGAATTCCGGGCTTGGATTTGGTTAGCTCCAAAGACGGGGAAATAGTCGAGGATAACACAAATGAAAAAGAAAAATCTTTAAATGTAATTGATTTGGATAACGATGGACCGTCTAGACCTCCTAAATTATCTGTCACATCAAGTAATAGCGGGATAGTCTTATCACCCCCGCAGCCACAACTAAAAAATGTAGATTCTAGATCTCAATCATTGTTTTTGAGTTCTCCATCTCAAAATTCGCAACCGCCGACACGAAAAATTCCATCGCTCTTTGATATAGTTATAGAAAAACCACAGCTCTCCCCAGACAATGAAAAGAAATCTGTGTCGCCTTTGATTAGACTTTCTTCACCTGAGGGAAGTAGAACATCAAAATCTGACATTCCTCCAGATGCAGGTTTTCATTCACGGAGTATATCAAAAGATCGTGACATATTAGCATCACCAGCTCTGCGACCATTATCACAAATGTCTGTAGAACAAGGTGCTCAGCAGTCTCTTCCTAATCAGCAGCAATCTAACATACCACCACAGGCAGCTGATCTAGCTAAAGCCCTACAAGATCCAAATGTTATGCAACTATTAAGCGTAGCTTTAGCTCAGGCTCAAAAAACTGGTTGCATAAATCCAACAGGGAGTGCACAACAAAATCCACTTCTTCAGCACCTCCAAAAACTGCAGCCACTTATTCAAATTCAACAAGAACGCAATTTTAATAACCAGCCTTGGGATAATAATTCACAGTTACAACGGCCACAACAATGGCAAAATCAGAATCCCGACAACAGATTCAACACAAATATGAACCAAAATGAAAGCTCGAACAACAGGTTCAATACAAATATGAACCAAAATGAAATCTCGAACAACAGGTTCAATACAAATATGAACCAAAATGAAAGCTCGAACAACAGGTTCAATACAAACATCAATCAAAATCGCAATCTATTTGATAGTAATCCGTTAAATAAAAATGAACAACAAATGAATTTAAGTCGGACATCAGGAGGTGTTAATTTTTCCGATGCTAACAGAGATATGGCACAAAAAAATCCACGCAATCCATTTCGCCGTGGTACTGGAAACGAAAATAATGACAATGGCGGAATGAATTCATCAACAGATGTTGAATATTCAGAAAGCGGACGAGGCCCTTTTGGGAACACAATTAATAATGCATTCAGTGCACCATTAAATCCACAACAACAAAGAGGGGACAACTTCTTAAATGATGATTTTGATGGTAGGAGAGGAAATTTTGGCGGACAAAATTTCGGTGGAAGAAAATTTGATGAAGACAACTTCAGAAGAGGAGGAGACAACTTTGGTGGAGGTGAATCTCGCGATAACAACTATAATGGACCTAGTTTTGATGCAGAAAACTCTTCCAGAGACGGGAACTTTAATAATAGGTATGCGAAACATTAAAAACATAATTCATAATTTATCTTCGAAAAACGAATTCTATTTTTGATATCCTCCTCCTATAAATGAATTTTTAAAACAGAACTTTGAAAATTGATTTATTTGCTCATGTTTGGGTCTAAGGAGCCACGAAACTGTGTATGTTCAATATTCTACAACAGGTACAATTCTTTGTTTTGTGTCTTTATTTTATTCTTATACCTGCCTCATTTTGTGACCTTGTTAAGAAATTTTCGTTGCTGAAACATTTCTCAAAAATGTATGCTAACCTATACAAAAAAGATTGAGGTGAACTTATTAGTTTTACTTTCCCTACTCTTATAGGAAACATGTTACTTATTTATGTTTCCTTTTTTATAAGGAAACTAATACATAGCCCTGAGTAACATAGCAGTTCAATTATTATTTCTATATCTAATAAGAATAATTAATAATTTGAACAAAATTGAAATATGGTATAACAAAAAGCAAACGTTACGAAGTTATATTAAGAAATAAATTCGATTTCTTCTTCATCTATTTCTAGGTACCCTTCATTCTCCCAAGTCTTAAATATTTAGCTGTGAATAAAATGCACGAAATGTATTTCTAAACAGTGAGATATGTGTAACTTTAAATTTGAATGAAGCGCGCATTTCATGGTGAATTATAAAAAAGAGCCCATATGTATGGAATAGAGCTGTTAAGCTTTCTATTATTTCTTTTTTTTTTTGTTTAGAACTATAAATAAGTCCAATCAACAAACTTAATGGTTTGCTTATTAAAAATTGTCCTAATATTGACTTCCCTAACAATTTCTTCCTTGTGACGGATTTGAATTCTTGCTTATCTATTACCATCGTAAAGGAATAAGCTGTTTTCGAAAGTGAAGATAAAAAAAACAATACAAAAAAAGTTCTCATTGATCATTGAAAACAGTCAATCTTGTCTTATGAATGAAATAAAATGTTTTCATTAAAATAAGCCCAATATATGTGTATATAAATAAGTATCCAAATATTGCAACATTTAATATTTTTTTGGACCTTGTGAATGTATATACGTGTTTATAACACTTGTTTTACATGTTTGGAAAAATGAACTTGTATTTTTTAGCCCAACCATTTAGGATGAAAAAGTTAAAAATGAATATGAATATTAAATTAAAAGAAAATTAAAATAAACGGATAAATCAGTGACAATAAATGTTCTACCCAACAGTATAATATAAATTTTCTTACCCACAATTTCCAAGCTCATTTAAAGCAAAGTCAAATCTCTTCAAAGTATTAATGCCCTAATGCAGTTGAGCTTTTGCTATCGAAAAGCTTCTATTCTTGTATAATTTTACTACCTGATTGTATCCTCCTTTTTTTAATGTTCTTATTTCTATCCGAAAACGCGTTACAGTGCTTCAAACGAATTACTTTGAAATTATTTTGATTTAAGTAGTTAAAAAAGTATTTTTTCCTGAACTCACCTGAAAACACAAGCCATGCTTCCAAATACATATACATAAATTGTCCACCATATTTTCTAATATCCATATCTAACCAATGTTTAGGCAATGATATTCATTGTTTTGACGGCCATGGAGAACACTAACAAAGTGGTCAAATTCCGATATTCTTCAAACATTTGGTACACATATCATAAATTATTGTGGGCCTTGAAATCATGAAAAATTGTTGTTTGGGCTCTTTAAATTTAAGGAATTTTGTACTTGCGCCTCGATGAAACATTTTGAATAGAAAATGGAATGGCGTGAAAAAGATATCAACAGCTGAAAGATAAAAGTTACCGCTAAGAAAACTCGAAAAGATTCAATATTTTGTTGGAAGTAAAGTGCTATTCCACAAGATGCAAATATGCTATGACAGTGAACATCTTAAGGGCTAGTTTGGGTTAAGATACGAAAAATACACATATAAAAATGTTGTTAAAATATGAATTTATGTGGACGATTCTTTTTAAATATTGACATTTTTTGAAAAATTAATAATTGGAAGATTTTTTTTTAATTTTATTTATTATTTTAAAAAACTCTTAACAATAACATGTGGTGCTTAAATATTACTTAAAATATAAGCACAATATTATACAGCATTATTCTTTAAAAGGGGTTTAAATAAAGATTTAAATTTATTTAAGTTTCGCTCAGTCTTTAAGGTATTAGGAAGGAAGGAAGTTTGATATTGAAATTGTAGCATTGGGTCGGCTATGTGCTCAATGAATCGGGGTTTAGGGAATGATGTTAAATAGCGCGCGCTTCTAGACGTCATATCCTAAACCATAAACTGAAAGTCGATTTAAGAATATAAAAAAAAGTAAACAATACATTATGTTGTTTTTAAATTTCCATCAACATTTTTTTAAATTTTTCTGTGCACTAGATTCTTTGAACATAAATTGAAGGTTATTTTTCTTTTAAATTTTAAATAATGTATTTTAACTGCCTTTATCTTTGCCAAACTAAAACCGATTTTTTTTAAATTAAATTTTTAAATTTAATTAAGAAATCCTAAACGTTGAAAATTGATCTATAATACCTTTTCCTGTGCACATAACGATTTTCTCGGAATTTATTATTGAACAAGTTTGTTTCTTAACACTAATAAATAAATAATAAAAATATTAGAGTTAAGAAAAAATCTTGTTCTGTAATAAATTCCGAGAAATCGTAATGTGCACAGGAAAATGTTGTCTTTCTTGCTATGAATGCCATACAGATTTCTTAAAACTACTTAATTTTATTTTGAACCAAATGATATTCACTTATCCATTGTGTTTTTATAAGGAAAAAAGACACATTGATACTCGATAACGCATTTTATTTTAATAAAATGATGTATGTAGATATTGGTATGAATGTAACAATAGTTACTGAGATTTTTGTGGGATTCAATTACAAGTAATAATATACAATGAAAATATATGTTGTTGCTCCGGCTCCAAAAGGTGTCCTATTTATAAGCAAAACCCAAACTTAAAAAAAGTTCAAAATCCAAAATCCTGTTTTTTGTTGTTTTCCTATATAACTTATATTGGAATTATGCATCTTAAGAAAAAAGCAACAAATATAAATTTATTTGCTATAAAATTTCGTTCCTTGATGTCGAAAAAAGTTATAAAAAACAGAGTAGTTATGTGCTCAACTGAAGGGTACAAATTGTGCAATTCTACTATAAATGTGGAGTTGAGTACTCTAAGAGTATTAAAAATGGAGTATCAAAACCCGATCCTAATCGGTCAGATAAATTTGGCATAAGAGACTTAGCGCTAAATGTTTGCGTCAGTACTGTGGTCAAAGTTAGAGATTTAAGTTGGCACTTATGTTTGTACAGATGGTTGGAACCTTTAACATCATAAAGTATCGTTATATAATATTATTTTTTTTTTGTTACTTTTGTAGCGATCTTTAAAAAAGAACAGAAAAACATGACAAATGCTTTATTATTAACTAATGCTTTTCATACAATTTTCTCGATTTTAAATCGCTACAAAAGTTACTAATAAAATAATATTAATTTTATAACAATACTTTATGATAGTTAAGGGTTCCATGGATGTGTACAAAAATCTGCGCCAACTTAATTGACTTTGAACACAGCATTGACACAGACATTTCGTGCTGCATTTAGTTCAAATTAATAATCATGTCAAAACTATCAGAACAAATTTGATTGGGTTTTGATATTTCATTTTGTAATACTCTAGAGTAGTAGTAAAATTGCACACATTTTTACCTTCAGTTGAGCGATTCAAAACTACTCTGTTTTATCCCTTTTTTTCGACTTCATTGATATACAGGATGTCCCGTAAAGGATGGTACAAACTGAAACTGGTGAAAGGCTAGGTCATGACCTATCAGAATTTGGTAATTTGTTCATACCGAATCATAACGGTTTTCGAGTAACGGCTATTTTTCGAAATTTTAAAAAAACTTTACTTTGAACCAGTTTTTTGCTCACCCTGTCCATAATTGACTTTGGTTTTTTACAATTTTTACACTTAAACTTTGTCTAATAGTTTGACTTATTTAACTGAATAAAAAATGTTCATTTACATCACCATTTGCCTACAAACTAAAAGATAAACTTGAACTTTGACCAAACTTAATTTTTGACCTCAATGTTCTTAAGAGCTCCATGAATAATATTCGTATGACACAATACAGGTTTTATCTTCCAAAAATATCCCGTTTTTCTGTAGTTTTTAAATAGGTATACAACTTGATAGAAAGTTATAACTCAATTAAAAAGTACAAATGACCTCAACTCCAGAAATAATTGGTTTCGCCCAAGGTATAACAGTGGGCTCTTCAGTCAGTCTGTTATACCCTACTAAGACACAAATTTTGGTCGATGTTTACCGACTCTTATAAAAATCACAGCAAAAAGATACTGTGAATTTTATTATTCTAGGGGAATTTGTTTAAATTCGTGCACCCAGAAAATAAATACCTGTGGTCAGGTATTTTATAATTAGAAGATGAAGAAATTTAAATATTGAAATTACTTCTGTTTTAAGTGGAGTGAATGAATAAAATTCAATTAAAAAGTACAAGTGACCTTAACTCCAGAAATAATTGTGTGTCGCCCAAGTTATAACAGTGGGCTCTTCAGTCAGTCTGTTTTACCCTACTAAGACCTTGGGCGAAACACAATTATTTCTGGAGTTGAGGTCACTTGTACTTTTTAATTGAATTTTATTCATTCACTCCACTTAAAACAGAAGTAATTTCAATATTTTAATATTTAAATTTCTTCATCTTCTAATTATAAAAAACCTGACCACGGGTATTTATTTTCTGGGTGCACAAATTAAAAAAAAATTCCCCTAGAATAATAAAATTCACAGTATCTTTTTGCTGTGATTTTATAAGAGTCGGTAAACATCGACCAAAATTTGTGTCTTAGTAGGGTATTACAGACTGACTGAAGAGCCCACTGTTATACCTTGGGCGAAACACAATTATTTCTAGAGTTGAGGTCACTTGTACTTTTTAATTGAATTTTATTCACTCACTCCACTTAAAACAGAAGTAATTTCAATATTTTAATATTTAAATTTCTTCATCTTCTAATTATGAAAGTTATAACCGTTTGAATCCAATAAAACAGGTTAAAAATAAAACAAAAATAAAACCTTTCTGTTCAAGTATATCGATAAAATTAAAATAAAGACAGTTCTTAAAAAAACTGATGCTTTTCGAGAAATTTTCAAAAATACTGGACTCTCCCTCTAACCCTACAAAATCGAAAGTACTTGTCCAAATTTAAGTTTTTTATTTAAAAAATGCGTAATGCATCAAAATGAAGCTCTCCACTAAAATTCAGCTTTGTCTTAGTCATATTTGAAAAGATATTTTAATTTTATCGATATACTTGAACAAAAATGTTTTATTTATGTTTTATTTTTAACCTGTTTTATTGGGTTCAAACGGTTATTTCTTTCTATCTGAGCACCGCTTTAGCAAATTTTATATCTTTTTAAAAACTACAGAAAATCGGCATATTTTTGGAAGATAAAACCTGTATTGTGTCATACGAATTTTATTCATGGAGCTCTTAAGAAGATTGAGGTCAAAAATTAATTTTGGTCAAAGTTCAAGTTTATCTTTTAGTTTGTTGGCAAATGGTGGTGTAAATCAATATTATTTTATTCGGTAAAATAAGTCAAACAATTAGCCAAAGTTTAAGTGTAAAAATTGTAAAAAACGAAAGTATATTATGGACAGGGTGAGCAAAAAACTGGTTCAAAGTAAAGTTTTTTTTTAAATTTGGAAAAATAGCCGTTACTCGAAACCCGTTATGATTCGGTATGAACAAGTTACCAAATTCTTAGAGGTCATGACCAGGAGTATCACCATATTCAGTTTGGACCATCCTTTACGGGACACCCCGTATAACACCGAAAATGTCACATGAAAGACAAATGTTATCTTGTAGAGAATTTTATTGCAAACAAATTTATATTTGTTTTTTGTTTTTTTCCTTAGTTGTATATTTCCAAAGTTATAGAGGGAAACAACAAAACCTATGAAATTTTTGCGCTTTTTAGACGATTGGATTCTTCATGAAATAAGAATACCTCCCTGGACCGGAGCATATACATATGTATTTTCTTTGTATATATTATTTTCTGATCGAATACTACAAAAATCTAAGTTACTGTATGTTACATCAAAGTCTGACTCATTTCGAATCATTTCGGTTGGGAGTTCTTGTTTAGATAAAACAAATTTAAGAATCCAACTTAATTCAACAAAACTACTGTACTGAAAGAAATAAGAAAAAGTAACCTCTGAAAGAACCCCGGTTTTTGTCTGGTCGGTGGCTGTGGGACACACTGTGTATGGTTTCTGTGTAATGTAAATTGATGGCTGTTTTAATAAATATTTTACAGGCGTTAAGACAAAAGATATGGTAAGTGAAGTCACACCAAACTATAAACTGTACCTCAATTTGTTGAATCCTAGCGACTTTTATTCTACATACATTATATTGAAATTTCCAAAAGTACCTTTATGCTCGCCTACGTAATTCGAATTTCGAATTGTGCGAAATTTATGTAAATTCTTTTTAAATCTTACCTTATAAACTTTCTTATGATGTGTCGAATGCTTTAATTATGGTGCTAGTCACCCGTTTCTCAATTTAAAATAAATTGAAAATAACAAAAAATTTAATTTAAACAAAATCGACTCTACCTTCCTTTTTTATAGATGTTCGACCTTGTCTCTTTTGCCCTAATTGAAAATTTAAAAAAATATCGAATATACATATTTCAAAACTTTTTAAATCTTTTATATCTTTAAATATTACCGTCAGAAAAATCAATCGGAGAATTACATCTCCGCTTTCTCGATTTATAATATAAGTTAAATACATAAGTTGAATTGACATTGAATGCTATGTAGAATGATGTATAAATTGTACAAAATATGTATGTACAATGTACATATATATGTTTGTACAATGTACATACATATGAAAACAAAATTAACTTTTAAAACTAACATTTTAAACCGACTACAACTTAGAAATATTCTAATTTGATGTTATATATTTATTCCTTTACATAATATACTATGACGAATGAGAATGAATCGCGAGCGAGTCAACGCTTTCTTAATATATAATTCTTTAATAGTAAAAATTGTCTATAATAAGTTCAATCAAAATTTAACACCATCATACTGTATGGATTAGACATGAACAAAATGTGACTGAAAGTTAATACTGTGAATGTTTACCACACCTTAACAAACCCAAGTAACATTTTTTTTAATTAAATGTATACTTGCTATAAGAGAAAACCTTCAAAAAGATTGTACATACACATTTTTGTTAAAATTTTTACAACTAAAATGCTACTACCCCTTAAGAACTATAGTTACATTTTTTGAAAGATGGGTATTTTTGCAAGTTTACAATTTACATAAAATGTTTCTACTTTGTTTCATTATTGCCTCCAATTACCTGATATACATATATTAATAATATAATGTAAAATAATATCACAACAAAAACATAAATGTTAAAAAAGTAGCCAAGTTCTTCTATATACAAAAACCTTTGCGTAACAAGTCAGTCGTAAAAAGTAATGAGATCTAAAAGTACGCCAAGTTCCAAGTTTATTAATGTCTATTTTAAGTAGAGTAATAAGGAAGAACCTAAAAATTATCAGAGATATCTGTTATTTAATGATTACTGACTTAAATTGAGTTGGTTTACTAGTCACGTTTTCATTTCAAAATTGAGTAATTAGGTTAAAAAGAAAACTTGCAAAGTAAACCAACTCAATTTAAGTCAGCAATCATTAAATAACAGATATCTCTGATAATTTTGAGGTTCTTCCTTATTACTCTACTTAAAATATTTAACATTAATAAACTTAGAACTTGGCGTACTTTTAGATCTCATTACTTTTTACGGCTGACTTGTTATGCAAAGGTTTTTGTATATAGAAGAACTTGGCTACTTTTTTAACATTTATGTTTTTGTTGTGATTTCACTACTATTTGTAAAGGTTTTTTTGTTATCAAGAAAAATGGGTGGAATAAACTGCTAATGAGAGCCTCATAAGTAAGTTTTTAATTTATGCCTTTTGTATATATTAAGGTAGATGGGTCCACCAGTTTTCATAAGTTAGAAGTGCTCCATTGAACAATATTGTTCTTACAGTGCCCCTGCAAGAACAATATCATGATTTCAACTTTTTCTTTGTATACACCTGAAAACGAACAGCGCTTTACCAAATTTCATAATCCTGCACCAAACGGAAGTGCTCTCAATATATTTAATATTAATTCTGTGAACATGGGTGGTTGCCACGCCTACTGAATGTTAAATCTCAAATTTTTTATTTTCCCTTGCTTGCATGCTAAGTCTTATTGCTCTACTAAGTTTCATCATTCTGCGACAACCAGAAATGCTCCATGTAATTGATATCAATTCTGCGAAAATGGGCGGATGCCACGCCCTCTGAATTTAAAATCTCAAATTTGAAAATTTTGCATTTGCTTGCCCTTATAGCCCTACCGTTCTAATAAATTTCATCATTCTACTACAATCAGAAGTGCTCCTTATAGTTGATATCGATTCTATTCAAAGGGGCGGATGGCACGCCCCAAAATGTAAAATACCAAATTTTTCCTTTGTCTGCACTTTAAGCCCTATCGCTGTATTAAATTTTATCATTCTACGACAGTTAGAAGTGCTTCAAATAATTTATATCAATTCTATGAAATTGGGCGGTACCACGCCCCCTGAATGGAAAATCTTAAATTTTCGATCACGGCCACAGGGCCTACCGTTGTGCGTAATTACAGGTTTCTACGATGTCGGGAAGTGCTCCATAATTTTTATGATCTGTCAGTGAGTCAGTCAGTTACGGTTTTTGTGAATTTTGGAGTCTTATATCTCGGGAACCCCTAATGCTAAAGAATTGAAATTTGGTGAGTTGCATAAACTTTTTGAGCTTAGCAAATGCTGTGAGTTCCTGACTTTATTGGTACTGAAGTTAGAGGGGGGTCGAAGATCGCCTGAGTTTGATCCTGTAAATGCCATTAAATGCGTTTGAATAACTTAATTTTTATTTTTTCAAAGGTTTAGTTCTTTTTTAAGATACTGTTATTTTTTTATCAGCTTTTAAGCTGAATTATTATTTTTATGAAGTTCTGAGCTAATTTTAAAAACTTGCAAATTATAATGCTAGCTCTCAACTTTATACAAAATTCGACTCTTGTGTAACTTTTTTTTTAAACAAGAGATTCGATTCTGTTTTGTTTAAAAATAATTGATTTATAGCTGGTTTTTAGTGCTTAAAATTATTCCATGTTTTTTTATTAAGTAATTATATAAACTGATATGAATAACTGAATTTTAATATATATAGACCCGATACAAATTTCAATAATTCTCTCGGATTCCGGAATAATATAAACAATTTTGGTAATCGTGGTGTTGGTGATAATGACTACTTTCGTCCAACACAAATATTTGACTACCAAAACCGTTCACGTCCAGAAGCTTTAATGCCGCCAGCAAAAGTTGTTGACTATGGTCATAAACCATCTGCGATTTCGCCAGCAACATCTTTCAGTCGTAATAACAGTGAGTTTGTTCCAGTTAAAACGATTGATTATGGACATGCATCTACTAGCGCTAATCCTAGAAACCCATTTCAAAATAAAAATGATAATCAAACGAAGAAAAAAGTAAACAGATGGAGTCAAGATCAAACCCAAAATCAAGAACACATTTCTCAACAGCAAAGTCAGATTCAGGCTTCTAGAGGAAATGATAATCAGTCAAGCGATCTGAGGAACAACCAACAGCAAAATGAAAATGTTAATGAAAACGAAACTGAAGTATTAACTGTATTGGTACGTTATTGTATTTTGAATGTTTGCATAAAAACCCATTTGAAAACCACTCAGTAAAATAAGATTTTGAAGTGTTTTAAACTTTATCTTTTGTATTTCTACTTTTGTTATGACTACAGAATAATACTGAAAACGTTAAGGAGTTGGAATCTAATAACCTGCAGGAATATCCTAAAACTAAGTGGATTCTGCAAAATCCGGAAAATCGTCAAAGGCCCGGACCACCCACTAAAAGAGGTAAGAGAAATTCCACCCAATTTGATCCTGAGCCAAAAATAGATGAAACCCACCCAGAGGAATTTGAGTGTGATGAAATTGAAGAAAATTTTGAGGAAATATCTGATAACGAATGGTAAGATAATTTACAAAACAAAATTTGAAGAAAAAACTACATTATATTTTTGTACTCTACTCATAACAGCAGCATAATAGAAGATACAAACACTCCACCAGAAAACACTCAAATAACAAAGAAATCAGTATCTCTGTTTCCGTCCGTTTCGGATTCAAAAAAGATCCCATCAATGATCATTCCATCGAATGAAAATAACAACACTATTCCCATTGATGAGATTTTATTTAAACCAGGTCGACTTACGCGACCAAAAAATATCGTAGTTATTATGCGTGGACCACCTGGAAGTGGCAAATCACACGTAGCGAAATTAATCAAAGACAAAGAAGTTGAAATGGGTGGACATACTCCACGCTTGCTTAGTGTAGACGATTATTTCATGGTTGAAAATGACTATGAAGAAAAGTGTCCCAAAACTGGTCGAAAGGTGAGATTACAAAACGTGTATAAAACGATGAAATACAAGGAACCAATAACAAATCAATTTTTTTTTTAACTTTTCTTTATATTAAACAAAAATAATTTATAGATGCCAAAGAAGGAAATACTTTATGAATACGAAAAAGAGATGGAATCAACTTATATGCAGTATTTAATTAAATCCTTTAAAAAAACCGTAACTGATCACCTGTTTGACTTTATTATTGTGGACTGTTGTAATCAGTCGTTACGTACTTTTAATGAATTTTATAACGCTGCTAGAGATGGCAATTTCTCGGTAAGTCAATGCATAACGACATTAATCGTTTATACCAAATTTTTAATTATATCTATTTCTTCACAAAAATCAAGCATTGAAATAATTAAATAAACCTCAAGCCTCAAAATTTGATTAAATGAGTTTAGTAAAAATCTAGGAAGCGCAGGGACATAGATAATAAAGGGCAAAAATAAATGGAAGTTGGTTTACCTAATCAACACGAATGTGCCATATATAGTTGAAAAGGCAATGAAGTGTGCTTAAATTGATTATATAGCAGTGAAGCTCTAAAGCATGGGGTTCGAGAGATATTGGGCTCCTAAACACCAAACAGGCAATAATGCAGTTCTTCATTTGGAGCTTTATTTTTATTGCCAATAGTAATGTGTCAGACATCGATGAAAAAGTTATTGCGTGTACTTAACTTGGTTATATAGCCATTAAGATGTAGACCATGTTCATAAGATATTAAGGCATTCAAAACGGCAACATGAGAAAAAAAAATGCAGTTCTTCATTGGCAACTGGTCTACCAACTCAACAGTAATCTGTTATATGTCGTTGAAAAGGTTTTTACATGTGCTTCATTTCATTATACCGCAAGGTTAGGGGGTATTCGGCTTCAAGGCACCAAAAACAACAATAATGAAATTCCTTTATAGGTAACGGGTCTACCAACGCACAAGTAATGTGTGGTACGTCAATGAAAAGGTTATTGAGTCTACTTTTCTTTTTATACGGACGGTTAAGTGCACGTATTGGGGTTTCAGATTTCAGATTTGGCAAAAAAGCAAAGAAGAGCAATAATGCAATTCCGCATTGGAAGCTGCTTTACATATTCAACAGTAATGCGACATACATGCAACATACATCGTTAAAAAGTATATTGAATGTACCTAATTCATTTTTTTATATGCCGAAATACGTTTCTTGAAAATGTAATTGCAACTGCATCATTGCATTAAATAGTCGGTAGGCTCCAAGCCATGGGGTTCATTAGATTTTCGACTTCAAAGCCCCAAAAACAAGAATAATGCATTTCATCATGGTGAACTCGTCCACTCGTTATTGCTGCTCAACAGCAATAAGTCATACATTTTTGAAAAGGTTATTACGTTCTCTTTATTTTGTTTTACAGCCAATAAGGTGTAAACCATGGAGTTCAAAAGATATTTGGAAATACGTTGTAGCTCTATTCTGTGTTTTTTTCCAAATATCTTTTGAACCCCATGATTTACTGCTAATAACATATAACAAAACAAAGAGCACAAAAACATTTTCAACAATGTATGACATATTACTGTTGAGTAAATAGACCAGTACACAATTAGTAAATGCATAATTGTTGTTTTTGGTGCTTTGAAGCAGAATATCTATTAAACCACATGACTAAGAGCCTATCGACCATTTAATGCAATGATGCAGTTGCAAGTACTTTTTCAAAAACATATGACGGCATTTAATAAAATGAAGTACACGCAATATACTTTTTACGAAGTATGTGACATTACTGTTGAATGTGTGAAGCAGCTTCCAATGAAAAATTGCTTTATTGCTCTTATCTGATATTTTTCCAAATACCACTTTAATCCTACTATCTACATGTTAATGGCCATATACAGAAATTAGGTACACGTAATAACCTTTTCATTGACGTACCACACGTCACTGTTGGGTTGGTAAACCAGTTACCAATGTGGAATTGCCCTACTGTTGTTTTTGGTGTTCTAAGGCCGAATACCCCCTATTATAATGAAATGAAGCACATGCTTTTCAATGACGTATAACAGATTAATGTTGAGTTTGTAGACCAGTTGTCAATGAAGAATTGCATTATTTTTCATGTTCCCGTTTTTGATGCCATAATATCTTATGAACCCCATGGTCTCCATCTTAACGGCTATAAAACAAAATTAATATCTTAAGAACCTCATGGTTAATTAATTAAAGCACACTTCATTACCTTTTCAACGAATTATGACATAACTTGTGAGTGGGTGGACCACTTCGCACATTCTCTTTTACCGAAGTGGTGATAATGGATAAATGTCCCAGATCCATCAAATTATGTCGCTGCGCCTTTTGAGGCAATGTTTTCTTGTATCTTTCTCTTAGGATATATACATGTACCTATGTAATGTAATTCGCTAATTATGAGATTATATAAACTATTGCTCAACAGCCATTTGTCATCGATTTAAAATGCGATTTAGAGACTTGTCTTGAGCAAAATATTCACAGTCGAAAGGAAGAGGACATCAAGGAAATAATTGAGAACTATCAGGACTGTCCAGGACATTATATAAAGCTTGATGTTTCTAATTTATTGGAAAATGTTGTTGAAATGGAAGATGTTTCTGATCTGGTGAGTGTTTTTTTTAAAGTATTTAGTATATATACAAATTTAACAAAATAATTATACATCAGACATGGCTGAATCGCTGAAATGAAAGTTGAAAAAGACAATAAATTATGATTTAATAAATTATGACTTTATAATTATTTATCTACTGTTGAAAAAAAAACATGTTAAATTTATTTTAACAAAAAGGTAAACCACACCTGCATAAGATTCCAAACAAATTATATAAACCTATAGAACATTTATATATTTTTGGACCTAAATAAAATATCACCAATAAATCCTCAGTACTAAAATCTAGAGACAGAATTTCTGTCTGATCGATTTTTTACGATTCCAAACCTTGCCCTATTCTTCTTATTCTTACTTTTAAATAATAATATTAAAGATAAACTTTTTGAATTATGTTTTGTATATTTTATTTGTTGAATTCGTTTCAGGAGGATCATTTCGTGGCCGATTCTGAAATAATTGAGCTTGATGATGAAGAAGCAGAAGATGAAGCTGAAGATGAAACAAGTGACAATAATGTAAGTTTTTTACAACGTGAATTAATAAATTTTGTTAACTAAATTTGCGAACAAATCAACGATGCAAGTAACTATTTTGTAAAGGCTAAACAAATATTATGTATTTAATTGCTGAACAAGTACCTATTATGTCATAAAAGGTAGTTCTTCTTAAAACAAAGAAATAATATTTCAAATATTGATTCCAGTTTTTAGCTTAAACTTAATTTTATCAAAATGTACATCTACATAAATGTAAGATCTACAGGATAAGATTACTCTAAAAATTGTATTGTATACAAATCTACAAATGTATGAATATGATTGATTGATTGAGTTCATTGATACATATAATCCTTTCCCACATTAACATAGCTGCATTAAATTCTTTAACCAATAGTAATAAAAACTATATCTGCTTAGATTTACCTGTAACCTCTCGATGATAATACACCAACTCTACTGTTTTAAGTGTATTTAATCCTTTTTTAAGCTCTTAAAATTAAATTAAAATACATGAACGCCTTCCTTAAGGCATACTTACCTCGCTGGTCTGACCGCTTAGCTATTTTATCAACTGGACCAAATAAAAAACTAAATTAACGATGATGTTCAACCTTATCATAGGTCCCATCGTGATTGATTCGTACTACGAATCTATAAAAAAGTATCATAGCTCCCGTCGTATTAAAAATTGTGTCACGAATTTCAGAGTTCTAAAAAATTAATACGGCTACATGAAATTTGGCCCCAATGAAATATGGCCCAAACTTAAAATGAAAAAACAACAAAAACAAAAAAAAGTTTAAAAATTGTAAATTGGGGCCATTTTTCATTGTTTTGGGGCCTTTTTTCATTTTTAATTTTGGGGTGAAATTTCATTATGAAAAATGGCTCAAACTTTTATTCTTAAACCAAAATACTTTTTAAACATAAACTTTGATAGCAGACCGACTGACAACATTGGCGCCTGCCAGGCGACTGAGCATACCCTAAGCGGAGCGACGACGGAGTCGCGTGACCGGGACAGATAATCCGAAAAGGGAGTTAAAATCCTTGAACCCGCGAAGCGGTCCAGGCAAGGTACTTTTTATGGTCTCCCAAGCCGACGCAAAACATTTTTTGTTCGATTGTAATTTTTCTCTTGTTGTTGCTTCTTATATTAAGTTTGGGGCAATTTTTCATTTTGTGTTTGGGCCATTTTTCATAAGTTTGGGGTAATTTTTCACTTTCGAAAATGGGGACATTTTTCATTATGAAAAAAAGCCCCAAATTTTGGGGGCATTTTTCATTTTTCGTTTGGGGCTATTTTTCATTGGGGCCAAATTTTATGTAGCCAATTGATACCACTTACTCCGAATTTCGTGACAATATGTTTGGCTTGACCGAAGCTATGATAATATTGTATTGCATTTGTAGTACGAATATTTTACGACGGGGTCTGTGATAAGGCTGTTACCTCATCACGTAAAACAAAAACGATCGAACGATATCGTTTTAGAGAAAGCTGTCTTTATTTTTCTCTACTGAAGTGATAGAGATAGCAATATTGAAAACGATATCATCCTACCGTTTTCCTTTTGCGTTATGAGAACCCTGATTTGTATTATTGTTGAATTTATTTTTTAAATGTTCGCCTATCTGGTCATAAATTACATTTGGCAAAGGACAACATTTTCCTTACAAAAACTGTATAAAGGCATATTTCCCAAATATCTCTTACTTAATCTCTATAAAACCAGACTTGTTTAAAAAAAGAAACAGGCTGAATTTGTATATAAATATGTACCTCAATTCTTATGAGCACTTAAGCTCATTTTATCAATCTATTTGTTAAACACCGTTTTTTTTAAATCGACCTTTTAAATAATTAGTTTGATCAAACTATCTCCATACATATATGACCAAACTTAAAAAACCAAGAATACGTATATTTGTTTCGATTCAAATCACTGTCATCGAAATATTAAAATTGGTGCTCATCAATAAATTCTTTATCATTGTTAATTTGGTTGAATAATACCGGTTGGTAAGAAAGACCGAACACGTTAAATCTTTAACATTTTATTTGTATACGAAAACTATCAGACATAAATTGCTCGTACATACATATGTACATATATGGGCAGGTTATAACAAGCATCAGCCAATTATCAAAAATTTTCCAAAACAAAATAAGTGCTCAAGGACTGATCACTTATTGCAGGTGTTAATTGTAAATTGCTGATAATAAAATAATAATAATTTAACTATATGCATGTAAGACCTCAGGTCTTTTAAATGCAATGCACGGCACTAGTTAGATGGAATAGAAGAAAAGGAAAGATATTTGTTGGCACAGTGGATTGAGAATTAGATGTTTATTATCTCTTTTTTTCCACGGGTGGCATCCAGTTGAAACTGGGGAATATAGAAAAGAATGCTACCTAGAATGGGGCTCGAACCCACACGTCCAGGTTAGAAGTCAAAGACTATATCCACTGTGCCATTGCCATCCTTAACTGGATTTAATGGGTAAAAACTAACTGCAAATTAATTATTTTTATTTTTGACAAACAAGGATGATGGATTACTGAAAAGCAAATGGGACACTGATCCGACTACAGAAAATTTGGGTAAGTTTATTAATAAAAGGATGCTCTCAAATAGTGTTTACATTCGGTTAAAATTATAGCTCGTCTCGATGGTACCAGTAAACCGATTTCTAAACGTGGATCAGCTACACTTGAAGAGTATCTACAGGTAGATGGTTGGGAGCCACCAGCTTCTAATACAAGTGGACAGAAAAGAGTAAGCACAAGAATTTAAATTTTGCAGACTAAGTTAAATCTAAGAAAACGTAATACGTAAGTTTAATTTCAACTTGCATGTTGATACAATTCAACATTTTGATTGGATGTAACTTAGTTTGCCTACGAAATATGCATACGTTTTAACAATAACCTTTGATCTTGAATATTTAGGTTCGATGGGCCGACATTGAAGAAAAACGTGCCCAAGACAAAATGCGAGCTATCGGTTTCGTAGTTGGCCAAACTGATTGGAACCGTATGATGGATCCTACAAGTGGAAGCGGCGCTCTTACGAAGACTAAGTACATAGAAAGATTGAATAAACGCCGTTAGACGATAACAATTTTGATTAATTAGACTTATAATTGTATCTTCTTTTTACTATTGGTTGAATAAAGTAATCATTTGAAACGTTTGCTTCTTAGACAAAAAAAAAATGAATTTAAATCAACATTATTAAACACTATACAATACGTACTATTCTACATTTTTAACTAATGTATCAAGTGTCACTCAACAGGAGTTTAAAGGTTGTTACCAAAGATGATTTAATCTTTTATAATTCTGTGTTAAATTTTGAAAGAAAGAAGTACGTATACATAATATATAATATCTGAAAATAATTTAGAATAAGAATACAAACGAAAACAAAAAATTGAGAATATTTAAAATAGACTTCACCACGCTGCCGTGAAATACTCGATATTGTTCCTTTTTCCTTATTATTCCAATGTTCAGCCTTTTCTTCAGTGATAAACAATTTCCAAAAAAGGGAACAAATTCCAAGGATAAAAATACATAGGTATCGCCGGGGATGACTTCACTGAAACTCGGAAGTTATTCAAAATAAAAATATATTAGCAACTGTTTTTATTACATATATTTTACTATAAATTGTAATAAATACGTTCTTATGTGTCCAATTGGCCAGTTTATGGTTCTAAAATCTCAGATCTTTGATTCCCCAGAAATATACAGGGTGATTTGCATAAGGTGTCACAAAAGGCTAGGGCGTATAGGTTGGACTTATACCAGAAAAAAATCGTATGGCAGTGGGGGTCTATTTCCCCCCGCTTAGGCGGCGAGGGGCAATTTTCAAAAAAAATCACTTAAAACAGAAAAAAAAAAATAAAAAAATAACGGTAATACTTACAGAGTCATGCTATAGCATTTTGAAAAGCCAAAAGTCTATTCTTTAATATTATTTTTAAATTAAGTTGTTGGAGAAAATAGTTTTTGAAAAATTAATTTTCAAAGTCAAAATTTTGAAAAAAATAAATTTCAAGCTAATTTTTTTTTTTTTTAAATTTTATGTAATTAAGCATAATTTTTGTTTTCAAAACATAATGCTCTTGTCAATTTTTAGTCAAACACTGAAAACCGCATGGTTTTAGGACTTTGACTTTTTAAGATATTAAAAAATAAAGAAACCAGCATCTTAGTAAAAACAAGAAAAAACGAGGTTGATGATAATCAACTGGTTGTTGAAATGATCATTTAGCCGGATTCTTCTTACATAGTTTTATGAGAAAGTTGCTTCATTTATTTTTTTTAATATCTTGAACAGTAAAAGTCCTAGATCCATACGGTTTTCAGTGATTGACTAAAAATTAACAGAGCATTAAGTTTTGAAAACAAAAATTATGCTTAGTAACATAAAAGTTTGAACAAAATTATCCTGAAATTTTTTTTTTTAAATTTTGACTTTGAAAATTAGTTTTTCAAAAACTTCACTCGAAGAACTTAATTTAAAAATAATATAAGAGAATAGACTTTTGGCTATATGCTATAGCATGACTCTGTAAGTATTACCGTTTTCTTTAAATATTTTTTTTCTGTTTTAAGTGATGTTTTTTTGAAAATTGCCCCTCCCACCTAAACGGTGGGGAATAGACCCCCCCTCCTATACGATTTTTTTTCTTGCTTAAGTCCAACCTACACACCCTAGCCTTTTGTGACACCTTATGCAAATCACCCTGTATATACATTAGTGATTCAAATTATTTTTTTCATATTTGATTTTCATCGAAACAGGCTCAAAAGTTTTGTTTTGTCAAAAAAACACTACTGTAAAAATTTTGGCTCATAATATTAACGTTTAGACCTGCCTCATCGCACTTTTCGTTTTTCCATACGACTTGTATGGAAAAAAAACACAAGTTCTTACATATTATATTTTATCTTTAGAATACTATGTTTCCAAATCATGAGCATAACTTTTTCTTATAAGAAATTTAACGTTCTACAAAAAAGGTATTCACATATTTTATCGTTAAATCAACCGTTTCAAAGTTATAGCCTCTCCAAAAAAAAAACCTAATATAATAAAAAAAACATAAAATTACCTTTTTTGCATTTAACGTATTATCTTCACTTTTATCAGTCTTATCAAAAAATTACCAAAGACTTTTTTTGTAGAGAAAAAAATTTCCTTTCTGACAGTGCCCTTTACTCTAGTTTTAACAATATATTATACGAATTATTCGCATAATATATTTTCTGTTGAAAATCATTTAAAATCGCATAATTATTTAAACAAAAATATAAAAAACTTTATACAGCGGCAGTTGATTTGATAATTCACATATGTTATTAATATGCAGGGTGATTGGTATAATGTGCACCAAAAATGTAACGAGTAGGTTTTTTAAAAAATTAATTTTCAAACTAGAAATTTTGAAAAAAAAAAAAAAATGTTCAAAAAAATTTCAAACTATTTCTTTTCAAAATTTTACGTTATTAAGTACTACTTTTGTTTTAAAAACTCAATGCTCTTATTAATTTTTAGTCAAATACTGAAAACCACTAGGACTTTTACTTTTCAAGATATGAACAAATAAATGAAGCAACTTTCTCAAAACTAAGAAGAATCCGGCTAAATGATCATTTCAGCAACCAGTTGATTTATCATGAACCTCGTTTTTTTCTTGTTTTTACTAATAAGCTGGTTTCTTTATTTTTTAATATTTTGAAAAGTAAAAGTCCTAGAACCATGTGGTTTTTAGTGTTTGACAAAAAATTGACAAGAGCATTAAGTTTTGAAAATTAATCTCATACAATTTTGAAAAAAAATATTTTGAACTTTTTATATTTTTTTTCAAAATTTCGAGTTTGAAACTTAATTTAAAATGAAAATTTAAGAAGAGATTTCTGGCTTTCCAAAAAGGTATGGCAGGGCAACGAAAGTTTTACCATTGTTTTTAAATAACTTTTTCTGTTTTAAGTCAATTTTTTTTTAGAAAAATGGCCCTTCCCGCCTAAACGGAGGCAAATGGACCCCCTCCCCATACGATTTTTGTATGTCTCAATCCAACGTACTCGTTACAGCTTTTTGGTGCACCTTATACCAATCACAGCTGTATAAAGTTTTTATATTTTTTTTTAAATAATTATGCGATTTTAAAAGATTTTCAACAGAAAATATGTTATACGAATAATTCGTATAATATATTGTTAAAACTAGAGTAAAGTGCACTGTGAGAAAGGAAATTTTGTCCTCTACAAAAAAGGTCTTGGGTAATTTTTTGATGAGCGATAATAGTGAAGTTAATACGTAAAATACAAGAAAATGTAATTTTATGTTAATTTTTTTTTATTGTATTAGTTTTTTTTTGGAGAGGCTGTAACTTTGAAACGGTTGATTTAACGATAAAATATGTGAAGACCCTTTTTGTGGAACGTTAAATTTCTTATAAGAAAAAGTTATGCTCATAATTTGGAAACATGGTATTCTAAAGATAAAATATCATATGTAAGAACTTGTGTTTTTTCCATACAAAACGTATGGAAAAACGAAAAGTGCGATGAGGCAGGTCTAAACGTTAATATTATGAGCTAAATTTTTTAAAGTTGTGTTTTTTTGACAAAACATAATTTTTGAGCCTCTTTCGAAGGTACTTTATTTTTTTTTGAAACATACATACATATGTAAACAAGAATAATCTACATGAATTTTTTCAAATGACAGATTTGACGACAGCAAATATTGATTTTGTCCTGTTTACAGGTACATGGCCATATTTTAATATTTAACAAACAAATTTTCAATCAAAGGTAAGTTATTATAAAAGAATAATGCAATATTTTAAGTGCATTATGTATAATTATTTTATTGAATCAATTCCCTTAAGATCCGGGTTTTTTCTTCAATATCATGTATGTATTTGATTCTCCTGTTCTGTCGAGCTGAGAGAGTTCTTAAAAATATGAACTCACAAACGCATCACTGCGCAAATGATGCGCAATCAGTTTCGTCAAAACAATCATAAAATACATGAAATCGGCATCAATTTTTGTATCGAAGTAAAAATTCATAATCTAAATAGAGCCATGAACATGATAGACTAAGAGCCCACAGCAATTTTTGTGTGTGAACGATAGCAAAAATTCCTTTTGTTTCAAGATAGGTCCATACTATTCATATGTAAATATGAAAGTCTGGCATGTCGGGGTTGGGGCCTTTGTATGCAATACTGCATTTAAAATGCAGTGTAGGAACTTCAAAGTCATATTTTATAAAAGAGCTGAGTGCCCTAGACATAGATATGGAGTCCAAAACATTTTCCAAAGAGCCAAATGGCTGCAAGACGCAATCAAAGCTTCAATCTTTGAGTGCGTCTTGCAGACATTTAGACCAACAGAAAAGGTCTTGAACCTTATATTTATATTTAAGGCGCTCAGCTCTTTAACTATATACAATTTTGAAGTTCATACCCTTAATACCTGGGCTTTAAATAAAAAATGCATTTTCATTGCAGCATTACGTACAAAGGCCCCAACCCCGACCAGCCAGACTTTCATATTTGCATTTGAATAGTATGGAACTATCTTAAAGCAAAAGTAGTGTTTGCTATCGTTCACACCCGGTCTATGAACACTTATACAAACAATTACGCCGGTTTGTGGCATTTTATGAATGTTTTGTAGAAAGTGATTGCGAATCTTTTACACAGTGATACTTTTGCGAATTTTGGTTGTGAAAAATAGCTTAAATGCAATGCTGTTTTAAAATAGATCCTAACTGCTTATATGCAAAAATAAAAGTTGCATGCCGTGGTTGGGGCCTTTGCCTATAATACCTACTGCATTTAAAATGCAGTTTAACAACTTCAAAATTATATTTAATAAAATAGCTGAACACCCTTTACATGAATACGGGGTCCAAGGAAAGGCAGAAATTTCCGTCTATGGAAAACTTCTGTGATCCCATATTTATGTCTAGGAACTCAGCCTTTTAATTAAAAATAATAGGCGTGTTTTGTTTCTCCTAAAGCCAAGCATATACAGTAGAGCGTCCGTTATTTCCCAAACTCATTTTTTTGGATAGCACACACCGTCAAACGAAAGCTTATGCCAAAAGAAAAAAAATATTGACCAACAAAAATTTTTTCCGAGGTCATTAACCCGTACCTCTAAGGTCATACTTTTCCCATACAAATTTGTATGGGAATTTTGCACATTTCACATTCTCTGGAACTATAACAGTTATTCTAAATTTTTTTAGGAATTCAGATTGATTTATCGGTCCTTCAAAAAACTGCATTTAAAAATGTATTAAAAAAATTTAAATTATAATTTATTTCGATTTCTTAATGTTATAAATACATTAATTTTATATATTTTTCTCTCTCGATCTTCAGCAGTTTTTGTTGTTTGTTTTAATGATTATCATAAAATAGTAAGTTTTTAAAAAAATTGCATTAAAAAAAGTAATGAAATCAAATCATAAATAATTTATTTCGATTTTTCAAAACATTAAATATTTTTATTTTTGTATGTACATGTTATTTTTTTTTCTTACAAAAGTTTTTGAATGTGGTTTTTAAACAAGATATTGGTCAAAACAAATCATTTAAAAAAACTTTATTTTGTAAGAAAAAAAATTAAATAGGATAAGAAAATAAAAATATTTAAAACAGTACATTCTCGATTAACGCAACTCTCGATTCACGCAACTCCTCGATTTTCGCAACAGCTGAATTTATATCCATGTTGACGCAGTAATCGCAACTCTTTAAAAAAATAAAAATATTTAATACAGTACATTCTCGATTAACGCAACTCTCGATTCACGCAACTCTTCGATTTTCGCAACAGCTGAATTTATATCCATGTTGACCCAGTAATCGCAACTCTTCAAAAAAATTGACTCGATAAGTGCAACTTTGCATATCTTTATTTACTCAGGTTCTTGGTTTATTTTTGTCTGTTGCGTTACAGTTAATCTCGGTCGTTATTTTACCGCTACTTTTGAGTGACAGTGAAATTTTAGACAAAATTAATAAGGTGGCGTATTACCTAAGATGGAAAAGGTTTTATTACTTATGTGTTATTGAATAAAAATGTGATGCATTAAATATATTATATAAGTGCTGGTTTTCTTATTTTCGCTTTGCATCTCGAATTGAGCCTACAAAAATATTTACTTGTTATTGCAATCTGTTATTGCAACAACCACCCTTGTTTTAATTAGTTGCGATAATCGAGAATACTAAAAATGATTTATTGACCAATTTGGAATTAATAATTGTGATTGGAAGTGATTAAAAATAATCTTTCCGTCGGCTTTTTTTGGTCACTGTAGTTTTTGCAATGAAACAATTAAGTTACATTAGCTTTCCCGACGTTTCGGCAGGGGTTGCTGCCTTCTTCAGGGGAACTTTATTTGGACAACAAGAAAAAATATATTGTTTACATTATAATAACAATAATTGAAACAATACAAAATACACTCACTTTAATAAAACTGTGTTTAAATTTAAACTGACATTTAAAATTATTGTATCTAATAATTGTAATATTATTTACAAAAGTAAAGAAATAACCACTTCAAACGAAGTTTAGTCTATGGAATTTAAACAAGGAGTAAAGAAACTGAAAGAATACTGTGTTATGATGAGACAAGAGAACAATAGATGGCAGAGATGTTTTGGGTGTCTTGTTTTCTGTTCATGTTGTTGTTGTTGTTGATGATGTGTAATGTTTCTAGGGTGTATCGTTTCGAAACATGTTTCTCTGTCTGTAGGACTTTGACACCTTCAAAATCTGGAGAGTGGCCGTTTTCGATACTGTGGCTCGCCAGGGCTGTCTTTCCAGGATTGTTTGATTTGATATCCGATTTATGATTAGAAATTCGCTGTTTAAGAAATTGTTTTGTAGTTCCGATGTAACACTGGTTGCATGGTTCATTAGGTTTACCCTTACAATTTATTTTGTAAATGACATCAGTAACTTTATCCTTATCCGCTTTCGTTTTAAGTTTAGTGAAAAGGTGACTAAGAGTTTTATTTGATTTGAAGGCCAGGCGAACATCTGTTAGTTTTTGGTTTATCACTTCTTTAAAATTCTCAGTCAGTCTTGGGATGTAAACCATACTTTTGTAGTAACCATTATTCGGGTCTTTAGTGTCTTCGCTTGGAATTTTGCAATTGTGTTTCTGAAGTAGACCACGAATTATAGAATTTGGAAAACCATTGTCACTCAGGATTTTTCTGATTTTTTTCTCATTGGCAGAGTGAAATTGTTCGTCGCTGAGTGCGAAAACTTTACTGACGAGATTGGATGCAGTGTTCATAACTATGTGCCTCGCTTGGTTAGACCGAAAGTTGACTAATCTTCCCGATGCAGTATGTTTTTGGTACCAGTCAAACAATAGACGGTTGTTTTCACGATGGATTTTTACGTCCAAAAATGCTATTGACCTGTTATGTTCCATTTCCACAGTGAACTGGATTTTCGGGTGGAATCCGTTAAGGATCAGCTGCACTTTTTCAATGTTGCGTTTGTCCATCACGGCAAAAATGTCATCTACATACTTAGCAACAAAAGTAGGCCTTTCTTCCATTCCACTAAAACATTCATCTAGTACGTGATCAAGTACTAAATCTGCAATCGTGGGTGACAAAGGGTTGCCCATAGGCATGCCAAAAATTTGTTTGAAAATGTCATCTTTAAATTGTAGATAGTTATTTCCCTTGAGGCAGAAATCAAGGATTTCAAGAAATTTGTTCAGATTAATTCTAGTGTTATCACTAATTATTTCCCATTTCTTTTTTATAATGGTGATGGCTAGTTGTATGGGAATGTTTGTAAAAAGTGACACTGCATCATACGAAACTAAAACATCATTGTCTTTTAATTTTATTTTTTTTAACCTTCTCAACAAATTCAAATGAATTTATAACCGAGTAGCTTGATTTTGCCGTCGCGCACTGTAAAATTCTGCCAATAAACCTCGAAAGCTCATAACATGGTAGTTTCATTGATGACGTAATGGGACGCAAGGGCATGTTTGCTTTATGAATTTTTGGCAGTCCGTATTTGGATGGAAGCTGCGATGTATACGTTGTCATCTTCGCCTTTTCCCTATCATCAATGCAATTGTTGTTGTTTAGCCATTTGACTAGATCGTTGTTGCGAGTTTGTAAAGTTGTTGTTGGGTTATTCCTTACCCGTCTGTAAGTATTGCGATCTGACAACAATTCAATCATCTTATCGTCATACTCCACACGCTCCATCGCCACGGTGACGTTACCTTTGTCAGCTGGTACAATAACAATGTTTTTGTGCTGCCTAAGAAAATGGATTGTTTGCTTATTTACATTAAGCAAATATTTGGCAAATCGATCATTTTGTTGGTGGCGTTGAAACGAGTGCAGCATGTTGCTATATTGTGCCCTCATAAGCTCTTGCTCTCTTTCGTCTTGCACACTTCGAATTATTTCTTCTCCATCAGCTATCAATTGAAAAAGAGGAAAGCTATGTTTATCCACTGGGAGTGCAAATTTCTTGCCCAACGATAAAAGCCATTTGACCTCTAAAGGGAATTCAATGTTAGTGCGATTTTCAAACCATTTTTCATGCATTTCTATATTGAATTCCTTCCAAAGCGATGATTTTAGTTAGTTTCGTATGATGCAGTGTCACTTTTTACAAACATTCCCATACAACTAGCCATCACCATTATAAAAAAGAAATGGGAAATAATTAGTGAAAACACTAGAATTAATCTGAACAAATTTCTTGAAATCCTTGATTTCTGCCTCAAGGAAAATAACTATCTACAATTTAAAGATGACATTTTCAAACAAATTTTTGGCATGCCTATGGGCAACCCTTTGTCACCCACGATTGCAGATTTAGTACTTGATCACGTACTAGATGAATGTTTTAGTGGAATGGAAGAAAGGCCTACTTTTGTTGCTAAGTATGTAGATGACATTTTTGCCGTGATGGACAAACGCAACATTGAAAAAGTGCAGCTGATCCTTAACGGATTCCACCCGAAAATCCAGTTCACTGTGGAAATGGAACATAACAGGTCAATAGCATTTTTGGACGTAAAAATCCATCGTGAAAACAACCGTCTATTGTTTGACTGGTACCAAAAACATACTGCATCGGGAAGATTAGTCAACTTTCGGTCTAACCAAGCGAGGCACATAGTTATGAACACTGCATCCAATCTCGTCAGTAAAGTTTTCGCACTCAGCGACGAACAATTTCACTCTGCCAATGAGAAAAAAATCAGAAAAATCCTGAGTGACAATGGTTTTCCAAATTCTATAATTCGTGGTCTACTTCAGAAACACAATTGCAAAATTCCAAGCGAAGACACTAAAGACCCGAATAATGGTTACTACAAAAGTATGGTTTACATCCCAAGACTGACTGAGAATTTTAAAGAAGTGATAAACCAAAAACTAACAGATGTTCGCCTGGCCTTCAAATCAAATAAAACTCTTAGTCACCTTTTCACTAAACTTAAAACGAAAGCGGATAAGGATAAAGTTACTGATGTCATTTACAAAATAAATTGTAAGGGTAAACCTAATGAACCATGCAACCAGTGTTACATCGGAACTACAAAACAATTTCTTAAACAGCGAATTTCTAATCATAAATCGGATATCAAATCAAACAATCCTGGAAAGACAGCCCTGGCGAGCCACAGTATCGAAAACGGCCACTCTCCAGATTTTGAAGGTGTCAAAGTCCTACAGACAGAGAAACATGTTTCGAAACGATACACCCTAGAAACATTACACATCATCAACAACAACAACAACATGAACAGAAAACAAGACACCCAAAACATCTCTGCCATCTATTGTTCTCTTGTCTCATCATAACACAGTATTCTTTCAGTTTCTTTACTCCTTGTTTAAATTCCATAGACTAAACTTCGTTTGAAGTGGTTATTTCTTTACTTTTGTAAATAATATTACAATTATTAGATACAATAATTTTAAATGTCAGTTTAAATTTAAACACAGTTTTATTAAAGTGAGTGTATTTTGTATTGTTTCAATTATTGTTATTATAATGTAAACAATATATTTTTTCTTGTTGTCCAAATAAAGTTCCCCTGAAGAAGGCAGCAACCCCTGCCGAAACGTCGGGAAAGCTAATGTAACTTAATTGTTTCATTGCAAAAACTACAGTGACCAAAAAAAGCCGACGGAAAGATTATTTTTAATCACTTCCAATCACAATTGATAATCGAGAATGTACTGTATTTTGAAAAATCGAAATAAATTATTTATAATTTGTTTTCATTACTTTTGTTAATGCAATTTTTTAAAAAACTTATTATTTTATGATAATCATTAAAAAAAAAAACAACAAAAATTGCTGAAGATCGACAGAGAAAAATAAGAGAAAAATAAATAAAATTAATGTATTTATTAAATTAAGAAATCGAAATAAATTATAAATTAAATTTTTTTAATACATTTTCAAATGCAATTTTTTAAAGGACCGATCAATCGAAAATTAAAATAACTGTTATAATTCCAGAGAAAAAAATAAAATGTGAATAGTGCAAAATTCCCATACAAATTTGTATAGGAAAAGTATCACCTTAGAGGCACGGGTTAACGACCTCGGAAAAATTTAGTTTGGTCAATCATTTTTTCTTTCGGCATAAACTTTCGTTTGACGGGGTGTGCTATCCAAAAAAATTAGTTTGGGAAATAACGGGCATGCTACTATACAGTCTTAAAAAATACTTCAATATTACCTACAAAACAAAACAGTTTAGTCTGAATACAAAATATTGAATTTAATTTAATGAAAAATAAGATAAAATGCTATAGCAACGAGGCTTTCGTCAGACGAATATCCAGTCTGACGGTAGTGTCGTTGCTATAGCGTTTTGTTTTAATTTCATTAGATTCAATCGAATATTTTGTATTCATAATAGAAACTGTTGTTGTTCTGTAGGTAATATTGAAATAGTTTTTTAAGACTGTATAGTCTTGGTTTCAAGAGAAACAAAACACGCCTTGAAGTTGCTACTTTTTATCTGGGCTTAAAGAAAAAAATGCATTTTCCATGCAGCATCACGTACAAACGCCTCAAAAACTAGATGCAAGACTTGCATAAAAAAGTATACCTATTTTAAAATAGCAATCACATTTTATTATCAATCACACCAAAAAATATCTGGTTGCTCTCGGTCTATAATACATACATACATTTACAATCTTAAAGAAAACTTTCAATATTAAAAAACAACAACAACTTAGTCTAAAAATAAAATGCATGATAAAATACCATTAACACGAAATTATCATAATAGTACAAGAGCCAAATTCTGGGAATGGAAGTATAACCAAAATAACCCCCAGCCCCGCCAAAGGCTTGAACACGATATATGCACCTACAAGCACTCACTCATATTTTGGTTATCAATCCACTCCTAAAATCAGCTGTGGGTGCATTTATAGGTGCATATTTTGTGATATCGAAATCAAAAGTCTGACGGGTTTTTTGTTCAGCCTCTGCTGGGGCTGGGGGGTTGAAAATAGAGATTTTCTAAATTTCTTATCAGGGTTATTATCACTTCCATTAATTTCTTGAAAAAAAAATCAATGCTCTGTCATTTTCCCTGAGTCGAAACTGCTTTTTGTTATTTTCCTATTATAACTTTGGAAATATGCATCTTAAGAAAAAAATAGCAAGTCAAAATTTGTTTGCTTTAAAATTCTCCACATGGCGACATTTATATAAAACTTTCTGATGTTATATTTTTGTTGGTATATAGCATTGAAGTTTGAAAAAATCTGTAAAAAACAGAGTAGTTCTGAAGTTTTAAACTGACAGATACAAAATGGTCCAACTCAAATACAAATCTAGGGCATTAGAAAATAAAATATCGAAACCCGATTCGTATCGGTCTGATGTTTCGGCATGAGAGATAATGTTAAATAAGTGCAGCGCGAAATTTTTGCATCAATGCTGTGGTCAAAGTTAGACATTTAAGATGGCGCAAATTTTTGTACACATACTTGGAACCCTGAATTATCGTAAAGTATCGTAATAATTTTTATTTATTTTAGTAACTTTTGTAGCGATTGTAGCATTTTTCATACAATTTAAGCTCTTTTTAAATCGCTACAAAATTTACTAAAAAAAATAAAATAAATATTATTACGATAATTAAGGGTTCCAATTATGTGTTCAAAAATTTGCGCCAGCTAAAATGTCTAACTTTGACCACAGCATTGATGCAAAACTTTCAAGGTGCACTTATTTAACCTCTCATGCCGAAACTATCAGAACGATTCGAATCGGGTTTCGATATTTTATTTTCTAATGCCATAAAGTACTTGAGTCCACATTTGTATTGGAGTTGGACGCGCTTCAGAAAAGTTTTATATAAATGTCATCTTATGGAGAATTTTATAGCAAACAAATTCTGCCCTACTATTTTTTCCTAAGATGCATATTTCCAAAGTTATATAGGAAAATAATAAAAAACAGTGAGTGAATTGTGCACTTTTCTGCACGTTTTAATTTTTCCTGCACACATCTCACCTTTTTGAGCGGGAGCAACCTTATATTCTCACTGTTTTAATATTTGTGATCGAATTCCATAAAAATTTAAGTTACTTTCACCCTTGTTCATAAAGAAAAAATAGTTATTTAAGCTCCCTTGTTTGGGAAAACTACTTTATGGAATAAGAATGTTCCGGACTCAAATGGAGCAGTAAGCAATTGCCTTTCGTTTGAGCTCAGAAAATTCTTATTCTATGGTGTACTAAAGCAAATTGTAGGTGGAGCAGTTTATCAAACTGTATTATATTTAGGAAGATTTGGCCCACCTATGACAAGAACCGAACAATTGATCTAATACGCAGACCCAGGCAAGACATAGCCAGGGTAGTTGCAACCTGTAGCGGACACTGGCCAATAGGAGAGCATGCAGCGAAGCTGGGCATACCTCACAATTCTCACTGTCGGAGCTGTGAGGACCAGCAGGAAAAGGAAACAGTAGTTCATTTCCTCTGCAAATGCCCTGCTCTGGTCAAAGCTAGAAAACATTCACTCGGAAGAGCATTCTTTGACGACATTAACGAACTTTCTAAAATGAAGATCAAAGACTTGATTTCATTTCTCAACGCGGCAAAAGGGCTCTAGGACAAATTTCGGCTACTTCTGCATTATACCTTCCGTCGATTCCCTATGATCACAAGATAGTGGACTAGGGTTCTGGTGGGGGTTTGTGGTGCACAGCGGCCGAATGATCATCCAATCAGATCAGTGGACGCTCCAGTGCCAGCCAACGAACTGCCTAGTGGGCTAACAGTGGATGGTGCGGGTGGGGGTGCTGATCTGGTTGAGTGAGTGATCCACTTTCTGATGATTGTGCTAAAAGCTACAACAAAATCCTATTCTAAACTCAAATAAAAAGGGACAATATCATGAGAATATGCCCATATTCTCTCTCTTCAATTCCATCCACAGGTTTAAACGAGTTATGGTATCAAAACGGCGCACTTCAGCGCTAATTGGGCTATGGGCTAGACTGCCCGTGGCCTACCTACCTACCTACCTACCTACCTACCTACCTACCTACCTACCTACCTACCTACCTACCTACCTACCTACCTACCTACCTACCTACCTACCTACCTACCTACCTACCTACCTACCTACCTACCTACCTACCTACCTACCTACCTACCTACCTACCTACCTACCTACCTACCTACCTACCTACCTACCTACCTACCTACCTACCTACCTACCTACCTACCTCCCTACCTACCTACCTACGGTGTAGTTTTCCTAAACTAGGGAGCTAAAATAACAATTTTTTCCTTATGAATACGGGTGTATATGTTACATCCATGCCAAAATTTAATTTGCCTGGACTACCTACATATATATTTATGTTCTTCTTTCCACCCTAATAAGCTTCGCCTATAAACATCATAAATTGAGGATAAAGATAGTATGACGTTTTAAGTTTCCGAAAAAACTTCCCGAGTTCTTCGTAGGTTCGGTATGAATTCGTATGTACTGCAATATCTTTACCGAAGAGTCTTTTTAATTTCGTTCAATTATAAGACTATCGTATAATTTAATTGACATATTTTGCAACTTTAAGCGGAAAAGAACTTTTAATTACGTCTGTATGTTAAAAATACTTGGCCACGACACGATAAAAAAAATAAAATCGAAAAATTTTATTCTCGGTTCAAATATGTAATAGGTGTAGGTATTATAAAACTCATTTTATGTGAAAGGTTGAGCCAACATGATTTTGTTGGATAGAAGTAATACAATTGGATGCATTTCAGTCATTATTTTCTAAAATGTGTCAAAGATGGGTTGAACCGACAACTTAAGGAATAAGCATTTGAGGTATGTGTGTATGAACTTTGCCTGTGGAGAAACGACTATTTTTATCTACACACTTGAAATAATCAAAGCCAAAGAAGGAAATTCCTTTCCAATAAAAACTTCTTGCTCAACATAATTGACAATTTGAATTTACTTTCCGGAATTCTCTGGAGTTTTAATTCAAATTAAGGTAATGGTTATCCTCATCGGTAACCAATCTTGTTCAATCTTAAGGTGGCTGAATAAGATTCACTGCTTAAATGTCTAATTAAAACAAACTTGGCAGCAGTTTTTTTATTTTTACTTAATTTATCTGGAAAAACTTTTAATTGATTTCCAATAGAAATATGAAAATAACAAATAAAAAGGATGCTTCTTTATCTAAAACTTTATTTTGTGTTTCAACGTAAAATATAATAGCCCAGTCAAATTCGACAATAAATTCGCAAAGTGCGATGTAGTTCTGCATTTTTGATATGTTGTTAGGGTATGTAAGAGTAGTCTGTAGCTAAGTTTGCAACCTCGAAAAACTTGAGATCGCTGCAGGAAAAATGCAACAGTGAAAAAAACGCTAAAATCACCCTATTTTTTCCTACATTTTCCTTTATAACTTTGGAAATATGCAACTTAGGAAAAAACCATCCACTACAAAATTGTCTACAAGACCACATTAGTTTAAAATTCATGTGTGTTATATTTGAGTTGCTATCTATCTGATTAAAAAAAAACAAAATCTGAAAAACTAAGTTAATTTGAAACTCTCAAAAAAGAGGTCAAAAATTGTCCAATTCTGCTCAAAATTTGCAAGCAAATAGCCTAGAGTATTAGAAGACGAAATTCGTAAATTCGATCCAAATCGGTCAAATAGTTTTGGCAAGAAACCTGATGTTTACTAAGTGCAACAAGAAAAATTTGCATCACTGCTGTGGTCAAAGTAGGACACTTAAGTTGGCACTGATTTTTGTACACGTACTTGGAACCCTTAACTATCAAAAAATATCATTATCATATATATTATTTCTGTTGTCAAACTCCTTTTTTCTCACTTATAAAATAGTAAAATCCACTAAAATAGGTATCACTGAATAGGAATTTACACATACTCATGACATTGCACAAATAATTAAATAAATGAAAAATTTGACATAAAGAATACCTCACTGTTAACTCATTGAATGAGTGAAAGAGAAAAATATGTATTACTTCTGTAATTTAAAATTCTCTTTTTTTTCCACTGCACCTTGAGTGAGTGGGGGAGGAACATTAGCTACACCATGCATGAATGAAAGAAACATATTTAGTACTTTTGTAATGTATAATCCTCTTTTTTCGCTTGCACATTGAGTGAGTGGAGGAGAAACATATTTGTTACCTACTTCTGTTGTTTGTTATCTTTTTTCTCATTATAAAAAGCCGAAAGCATTAATTAGGTATCAGTAGATTGCATGAATGAAAGAAACATATTTATTTATTCTTTAATTTATAATCTTAGAAGAAGAAATAGAGGAACGGGCATATCGAGGAAAAAGTGAGGCTTTTTTCAAAATAGTGTGAGTTACACAAACACAAATACATATACACAGGGTCGGAATGCAGTGAGCTAAATGCTGGGGCCCCCAAAAGCATTTTTAGCTGTATTTTTAAGAGATGTATTTTTGAGACTTAAGTTTAATAGTAAAAAAGCTTATTAAACTAAATAAAAAAGTGAAAAGAACATTATATGTATCTATTAAAGAAAACGATAAACAAGAAATTAAAAAAAAAATTCATTCTTACATCAAATATTGTTTACAAAGAGGTTTTTTAAAACTAATATGTTCATATCAGTAATAAAAAGAATCGATTTATTTTGTTCAAACATTCTATTTGAAAATTTAAAGCCTTATTGAATGTGCGAAATTTTCGCACGGGTCTTCTGGTAATATTTATTTCTTTTTTGTTGTTACTTTGGTAGCGATTTTAAATTCGCAAAAATACTTCACGAAATCATTTTTTATTTATACAGTGCAAAATTTTCGCAACTTTTCACAAATTTCAAAATACCAAGGTATCTAAAAAAAAATAAATAAATAATATAATGATATTTTATAATAGCTTAGGGTTCCAAGTACCTGTACAAAAATCAGTGCCAACTAAGGTGCCCTACTTTGACCACAGCAATGATGCAAACATTGCTTGTTGCCCTTAGCTAACATCATGTTTCTTGCTAAAACTAGTTGACCGATTTGGATCGAATTTTCAAATTTTGTCTTATAATACTCTTGGCTATTTGATTGCAAATTTTGAGCAGAATTGCTATTTTGCAAGTTTTGACCTATTTTTTGAGTGCTTCAAAATAACTTAGTTTTTCAGATTTTGTGTTTCTTTAATTATCGTTCGATAGCAACTCAAATATAACATACATGAATTTTAAACTAATGTGGTCTTGTAGAAAATTTTATAAGAAACTAGTTTATAGTGGATGATTTTTTTCAAAGTTGCATATTTCAAAAGTTATAAAGGAAAATATCGGCAAAAAATGGGGTGATTTTAGAGTTTTTTTCACTGTTGCATTTTTCCTGCAGCGAGTACAGGTTTTTCGAAGTTGCAAACTTAGCTACAGACTATTCTAACATGCCACAACAACATTTATAAAATGCAAAACTACCGCGTTTTGCGAAATCGGTGTTAGTGTTATATTTTATATTCTTTAAGTCTTTAGTTATGGTGTCAATGAAAGTGAAATAATTGAAAAATCGCTCGCTGGCGGAAATTCGACGACCTAAAACTCGTATTGACACTTCACAGAGACTCTTCTCTAGAATCAAACAAATTGTTTGAAAATTAAACCACGCAACTTTCATTTTAGTTATTAAATTTTTTTTTTTATGTGCAATGCACAGTGATCGGCAGTGCAATAACAAGAATGAACCACAGTGTGTTTGCGCGTGTCCTATGTAAAGGGTTTTCCAATAGGGGAAGGGTTGATTTTGACAGCTCGTGGCGTGGTGGTCAATTAATAAAGACAAATCATCATGGTAAGTTACAGCGTCGAACAACACATGCAAATGATAAATTCTTATTATAAAAATGGGTGTTATCTGATCCCAATTTTGGTCGAAAAATCATCTTTAGAGATGAGTCCCATTTTTGGATGAATGGGTACGTGAATAAGCAAAATTGTCGGATTTGGGACGACTCCAATCCACGCGAGATTCACGAGGTGCCAATGCATCCAAATAAATTTACTCTTTGGTGTGGATTTTGGGTTGTAAACGTCATCGTAGTCGCGTCGGTCCGTACTTCTTCGAAAATGATGCTGGCCTGGCCATCACCGTCAACGGCGATCGATATAGATCCACCTATCTTCACCAACTTCTTGTGGCCTGAATTGGATGATATGGACACCGAGAAAATGGTACCACAGAATTTTATTAAGGCTATTGATATAATACAGTGTCGGACAAAACAAAAGCACTCAATTTCACTTGGTTACATTTTGCTAAGATAAATTCCTAAACTTGAATATATCTAAATGAATTTTATTTAGTTAATGTAGGTATACAAAGGCCCTCATTATGAATATCGAATCGAACATTCGCTTAAAGGCGAACGATTTAGCGAATTTCATTTATCACGGTATAAGCTTTAGCGAGCTTTCAGATTCGCTTCAGAAATTAATGCTGCCAACAGTTTTCAAATGAATTAACACATGTTAAACGTCAAATGGCTTGACTTTTTATTCCTGTTTGTGAATTGTTATTATTTTTTTCTTAAAAAAACAAAACAATATTCTAGTTAGGGCGTTAAGGGAGCCAACCTTGCACTTCATTCTGATGGGATGAGCTTTGGTACACTAATGCCGTTTTCCATTGGATTCACTCAAGGTTTCACTCATTCTGAAATCCAATGGAACAGTCCAAGATGCTTCTACTCAATTCTGGGGTTTGGTATCTGAATAGGTGAATCGTCAAATAAAAATTATTTGCTACCGCACAAAAAGTGAAATGTTTAACACGAGTGTATCAACTCAGAACTTCCAAATAATATTTTTTGTTTGATTTTTTCTTAATCTGTTGATAAAAATTTACCAAAAACATTGATTTTGGATGCAAATTAAATTAAAATGGAAAGTTAAAAAAAAAAAAACATGAAGTGCATTGCAGTTTGTTTTGACGTTTAAGTTTGAATGTATTTTTGAATGCTTTTTGAGTGGATTTTGATTTGAAATCCAGAATCAAATTTCTCTTCTCAGAATCGTCAGAAGCATATTTTTTGTGTCAATGGAATGGTATCAGAAGACTTCCTTCCGGACCCTTCTGGACGCTTTCGGACGTCCAATGAAAAAAGGCATAATAGTCCACATCCTAAATTATCTTTTAAGAAGTGTTGCCACGGTAGCAACATTGGCAGACCGGAGATATAAGGGTTGCCTTCACGAAATTTCACATAAATAAGCCTAAAAATCGGGAACCAGACATCGGTTGATATCGCGGAATGTCTCGTTGGATTAAGAATACTTGAAACCATAGGAATATGTTTATTTTTTGACCCCTCCCCCACCCTTGTACGCGGGGGGAGCAAAATACCCTCGGCGGATAAGGGTTTTTATTTGTCAGAAAATAATGGTTATTAAATGAATATTCATAAAATTTTAAGATGAGCGTCGACGTAGAATTATATACTCTACAGCATATCCGAAGTCTATCTTTATCCATATACTAGTTTTTTGTATAATCGCTTTCAAAATGGGGGGAGGGGAAGGTGGAAGTATATCAAACCATTATATATTCGTCTTGGTATAATCTAAGCATATGGCACGTGACCGTAAGGTAATTTTTAATGCCCAATCTTATGCAATCAAAATAATTTCAATATAAGTTCCCTAGAAAAAGTTATACACTTTATATAAAATGACGACTAAATTTTCAGTGAAACGAGCATAACATTACCAAATTTCAATGGTATGGTGATGAACTTGGCACACATGTCTCATTTGTCGTAAGAAATAAGAATCAAAGGAGTACATACAAATATCTGGGGCGAAAGGGTGTTTTTTTTGAATGAAAGGGAAAAGTGAATTACTATTACCAGTAAACCTTTCCCAAAACTGGTATATGTTGATGAAAGTTGGTAGAAATATTTTATTTCTTGTTAGAACCAAGATTCAATAGGATCCATGCAAATATATTGGTTCCAGAGGTATTTTTTTTAGCGAAAGGAAAATATGGGATATAAACCCAACATTTTATTTTTATGTAATCGAGGTACAAATATATAATATGGTACATGATTTTGAAGTATTTTTTAAAGCTGAATCCAATCACCACTAAGAAAGTAATCGTCGTTTTAATGGAAAAATTAATGTATTTTTGGAGTAGAGCAGATAAAACATTTTCTCTCATAAACCACCTTTGACAATAGATATTTGATTTATCTTCTTTTATTCTTGGTAACAATAAAAATCAAAACATTCCTGCCAACTTTCATCAACGTACTAGTTCTGGGGAGGGATTACGGGGCATAGTTTTAAATTTTTCGGTTTCACTCAAAAAAACACCCTTTAGCCCCAGATATTTTTATGGACTCTTTTGATTCTTATTTCTTACAACAAATGAGACATGTGTGCCAAGTTTCATCACCATGCCATTGAAATTTGGTGATGTTATGCTCGTTTCACTGAAAATTAAGTCGTCATTTTATAAAAAGGATATAACTTTTTCTAGCGAAATTATATTGAAATTATTTTGATTGCATTAGATTGGGCATTCAAAATTACCCTAAGGTCATGTGCCATATGCTTACATTATACCAAGACGAATATATAGTGGTTTGATATACATCCACCTTCCCCTCCTCCCATTTTGAAAGTGATTATACAAAAAACTAATACATGGATAAAAATGGATTTCGGGTATGCTGTAAAGTATGAAAGTCTACGTCGACACTCACCTTAAAATTTTATTAATATTCATTTAATAACCATTATTTTCTGACAAATAAAAACCCTTATCCGCCGAGGGTATTTTGCTCCCCCCGCGTACAAGGGTGGGGGAGGGATCAAAAACTAAACATATTCATATGGCTTCAAGTATTCTAAATCCAACGAGATATTCCGCGATATCAACCGATGTCTGGTTCCCGATTTATAGGCTAATTTATGTGAAATTTCGTGTTAAAACATGGTCAGAAGGCAACTCTTATATCTCTGGTCTGCCAGTGTTGCCACCGTGGAAACACTTCTTAAAAGTAAATTTAGGATGTGGACTATTAGCGTACCAAAGCTCATCGCGTCAGAATGAAGTGCAAGGTTTGACCTAAAATATGGCCTTATCGCCGTAACTATTCGTATGGAGTATCATTTATATATATATATATTTTTTTTTATAAATATATATTATAATGTATAATTGCTGGCTAAAATTTCCAATAAAAATAATTTAATTATTCGTAATAGCCCAGTCAACGAAGACTCAAAATTATAAAATAAATGCAAAAAAGAAGGCCCTCTGGATTATTTTTATATGGTAGGGGTAACCCATAGGCATAACATACCCAAAGTCCCCAGAGCAGGGGCCGCGAGCTAATCTGAGGAGGGGGGGTTAAAGGTACCCCTCTTTAGATTTTCGTGATTATTGGCACAACCCAACATGTTAGATGAAAAGTCTATTCTACTTAATTAGAGACAATTAAATTGTCTATAAAATGATATATTCACAATTTTTCTAGTGTCAATAATAAAGGAGATGCGGGGGATAGAAAAGTCAACAAATCTGAAAAACCTGTTATTGTCTTAGATCTGGAAAAAAACAAAAAAAGCTAAATACACATTCATTCACAGTTATTTTATCATGACAGGGGTTTTAATATCCTTCTTTTTCTATATATCCGAAACTATACAAAAAAATGGATGTATACTAAATTATTACAAATTTAATTAGCAAGAGGTGTTTTCATATGGCGCCAAAAAATGATAGCGTTTTTTTTAAAGGAACTCAATACAAAATTTGTTGGCTTTAGAGGGGGGGTCTTTCTATCCTAATTTAGAGAGGAGGCGCATTTTTTCAAAAATAATATTATGTTGGCCATAGAGGGGGGTCTTTCTCCCCTCTTTTAGAGAGGAGGGGCATTTTTTTTAAATAAAATTAAAAAACAACGGCAACACTTACAACAAAAAAATTACCTTTTTTGAAAGCCAGAACTCCGTTCTTTTATTTTATTTTCAAATCAAGTTATTGATGTCCATAGTTTTTGTAAAAATAACTTTCAATCTCAAAATTATTAAAAAAAAAAATTGAAAATTTTGTTTTTGATTTTTCTTTTTAAAATGGGAAAGAAGATGCTGAATTGGCTTTTATTATTCACTATCCCTAATAACTCTTAATTAAAAACTGAAAACTAAATGGTTTTATGTCTCCTAGTTTTTGAGAAAATTGAAAGTTGCGACGACAATTTTGTTGATGTTTTTTTTTTGTATAATTTAAAGAAAAATAAAAAACAAAACTTTCAATTTTTTTTTTTAATAATTTTGAGTTTGAAAGTTATTTTTACAAAAACTATGGACATCAATAACTTGATTTGAAAATAAAATAAAAGAACGGAGTTCTGGATTTCAAAAAAAGGTAAATTTTTTTGTTGTAAGTGTTGCCGTTGTTTTTTAATATTATTTTAAAAAAAAATGCCCATCCTCTCTAAAGGAGGGGAGAAAGAACCCCCTCTTTGGCCAACAAATTTTGTATTGAGTTCCTTAAAAAAAACGTTATCATTTTTTGGCGCCATATGAAAACAACTCTTGCTAATTAAATTTTAACTAATTTAGTATACATCTACTTTTTCGTATAGTTTCGGATATATAGAAAAAGAATGATATTAAAACCCCTTTTTTAGCCCCATGTCATGATAAAATAACACTGAATGAATGTGTATTTAGCTTTTTTGTTTTTTTTTTTCCATGTAAATTGGTCAGAAAACATACAATATCTAAGACAATAACAGGTTTTTCAGATTTGTTGACTTTTCTATCCCCCGCATCTCCTTTATTATTGACACTAGAAAAAATGTGAATACAGTAGATGACGGATATAAGAAACTCAAAAAATCCAAAGAATTCCTTTCTTATATAAAACATTGTACATACGAAAGAAAATTTCTTATATAAGTTAAATGTATGAAGGAGAGAAAATTTGTTGTATAAATAAAAACACATAAGAAATAAAATGTATCCACTGTCAATGTATGGGCTTTTTTCTTTCTCGCTGATCTTCAATCTGTCATTTCTTTGGCCATTCAATGATGGTGGGTTCAGAAATGTTAAGAAAATTAAACGGCACATCATTTGAAAGTTTGCACGGGAAAATTTCTTATAAAAGTTTAATTTTCTATGTAGTGAATGCGATTTGTATCAGAATAAGTATCTTATATCAGTGTTTTTCTTATAAACGTTTTTCTTATATGAATCTTATTTAACACGTATCTTTATGGGAATGTGCATGGTGTTTTGGAATGTCCGTCTTATAAGCGTGTTTTTATTATATGAGACTTTCTTATATCCGTCATCTACTGTATATCATTTTATAGACAATTTAATTGTCTCTAATTAAGTAGAATAGACTCTTCATCTAGCATGTTAGGTTGTGCCAATATTCACGAAAATCTAAAGAGGGGTACCTTTAACCCCCCTCCTCAGATTAGCTCGCGGCCCTGGGCTGGGGACTTTGGGTATGTTATACCTGGGGGTTACCCTTACCATATACAAAAATAATCCAGAGGGCTTTATTCAAAATTCCTTCGTTGACTCAACTATATCTTGGATGTCTGTGTACAGTGAAGATTGCAAAATAAATTTTTTTCCTGAAATGTTTCCAGAACGATTTGGTTAATTAGTTACGGAATTAAAAAAAATACCTACAGCGCGAGTTAGAGTTTAAGCTCCCAGATCATTTGCATTTCGCAACTGTTTGACCAATAAGTTCATTATCTATTTCGGTTCATATTTCTTCCTTTTCCTTCGCATATACTAAATACACATAATGTGTTTCTAATTGGCAAAATAATATTTCCACATTCATGTTCCTTAATCTAATAAAACTAGTGAGTGATTCCGTGTCCCTTCCTCAAATCAATTGGGTTTTTGCAAGTTCAGGAAAGTCAGATCTCAAATCTAGCTTCGACCAGATGGACGTGAGAGATTGCGATTCTGAACTTGCCTTAGAAATCGACCATTTTATCGACGCGGAAGACCTACAAATTTGGAAATCGATTGGCATTTGTTTTAAAATACATATCAAATTATTTATTTTTTAAGTTTTGCTTAAAATAAACAATAACAAATAATTTAAAGCTCTTTAACTTTTAATTCGCCAGAGTTATCACATAGAATTTTAGTTCGATAAGTTTGAACTCTTTTAGCGAATAGATAGCGAAAGTTCGCTATTTGTAATACAGTGATACTCAAATTCGCTAAAGTTTTGATATTTAAAGCGAACTTAATTTAAGCGAATCGCTATTCTTAATACGAAATTAGCGAATTCGCAAAGTTTTAAGTTTGATTCGCTATTCATAATGAGAGCCATAAGCCCTTCAATCGCAAAGAAAAAAATATATTAGTTACACAGTAAAGAAAATACAACAAAAAATTTAAAAAAATATAAGAAGCAATTGCGACAAAACTAAAGCACATAATTAAATTCTGTAGTTGTTTTCCAATATTTTGTTTAGAAGCCACTATTTTTGATAACTGGTGCTTGACAACTACCAGGCATTGACTCAATCAAGTTTTGTATGATTTCCTGGGGGATACTTCCAAGCAATTTCTGTTAGAACAACAAGAAAATCCTTGTTTTTGGAGCTATCACGTTGAATGTGGCGAACTTCAATCTCCAATAGGTTTTTTTATGGGGATGAAACAGGTGACTGTGCCGGCCACTTCAAAACGTTGATTTTATTTTCCAAAAAACAATTTTGCACTAATTCAGCGGTATGTTTTGGATCGATGTCATATTGGAATGTCCATTTGAAGGGCATTTCTTCTTCTGCGTGTGGCAGCATGATGTTTTGAAGGACGTCATCATACACAAAACGATCCATTATACCATCTATTATATGAGTTGGGCCGATTCTTTGACTAGAAAAACATCCCCAGACCAAAACATTTCCTCCTCCGTGGTTTATTATGCCTTTGTGAAACATTGGCCTAGCATTTTGCCTTTCGGTCAGTGGACTTGCTTCATTTCATCGGACCCATAGACTGATGCCAAATAGAAAGCAGTGTTATTTTCGGACGAATCCAGAAGTTTAATCTGCAATGTTCTGATGGAATGACGCAAAAGGCTAAACCCACGTTTCACAAAGGCTCAACAAACCACGGAGGACGAAATGTTTTGGCCTGGGGATGTTTTTCTAGTCAAAGAATCGGCCCAACTCATAGAATAGATAGTATAATGGATCTTTTTGTGTATGATGACGTCCTTCAAAAATTCATGCTGCCACACGCAGAAACATACCGCGGAATTAGTGCAAAATTGGTTTTTGGAAAATAAAATCAACGTTTTGAAGTGGCCGGCACAGTCACCTGTGCCGGGAGATTGAAGTTCGCCAGATTCAACGTGATAGCTGCAAAAACAAGGATTTTCTTGTTGTTCTAACAGAAATTTCTTGGAAGTATCCCCCAGGAAATCATACAGAACTTGATGGAGTCAACGCCTGGTAGTTGTCAAGCACCAGTTATGAAAAATAGTGGCTTCATAACAAAATATTGGAAAACAACTACAGCATTTAATTATGTGCTTTAGTTTTGTCGCAATTGCTTTTAATATTTTTTTGAATTTTTTGTTGTATTTTCTTTACTGTGTAACTAATATATTTTTTTTTCTTTGCGATTAAGAGATTATGTATACCTACATTAACCAAACAAAATTCATTCAAATATATTCAAGTTTAGAAATTTACTTAAGCAAAATGTAACCAAGTGAAATTGAGTGCTTTTGTTTTGTCCGACACTGTACATAGATATTAAATTAAATTAGCTTTGGCAAGTTTAATATATTTTTAGAAAGTACACAAAAATAGAACATTTTTGTAAGATAAATCCTGCATTAAGTCATACGAATTTTGTTCATGGGGTTCTTCAGAAGATTGAGGTCTAAAAGTAAGTTTGGTCAAATTCAAGATTACCTTTTAATTTTTAGGCGAATGGTTATGCCAATGAAAAATATTTTATTCATTAAAATTAGTAAAACTGTTAACCAATGTTTTAGTGCAAGAAATGTAAAAACAAAAAAGTCAATTATAGACAGGTTGAGCAAAAAACTGGTTCCAATTTTTTGTTTTAATTTAAAAAAATGGAAGTTACTTGAAAACTGCTATGATTCGGTATGGACAAGTTACAAAATTCTGATAGTTCATAACCTAGGCTTTCATCAGCTTCAACTTAGACCATTGAATGGGACACCCTGTATAACGATTTATAACATTATTGGCTTTTACATGGTAGAAATTTGATACATTTTTGCCATAGAATATTCTACATATTTATTTGCTATAAATTACTTTTCTAATGTATCTTAAAGAGATGATTATAACCACATATTAACAACATGATTTCATTTATTTTTTTTTAAAGAAAATATATATATTTGTTTGTTTTATTTATTTTTAAAGATTATAGAAAACAAAATCGAACAGTAGAAAATTAGATGCCATGAGATTAGGAATAACAGATACCCTAGTATACGGTATGCCGTACGTGTCACATAGCCGTGCACTTTATTTTTAATAACCACAAAACTTTAGCAGTTCTAACTTTTATAGTGCAACAAGTCTTTAATTTTGATTAGTTTCAAAGCGTTGTTGAAATGAAAAGTATCTTCAGGGGAAGTTACAATGAGGCTAGCCTTTTTTTTATATCTAGTGGTTTTAATTATGGGAATACTTCCATACACATATGCACGTAAAGTAACTTTTTTCATTATGAATTTAGACGATTTACGTTTCATATGCAGTTCTTCTCGATGCATTTGGCTTACAACATCAGCAGTGGTAGAATGTCTATGATTACATTTTTGTTTTAAAAACAAGAAGAAGCGCGTACTAAGTATTACAACGAGTCAATTTATAAACAAAGTATTGATACAAAAATTAAAAACAGAAATTATTTATACCTATAGGACGAAACCGGCTTATGTTGTGTTGATTGCTGGAGTATAGAAAGTTTGTTAATTATTAATTATAATGGGTTCTGAATATGTTATTAAGATCTAGTTTTAAATATAGGTACGTACAACCTATGTATTAACATGAGTAAGAAAATAAACAAAAAAAACTAAGGACGAAAATTAGTTTGCATTTGCAGCCATATAAAGGGTGGTTAAATTTTAAGGGCCGATGTTGAATGTAAACCACACCTAAACGTCCAGTTTTTTTCTGCATTTCATTTCACATTTCTCAATTTCAGACTAATGCCGGATTTACACGAATGGCAAAGATGCCAATATTTCTGCAAAAAAATGGTAAAATAATGGCAGAAATAATTTTTTTATGACATGCATTTACACGAGTTCAAATAATGGCAGATTTCTAAATACTGGCAACATGCCATAAAAGAATGAGCAAGTTCATTCTTATTCAAGAATGGCATAATGTGGAAAATGGCGTCAATAAAGTGTTTACACATGGTCATATTAATGGCAGCATTTTATGCCAAATTATCTCTGCCATTTTATTTTTGCAAAAATATTGCTAGTATTTAGAGCGTTTACACGATGAAAAGAAAAATGTCTATAATTTGACAGATATAATGGCATTTTGCCATTCGTGTAAATGCAGCATAACTCAATTCGAACCATGGAAAGATACATAATCAAGCAACGCGTTTAAGTTATTCAGGCTTATTATGAAAATGGGAGTTCAAATCAAAATGCATATCGTGCACTTCGTGTGTTTTTCGGTCAATTTAATCGTCCAAATGTGCGTACAATCGGAAAAATCGTACAAAAATTTTAGCAAAATGGGTCTGTAAGAGATGTGAAAACACCAGTGCATCCTCGTACAGCTCGTACTGCAGAAAATATTGCTGCTGTTCGAGATAGTGTGGCTGAAGAGCCGTCCACCTCAACTCGTCGTCGTGGCCAACAATTGCACCTCTCACGCTCGTCGTTGATGAACATTATACATAAAAACTTGCATTTACACGCTTACAAGGTGTAATTGACTCAAGAACTAAAGCCTCTTGACCATTTCAAGCGTCGTCAATGGTCAGAATGGTGGCAAGAAATGGCAACAGTGGATGATCAATTTTCGAAGAAAATTATCTTCAGTGATGAGGCACATTTTCACCTCAGTGGATTCGTCAATAAGCAGGATTGGCGCATTTGGGCGAATTATAATCCAAGAGTGATTGTCGAAAAACCAATGCAACCACAAGGAGTGACTGTTTGGTGCGGTTTATGGGCTGGCGGCATCATCGGGCCGTATTTTTTCCAAAATGAGGCCGGTCAGGCAGTTACTGTGAATGGTGTTCGCTATCCTGAGATGATAAAGAACTTTTTATGGCCCGAATTGGAAGATATGGATGTGGAAGATATGTGGTTTCAACAGGACGGTGTCACTTGTCACACAGCTAACGAAGCAATAGCTCTTTTGCACGACAAATTCAATGGCCGTGTTATCTCACGTGGTGGGGATGTCAATTTGCCGCCAAGATCTTGTGATTTGACACCGTTGGACTTCTTTCTTTGGGGTTATTTGAAAGAAAAGGTGTACGTCGATAAGCCAGCAACAATTCAAGAGCTAAAGGATGAGATAATTCGGAACATTTACGGCATAGAACCTCAATTATGCTTCAGCGTCATCGAAAATTTGGACCATCGGAAGGAGGCGTGCCGCCGAGGTCGCGGAGGCCATTTGGCCGATATTTTGTTTCATACATAATTAAACCATACCAATATTATCCTAATAAAAATAAATGACAATAATTTCCTAAAAAAATTGTGTTTTATTCAAAATCAACATCGGCCCTTAAAATTTAACCACCCTTTACAAACAAAACGGTCTCAAAGTTACGTGTATCAATCAGACAATCTAATGGCATGGACTTAAAGATGCATTTCAGTTATTCGACATGTAAATCGAGGTTGTGTAAGTGTAATAGAGCGCGGGCGCGGGGTTCTTGCAACAACCAAGTAGTCTTATATGTACAAGGGTCCTTTCCTCGTTATTATACTTGCACCTTAAATACATAGGCACAAAATTTTAAACCTATATTGTATTTACTAGTTAGCAATTTGCTAAGTATATTTAGCAATTAACTAACTATTCCAAAATTGTAAACGTTTTGCTAAGTAGTAAATTGCTAAATAAGCAGAAAGTAGAACATTTGTAGGTGAGTCATTCCATATGAAAACGTCTAATCGAAAAGCCATCGCATTTTTGTTTTTTTTCAAACTTTGTGGGAATCATCTCTAGGTTCCGAAAGATGGAAATCCAGCTGGATTTAATTTTCGTATTCACCGTTCCCCCTCTACCTCCCTTGAAAAATTTAAAAATCATCATCTTAATGGTTTTTTATTTTATTTTTAGAAATGGTATTTTTAAAGATATCAATACGTTTGAGGTGTAAAGATAAAAAACGGTAGTTTTTGAAAAAAATATTTCAATTTACAAAATCATAGCCAAACAGTAGCAACCAAGGTGCTGAAAAAACGTGTTTTTTACTGTTTTTTCTTGATTTTTAACTGCCTCCCGTTAAAAAAATAAATTCAGAGTATTGCTCATAACGGTTCTCAAATTCTAGTATCGCTTTTGTTATTATTTGAAAAATTGTCCTTTTTTAAACAAGTGCGCTTACACTATGGATAAAAATAACAAAACAAAACTTTCAGAAATTAAAGCTGAAACTACAAGCTAAGTAATGCTAAAAATTTCATCTCGATATATTTTGTCAAACATAGTGATATTATGGCCTTAAAAATGTAACTTTTCAAAATATGGATTTTTAAAGCAAGAATGAGTTAATTTTTGGTTTTGTTTCTTTGAAAATACGTGTTCTAAATATTTGAGAAATATTAGCGCGTTAAATTTAACAGTCGGCAAACGCGAGACAGTTAAAATTCAAGGGAGGTCGAGGGGGAACGGTGAATGCGAAAATTAAATCCAGCTGGATTTCCATCTTTTGGAACCTAGACTTGATTCCCACAAAGTTTGAAAAAAATCAAAAATGCGATGGCTTTTCGATTAGACGTTTTCATATGGAATGACTCAGGGGGCCTCTTCTGGAAAGCGCGGCGGATCGCTTTTAATGGCGGATTTGCCTTTTCTTATTCCCAAAAGCGCTTTCGCTTTCCATTTTTTGTATGAAAGCGATAGGTTTCTAGGTGACGGATTGGTGGCAAATTGAAAACAAAAATGCAAAAAAAAAAAATTAATTTGCAAATACAACTTCTTATCTTCCTTCTTAACATTATCATTTTAAATCACACTTATTTGGTTCATTTAAATGTTTTATTTTATGACTAATAGCAACAAAATCGAATAAATATACAAAAAAAATATTCTTTTTGCACAAAATATTATTAAAGAAGTTTCACATAAAAAAATTCTTCGATGGCCAAGAACAACTGTCATTTTTGTTTAGAAAAATTGAGTAGTGGAAGTAAAAATGGAATTTATTTTGGAAAAATTGAGAGAGTGGAAGTAAAAATGGAAGGGAGCTGGAAATATTTGACATTAAAATAAGAAAACTGGAAGGATCGCTTTCTTCCACTTTCGCTTTTGAGAATAACCTAAATCGAAGACGGTCTAAAATGGAATATCGCTTTCAAAACGATCCGCCGCGCTTCTCAGAAAAGGCCCCCAGGTCTTCAATTTAATGAGCACAATTATTGTTTTTAGCGTTGTAAATTAATTGTATGTTGATGGAAACATGTGATTTAAATAAGTATTCGATGTTTATATTATTATCATTTTAACTTCATTATTTGAGAATCAAAGTTGGGTACCAGCAGAAATCAAACCTAGAACCCTCAGTCCTGGAGTAAAATTCGCCACTCTCCAGTCATATGGATTTAGTGCGATACTTAAGAGTTTAAATAGCCAATATAATAATAATTTAGTAAAATTTAAGGGGATAGTATGATGCTAAACTCGATTAAAATTAGCAAAACACAATTTTTAATCTGGTATCATACTAAAAATGATTTAACATCGTAATTCAGCCTGTCGGAAAACAATTTGCAAAGTGGATGATATAGAATTATATAAATACGTAGTTATAACGGATTTATAAAAGAGGGCCAAATTCGGAACGGAAAAGGAAGGAGTTTTGTTTTGAAGTCTTTCTCATTTAATCATCAATTTATGCCTGGTGTACTTCAAGCCAGAATGTCGAATTCTTTTTTTATTAAAATATTTTGTTTGTCAAGATTCCATTGTATCGAATAGCCATATCGTCGCTGCCTCTGCTACTGCATTTGGAGCCACATTACATATATATGAATGTTTTTTTTTTTATAATACAAATTCTATATACTACTGAAATACATCAGCCAAGTAGAAGACTTAGGCCTAATTTATTCAGTCAAAGTAGAACATACATAACTCTGGGATTTTTACAGTCAACTTGAGAAATAGTTTTTATTCACGTAGTAGCCCGTGGCGTAATGGTTAGTGCTTTCAACTGTCACGCTGGAGGTCTGGGTTCGCTTCCCAGCCTCGTCCATCTAAAAACTAAAAAGTTTTTTTCAGGGCTACTGCCTCTTGCGAGGAATTGACAAATCCCCCAAGAGTATCACTTGTCACGAATAAGCGCTTCTCGTCTAGCCGTTCGGATTCGGCATAAAATTGTAGGTCCCTTCCATTTCTGTCGATAGGCGCACACAGGAATGGTTGCGAGTTGTTAGTCACTAGGCCCTGGTTCTTCATGAGCCGTTGTGCCACCCGATTTATTTTTGTTTCACTCAAAGTTGACGTTTTCAACTTTTTATTTTCAACTCTAGAGTTGATCAACTTTGGATTTTCTCAACTCCCCGATTTCTTCGGATTTTTCCTCATTTCTGTCTGTTCATTCATGCTATTCAGTTCTCGACCGATCACCCAAATCATGCATCGTCGCGTCGGGTGAGTTAGTAATAAGATGGAGGACCGCATGAGTTTTTTTTGGTTTCATATTTTTTTTTTTTTTATAATTGAAATTTGTTTATAAAAATGGTACCTAATCCGTTTTGTATAGCTTTCAATATAGCTTGGTATTTTGTTGATTCCGCGCTTCACTTGGAATGAAAAATCCATTGCAATTATTCGGAAAAATTATTCAAAATGCACAATTAATTCTAATGCAAAACAAAAGTTGAAAATGACGTCTTGTGCGTCATGTGTCACAAATATCCCAAGGATATTTTAGAAACTGCAGGTTGGCCAACTTTTGAATTTCAACTCGGAGTTCAGATTCGAAGTAGTGAATAAAAGCATTATTCAACTTTCAGTTCAACAACGGATTTGAAGTCAAGTTTTCAGCAAGTTGAGCAATAGTGAATAAATTGGCTCTTAGCATTATTTAATTGGACTTGTTGAATTATTGATTCAAAATAGCTTTTAACGGCCTTTAGTCCTTAAAAATTGGCATTTCGTCCCGCCGTTCTCACTTGGACTCTTCAGTTGACAGTGAGGGCCTTGTCAAGACGCAATTTTTATTTAGTTCAGTCCAACTTACATCAATTTTACAGCGAAAATCAATTGTGAACTATATCCAACCCAATTAGAATTTCTAATCAAGAATTGTGGGAAATTTTGTTACCCGTGGCCTGGCATTGTTTACATATGAATGGTTTTTTTTTTTAAATATTGCTAAGTCTTCTACTTGGCTGATGTATTTCTGTAGTATATAGAATTTGTATTATAAAAAAAACATTCATATGTAAACAATGCCAGGCCACGGGTAACAAAATTTCCAACAATTCTTGATTAAAAATTCTAATTGGGTTGGATATAGTTCACAATTGATTTTCGCTGTAAAATTGATGTAAGCTAGACTGACCTTAATAAAAATGGCGTCTTGACAAGGTCCTCACTGTCAACTGAAGAGTCCAAGTGAGAACGCCGGGACAAAACGCCAATTTTTAAGGACTAAAGGCCGTTAAAAGCTATATTGAACCACATAACATATATGTACTTCTCTTGTCTGTTTTGTAGCAGAAGGTAACAATTGTAGCGCTTTGGAACTTTTTGCGATCAAAAAGTATTATTCTGGGTTAAGAAAAAGTGAGATATCAATAACGGATAACCGCATCTTATCACAAATCCAAACTTCCATTAATTTCTTTTACTTTGTCTTTAATAAACTCTAAAACAGTCCTGTCACTGCTTGGCGAAAAAAAAACATTCCTTAACTCACAATTCTTCAACTTCTTTTGTACATGTTTAAGTCTTACACTAGTACAAAGGCGAAGGCTCTATTTGATAGACTTCTTCTAAAATGGTCCGATCCGAATGATTTGGCAAATACAGAAATAATTATTTAAGATATTTGAGTATTACGGAATTTTCCGTGGGTTCTCTTTAAAATTTTGAATGATTAACTATGTGATTTAGGTTTCTTTGATTTAGGTAAATAATAAGGGTCTACCTATTTTTGTTGAAATATTGAAAAACAGTGAGATCATGACCAAGTTTTATCGGTAATTGAAAGAGGAAAAATTGTTACAAATAAAGAAAGTTTTTTAAATTTGTTCGCGGATGAGGCTAGTATTTTAATAAAAACCCTCATACATTTTCCTTTCATACAACATTTAAATAAACACATTTTAGCAAATCCATTGACACGTACATGAACATTATGTATGTAGTGTATATGTATCTATCGTATTTTTATCATATCTATTATGTACAACTTTATTCGGGCGTCCAGCATTTAGCTGCCATTCATTTGAATTTTTCCTGAAAGGATTTCGAATGTCAATTGGTTGTAAAAGCTATGAAACAAGAAACTTTTTGCCAACTTAGTTTAGGATGAAAATGAAAAGGTATTTTAAGTGCATTGTTCCTGATGAAAATGTGTATTGTACAACAAAAGTATGTAAGAGCTGACTGGCTTTCATCCAGATCCAGAATCCACACATTAACGTTTGTATATTTGTATAGATTCGTATAGTCATTGCTTTTGCAAGAGTTCCTGCTGCATGGAGGACCGAAAGCGAATCTTTCATACGCCTTATGCATTCAAATGAAGCGTTGAGAAATTTGTATGTCAGTTGAAAATAATCGAGATGATTGCATTGAATCACATTCATGATGCTGAGTATTGAGAAAAGTGCAAGAAATTTTACCTGTGTCTATATTATGTACAGTGTCGGACAAAACAAAAGTACTCAATTTAACTTGGTTACATTTTGCTTAAGTTCATTTCTAAACTTGAATATATTTAAATGAATTTTATTTGGTTAATGTTGGTATACATAAGCTCTTCAGTCGCAAAGAAAAAAAATATATTAGTTACACAGTAAAGGAAATACAACAAACAAATTAACAAATTATTAAAAGCAATTGCGACAAAACTAAAGCACGTAATTAAATTCTGTAGTTGTTTTCCAATATTTTGTTATGAAGCCACTTTTTTTGATAACTGGTGCTTGACAACTACCAGGCATTGACTCCATCAAGTTCTGAATGATTTCCTGGGGGATACTTTCAAGCAATTTCTGTTAGAACAACAAGAAAATCCTTGTTTTTGAAGCTATCACGTTGAATCTGGCGATCTTCAATCTCCAATGGGTTTTTTTATGGGGATGAGGTCAGGTGACTATGCCGGCCACTTCAAAACGATGATTTTATTTTCCAAAAACTAATTTTGCACTAATTTAGCGGTATGTTTTGGATCGATGTCATATTGGAATGTTCATTTGATGGGTATTTCTACTTCTGCGTGTGGCAACATGATGTTTTGGAGGACGTCATCATACACAAAACGATCCATTATTACATCTGTTTTATGAGTTGGGCCGATTCTTTGACTAGAAAAACATCCCTAGGCCAAGACATTTCCTCCTCCGTGGTTTATTGTGCCTTTGTGAAACGTTGGCTTAGTATTTTGCCTTTCGGTCTGCGGACTGGATTCGTTCTATCGGACTCATAGACTGGACTGTTGCCAAATAGAAAGCAGTGTTATTTTCGGACGAATCCAGAAGTTTAATCTACAATGTTCTGATGGAATGACGCAAAAGGCTAAGCTCACGTTTCCCAAAGGCACAATAAACCATGGAGGAGGAAAAGTTTTGGCCTGGGGATGTTTTTTAAGTCAAAGAATCGGCCCAACTCATAAAACAGATGTAATAATGGATCGTTTTGTGTATGATGACGTCCTCCAAAACATCATGCTGCCACACGCAGAAAAAGAAATGCCCTTCAAATGGACATCCCACCATGACATCGATCCAAAACATACCACTAAATTAGTGCAAAATTAGTTTTTGGAAAATAAAATCAACGTTTTGAAGTGGCCGGCACAGTCACCTGACCCCATCCCCATAAAAAAAGCCATTGGAGATTGAAGATCGCCAGATTCAATGTGATAGCTGCAAAAACAAGGATTTTCTTGTTGTTCTAACAGAAATTGCTTGGTAGTATCCCCCAGGATACGGGGCGACCTGCATCGTGCCTGATCGGGAAACTATTGATTGCTCAGAACTTGGTCTGGGCCAGGAGCGCAACAATCAGTCCCGATGAAGTGCTTGTTTTACCTCCTCGTGGTGGTCCCCGGGCAACTATTTGTGTATCCCAATATACATAAATAGGTCAAAATTACAAGTGCGAAAAGGCCTAGCTTTCTAGGATAGGTTACGGAGGTTAGCATTCTCCGTAACTGAAATCAACCCGCTACCGAAACCAACACTACGCCTCGGATAATTAATGATAACTCGTTGACGACTTTTGGCTATTGTACCCGGACAAAGATTGGTTTCTGGAATGTGCAGACGCTTCTTGACAATGGAAAAGAAGGTCCTCAGAATGCCAGATTCCTGCAACTAGAGAAGGAATTCATGCGGTATAGGATGGACATCTTAGGGATAAGTGAAGTTAGATGGCTGGGCTCGGGGAAGTTTAAGTCACCAACCCGTAACACTGTACTATTCTATTCCGGAAAAACACCTGGAAGCGCTCGGGAATCTGGCGTTGGATTGCTGCTTTCCAAAACAGCTCTCAAAAGCTTAATTTCCTGGGAGCCTTTAGGTGACAGGATCCTGAAAGCCAGGTTCCGGACTAGAGTACGTCGCGTCACCATCATACAGTGTTACGCCCCAACTTTGCTCTCTTCTGACGAGGAGAAGGAGGCCTTTTATAACCGGCTGAGTGCTGCTTATGATAGCGTTCCACGAGGTGATATAATTATGGTGATGGGAGACTTAAATGCCAAGGTTGGCAATGACAACACTGGGCTAAGGCATGTCATGGGAAAACATGGTGTTGGTAACCGAAACGACAATGGCGAACGATTTGTCGATTTCTGCAACGCCAACGGCCTTGTTATTGGAGGGACCATGTTCGAGCATAAGACGTGCCACAAAGTCAGTTGGGTGTCGACTGACAGACAAGCAACTTCCAACCAAATTGACCACTTCGCGATCAGCCGGCGTTTTAGAAGCAGTCTCCAGGAAGTCCGTAACAGAAGAGGTGCTGACATGGAAATGGCCCGGGACCACCATCTGATGGTTGCTTCCGTTAGATTGCGTACAGCTGCAGTTCGGAGATCCCAAGGAAACACTCGAATGCCCAAGTTTAATACAGATAGACTAAAGGATCCCGCAGTGCGCCAACAACTAGGGGACCACCTTTCACAAGGATTGAACGCAATCAGCAGCACGGAAACCACTTCCATCGAAAATCATTGGTGTGCTGTGAAAAATGTGTTCATATCCGGTGCTGAAAGTATAGTCGGCCGGGCGCAAGGGAGAAATAGTGCTTGGCTTTCCGACGAAACTTGGGCAAGGATCGAAGAAAGGAAACACCTTAAAGCTCGCATCGCAGCTACCCCAGCAGCAGGGAGAAACGAGCTTGAGTCTACGTACCGCATGAAGATGAGGGAAGTTCACCGTAGTGTGCGACGTGATAAGCGTAACTACATCAACGCATTGGCTACAGAAGCAGAAGAAGCCACTAGTAGGTGTGACAGTAGGACCGTCTACAGAATTACCAAAGAGCTCACTGGTGTCCAGAACTCTAAACAACACCTGGTTAAAGACACAAACGGATCCCTGCTAATTTCGGATGAGGACCAGCTCATAAGGTGGAGGGAACACTTTTCTGCGGTTTTAAACCGCGTTTTCGCTTTAGTTGTGTCGCAATTGCTTTTAATAATTTGTTAATTTTTTTGTTAAATTTCCTTTACTGTGTAACTAATATATTTTTTTTCTTTGCGATTGAAGAGCTTATGTTTACCTACATTAACCAAATAAAATTCATTTAAATATATTTAAGTTTAGAAATATACTTTAGCAAAATGTAACCAAGTGAAATTGAGTGCTTTTGTTTTGTCCGACACTGTATGTATGTAAATAAATCTATCTACTATTGCTGATGCTACCATAGGTTTACATAGCATTCTTATTATATTCATTGTTCATGGTTTTATTCTTTCCAAAAGGAAAAAAAGCAAACAAAATGTGTTTTCTTAATCAGAGTACTTCCTTATATAGTAAGTAGCGTTACCGAGCTCTTACGTCTGAAAACAAGTAGACACACACATTCATTATACTTCATTTTCATTAATAGTCGTTGACTGGTAAACTTGCTATGTAGTTGCAGATATAACCACAGTTCACATAAGATAATATACTGCGCATGGTTTCCAAAGTCCGTTGTCCAGATAATGAATTTCAGAAACCCTTTGTAAAAACAAAATATGAGCTGATGCTTAAGAGAGTTTAAAAGCTTCAGTGACCCACTGTCCGATTTTAAAATTAATTTATACAGTCGACGCCGCTTATAACGATCGCCAAGGGGCAGCCAAATGTGGTCGTAATAGCCGGCGACGGTCGTTATATCCAACATACCACAAAAACGATCGATAAGAAAAAACAAAAGTACATACATAGTATACGATTTTATATTTAAGGACAGAATAATAAAGAACCTCAACCTAATTAAATTCATTCGCGAACACAGGACTTTGTTTTTTCGAACATGTTCAGGTTTGAGTATTCAGTTCCTAACTTTTTGTTTGCATTTTTCTGCATTGCGCCGGCCGTTATAAGTGGCGAAACCGAAGAGTTAGGGCGTGAAGGTCATCAGCCTTGCACTTCACCCTGACGGGATGAACTTTGGTACACTTTGGTGACTCTTTTTAAAGATGAGCAGAACGAGCAAAAACCAAAAGTGGGAAGATAATGGCGCAAAATTTTAAACAACCTATTGTTAAGGGCTTAACATTTTACTAGTTAGCAATTTCCTAAGTATGTTGCAATTTACTAACTATTACAAAATTTTAAACCTTTTGCTAACTAGTATTAATTATGTTGATTGAAACTCATCATGTACTTTATATAAGTATTCGATGTTTATATTTTTATCGTTTTAACTTCATTATTAAAAAAAAAAAAGAAAAAAGTTGGGTACCAAGAGTAAAATTCACATATAAATTCCACGATACTAAAAAGATAAAGTAGCCATTTGGTGATTTTAACTTTAGTAAAATGTTAGGGGATAGTACGATGCTAAACTCCTTTAAAATTAGCAAAACACAATTTTTAACCTAGTAACACTAGAAATGATTTAACATCGTACTAAATCGTCTAAAAGTTTGCGTCAATATCTTTAATACTGTGTCTACTAAGAATTTTTTTTTTTGTGGCCCAAAATCTCATTAGTTTTACTGAAATAATTAACTTTAATATTGGATGCACGCATTTATGCATATAAGAACAACCTCTAATGAGTATTTTATTTAGCATAAGTAAAAGTTTAGGCCTAATTTATTCAGTCAAAGTTGAACATAACCTTGGGATTTCTAGATTCAACTTCAGAAATAGTTTTTATTCACTCAAAGTTGACGTTTCCAACTTTTTATTTTCAACTCTAGTAGAGTTAGAGCCAATTTATTCACTATTGTTCAACTTGATGAAAACTCTAAAGTTGGCCAACTTACAAGTTGACTTCAAATCCGTAGTTGAACTTACTTACTTACTTAAGTCCTCGGACCTATAACGTCCGTGATGTTTCCCTTACGGGACATAGGGCCTCCACTACACCTACGCGCCATCGTGTACGATTTCTTGAAATATATTTCAGCTCTCTCCAACTTTTCCCCAGTCGTGCCGATTCCTGTTCGACCGTTCTTCGCCATGTACTTCTAGGCCGGCCCACTTGTCTTCCCTCCTGTGTGAGCGGGTTCCACTGCATTGCTTGAGATGCAATGCACCGATCGCCTTTTCGAAGCGTATGGCCAATCCACTGCCACTTTCTTCTTCGTATAATGGAGTCTATGGGCTCCTGACCCGTTCTCGCATGAAGTTCGGCATTGGAGATACGGTTGGGCCAGAAAATCCTCAAGATGTTTCGTAGACATCTATTTACGAAGGTTTGCAGCTTTCTAGTGACAGTGTCAGTGACTTTCCAAGTGCTGCAGCCGTAAAGCAGAACGGATTCAACATTGGAGCGGAACAGTCGTAGCTTGGTCTTTAAGCTAAAAGAGTTGTTTCTCCATATTTTGGACAGCATTCCGAACGCAGTCTTTGCTTTTCTGATTCGGCTGTTTCCGTCCAGTTCACTTCCGCCACCCGTAGAGACAATAATCCCAAGATATTGGAAATCCTCTACCATCTCTACCGGTTGTCCAGAAATATTTACTTGGATTGATGAGGACATTCCAAGGCTGATCCTTTTAGTTTTTGCCGAGTTGATCTTAAGCCCTACGATTTCTGCTTCTCTCTCCACCCTTGTTGTCATTTGATGGAGATCCATGATCCTATGAGAGAGTAAGCATACGTCGTCCGCGTAGTCCAGATGTTTGAGGTGAGATTGCAGAGTCCACTGAATTCCTCCATTTCCATTTGACAAAGCTGCGTGCAGTACGTCACTTATCACCACCAGGAACAGTATTGGTGACAGTATACAGCCTTGCCTAACTCCACTTTGGATTTCAAACTCCTCCGACAGCCTACCTTTGTGCAAAACGTGACACTTGGATGTATCATATATAGCCTTGATAATAGCAATCAATTTATCTGGGATGCCCCTCCTGCGCAAAGCAAGCCAAATAAATTCTCTATTGACACTGTCGAACGCCTTTTCAAAATCGATGAACAGCAGGTGAAGTGGTGATCGATATTCAACGCACTGTTCGATGATGATTCGCAAGGTGTTGATGTGATCCACACAGGAAGATCCAGTGCGGAAACCTGCTTGTTCAGCGTCGAGTGCGTCTTCGAGGTGGTCTTTAATTCGGTCCAATACTATCCTTGCTATTATCTTGGCTACTGCAGGCAGAACGCATATTCCTCTCTAGTTTTCGCACTGTGTGAGATCTCCTTTCTTTGGGAGCTTGACAATCATTCCTTTTTTCCACTCTTCAGGAAAGCTCTCTGTTTCCCAAGTTCTCTTAATAAGTGGGTGCAGTAGCTCGCTCGATGTTGTTGGGGCTGCTCCTAAGAACTCTGCAGGAATACCGTCAAGTCCAACCGCTTTGTTGTTCTTCAGTGCTTTGATGGCGGTGATAATTTCTTCTTTACTAGGGGGTACGGTGCGTATTCGGGAAATTGTTACTTCGGGTAGCTCAGTGGGAATAGGGTTCACTTCACTGGCGAAAACGCGGTTTAAAACCCTAGAAAAGTCCACCTTATGAGCTGGTCCTCATCCGAAATTAGCAGGGATCCGTTTGTGTCTTTAACCAGGTGTTGTTTAGAGCTCTGGACACCAGGGAGCTCTTTGGTAATTCTATAGACGCTCCTACTGTCACACCTACTAGCGGCTTCTTCTGCTTCTGTAGCCAATGCGTTGATGTAGTTACGCTTACCATTATCACGTCACACACTACGGTGAACTTCCCTCATCTTCATGCGGTACGTAGACTCAAGCTCGTTTCTCCCTGCTGCTGGGGTAGCTGCGATGAGAGCTTTAAGGTGTTTCCTTTCTTCGATCCTTGCCCAAGTTTCGTCGGAAAGCCAAGCACTATTTCTCCCTTGCGCCCGGCCGACTATACTTTCAGCACCGGATATGAACACATTTTTCACAGCACACCAATGATTTTCGATGGAAGTGGTTTCCGTGCTGCTGATTGCGTTCAATCCTTGTGAAAGGTGGTCCCCTAGTTGTTGGCGCACTGCGGGATCCTTTAGTCTATCTGTATTAAACTTGGGCATTCGAGTGTTTCCTTGGGATCTCCGAACTGCAGCTGTACGCAATCTTACGGTAGCAAATATCAGATGGTGGTCCCGGGCCATTCCCATGTCAGCACCTCTCCTGTTACGGACGTCCTGGAGACTGCTTCTAAGACGCCGGCTGATCGCGAAGTGGTCAATTTGGTTGGAAGTTGCTTGTCTGTCAGTCGACACCCAACTGACTTTGTGGCACGTCTTATGCTCGAACATGGTCCCTCCAATAACAAGGCCGTTGGCGTTGCAGAAATCGACAAATCGTTCGCCATTGGCGTTTCGGTTACCAACACCATGTTTTCCCATGACATGCCTTAGACCAGTGTTGTCATTGCCAACCTTGGCATTTAAGTCGTAGTATTTGAACTGCAAGTTGAATAATGCTTTTATTCACTTCTTCGAATCTGAACTCCAGAGTTGAAATTCAAAAGTTGACCAACCTGCAGTTTCTAAAATATCCTTGGTATATTTTTGACACATGACGCACAAGGCGTCATTTTCAACTTTTGTTTTGCATTAGAATTAATTTTGCATTTTGAATAATTTTTCCGAATAATTGCAATAGATTTTTCATTCCATGTGAAACTCGGAATCAAAAAAAAAAACAAAGCTAAATTGAAAGCTATACAAAACGGATTAGGTACAACTTTTATTTTTAAAGAAAATAATATACATATGTCTAGCAATAAGAGGTGAGTTTTCACACACTATAATTTGTTCCTATAACTATTTTGTTTTCCTAAAATGAAATATATATAAAGGAAGAAACACAAATTTTCACAGAGAAGAATAATGTAGGGTCAAACAGGAAATGCCAAACAAAGATCAACAACTCCATGAAAAGTGAGAACTGTTGTTGTGAAATGGAGTCATGAATGGATCGATGTTCATGAGTATGTTTTTAAACTTGTCCGGCGAAATCGTCGCCCACTACTTAAACATCACAAAGCCAGAAAATCATTCCATATATAACATGGAACACAATTCATTGAAATTGTACACTTGTTCTATATTTTTTGGTGGGGGAAAGGCACCATTTTTATAAACAAATTTCAAAAATATGAAACAAAAAAAATACTCATGCGGTCCTCCATCTTAGTACTAACTCACCCGACGATGCTTGATTTCGGTGATCGGTCGAGAACTGAATAGCATGAATGAATAGACAAAAATGAGGAAAAATCCCAAGTTTGCTCGCTAACTTCTTCTATTTCGGGAAGTTGAGAAAATCCAAAGTTGATCAACTCTAGAGTTGAAAATAAAAAATTGAAAACGTCAACTTTGAGTGAATAAAAATTATTCTCAAGTTGACTGTAAAAATCCCAGAGTTATGTTCAACTTCGACTGAATAAATTAGGCCTTAATGAACATTCGATTTTCTCAACTCCCCGAAATAGTAGAACTTAGCGAGAAAACTTGGTATTTTTCTTCATTTCTGTTTATTTATTCAAGCTATACACGATGAAAATATCGGTTCTCGGGCGATCACCGAAATCAAGCATCGTCGGGTAGGGTACGGTTAGAACTTAGCTGGGGAAAGGGGAACCGCATTGGAACACCGCGTGTTGCTGGCATTTGTTTCATATTTTCATTTGTTTTCTAATTGATTTTTTTTTTTTTTTAAATGATCCCTTTCCCCCACAAAAAAAAACAAGAGCAGGTGCCCATTTCAATAAACAGATCACTTCAGCATTGTGATCCATGTTACTTACTTACTTAGATCCTTGACCCCTCTAAGGGGCACAGGGCGTCATTTACCGCTACACGCCATCTCGTTCGGTTTCTGGAAATGTATTTTAGCTCTCCCCAACTTTTACCGAGCTTTTGTGATTCCTTGTCGACTGTTCTGCGCCAAGATTTTCTCTGGCCTCCAGGTCTTCTGCCATCTTGGATGAGTGGATCCCACTCCATTGCATGTCTTGCAATAGAGTCTGCACCACGACGTAGGGTGTGACCAATCCACTGCCACTTTCTTTTCCTAATCACGATGTCAATAGGACTTTGGCCCGTTCTCCGAAGGAGTTCTTGGTTGGAGATGGTGTTCGGCCAAAAAATCCTTAGGATGTTTCGGAGACATCTATTTTCGAAAGTTTGTAGCTTCCTTGTGACAGAGGCGGTCACTTTCCATGTACTACACCCATATAGTAGTACTGACTCTACGTTCGACCGGAACAGTCGCAGCTTGGTCTTCGTACTGTAGACGTTGCTCCTCCAAACTTTAGACAGCATGCCGAAAGCAGCTTTAGCTTTGCCGATTCGGCAGTTAACATCTTCGTCCGTACCACCGCCGTCTTTTGAGACAACACTACCAAGGTACAGGAAGTTGTCCACCGCTTCAACCTGCTGTCCCGCAACGACAACTTGAGAAGAAGATTCAGAAATGTTGAGGATTTTTGTTTTCCCGGTGTTGATCCTCAAACCGACTTTGTTTGCCTCGCATTCCAGATTAGTCACCATATGGTGAAGATCCATAATGTTGTGCGAGAGCAAACAAATATCGTCAGCGTAATCAAGATGTTGCAGGAACGAAAACATCGTCCATCGAATTCCACGCGCTTGCTCGGCTAGAGCTGCATGAAGGACATCCCCTATAACCACCAGGAAAAGTAGCGGAGATAGCAAACATCCTTGACGAACTCCGCTATGGATATCGAAGTCCTCTGATACCTTTCCGTTGTGTAAGACTTGACACGATGCACCCTCGTAGGTAGCCTTTATAACGGCGATAATCTTCTCGGGTACTCCTCTCCTACGTAAAGCTGACCAAATGAAATTTCGATTCAAACTATCGAAAGCCTTTTCGAAGTCGATGAAGAGCAAATGAAGAGGGGAACGGAACTCCACGCATTGTTCTATTATGATCCTCAAGGTGTTGATGTGATCAATGCAGGATGAGCCTGCACGAAATCCCATTTGCTCTTTGTCGAGAGTAGAATCGAGATGTTCTTTGATTCGTTCCAAGATTATTTTCGCCATTATCTTTGCCACCGCGGGGAGGACACAGATCCCTCTCCAGTTTCCGCAATCCGTAAGATTTCCCTTTTTTGGCAGTTTGACGATCATCCCTTTTTTCCATTCAATGGGGAAACTTTCGTTCTCCCATGCCTGTGCTATTAAGGGGTGTAGCAACTTCGCTGATGTTTGTGGATCTGCTTGGTAGAGCTCAGCGGGAATTCCGTCCAAACCTACCGCTTTGTTGTTCTTGAGGGATTTGATTGCTGATGTTATCTCGGCTAAACTGGGAGGGCAGGTGCGAATACGGGAACTTGTTTCTACGAATAGCTCATTTGGGTTAGGGGCTGGAACACCTCCGCTATCGCCTATGTGGTTGAGCGCGCTAGCAAAATGTTCCTTCCATCTCCTGAGCTGATCCTCATCCGTAACTAGCAGGGTGCCGTCTACATCCTTGACGAGGTGTTGTTTCCGGGAGTTGTTGTTTCCAACCAATTCCTTGGTTATCTTGTAGACGGTACCACTGTCGCACCTTGATGCTGCTTCCTCTGCCTGTTCTGCGAGAACATTTACGCGCCTCCTTTTGTCACGTCTGACACTACGCTGCACTTCTTTCCTTTTCCTACGGTACTGAGACTCGATGTTAAATCTCTCACCTACTGGGGCAGCCGCAAGTTGGGATCTAATCGCGTTCCTTTCTTCAATCTTGCTCCATGTATCTGCAGAAAGCCATGTGCTTTGGCTTCTCTGCCTTATACCCACAGACTCAGTTGCGGCAGTTGCAAAGGCCTTTTTCACATTGCTCCAGTGTTGGTCTGCATTTTCTGGCGTGGCAATGCTGATGACTTCTGCTTCTGCGGCGAGGCGGTCCTTATATCTTTGGCGCACTGTAGGATCCCGTAATCTGTCGGTATTGTACCTGGGTGTACGCAGGAAGTTTTGCCGATTTCCATCCACTGAAGCAATTCGAAGACGAACGTAGGCAAGCATAAGATGGTGATCGCGAGCTAACCCTACATCAGCACCGCGTCTGTTTCGGACGTCGAGAAGACAATTTTTAAAGCGCTTGCTAATAGCAAAGTGATCGATTAAGTTCGCTGTACATTGACGATCTGTGGATAACCAACTTATCTTGTGCGAGATCCTATGCTCGAACAGAGTACCTCCAATGACTAGCTGATTTGCGTTACAGAAGTCAACAAACCGCTCTCCATTGTCGTTCCGTTCCCCGATACCGTGGTTACCCAGAACGTGCTTCAACGCTGTGTTGTCCTGGCCAACCTTAGCATTAAGATCTCCCATTACGATAGTGATGTCTCCATTCGGCGAGCTTCTGAAAACCGCGCTAAGTTGGCTGTAAAATTCGTCCTTCTCGGCATCCGACGCTTCCTCAGTTGGGGCATAGCACTGGATGATGGTGATTTTTCTTAATTTACTCTGGAACCTGGCTGTCAATATCCTGTCGTTGATGGGTTTCCAGGTTATAAGACTTTGCCGCGCCTTTGGAGTCAACATTAAACCTACGCCGGAACATCGGGAGCTTCCAACTGGTTTTCCGGAGTAAATAAAGAAAGTGCTTTTCGAAGGTGAATCCACCTGCCCTGCGCTCAACCATCTCACTTCACTCAGACCCAAGATGTCTAGGTTGTACCGTAGGAATTCTTTCTCAAGTTGGAGGAATCTGGCGTTGTTAGGGCCTTCTTCGCGGTTGTCGAGAAGAGTTTTAACATTCCAGAATCCAATCTTTGTCCTTGTTCGATAGCCAAAAGTCGTCATCGTTTGATCATTCCTTATCCGAGGCTGTAGTTGCCGATTCGAAGCGGTTAATTTCTTTACATGTGGTAGGTTGCCAACCCGTCACACGACCCCCAGACCCGGAGGGCCGGATCCTTGTGTAGCCTTAGGACAGCAGGCCGGATAATCCGATACCAGTAGCCCACTACGGGGATATGAGTGCTGCCGTTGACCCTTGAAGGGTTCATCCGCCACCATCTCTTTTTCAGCACCCTGGCTAGTACTGAAATTCCTTACCGACCTCAGCTCTAAATATTTCAGAGTAGCTCACGTAAGGTCTCTGTAGTCCATACTGTTGGTGACACCGTTGATTCTGATGAATTCATCCGCCGCACACCTTCCTTCTGATGGGCTCGTCTAGGACTTCAGCCGACTTATACAGCCAGTCATTTCCGACAGAGTAATTATAGTGTTGCTATTTTTGTCTCTTGTTCAACACTCGCGCTTATTTGTTTGGCAAGTCAAGTCCGGATGGACGAGACCAGTACCCGATGGTTACCACTTGGAGGTAAAATAAGCACAATTGATGTGTAGTATTCGTTACATCACTGGACATCGCCGTGTTGACGCCACTCAGTGACTACCCGCGTCCTACAACATCCAACCATCAAAGTGATCCATGTTATACCTATACGGAACGATTTGCTTGTCTTGTCATGGGTAGCGATTTCGCCGGACAAGTAAAAAAAAATACTCATGAACATGGATCCATTCATGACTTCATTCCACAGTAACAGTTCTTACGTTTCATGGAGTTGTTGTTCCTTATCAATCACCTTTGCTTTATTTCTTGGTACAAGCTCGGGGTTTGCCTTTTCCTGTTTGACCCTGCATTATTCTTCTTTGTGGAAAATTTGCATTTCTTTCTTCATAATTTCATTTAAGGAAAACAAAATAATAGAAACAAATTACCTACCCATATAGACTTATTAATTAGTGTGTGAAAAGGAAAACTTACCTCTTATTGTAAGATGTGATGTACTTATACATATTTATTTTAAAAATAAAAATTGTAATCTTTTGATTCCGCGCTTCACATGGAATAAAAACTGTATTCCAAGGTTGGTCAACTTTTGAATTTCAACTGTGGAGTTCAGATTTCGAGAAGTGAATAAAAGCATTTTTCAACTTTCAGTTCAACTACGGATTTGAAGTCAACTTGTAAGTTGGCCAACTTTGCAGTTTTCAGCAAGCAATAGTGAATAAATTCGGCCTTAGTTGACTTGTTTTATTGAATTTACCTATACAAGGGTAGGTCTCAATTTCAAGTTGGTTAAGTTCGAAAACAGTATTTCATGTCTCTTAAAGCTAAAGCTGTAAATAAATATATACCTACTTATGTGAAAAGCGGACAAACGATTTTAACTCACCGATTTCAGCGAATTAACTAAGGTTCAGCCACGGTTCAAGTATGGGTTTGTATTATCACTTGAACCCTGTTTTAGCCTCAGATAATCCGCTTAAATTGCTGAGTTGAAACCTTAAACCGTTGTTGAACCACGTTTGTACAATTGGTCTTTTATAATAAACTTCAAATGGAATAACGGAATCGACAATAAAGATAGTATTCAGACTTCATTTTGAAAAACATGCTTTAATCAACATCTCAAGAACGGCGCATCGTACACAATATTTGTAACTATTTTTTTTAATAGAAAAAACAAATGCGTTCTTTTTTACATATAAGAAAAACATTTCGTTCGCAATAGTCCCAATTATAAACAATAACCTACCTACAATCTACCTATTTATATTCAGAATCTTATAAAAAAAACCCTCCTTACAAATAACTTGAAGAAAATAACACTAATTTGTTCCAAAAGAGAGAGCAGAAAATAAAGCTATTTCTCTTCTACTTCATGATATTTGCAATTAATAGGAGTGCTTAGGTACAAATTAGAGTAATCCGTATTCTTAATTTATTTTCATCGGGCAAATGACTAGGAATATATACACGCATTCATATGGATTTTTTGCCAGTTTTTTTTTTTATTTCTCCCTCAATTTTCTTTTTTTTTATTCCCGCAGTTGTCTAGTCTATACTGAACTGATATACAACTGAAGAAAGTGAATGCGAAGTTATGCTGGGAAAAGGTACCTACCTTACGACATGTCGTCGACACAAAGACATTTAGAGGATACTTGAGAGGATTATAATTTTGGCGTGACTTTATTGATATGTATACCAATTACAAACTTTGAAATTTAATTTAAAGGTAAGTTTGATCTTAAGGACTTCTTGATTGGTTGCTCCTATATCATAGAATATTAAATTAATTAAAGGACGTTCAATGTAAAGAATGATGATAGAAAAAAAAAAAACAATAATCGTCTCTACTGTGCTAAATAGCATTTTCGTTTGGTAATCTGAAGAAGTGTCCGAAACTCTTCTAACCGGAATGCTAAATGAACAAGTAAAAAAAAATTCTTAAGTTTATGTTTCGTCGTAGGTATTTGTGAAAAATTAAATGTAGATGTAGAATTCAAGTTGTTTTTCATTATTTGTGAACATCGAACAGTAATTGGAAGATTTATATCATATTTTCTAAGAAAATATTCAGCCCTATCAGGAGTTACACCTGATATATCGTTGTTCCCTGCATTTTAAAAAGCTATCAGGAGTTTCGCCCGAATAAGATTTCACTTCGAACTGATAGTTCGAAAAATAGGTATGTTCAGTAAACAGCCCTCAATAAATTTCCCCATCTTTGTTGTAAGAGAAAGATGACATTTGTGCAGTTTATGAGTGTTAATTGCCGCGTAAGAAATTCGATTCTTAAAACACTTTTATAGCAATATTCGCTTTTGCTAAAGATTCAATATGAGAAAAGCTGAGGATTCGAAAAATCTTACCGTTTAGCCCCAAACACATACATACTATCTTACTGAGTATTAACACGTAGTAAAGAAGAAAATCATGTAGGTATAGCATGGTGTCCGCTAAACTGGAAAGTCAGGGAACAAAATTTGGTCAGGGAAAGTCAGGGAATTCGGGAAGCGGTCAGGGAAAATTTTGTCCATATCAATTTTTAAAAATTCACTGAACTCCTTTTTCATTTTCTCTCATAAGAAACTTTTTTCTGATCGAACATTTCGTTTTGATTACATCTCTGTTTAAAATTATTCATTTCGTATCTTTTGCCTTACCTGTGAATATGTCAAAAAAAAAAAAAAATGAGTGAAACGCTACTAACTGCACTTTGTGTTATTTCGTATAGAAACCTATAGGAAACCTATGTAGAGCTATCCAGATAGGTTCGTGTTGTTGGAATCCCGTGTGAAAAACAGCTGCTGACAAAACAGCTTTTGCTGTTGGATAGCTATCCATGCTAGCTGAAATATTTTGGAAGATAAATGTACGCTTCTATCCCAAGCGAAATGTCAAAAAGAACCAATCCGTTCGAAAACCTATATGATCGAATTACAATGCGACGAAAAAAAAAATAGTTATTTCAGCTCCCGTGTTTAGGAAAACTACACCATGGAATAAGAATTTTGTGGACTCAAATTAAAGATAATTACTTACTGCTCCATTTGAGTCCGGAACATTCTAATTCCATGGTGTAGTTTTCCTAAACACGGAAGCTTAAATAACTTTTTTTTTTTTATAAATAAGGGGAACAGTTTATAATATTTAAATTATAATTACATAATATTTAAATAATAAAAGTAATTTCAGTTTGATTTTTTCATTATTTTGAACGCACACTGCTCAGCAAGAAAAAAAAGAATACATAATTTAACGCTACAAAAAAACTCGTCGTCAAGAAACTCGTCGCATTGTGAATTGGGAAACGATTTTATAACTTGAAAAAAATTACAGCAAATAAAGTCACGCTCTCGTCGCGTTTACTCGTTCCATTGTGAATCGACCTTTAGATAGGCTATCGCATAGGTTTCCGATCGCGGCCAATAAGAGGCAAGAGGCCCTGTTAAAGGACAATGGGCAAAGATGTATGGAGCGTGGGTCCAGCACCAATAAGAACGGCCTTCATATCGTATATAGGTACATGTTAATGCATTCATTATCCGTAAACCGTTTGTCCAAATTCGCTGTGTGTTATTTAATTTTGAATAAAATGAGTTTTAGGGTCACAATTATTTTTTTCCATAGTTTTTTTTTGGAATTAAGTTCTTTGAACGCATGAAACACTACCTGAAATTTTTCAGATTTTTAAAATTATGTTTACGGCAAGCATCAATTTTATGCAAAGAGCATTTTTTGGAGTATTTAATTTGTAAAAAATACAAATATTGGCTTTTGAATAAAAGATTTTATGTCAAAATCATCTCTGGAAAACAACAAACAAACATCAATTTGTATCCCATTTAAAGTAGTAAAAATGGGTATTATGTTCAAGGTTTTAAATTGCAATTCGTAAAAATTGGACAAAACAACCCACAAAACCACCCACAAACCACCCTTATATGTTATTAGGGGTTTAATTTTTTTTTTAACTTATTCCTTATTTAGTAACGAAGAAAATGGTTGTACATTTTTTACGAAATGATTCCTAAATAGATCAAACAAAAAAATATTAACAAAAAATAGAATATGTTTTTTTCTTTTTTATGGTACTAAAATATTTTTATCTCAGTCAGTTTTTTACCGACTTTGAGTGTCTTTGTGGTTTTTCAAAGAAGAATAACATTTCAGAAAAAGAACATTTTTCGCTCAAGCTACAAAACCAAGTACAAGCTTAACAGTTTATCTAAAATAACGATAATGAAAACGAAGATTTATGGTTTTTTTGTCTACTCGTTCAAAAACGACGACCTGGCTTTGATTTTGGACTATTAAGTGATTTTTGTGTAAAACAAGGGCCTGGATTTGTGATTTTTGTATATGATAAAAAAGAGACTAACTTAAAAGTAACTTAAAATAGGTAAGAAACTGACTGAGTTAAAAATCTATTAGTAGGTACCAAACGAACAAAATATTTAATTTTTTGTTTATAATTTTTTTTTTAATATTTTGTGCCCGTCAGCCCGTTAAAAATGTAATACTAATTTATTCGTTACTAAATAATGAATAAGCTAAAAATATTTCAACCCCTTATAATAATATTCAAATTATAATGGTGGTTTTGAGGGACGTTTTGTAAGTTGTTTTGTTTTACTTTTACGAATTGCAAAAGATTAAAAACAAATCCTATTTTTATTCTGATAAATGAGATACAAATTGATATTTTTTGATTTTTGCCAGAGATGGTATTGACACCAAAAATATTATTTAAAAACTAATATTTGTTTTTTTTTTTACAAATTAAATGCCCCAAAAACTGCTTTTTGCATAAAATTGATGCTTGCGGCTTCTAAACATAACTTTAAAAATTCAGGTATTCTATCATGGGCTCAAAGAACTTAATTCCAAAAATGGCTTAAATCGAGCGAAAAATACTAAGGAAAAAAGGATTTGAACTTTTGTCACACAGCGAATTTGGACAAACGGTTAACGGATAAGGAATTCATAAATAAATACCTATATATGATATGAAGGCCGTTCTTATTGGTCTTGGGCCCAAATTGTCAATTGTCCTTTGACTGTGAGGTTCAACCAACGTGTTCAAGTTGCAAGTACGATTATTTCTTTTTACTTATTTCTTTATACTGTTTCTGCATACCTGAATTACATTTTGATTTATTTAAAAAAAATAATATCGCAAAGATATATACATATGATTTAAAAGCATTTTATTTAAATGGTCATTCATTACTATGAACAACATTGCATAGGTAAAGTCGTCCCTTTTGTTAAGCAAAACAATTTTTTTCATAATGTTATTATTTTTCATTTTAAATGCAATCCGTTATGTATACCTTCAGATAGATCTTTGAAAAATACAAGGTGAGTTCTTTTTGCCTAAGGTTTAATTAACTCCATTCAAATACGTACATTTTCTACCACTTTGTGCAATATTTGTGCAATATTAATACGTACCTACTCATGAAAAAAAAGTTTCGATTTTTTGGTCAGGGATAATTTTGAAATTGGTCAGGGAAAGTCAGGGAAATTTATTTTGAAAAATAGTGGACACCATGTATAGCTCTTCACACATGATCTTACCATCATATGCAACATGACATTCCTTCTTACAAGATTTGACCATTAACTGTGTTTTCACATGAAGGTACATTTTTAAGATTGGTTCTAAAACTTTACCACATTCTTTCACACTTGAGGGTTGGAGTAATCGTGAGACTCATTTCGTATAGTAGTTAGTAGTGTGGAAGTTAATTACATATAAATATTATTTTTTTTTCACACGATTTGGTAAGGAATTCACACTTTCTCCCTTTCAATTTGATACGAAGTACAAAGAGTACAATAATAACTTAATAGTCTAGTTCGTTACCGATCTTCCAACCTCTCCCCCTTTGATACGTAGTCTATCGAAATAAGGTATGGAGAAAAATGGAGGCCGAACAAGACAGCATACTTAAAGGCGCTTATAAAAATGCTGATGCTCCAAATGCATTTGATAAACAAATAACACATCTCGACCTGTGACGTCAGTGGTCTTAAGCGGTGGAGTGATTAGTGCACACGACTGCTAAGACTGAGCAAATCTGATATGCGTGGGTTCGAATCCTATGGTGTGCATAAAAAGTTTTTCAAATAAAATTGGATTAAAGCTCAGCACCACAAAAAGGAGACCGATGAGTGCAAAAGTGGCAAAGCACGAAATAGCTAATATCTCCTGCCAACCAATTGGTGGTTGGCCTTTAAGTTGTTGTTCAAAAATTCAATGAATTTGATATCATGATTATTTAGGTTAGGTGAAAAAGTGTGCAATAAGTTTAAGACAAGCAAATTTTTCATGTAAACGGCTCATAATAATTTTATAAATATTTTTATTTTTCGAGATAAGTAGAACTTTGACCACGTTGATCAACTATTATAAATTTATTAATTTTTCTCCTTTGGCTGTTTTTGTGAAGATTTTCAACGGGAGTCGTTAGAAACTATCTTTAATAGAGACTTTCTACAGCACAGCGCAAACCTACTTGAGAAGTGTGATTAGAAACGGCATTGAACGTCTGTGTAAGGCACAACAAAAAAAGATACAAATCGTTTATTCAAAATGTAGTTATACCTAAGTATAAACATGTGTATGTATGTACGTATATACGAAATGCCTGTACGTTTTTTGCCTTGAAATTAGGATTTATCTCTGCAGATGAACACTTTTAACGGGCTTCATACTGCTACGTTTGTGCTTATGTATGAAAGTGTTTTTTTTTTTTTTTTTTGTTTATTTCTTGATAGTCCCATATCGTCTCACTCGCTATAGGCTTAAGTGCTTGGTTCTTTTTTTCAGAAAAGATAATACGGTTTCAGATAAATGCGTTAAAATGAATTTACCTAAATTCTAAATTTTGTTGTTTTGTTTTGCAAATAATTTGTTTCATTTTTAACAATATTCTCGAACTAAGCACTTTAACTAACTTAAGATCTCACATCGGAATGATAACTAATATAAAAATACTATCTGATTCTCTTTTGAAGTTAAGCACTGCCTATGCAATAACTTTAATGCTAAGGAGCACGCATTACTACCCAAAACAAACCATTGGTGTTATCTGAATAACGATGGTAGGTATATACTTAAATGTTTCTCAGCCTTTAAGCATTTTTTTTATTTGGAAAAATACCGCATTTACTATCATTGTTGTAATGAAATTTGTTGTGAGATTTTTTTAACTCATGCTCTTTGACGCCACTTTGATGTGGCAGGAAATACCCCGTCTTATTGTTCTTACAATTTTGCAGCGAAATTTAACCCTGCAAATGGTAAAAAGTTTTTTTTTTTCAGGGCTACTGACTCTTGCGAGGAATTGACAAATCCTCCAAGAGTATCACTTGTCACGAATAAGTGCTTCTCGTCTAGCCGTTCCGATTTGGCATAAAATTGTAGGTCCCTTCTATTCCTGTCGAAAGGCGCACACAGGAATGGTTGCGAGTTGTTAGTCACTAGGCCCTGGTTCTTCACGAGCCGTTGCGCCACCCAATTTTTATTTATTTATTTTTATACAGTAGCTTTACTAGGTTATTACAGTGATAACTTTTGATTGTTTTTTCTAGACTTAGATTTTAAGTCTCTAAAATTTTGAATAAATGATTTTATAACAGCTACGAGCTCTAGTAGGTAGGTATAAATGCATATAACTGCATAACAAATATTTAATGGCATGTTGAGAAAAATTGATGTATAAGTACCTAAATCCGAATAAAAGTTTGTTTGGTTAGTTTTATTTTTTTCTGTAGTCTTGATTTTGGGCGATAAAAAAATAATTTTTTTTATCAAAGCACCTGTTTTTATGGAAATTTTAGACATTGTTCAACAAAAAAAAATATCCAGTAGAACATTGCTGCTATAGTCAATTCCGAGCATCCTGCCATGTTTGTAACTAAAGGGTGATTTTTAAAGAGCTTGAGAACTTTTTAAAAAAAAAAAACGCATAAAATTTGCAAAATCTCATCGATTCTTTATTTGAAACGTTAGATTGGTTCATGACATTTACTTTTTGAAGATAATTTCATTTAAATGTTGACCGCGGCTGCGTCTTAGGTGGTCCATTCGGAAAGTCCAATTTTGGGTAACTTTTTCGAGCATTTCGGCCGGAATAGCCCGAATTTCTTCGGAAATGTTGTCTTCCAAAGCTGGAATAGTTGCTGGCTTATTTGTGTAGACTTTAGACTTGACGTAGCCCCACAAAAAATAGTCTAAAGGCGTCAAATCGCATGATCTTGGTGGCCAACTTACCGGTCCATTCCTTGAGATGAATTGTTCTCCGAAGTTTTCCCTCAAAATGGCCATAGAATCGCGAGCTGTGTGGCATGTAGCGCCATCTTGTTGAAACCACATGTCAACCAAGTTCAGTTCTTCCATTTTTGGCAACAAAAAGTTTGTTAGCATTGAACGATAGCGATCGCCATTCACCGTAACGTTGCGTCCAACAGCATCTTTGAAAAAATACGGTCCAATGATTCCACCAGCGTACAAACCACACCAAACAGTGCATTTTTCGGGATGCATGGGCAGTTCTTGAACGGCTTCTGGTTGCTCTTCACTCCAAATGCGGCAATTTTGTTTATTTACGTAGCCATTCAACCAGAAATGAGCCTCATCGCTGAACAAAATTTGTCGATAAAAAAGCGGATTTTCTGCCAACTTTTCTAGGGCCCATTCACTGAAAATTCGACGTTGTGGCAGATCGTTCGGCTTCAGTTCTTGCACGAGCTGTATTTTATACGGTTTTACACCAAGATCTTTGCGTAAAATCTTCCATGTGGTCGAATAACACAAACCCAATTGCTGCGAACGGCGACGAATCGACATTTCACGGTCTTCAGCAACACTCTCAGAAACAGACGCAATATTCTCTTCTGTACGCACTGTACGCATTCGTGTGGTTGGTTTAATGTCCAATAAAGTAAACTGAGTGCGAAACTTGGTCACAATCGCATTAATTGTTTGCTCACTTGGTCGATTATGTAGACCATAAATCGGACGTAAAGCGCGAAACACATTTCGAACCGAACACTGATTTTGGTAATAAAATTCAATGATTTGCAAGCGTTGCTCGTTAGTAAGTCTATTCATGATGAAATGTCAAAGCATACTGAGCATCTTTCTCTTTGACACCATGTCTGAAATCCCGCGTGATCTGTCAAATACTAATGCATGAAAATCCTAACCTCAAAAAAATCACCCGTTACAAAAGAAGTTTATCCATACCTATGATTATTTTAAACGTACGAGCCTTTATAAAAAACTTTTTTTTTTCGAAACGTGTGACTATAGTAAAAAGTACTACGAACTGTTTTTGTCTATGGTTACCAGATTCTAGTGGTCCAATATTTAACTAAGAAACCTTGTATGCCTGTGGCCAAACCTACATATATGGGAAATTCAAATACATATAAAGAAAATCTATGCATATTAAAAGTATGAAACCTAATATGTACCTATACAGTATTAATTATCTGGTTAGCTACTTATATATGTATGTATATTTGCATGATATAGCTTTAAATAAATATGTATGTATATGTGTTTATTATTTAAATACTTATAATAATGTAGATATGTATATGTTGAGTTGAATTAACGATAAAATAATTAAATTTTGTTGTAAAACTCAGTATTCAAATCATGATATTATGTGATTATTTGTAAGACTTGTTTTCATTAAGTTAAACAGTAGGTAGGTAGGTATGTCTTCATTTTTGGTAAAGCTTAAGACATACCTCCAACTGCAAATAGGGTAGATTCCAGTACCCGGCCGCCTACCAAAAAATGGCTCGTAAATAGTGAAATAGTAGTGATACTTCTGCGGTTAGAGTTTTTAAAGGGTCTGTCATCTCCCTCCTACTAATTGCAACTTTGTTCGTTCCATTATACAAGTATACTAGCTCAGTTTTTACATCTGTAGTTGTGCGATCTCGCCGGCACACGATTTTATTAAGTTTTGTTGTCAAAAACGTTAGTTGGACATTGTTCCAAAATGTTTGGAAGTAAATGTCTTTTATGCATTTATATTTGTTTATTATGTTATATTTTAGTCAAATCTACTTTAAAAAGCGAAAAAAGAGTAATTTTTACGATTTTTTTAAGCGGGCCGGCAATAGGACACACAAAAAACCTCTGATAGGAAACGTTATTTTTTGTCTTTCTCCTTATTTCGGCTCCTTTAAAAACAAAAGAAAAAAATACCACAATTTAATTATATTTAATTATTTTATTATAAATTAGGTACTAACTTATTCACTCTACATTAAATTTAAATTTGCTATTAAAAATGGGAAATTAATCAAATTTCTATGAACATTTTAAACAATCCCTTTTTTAATGATGGGTTTAAATTTAATGGGGATTGAATAAATAAGGCATAAGGGCCAATTTTTCAATAGTCAGTTAAGCAGTCAGTAGGAACTTAATCCTCAGAAAGAGCAAAATTTTTTTAAGGCTTGGTCTTATTTCAGTAGGCTTGAACTGCACGAGAAACATGACCGTCCTTTAAATTTCTTTAGTAAAATAAAATAGTGACAGCTTAGTGTTCAGGTATGTTTCGAAAATAATTCTGAGCGCTCAGAAGTCAGAACACGCTTCGTTCAGAGGAGTTCAGAGCATTCTCGATATACTCGGACTCTGTTCAGAACTCATTTCTGAGCTAAAAAAGAAAAAGCCTATTTTCTGGATAAAATTGACCTAAAAGTCAAAAAGAAAAATGGTACAGGCTACCAACAGGATATCTGAAGACTCAAAAACGAAATCAAATTTGTTTAAACGCAATTACAAAGGCTGAAATTTCCTCTACAAATAAAAACCTAAACGAAGTTTCTATCATTACATTAACAGAGAAATTTCTGTTAACATGGCGAAGGGTACACCAAAGTAAGCCTTTTCTTAAATCCCCGATAAAAGATGTAACAATTAGAGATAGATCATTACTGTACAACGATGTTCTTAGAATAGACCCAAAAATCATTTCCTTATATATTTTAATTTTTTATTTTAATTTTTATTTTAATTTTATATATTAAAACTTCATATCACAACTTTTGATTTTAAATACCACTATGCAACGTGTTTCGGAGTACTACTCCATCCTTGGGCTATCGGGATATTAAGTTTTAATGTACCCATGTATATATAAAATAAAAATTAAAATTAGAAAAATAACTTGAATTTTGTATTTAATTTATTAATTTATTTTAAGATTGAACATTTATAATGAACACAACTCGGAGACAAGAAACTCATAAAATGTATTTTTTTATGTTTAACACTTGTTTTTCTTTTTTTGTTTGTTATAAGGACAAAAAAAATAAAATAGTTAAATTCATAAGTAGGTAGCCTTTTTACTGAGGGGGCTGAGTATGGGAAACACAAAGGCCGGAATCAGGATCCAAGGGGACGAAAACAGGAAAATGTGAGTTTTTTCAGAAAACCAATGAAATATATTGTTTTACGTTAAAATATTATTGTTTTAGGTTTGTATAACTCTTAAGAAATTTCTAATGAACTATTGGGTAAATAAAACAATATAAAAAAGTTAAAAATTCAAGGCTTAATCATAAGTTTTGTCGGAAAATTTCGTTAAGGGGCCGGCTACTGGTAACTCTACCCTACATATCAAAATCATGATTGAACATTTTATTGCAAGCTTCAAGCAATTTGTTTAGGTGTCTGCATTGAGCACAAAGCCAATTTGTATATGTTATCAATCACAAAAATAACTTTAACTTATGCCCACAATAAAATAACATTATACACTCCCTGTCACTTCTTTGAGGCCACTATTTTCATAAAAGTTTTTCGCGATAAATACCTGTAAGCAATATTTTTCCTGGAAATGTTTGATACGTGTGAGTAGGTACAGTCGACTCCGCTTAACTGAAACACCATAATTGCAGAACATTTTGTTTCAGTTAAGCGGAGTTTTCAGTTAAACGAACTTCGAATAACTTGTTTTAAATAAGCAAAGTTTTGTCAAAACAAATTAAATTTCATTTTTAGCCTGAAAATAAAAAAAAAATGTAGGTATGCTTTTTTGTATTGTGTCAGCCATACGTTTGTCGAAAATATATAAACAAAAAAAAACAAAAAAAAAAAAAAAAACAGGAGGGAATGACAAGAAATGAGATTTTGACATTTGAGACTTGAGTTCGAAATTCAAAGGGTTTGATTTAAAATTTGATGAAAATTGTCCTTTTTAGGCAAACGATTTGGTTTCAATTATCAGCAGTTTTCAACTAAGCGAAGTTCATTTATGCGAAGCAGTTTGTGTGAAAAATTCTTAAAAAGGCTCCGGAAAAAATTTCTTGTTTCAGATAACCGATGTTTTCAGTTAAGCGGAGTGCCGTTAAGCGGAGTTGACTGTATATATATTTTGCAATAAAAAAGGATTAAGTTAAAGAGTTAACTCGGAAAATTCATAGAAATTTCCCAAATTATGTGAATAGACTGCAAAAAATGGATATAAAAAGTTGCGTCACTTGATTGAGGCCATTACAAAAATTGCTTGGCAAAAGTTAACATCGCCGATTTTTTTTCAAACAAGAGTTTAAAATATTTAAGAAAGGATAGAAAACTATATTTTATATTAAATTTCAAGTTAAAATGGTCTCTGGAAACAAGTCGACAATAGCAGAAAGAGGATCAATAGATGCTTTAAAGGAACTGAGATTGTCAGGCCGAGAAAAAGCTAGGAGACCGAACAGAAGTAAGACCATTGTCAACAACTATCTAGCTGACACTGAAAACTGTGGAAAAAAATAAAAAGGACGCACAGCTCAAGCAACAACAATCCGATAAAAGCTACTCATTCAGCGGCTAGCTTCAAATTCCATACTATCAGAGCCTAAAAATAAGGTCAAAAAGTGGGGTATCAGCCAGTATTTTGACGGTTTTAAGGCTAATTAAAACCTGTGGTACATCAAGAGTGTGAAAATGACAAAGAAACCGGTTCTACGGCAGCTACATAAGGAACTATGGATGAATTTCGCCTGGGAGCATGTTGCCTGCAGAAACGCATGGATAAAGGTTGTCTTTTCAGGTGAAAAAAGTATAATCTTGACGGACCTGATGGTTACAACTTTTATTTTCACGATTAAAGAAAAGAAGAACTTATTTTGTCAAGACATCACAGCCGTACATCAGGTGTTATGGTGTGGGGAGCTAAAACCTATTATGGAACATTTGAATTGGAATTTATAACTACAACAATGTACGGAAATAGTTACAAATGCCTGCTCTAACGGGTGTTTTCAAAGATAAAGAATATTCTGGAACCTCTACCTTGGATATTCCAACAAGACAACGCCCCTATCCATACTTCCTGGGTAGCTAGTAGCTGGATTCAGTTGGAAAAGGTTGGACGTTACCATGGCCACCCTATTCATCGGACTCAAATATCATCGAAAACGTTTGGGCCTGGCTATCATGCAAAGTTTCTGATGCTGGTAGGCAGTTTCGAGATAAGGGCGTCTTGGTCGAAGCTAACTGCGATGCCTGGAGCCAGATTTCACTGGATTATTCCAAAAAACTGTATGATTTAATTCCAAACCATCGAATAAAGCTAATTTCAAAAAAATTGCGGTCATATTCATTATTAATTGACAAAAACATAATACATTAATGTTTAAAAACAAAAAAAAGTAAACATTTTTTAGTTTTGTTAATTTTTTTTATACGATTTTTCAAGTGGCCTCAATCAAGTGACGCATTTATGTATACCCATTTTTGCAGTCCACTCTTATAATTTGTGAAATTCCCATGGAATTTCCAAATTACCCCTTTAAATTTATACTTTTTTATTGCAAAATAAAAAAAAAATATATTTATATTTAAATTTCCAAGAAAAATATTTCCTACAGGTATTTATCGAGAAAAAACTGTTGTGAAAATAGTGGCCACAAACAAGTGACAGGGAGGTTTGTAAATATTTACGTTTGACACATAACAGTCCTTCAAAAAAATGCAACATACATAGTCGGCATTTTCTCTCTATACCTTTGCATGTTTATACCTGAGGCACTCATATGATAAAAATTGTTCTTCTTTTCATAAACAAACCCAGATATTTAGAACACATTTTCTCAACGGGCGTGCATTTCAAATGCAATCTGGTACAAATCTGTTATACAAATGAAGTTTACTTGTCATTGCAAATAAGTATAAATGACTAAATCGCTTCGTTTGTAAAGTATCTATGCATGGCATGTGCATCATCATAATGCACAGATTTTTGCTTGTTGGGTTGCTGATGTTAACAAAACAAATATCAATTAAATTTAGCTTATCGTTTTCGAACATGGTTCTTCAGCAACTAGATTCGCTCATATATTAGTTACGAGCTTAAAAGATCCAGGACATTTAGCTATTGCAATGTAAATGGGGGAGGATTGTTATCAATATTGTATAATAATTTTAATATTACGAGAGATTTGTTGTATTTGGAAATGGAAGATTCGTGTTTTTTGAGAGAGTGACTATCAACTCAGCAAAATGTTTACCACGCAAAACAATAACAAAACAAATTATTATAGAGAATTTGGTTTGTGTTTTCCGTATAAAACGTTTACTGAGTTGCTAGTCACTCTTTAAAAAAACACGGCTATTATGCATAAGTATATCTAAATATCGACACAAGCAAATGATTAACTTAATATGATTTTACGAATTAACTTAAATCCTGCCAGATCGTAATATTTTTTAATGATTTGTATCATCTATATATTGTCTCTCATTCCATAAAATAACTCAATTTTAATTATCAGCTGCCTACAAAGACAAAACATTCAATTTAAAAAGAATGTGCTCTCAAGTAGGAATAATTATTTTCAACATCATAGGCATACGCCTAATATTGCAAAAAAAAATTGCATAACCTTCCCACTGGCAGAACAGATAAACGGCAATCTTATTAGATCTTGAATAGATTATTTTTTTTTTTCTTTCTATTCTGAAAACAAAAGTATATCTATAACTAGGAACATTAATATTTCTGTGACGTAAGTGAATTAAAAGTAAATAAAAAACAAGATTTTCCTTACATTTTTGTAATTAAAAAAACATTGACCTAATTTTCTTGAAAGTGCACCTACGCTAAACAAAAATCAAATTAGGTTTTGCAGTAGCTTTGTACTTGCAGATCCCAATCTGGCATGTTTGTGAATTTTGTTTTGTTTTAAATGAAAAATTATTTACTATATAATGTAGATATAACAACAAAATAATAAAGACAAAAATTAATCCGTATCATCAATTCGATGGAAGGGCATGGCCTCATCCTGCATTGATTGCGCGCCCACTTATGTTAAATGTAACCTCTTTTTTCCGGCAAAAGCTTGGCTAGCATGCATTTCTCGCGTCTGTCGCCCAGCGGCAGCGTCGCGTCATTTCAATAACAATTGTCGGATTCACAAAGTTTTACTCTGTTTAATAATGTATTATAAATATATACCTATACATATATGTAAATAGCTCAATAAAAAATCCGCTGGGGATGAGAACATCACAGAATGAGATAGATCTGTTTCGATAGATAACTTCCGAAACCGATGTGTAATGCGATGTTCGCATTAGACATCTTGCGTGAAGAAAATATAAATAAAATATTTCTACAAAATACGAGTGGAAATAAAAACTCTAATAAGCGGAAAATAAAAGCTAAACAATGTTTTTTTTTCTGCAGATTATAATCGGAGACATTTCAGTTTCACAGTTGATTCGGTTGCAGTTAGATTGTCGAAGCGGGCATTAAAATGATAATATGACGGTATACGAGCACCTAAGAGTGTAAATTAAAATTATTCAAACAAATTTCAGTTTCTGACCTTACAAAAGCTGCGTGCGTATTTGCAATAAGAAAAAAAGTAAATATATTTCTATGATTTTGTTCTTGTGAAGTGTTTTTCTGAACATTGAATTTTGTTTATAATTTTCCAAAAATAAGTCAATGATTAAACATGGAATAAAATTTGTTATTTTGAAATATTTTGAAACACTATTGAAATTGGTTCGTCGGGTAAATAAATTTTATTGAAATGAAACGGTTGTAATGGATTTTTTTTTTTAACAAAACGACTCAGTGTTAGTGAGATAATTGCTGTCGGTCGGCTGATGCTAGATTTTCTATATTTTTCGTGATGAGTCTTATCATAGTTGTGTTCAAAGTAGGTTTTTGTGTGTCTGTATGACGCAAACAAATATTTTTTTTTTTTGATTAAGTGCATTAAAATATGTGATTTCATAAAGAAATAATTTAAGTAATTCAGTGGTTTAAAAATACGAAGCTGCAAACGAATCATTCGGATTTGAGAATAGACAAATATCTATTTATGTCTTTTTCTATGTTTCATAAGAGCGACCTTCAAATTTCTTAAATTATACGAGTGACAAATGTTTTATTATATTTTAACTAAAAGGACCTTTAAAAAAAGCTTTTGCACGTTGCTTTCTCAAGTTAAAAAATAACGTTTTTACAAATCTCACGATTGTTTTTCAATATAATCTGTATTTATACCTACTATGTAAAATGGGCAAAAACATCGTAATTTTTGTAAATATAATGTGTTTATTCAAAATCAATTTTTTTTTACAAATTACTTGGTGAATTAAATGAACATAGTTTTCACAGTTGTATGTGTACGACCGTTTTCTACCGGCTGTAATTATTGAATTTGTTGCACGATAATTAGAGAATTATGTGTTGTTAAATATACCTAATTGTGTAACCGCATTTAAATCAAAATCAAAGTAAACACGCAGTTAAACATTAAATAGAGCGGTTGAAGGCTTCAACACTTTCAAAGATGGCAGAAAATTTTACCAAACTGATCTTCTGCATTTTGGGTAAGAATAAAATACATAATGTCTTTCAATATTAAAGTGCAAGTAAGACCAACGTCGATCCATGTGCATTGTATAATGTTATTGACCCGCAAGCAAACAGCTGTAACTGATTTGCTTTCACATTTACAGCATTTTTTAATTCTTAATAACACATCATTAACATCTTTCTAGTATCTTCTTTAAGCGTTGAACATTTAGTGAAAATATATTTTAACCTATAAAATAAATACAAAATTCACATTACACAAACTAACATTATGTGCACGTATAAAAATTCACAAAAAGCTAGTTCGAAGCAAAATGGGAACAATCACATCAAAAGCAAATGTTTTGGTTACAAAAAATAAAAAAAAAACACAAAAATCTTTCACGTCACCAATATAATTGCTGCCAATTTTTGTTTAAATAGACTATGAATCATTAAGTAGTCGGTCAATGCCAGGGTTAAGAGTATTATTTGAACTTTATCATCGTTAGTAAATCTTTGTGGTATACAGTTTTTTAACATCTGTATTAAATAAATTTGTTCACTTAAAAGCTGACAGAAAGCAGACGCACAAAATCGGAAATAGCCTTTCAAGAATAAAGAGATTAGTGTATTGACAGTTGTGAAATGTTTTGTGGAAATTACAATTAATATTGCTTCAGAAAATTATTATACATGTGATGTTGAAAAAAAGAACAACAATATATTTTGAACAATTTTGTTTAAAGGAATTTTAGTTTTTATCGTTTTCTCTGTTCTAAAGGGTGGTTAAATTTTAAGGGCCGATGTTGATTTTGAATAAAACACAAATTATTTAGGAAATTATTGTCATTTCTTTTTATTATGATATTATTGGTATGGTTCAATTATCAAAATATCGGCCAAATGGCCGCCGCGACCTCGGCGGCACACCTCCATCCGATGGTCCAAATTTTCGATGACGCTGAAGCATAATTGAGGTTCTATGCCGTAAATGTTCCGAATTATCTCATCCTTTAGCTCTTGAATTGTTGCTGGCTTATCGACGTACACCTTTTCTTTCAAATAACCCCAAAGAAAGAAGTCCAACGGTGTCAAATCCCATGATCTTGGCGGCCAATTGACATCGCCATCACGTGAGATAACACGGCCATTGAATTTGTCGCGCAAAAGAGCCATTGTTTCGTTAGCTGTGTGGCAAGTCCAACATCCATATCCATATCTTTCAATTCGGGCCATAAAAAGTTCGTTATCATGTTACGATAGCGAACACCATTCACAGAAACTGCCTAACCCGTCTCATTTTGGAAAAAATACGGCCCGATGATGCCGCCAGTCCATAAACCGCACCAAACAGTCACTCTTTGTGGGTGCATTGGTTTTTCGACAATTACTCTTGGATTATAATTCGATCAAATGCGGCAATTCTGCTTGCTGACGAATCGACTGAGGTGAAAATGTGCCTCATCACTGAAGATAGTTTTCTTCGAAAATTCATCATCCACTGTTGCCATTTCTTGCTACCATTCTAACCATTGACGACGCTTGAAATGGTCAAGAGGCTTTAGTTCTTGAGTCAATTGCACCATGTAAGCGTGTAAATGCAAGTCTTTATGCATAATGTTCATCAACGACGAGCGTGAGAGGTGCAATTGTTGGGCACGACGACGAGTTGAGGCGGACGGCTCTTCAGTCACACTATCGCGAACAGCAGCAATATTTTCTGCAGTACGAGCTGTAGGAGCATGCACTGGTGTTTTCACATCTCCTACAGACCCATTTTACTAAAATTTGCGCACATTTTGACGATTAAATTCACCGAAAAAATAACGAAGTGCACGATATGCATTTTGATTTGAAGGCCCATTTTCATAATAGGTCTGAATAACTTTAACGCGTTGCTCGATTGTGTATCTTTCCATGGTAATGTAGAAAAAAACTTGACGTTTAGGTGTGGTTCACATTCAACATCGGCCCTTAAAATTTAAACACCCTTTATTATGTCTATGCTATACAATTTGTGATGTACTCGTAACACAAAAAAGAACACAAATTGAATTGGTCAAAGTGTAATTTTTTAGCATTTAATTGAAAATAATTGCGGCACTAACTTAATTAACAATTTATTCGATGATTACATCTACCAAATCAGGAAAATGCTGCATCTCCTAAGTTTCTGGTTGCACTGCAAAAGTTGGTTTACCACAGAAATGTTCTTCACGCCTGAAATCGAATCAGTTTTGATGGATACTGAATGCATATTAATTCACCTTTTATCGCATTTATAAATCATAATTATTGTTGCTGAATAATCTCGTGTGTGTCTGTATAATAGAAACTGGCTATAGATGTTCTTTCAACAATGGGGTGTGGAAATGAAATATTTTGTGATGTGTGCAGTATAAAGTTGGGATGAAATTACGCTGCTACGATAATAACGAGAATATAATTTGATGTTGTCTATCGATTATGTGTTCATAATTTATTAAACTTGTTCGTTTTGATTAGATACATTGACATGTTTAATACTTAATAGGTCATCTGCTGCAGAGGTATCGTTTATGTTATGTTTTGCTCTTGTTTATGGAATGGCCTGATACTAAGACTTAATTTAATTACTTAAATAGTAGATAGAGGTTCCGGTTGGGATGTTGGGAATAAAACACCTTATAACACAATCCTTACTACAAAAATGTCTGAGACTATACTACGTACCTATTCGAATAAAAAAGTTAAAGTCTGTATTATTTTTTGTACTTAAAGCAATTCTTTCTTCGGCTCAATCATTTCGAGATAAGCTTGAAGGTTTTGAACGTGAGTCATGTAACCGAAAAGGATTGGTGAGTTTTTGCTTTAAAACAATTTATTTACTAAAAATATGGCCCAACTACTCATACATATGTACATAAATAGATTCAGCCGGTAACAGAATATCGAAAAAGACTTGAAGCTATACGTGAGCAAATGTTAATCCGAGCCTCACTACAGGGACCTGAAATTGATGCATATATACTCACTTCTTATGATGAACATCTCAATGAAGAAGTAGCTGAACGTGATCAAAGGCTAAAATATCTTACCGGTTTCACAGGTCGAAATGCATTCGTTGTAATAACACATAAAGGTTCTGCTTTATGGACAGAGAACCGATATTTACAACAGGCTGATGGAGAATTGGATTGTAATTGGAATATTTATCCTTTGAACGAAACATTTCAAATCGCCGATTGGCTAGTGGTTCGTAAAATTACACATCCTTTCAACTATTCAAGGGAATTATTCAACAGAATTTAATATATTTTTTTAGTTTTATTTAGACCCAGACATGCGAGTTGGTGCTGATCCACATTTGGTTCCACATAATACGTGGTTGAGATGGGAAAGAGAATTAATTGATAAGTCTTTTACTCTGGTAAAAGTTAACAATAACTTAGTAGATCTTATTTGGGGATGGGAGCGTCCACCATCGCAAAATATTACCATCAATATTCGGGACTTAATGTTTTCTGGTGAAAAGTGGCAAACGAAAGTAGAAACATTAAGACAAACTCTAAAAGAAGAAATGTGTGATGCAATGATTGTGACATCTCTAACAGAAATTGCTTACCTACTGAATATAAGAGGTAGGGATATACCCTATACACCAGTAGTAAAGGTATTTATTTATTCTCTTATAAAAATTAATACAAAATATATTTTGTTGTTTGAAGGCTTATCTGATTGTTTCTCAAGACATATTGGTACTTTACACTGATCGTGTAAAAGTGCACCTTGGGCTATTGCTTCACTTAAAGGCTGATTTGTGTCACAGTACTGTTTGTGTTGAGTAGGTCAACTGTTTTTTAATAACTACTCTTAGATGAAATCTAAATAATTAATTTTTTACAAGTATAAAGGAGTACAATGTAGTATGGAGTGATATCCGAACCTTCAACCAGGTCTGGAAAAGAGTTCTTGTGCCTGCTCCTTGTCCACTTGATCACGGAGCTTCTCAAGCGGTTTTTACTTCAATTCCGCAAAATCTTATTTACGAACATGTCTCACCAATAATACTGATGCGTGCTCAAAAAAACTTTGTAGAACAAATGGGAATGCGTGCAGCTCATATTCGTGATGGAGCTGCAATGTGTGAAGCAATGAGTAATTTAGAGCAAAGGGTATGTTAAATATTACTGTTTAGGCTTATGATATTAGTTTGGTTATAAGATATAATTAAAAACCTTAAAACATTTCATTTTGTATTCACACACTCGTACCTACTAATATTTAAGTAAAATGAAAAGAATGGTGCTAAAGTTTTAGACATTTTATAACGATTTTGATTATACTCATCCATAATATTTAAAGTGACTGAAGGCTTCGCTTTCATTACTTGACCTTTCATCCTCTGTTCTTTAACAAAAATAACTAAAATCTTCACTGCTAATGTTTATATAGCCTTAACAGAAGAGTAAAAGAGAATAGAAAAGAATCCAGTCGTATTTCGTGAAATTATTTAACAAACATAATATTTCAGCGGGTGGCAATGGCACAGTGGATATAGTGTCTGACTGCTAACGTGGACGTGTGGGTTCGATCCCCAGCAGTGATGCCAGGTGAAGTTTTAAAAACCCACTAAATTAAAAAGAACTTCCCACTAAATTTGTACTGGGAGGGGAAAAAAATAACCATAATTTTTCTACCACCTATTACATAAATAATTAAATAAAAATGATTTAATGTTAAGTAAGAAAAGTGAACGAACACTTACTTCTCATTTTTTCAACTTAAATAAATAAGTCTTAAGCTTAAGGACAAGGGTAATAAAGAAAAAAATATTTTTTTTTGAAGATTAGTGATCTGTTTGTTTATTAAAACAAATTAAAATAAAATGTAATAAAATAACATAAAACAAAATAAATTAAAATAAAATAAAATAAAAAGCTTTTAAGCTAGGAACATATTCATAAAAATGGTGAAATTTGATGCAAAAAGGATACACATAATTACTTACTAAATTGCGAGCAACAAAAAAAAGCAAAAGAATGGGTCCGTTCAATGCAAAAATATGATGACTGTTGAAAATAAAGTACTTAATTTTTGTCGTTGAACGCAGAATTCTTTGAAATGTCACTTTTGTATTGAGAGCCTTCTTTTTGTATAGAAAAGCTGTCAGCTGAATTTTCAGTTGGGGATTCATTGCTGAAAATTCAGATGAAACGTAACTAACTTCACTAAACGTAACTAAACGTCAGCTAACTTGGTATGACAGCTGGCTAATCAGAAGCTCCTTCTGAAAATAAAGTACTGAACAATTTGATGCGTTGAACGCGGCCAATAAACCAGAAGGATAAATGCAAATATACAAACATAAAGTATAGCTAGCAACTGACAGCACAAAGGGCACCCTACACACGTTATAAATTGCAACTATAATTATCTAATTGGCACCAGTTATTTGTGCGAGAGTAAGTTTTTGAATAAGAAATATATTGATGTGAACGGGTAGCCCAAGAGTTAGGTCAAAGAGATAGAGGCAAACAAAAATCTGGTGGTTTTCTGCTTCTCTCTCTCTGGTCTGGGGTTGTTTTGTTTTTGTTTGTAGGGATGTAAATACGGTAGATTGCTGTTGAAATGAGAAAACTGCAAAGATTTTTTTTTTTTCGGAAAAGAAAAAACGACTGTGTCTGTGTGTGCAGGATATGGTCAAATCAAATATAGGTATTTACTGTACATACTACATACATAATGGGGCACATTCATAGTTGCAGATAGACCCAGGTTTAACTAAACTGCAGTTTAAGACAATTTTGGCTCATTGAATACAGACCGATTTTAATTACAAATTGTTGGTTTTATATTTTTATAAGATAATTAACTTGGTGTACTACACAAATAGCTTGAAATATATTGAAATGATAAACTTAAAAAAATTGAATCAACGTCCGAAAATTCAACTAAAGCTATGTTTAACTTAGACACAGCTCTAAAATGACTATGAATACGCCCCAATATGTATGGATATGAAAATACGGTATGAGTGAAAAAAAGTTGGAGAAATATGGGTACACTGTTATATCAAGTAATTTCTGGAATTTTTTCCCACCAAAAAAAAAAAGTTTGAAATAATTTCCCACCATACATTTTTTCCCACTATTCTTCCCACCATAGTGTTGATTTCCCAACTTCAACTGGATGCCACCCGTGGAATTTCATGAGATAATAAACATCTAATTCTCAATCCACTGTGCCAACAAAATCTTTCTTTTCCTTCTATTCCTTCTAATTAGTGCCGTGCATTGCATTTATATATTTAAAATTATTACAAAAAAAAAATTATTACAAAAAAATGATAACATTCTCAAGTAAATTGTTTTTTTTTTTTTTTTTTTATATGAGCGTTATTTATGCATGTATACATATGTATGTATATTAGGATTCTCCTTATAAAGGTTATTGTCTTATTTTGAATGACGCACCCCCCTAATTTGTTCTAAATAATTGAAAAAAAAAAAACCTGGAAAATTTTAGCTCATTTTATTAACGTTAAACCGGCCCCCAAGATGTCTGAAGTTTTATATGGGAAATCTCATGGTATTTTTGTACACATTCAAAATAAGACAATCACTTTTATAAGGACAACCCTAATGTATATACATACATATATTCAATTATCAATTATATTAATATTCAATTATATAAAACAATTATCATTATTTGGTGCTCGTAAGAACCAATGGACTGTATTTTTAATAATTTGTACATTCCTATATCTATTGATATATTTAGTTTCATACTGAAAAATGGACAGAAGAAAAAATTAAATTTGAAGTCGAACGCAGCCGCCTTTCACAGCCACATTCCAAGGGACTATCCTTACGCACTGTTGTTGCCTTTGGAAAACATTCCGCCTTGCCCTTTTATATCTCCAGCAATGTAACCGACATCGATGTCACTGATCAGAGTACATTAGTAATTGAATCTGGTGGGCAATATTTTGATGGTACAACAGATGTCTCGAGAACTTTTCATTTCGGCCAGCCAACAGTAGAACAGCGAAGGGCATATACAAATGTTCTATCAGGAATTTTGCGGTTATCACATTTGAAGTTCCCAGCAGATTTGCGACCATCGGAGATTGATGCTCTATCCCGTAGTGCAGTATGGGATGCAATGAGTGATTATCCACATGCTACGGGTCATGGAATTGGATCTCATTTATCCGTAGAAGAACGTAAGTAGAATCTCAATTAGTATTTCGAAAACAGACCTAACAGGCGTGTTCTACAGCTCCAATTGCTGTATCATATGCGGACAATAGTACATTTCATTTTAGAGAGGGATACTATTTTTCGAATGGTAATTGCATTCTTGTAGCATTTAATTTCGTGTATAGAGTGCAATCAGTCTTTTATAGAGCCCGGTTACTATCGGCGTGGCTCGTTTGGCATTCGTTTGGAGAACGTTTTAGAGGTTTTAGATACCGGACGGACACACCCATCGGGATCCAAATTTTTGGAATTCAGCGAAGTAACATTGGTGCCTTATGAACCAAAATTGATTGACCGAACTATACTCAGTGCTCAGGAAGTAAGCATAGGTTTTAAAAATGTTGTTACTATTATATTAGTTATGCGCTTTTGCATTTGTTTATTTTTAGAAACGTTGGTTGAATGATTATAATGCGAAAATTCGTCAGCTTGTAGGCGATGAGCTTAAACGACAGGGTAACATGCAAGCGTTTTACTGGATGATGAACAAGACTCGTCATGTAAGGGAGTATTTACCAGAAGATGAATATCTTATCTCTAGAAGCAGTTCCGACCAAGCAATCACAACATCCTGGGTGGTGATTAGTATAGCGATATTCAATGAATTTATGCAACGGTTATTGTGATACGAAGTTAAATACAAAAAAGTGTTATATACAATTATTTAATATATGTAAAAAATGCTAAGTTATGGTAATATTTGAAGGAAGTAGTTAAATAATTTTATTTAGTCAAAATTTTTAACCCCTTACACACTTAATATATATACAAAATTAAAATACTTGCAAAACGTAACGTACTGCTAAAAAATCTAAAATAAATAAGTTTTCTTAAAGATTTTTTGTTTTATATTTTTATTAATCATTACTTTTTTGAGACCAAGGATAAGGAAATAAAAGACAAAATGTTATTACCAGTAGGAACAAATACCTACCATGGGTACCTTGGGTTACAAGTATATTATGGGTTTGTTGTTTTTAATCAAAATCGGTTTTTCATGGACAAGATTAAAACACAATTTCATTCGAATGTTCACAATGTGTAGGTATCTATCCCAAACAATAATAATTATAATAATAATAATATCAACTCTTTGGTAATTTTAAACGACATGAAGTATAGTTTAACGTTAAATCACTCTTCTAACTTCTAACGTAGGTATTTAAATATGTATGTATGTTCCTACAAAGATGTCTCAATATTGTTCATGCGCTTGACTTTTTTTAAATCAGGGATAATGCAAAAAATCAATCATAATCTATATTCACGACACGCACCTTGTTATATTAAAATTAATTGTCTGAAGTTGTTTGTTTAATTTGAACATTTTTTGTTGTTCTATAGCTGTCTCTTCTCTTCATCTGTCAAATGTGTGCCTGTTCAACCTTAATTTGCTAAGGCGCCAGTTATAGCTTTCATTGAAAACCATCATTGAAAATTTTGTCTTTGAATTTTGATGCACTTAAACAAATAAAACTGATGGCGTTTTGGTACCAAAATGATGGCGTTTTGGTACCAAAATGATGGTTGTCAGTTATATATTTTTTTAAGTCCAAAAACTGTTTCATATAAAATCATTTTTCGTTTTTCAATGATGAAAATCGTTTTCAATGAACAGCTGATATTTTGTTCCCAAAAGTGGAACACATTCGTTGCAATGAAACGCGTTCTTTTCTCTTCCTGTTCTCGTCTGTCAGTTTTTCGTTCAATGATCGACTTTAACCTCAAAGTCGTTTTTTGTATGCGGAATGGAATTTTCAATAAAAGAAAGTTTCATGATAGCTATAACCAACTTGTCAGAAAATATTCCACTGTTTCACTGATTTGTGTTTCAATGATGGATTTCAATGAAAGCTATAACAGGCGCCTAACGCTACGTTGCGGAGTCCAGACAAGGGTTCGCAGCTAAGCGACTACGTTAACTTGAGGCGGTTTTATTCCTTAAACGAGCAATGTTTAAAATTTTGCGCCAATAACTTTTACTATATGCCTGTAAGAGCTCAGGTCTTTTTTAAATGCAATGTACGGCACTAGTTAGAAAGAATAGAAGGAAATGAAAGATTTTTGTTGGCACAGTGGATTGAGAATAAGACGTTTATTATCTCATGAAATTCCACGGGTAGCATCCGGTTGAAACTGGGGAATATAGAAAAGAATGCTACCTAGACTGGGGCTCGAACCCACACGTCCAGGTTAGCCATCAAATTATATATCCACTGTGCCATTGCCACCCGCTAATACTAAAAAAGCTCTTGACATTATCTGGTGTTGTCACATATTGAATACGAGTTTTTTTTATTACTTATGTTACAAACTTTCGATATTGGGTGATTATGGGGATGAATGATGATTAATTTTTTAAACCCATGAAGGAAGCATATTATTTAAAACAGATGAATGCAAATAATAAGTAGGAACATATAAATTCGGATTACACTATTATAATGGTCCCTATACTGTATTATATTTTATTCATATGGTACATTATTTAAAGTCGCTAACGTTTATTGGAGAGGAACCTAAACCATCATTTATATAGGTACCTCTACTTTTTCTCAAACTTCAATTATGCCCTGAAGCATCATCACTAGAAAGATCACCCACAACTCACGCATAAAAAAGGAAATGAAGATGAATAAGCTTCATGCTTATTTCCATGTTAAAATTATTTGATGCAGTCACGTCACGTTCGGGGGTTAGTAACTTTTACGAGCGACAATTTCCTCACTAGTCAATTCTGGGTAGTTTGGTTTGCTGTGCTTTGCTTACACAGATAAATGGTGTTATTAATGTCTATATCCTGTATGTAGAGATATAGATAACTGCGGATATATTGAATGCCTTTTAAAAAATGTCGTATATTCGCATTAATTTAAAACTTTGCCAATAACAAATCCTAGAAAAAGATTAAAGCATCATTAAGAATTTATCAGGCGGCAATATAATGTTGCTTTGACTCCCTCATCTCTAATAAGTTGGCTGTATAATATTGTTCTTAGTTTTTTTCAGTTTTACTAACATAATCTGCTGCTAAGCTGTTAACTTGAAAATGCAACTAAGTGAAAAAAAATGAGTTTCTTATTGGCATACGTACATTGTATGCAACAATCAAATAACTCTGCAACTGCCTATCTTCTAAACATTTTTCTTCGAAAGATTTAGTTCCGTTAAGTTAAATTAAATTTATCACAATGGAAAAACAACAATTGAGACGATACGACTAAACAAAAAATATATAGTCAACGACATAAATGAATATAAATATAAATTATTTGTTTACACAAATGTGTTGTTAATGAAACTGTAAGACTCCGAAATGAAAGAATTCTACAATTTTCAAGTATAACCTAGAATTTTTCAGTTACCTACATATATGTATATACTATTATATATTATTATATTATACTTTTACTAATGTAATACATTAAGTAGTAAAAGTATAAGTACATATTAATTAGTAAAAGTAAAAAATGTTAAGGATTTAAACTTTGACCAAATTAATATATATTGCTTCTTGGCATTAAAAATTGTTAAATCTTAATTTAAATTTTTGTAAGCTTTGAATTTTTGAAAAACAAATCATTTCAGTTAAAGAAGTTCCTGTCCATGTCCAATCTACAAGTTGATAAACTAAATTTAAAAAAAATATCACGTATTCTCATTACAATATCTATCGTAATGCAGATTCGTAATGAAATCCTATTCAGAATTATGAGTTTGTACTGTTCTATCTTGGATCTTGGATAAAAATATAAACAAACATAAGTGTGTATGTATATTGGAAATCAGGACATGAAGGAAGTTGTACTTTGTGTCGAAATTTTTCATCAGGCGGATATCAGATCAAATCACTTGTCTCTCTTCAACTGAGGTTGGTAAATATTTGCTTAGGGCGTTACTTTGATTTCTTACACACTGTTAGTCATAGGTATTTTAAGTTCAGCGAATTTACATATTACGTCAATCACAATCAGTTGCGTACAAGAATGAGAAGCTTTGGTAACGAGTAGGGTGTGAATATGAATCAGTATGAGTTCTTGTTCCTCGGTATGTGTGTATGTCGCCTTCAGTAAGGATAATCTGGATACATCAATGTTTATTTTTTATCAGTGCCGAGTTAGCTTAGTAGCCTGCATGCTCCTATGATAAAATAATCCTGCTTTGAATTTTAATACAATGTTAATCATTACAGAGTTATTTTGAGTTTTTTTTTTCAAAATTCAGGAATAAATTACATTTTTTAATGTACATAAGGTCAGGAGCAAATATTGAAACAAGATATACATATTTATATACAAATTGAGATGCAAACTGGAGTATATTCAATTTAATTTTATGATTCTTTGCAGATATGTAGATATCAACGGCCTTAAACTGTTGTTATTTTTTAGTCTTGAAATCCATGCAATGGAGCAGGAAATACAAACATCTTTTTAAATTATTGATACTGATACATAAGAAATGCTAGCATAGAATCGAAACCTTAAATATAATGGTGTCTTTTCTTAAAAAAAATATGCATATAAGATATATGCTTCAACATTTGGTGACTGACCTTTCCTTATACATTTAATAACGGATTCTGACTTTTCTATAGAATGCTGGAAAATCTCTCGAATACTCTGTATAATATTTTCATACATTTAATGTGTAGTTCCTTCCTTGTGTAGTGATTGGTAATCATAATCACCTTTAGAGAAAAAAAAGTGTCAAATTTGGAGGGTCTTGGACTCTAGTTCACGAATATGCTATTTTGAATCCTCTATGCTGCTAAGTTTAGCCGAAAATCGAAGTGAAGGTTATACAAATATACTTCCAGAAAACGCTTTCAATAAAGTACTTTTCTGGTTGTCACAGATTGAAAGTTTAGCTTTCATAAAGCTTTTTAATTTATGAAAGCAGTTTCCTTTCAGTGTGTGACGGCACCTTATAGATATTTAACATCAGCTTTAAACCAAGTACAAGGAATTAAAGATCTATAAATTATGAAATATTTTTAATATTTATAACCTTAATACTAGTATTTAAAAACATTTCGGAAAGAATGCTCATTGAAAAGTTAACAAATCTTTGCCAGTAACAACTTGTTACTTTGGAAAAAATTGCGAGGTTGGTTAATTTTTTTAATAGTGTTGCTCAATTTAATTTTAATTTCTTTTCAAAATAAACTCATTTTGTCATTATGGCAGCTTCAGGTCAGCTCCCAAGAGGAACAAAATTTATTTAAAAAAATAATCATGAATAAATTTATCAAAAAATATAGTAAAACTAAATTTAAAAGCGCCAAAGAAAGATTGTTATCAAATATTTAGAATAAGGGATTGCTTTACATCATAAGGGCAAGTCGAGAATTTCATTAATTTATAAATTCATTTTTAAAGCATAGTACGCAGCTGAAGCGAAACGAAAATGTTCATACAAAAAGTGACACAACGAAATCGTAAGCGAAAAATTCTGTTCTCGTTTTGCTCAGCAGTACGCAGTTCGATAGGGAAAATAGAAAATCGTAGTGGATTAATGGAGTCAAGTCTCCACTTTTTTTCGCACAGAATTTATTGTCCGAAACATTATTGGTGGAGAAAAAGTGACAGTTTTTTTTTTTTAGAAATAAAATGGACGAAAATTATAATTAGTTTCATTAAATTTTTTAAACAAGAAATAAGTACCTATATAAAAGTCACACCATTCTTTACAACTATTAACAGAACACAAACAGAAATTCACCCCTATTACGGTTGTCGTGTCACTAAAACGACAGTAAAACGACAAGGCTATAGAGGCAACAATTGGCGTTTAAATAAACCCAAATCTTCGACATTCTCTCCAATCTCCAACCATCTCATCATTATGACGAAATTAGTTTTATTAAAATATCAATTGCCACCTCCAGGGACGTTTCGTTTTAGTGACACGACAACCGTAATAGGGGTGATTGAAAAATATTTTTTGTATGATTTTCTGTGCATTTTGGTCCCAAGTTCTGTCAATTCCATTTTTTTTATATGAACTTGACAGGACTTCGGACTTAAAATCACAGAAAATCACAGAAACTCAAAGTAAAGGAACAGACCTAATAATTTAAAATATCTTTCAATATTTATTTGTTTTTTTTTTTTTATTTGTTGACACATTTCTGATAGAACTCTCAATAAATTCGTTCGTAGCCTTTTCGTTTATGTTTTCGCTCTCGATGTGGAGAGTACAAACATTTTTCGTTTCGCTTCAGCTGCGTACTAGGCTTAAACGTGGAATTTAATGTTCAATGAGATATTTTAAAATCAAACTCATTCCACTTTTAGCTGTTTGTTGGTTCTTATATTAAATCGCTAACAAAATGAAAGGCACACAAATTTGGAAAATCTACACTTTACAATAATATATAAACACATATTTATGTATCATTCATTAAAGAGAAGTATTTACTCAACAAGGATCAAGTGTCAATATGAGTGAAGTAAAATATTTACCCTATAAATACTATGAGGGAATCAAAAGCCTGAGATTTCATTTAAATTATGTAAAACCATGAGAAAATCCCATTTGCACAGAGAAAGTTTTCTTTTAGTTATATCGATGCTTCGAAAATTATTTAACACACCAAAGCCAAGTTGCTTTGTTGGATATCAATCGATTTTTTAAGTATAAATAAATATAGCTAATTTAATTATTTGTTTTCGTTAGGTCCTTAAGTTGTCAAACTTTTTATATTAAACTGAATAATGTTAAGCGTAGAAGTTCACATAGTGGTTTTACAGCGAATGTATATAGCCCAGACGAATTAAACAAATATAAGTGCTGAAATTACAAAAATTAAATAGTGGATTTTTTTTTCTTTTAATCTTTAGAGGAGTTATAAAGAGTGTTCAGTACAGTTTTCGACCGCCTAGCTCTTTTGCGTTAGCCGCCATTTTGAATTTTCGGAAAATCGGGTTTTGTTAAATAACTCGTTTATTTTCAATTTTTAACTAAAAATGCCCTTAACAAAAGTTGTTCAAAATTCAATTATCTACAACTTTGGTGAAAACAATTTTTTGTCTATGATTGATAGTTTTCGATATAATCCGGAAATTGTGATTCTGATCGGTTGTTTACAGGTTATTCGCAATAACGGATATTTTTGTATAAAATCAAAAGTATAAAGTATTTTTCTTTTTTCAATAATTAAGGGGGCCGTAAGGAGTCTACATAAAAAAATTCGACCTCCTATCTCTTCAACTTTGGCCGCCATCTTGAATTTAAAGCAAGTTGGTTTTTGTTAAACTAATCATTTACGTACTAGCTTCTTCTGACTTATGCGTAATTACTCTTGATTAAAATTGATAATTTTCGACTTCAGTTGAAAATCAAGTTATCCGAACTAAGACTAGAACTCTTTTCCACACCACCGCTTGCGTAGAGGTTCAGGCGCGTCCCCAGGAGGCCTAGTCCACAGATTAAAGATAGACATTTTTTTTGTTTTTTGATTATTTTTATTTCAGCCCGGATTTTCGACATCCACATTTTCCCACAATTTGCCTTACATTCCACACACATTCCACCTTTAATGAAAATTATGAACTAAGTGTAGGTCCAACTTAAAAAAAAGAATAATCCTGATTACAATCTAGAAAAAAAAAAAATAACAAACAAAACAAAAAACTAAAAAAAAACTAGGAATATAAACTTAAAAACCCAGCAGTGATGCGGAAACGAAATCTCGTCTTAGTTCAGATAACTTGATTTTCAACTGAAGTCGAAAATTATCAATTTTAATCAAGAGTAATTACGCATAAGTCAGAAAAGCTAGTCCGTAAATGATTTGTTTAACAAAAACCGACTTACTTTAAATTCAAGATGGCGGCCAAAGTTGTAGAGATAGGAGGTCGAATTTATACTTTTGTTTTTATACAAAAATATCCTTTATTGCGGATAACCTATAAATAGCCGATCGGAATCACAATTTCCGGATTATATCGAAAACTACCAATCTTAGACAAAAAATTGTTTTCACCAAAGTTGTAGATAATTAAATTTTAAACAACTTTTGTAAAGGCATTTTTAGTGAAAAGTTGAAAATAAACGAGTTATTTAACAAAAACCGATTTTCCGAAAATTCATAATTTCGGCTAACGCAAAAGAGCTAGGCGGTCGAAAACCGTACTGAATACTCTTTATGAACCCTTCTAACGATTAAAAGAAAAAAATCCACTATTTAATTTTTGTAATTAAAAATTACATTTCGAGTGGCCTAATACTGTATGAAAATTCTTAGATTTCTGTTTTGGTAGTTTTGTTGTTGTTGACTCCTTCTTCTACATACAACTATTATTGCAGATGTGTTAGAAAAGATGAGATTTAAAGAAAATTTCAAAAAATCTGAAGTAACTTGTTTGCTCATGTGAAAGAGGTAGAAAGTTTTTTCATATTTTGACTCCTTCTAAGAATTCTATTTCAGATGTGTGAGAAGAGTGGTGGCTACAGCTTGTGTGTTAAATTCTTAGGAACGCCTGGTAGATTCTTCAGAAATTTATATGAAAAATCTTAGATTTCTTTGTTTTGGCCGATATTTGTTTTTATTTTGATTCCTCCTTCTACAAGTTGGCGAAATGTGTAATGGTAAAATGGTGTGTGAGTATGTGTCATTGTAAAAGGGAGTAGAAATTAAAAGAACACTTCAAAAAATCTCTGTTTGCCCATGTGAAAGAGGGAGATAGTTGTTTTCTATTTTGAATCCTTACTTATTATTTCAGACGTGTGAGAAGAGTGGAAGGTGGTGTAACAGCCTGAGTTGAAAACTTAAGCAAACTATGTCAAGGTTGAGCCTGCCTACAAAACATGATCGCCTGGTGCATTTCTGAGAATTTTGTATGAAAATTCTTAACCTTATGTTTTAGTCGTTTTTTTTGTTGTGACTCCCTCTTTTACAACTCCTTCTAAAAAAAAACTATCTCAGATGTGTGAGGAGAGTGGTGGTAACAACTTGTGAGTAGGTGTTAAGGACTTAAGCAAAATATGTCAAAGATGAACCTGCTTGGCATACATGATCGCCTGGTATGATCCCCAGAATTTTGTAAGAAAAACCTTAGATTTCTTTGTTTTGGACGATTTTTGTTTTTAATTTGATTCCTTCTTCTACATGTTGGCAAAATATGTAATGCTAAAATGGTGTGTAATCGTAAAAGGGAGTAGAAATTAAAAAGAATACTTCAAAAAACCTCTAGCATTGTTTGCCCATGTGAAAGAGGGAGATAGTTGTTTTCTATTTTGAATCCTTATTTATTATTGCAGATGTGTGAGAAGAGTGGAATGGAAGGTGGTGTAACAGCTTGAGTTGAAAACTTAAGCACAAACTATGACAAGGTTGAACCTGCCTACAAAACATGATCGCCTGGTAGATTCCTCAGAATTTTGTATGAAAAGTCTTAGATTTCTTTTTTTTGCGTTTTTTTTTTTATTTTGACTTCTTTCTTCTACAACAATTATTTTTGATGAGTGTGTACGTGTAGTGGTTTTACACCTCGTCTGTAAATAATGACAATTGAGGTAAAATATGACAAGGTTGAACCTGTCCAAAAAATATGATCGCCTGGTGCATTTCTGAGAATTTTGTATGAAAATTCTTAACCTTGTTTTGGTCGGATTTTGTTTTTGTTGTGACTCCCTCTTCTACAACTCCTTCTAAAAATACTATTTCAGATGTGTGAGGAGAGTGGTTGTAATGTGGTGGTGGTATTGGCTTTTTCTTTTTTTTTAATTCTCTTTTTTTTACCTTTCAGATGGAGAAATAAAACTATAATAGATTTTTTGTGTTTTTTTGCTTTCTATTTTGATTCCTTTTTATTAGAACATTATCATAAAAGAAGTTGGTACTGATTTACTACATATAGCGTTCATTTTGTTATCGTGACGGCTAGCTGCGCAATGGCTTTGAATACACAGCAGAATACCAGGCGCTCATGTTCCACAGTTGCTTTCTTATTTTTGCAATTTTCTTTATTTTTCTAAATTTTGTTTAACCTTTCAGACGGGGAAACAAAATTGTAATAGATTTTTTGTAGTTTTTGGTTTCTATTTTGATTCATTCTTCCTAGAACATTATTGGAGCTGTGTGATTAGTATATATGTTTTTACGTAAATGTTGAAAGAGAAAAAATATGAAAAGGTGAAACCTACTTGAAAACATGATCGCCTAGTAGGTACTTTATTGAGAATTTAGTAAGAAAAATATAAAATTTCGTCGGCAGACTCGAAATTTAGTTTAGAGACTCGAAATTAACTTTTTTACACGGGCAGTATTATACTGATTGCTACAGTCTCAATTCTTGATCAAGAATTTATTAATTTTTTAACAATGTTCTCAAAAATATACCAGGCGATCATTTAGCGAAGCAGGTATAACTTCATAATATTTTGCTTAAATTTTTAATACTAACACATAAAGTGTATACCACCACTCTTCTTACACATCTGTCTGAAGTGTGTTTTTTAAAGGTGAAGAAACAAATTAAAAACAAAAACACGGGCAAACAATAGTTGTTGATATTTCTTGCCTTTTCTGTCTTTATTTTCGTTTGATTCTTTTACCTTTCAGACTGGGAAACAATATTGTAATATTTTTTTTTTTAGTTTTTGTTTTGACTCGTTCTTTTTAACTTAAGAAGTGTGAGTAGAATGGTGGGTGTAGCCATGACAACACCTTGTGCACATGTAATGGGTGATTTTTTAAGAGGTTTAAAACTTAAAAAAAAAAAAAAACAAAAAATTCAAAAAAATGAATAAAATATTTATTTGAATCGATAGTTTGAACCTTGCAATTTAATGTTTAAAGATAATTTCATGCAAATGTTGACCGCGGCTGCGTCTCAGGTAGCCCATCCGCTGAGTCCAATTTTGGCATACTCTTTCACACATATCGGCCGGTATCTCACGAATGAATGCATGGATGTTGGCTTCCAGTGCGTCAATCGAAGCGGGCTTGTCCCTATAGACATTAGCCTTGACAAACCCCCACAAAAAATAGTCTAATGGTGTCAAATCGCACGATCTAGGCGGCCAATTGACCGGCCCGAAACGTGAAATTAACTGTTCACCAAACTCGCCTCGCAATTGCGTCATTGTTTCGCGTGTTGTGTGGCATGTGGCACCGTCTTGTTGAAACCACATATCATGCAAGTCAAGAACTTCCATTTCGGGCAAAAAAAAGTTTGTTATCATCGCTCGGTAGCGTTCACCATTGAAAGTAACGCTGCGATTCGCATCATCTTTGAAGAAATATGGCCCAATAATGCCGCCGGCCCATAAACCGCACCAAACAGTGGCTTTTTCGGGATGCATTGGTAGCTGTTGCAATGCTTCTGGCTAATCTTCACTCCAAATGCGGCAATTTTGCTTATTTACGTACCCATTCAACCAAAAATGAGCCTCATCGCTGAACACAATTTTTCGATAAAAAAGCGGATCCACGGCCAGCTTTCCAAGAGCCCATTCACCAAAAATTCGGCGTTGTGGTAGGTCGACTGGCTTTAGTTCTTGCACCAGCTGTATCTTAAAAGGCTTTACGCCCAAATCCTTCCGCAAAATTTTCCACGTAGTGCTGTAACAAAGGCCTAACTGCTGGGAACGGCGCCGAATCGACATTTCGCGGTCTTCTGTCACACTAGCTGATACGGCCGCAATATTTTCTTCACTACGCACAGTACGTAAATGTGTTGGTGGTTTAATGTCCAACAAAGTAAATTTGGTGCGAAATTTGGTCACAATCTTCCGAATAGACTGCTCAGAAGGTCGAGAATGCCGACCATAAAATGGAAGCAGCGCGCGATGAACATTTCGAACCGAGCACGAATTTTGATAGTAAAATTCAATAATTTGCAAGCGTTGTTCATTTGTAAGACGATCCATGGTTAAATTGCAAACCAAACTGAAGCTGTTTGACAGTGACACAAGGTACTAAACACACGTCAGCTGTCAAAACCAGTGTTGCCAAAACAAACCAGCTAAAAAATCACCCGTTATTTTGTTAATGCAGAAATTTGAAACAAATAATAAGTTAAAAACCACATTCGTATAGGCAGGGCGGATCCAGGGGGGTGGCTATAGGGGCTTAAGCCCCCCCCCCACAGCCGATTGCTAAAATATTTTGAAATATAAAATGCAATACATTACAACGTGTAGAGTTTTATATTCGTCTAAAATATTGTTAAGATGAGAATTTTGATGGACAAAACAACGTGGTTGGGGCTGAACAATTTTTATGTTCTGCAACTTCTGAAGTGAATTGGACAAAAAAACCAATTGGGGGCTATGAATAATGGACATGTTTTATGCAACGACAATTTTCCCTTAAAACAAAACCCAGAAAATTGAAAAAAAAAAAACAACTTAGGACTAATAAGGTCTGAGAATATTGGACAAAAAACGTAGTCAGGGTTAAACAACTAACTCCCTTAAAACTAACCTTATTCCAGAGAGCTTTTGGGGCATAAATAAGGATTGTTAAAGTCCGAAATTGGGGCTAAAGCCCCAAAAAAACCTGGTCGGGGCTTAACATTTACATGTCAAAAGCAACAACTGTTTACACTAAAAACTTAGCTAATTTAACGAGAGAAACGCAATTGAGGCTAAAACAATAAGAGAACACCGGCGTGTAAGGCTTAGTGTAAATGTTTATTACAACAGGAATTGTTTCTTACGGCCTTGGCTGTGTTAGAGAATTTTAGGGCTTAGTTTTCAAAATTTCAAAGGTCCAATGCAATACATACAAAACGTTTTTGGGCTAACCAATTCAATACAAATTCTCTAGTCGAGGAGCCAAATTCCAAAAGCGTGAGAATCTCTGTGAACTCAGAAAAATCTTGCAGGTGGACATGAGCATTTACAATCTCTGCAGACTTTGCAGTGACTTACAAATTTATCGACACATTTTTTGTAGGTGCAGCGTAACCGAAAATTCATTGACACTTGCAGAATTGGACCGTGCAGCTTATTTTTTAGAGCAGCTGTTTCTTATGTCCGACTTAAAGTCTTGAAATTTTGATATTTAATTTTTCGATCCACAAAATTTTATTTTCGTGCTTTCCAGTGACAATTTAAAGAAAACAGGTAGGTACGTTGACTTGGCTAATTAAAGAAAATGAGATCTCAGAGGACTGATACTGTCAAAACACATATGAAGTTTTGCCAGTAAGACCACTAAAATATCATTTTTCTGACCCAGCATTACAAACAGTTTTTAAATTTAGTTAAAAAGGTGAAGTTCAAAGCATACCTTCAGGTAATTTAAACAAACACCTACATAATTCACATATGGAGGTGGGCACTTGATAAATAATTAATTATTAAGCAATATAAATAAACGAATTTGTTGTTTGGCTTCTAGCTTCGCTTAAAAATAATTCCCTTGCTTAACACATCAATCCCAAATTCTTGTTATTGTGCTTTACTTAAAGACAATATTTAAGGGCGATAGGAGCGGATATAAAGGCACCACAAAAAAACACGGCTATTATTAAAGGAAAAGTAATGTCAAAATTCGTTTTCTGTTATATAACTTCATATGTACAAACTGTATATCCAAACTCCAAGCCCCCCCCCCCCCACAGCCACTAAAAAACTAAAAAATTCAAAGTAATAGCATAGATAATAAATTATACAGATGTCTCATCCCCATAGAAAAAAATGTCCCATATTTCTTCACGGCGGGTTGAAGATCAGCAGGCGAGAAAGCTCTTTGCCTGTTCATAGTAAAGCACAGAAAGTTCTTTGCCTCCTTTACTTTATTATCTGTGCTGTGAGGCAAGGAAGCTCTTTGCCTTTTCATAGCAAAGCAAAGAAAGTTCTTTCCCCTCTTTACTTTATTATATTTTTTTTTGTGTGCTCATATATTTTGCCCTTCCTTCGTTACATAGAAAAAAAAAACAGTAGTGGATAAGAATTAGAATTTAAATAAAGTCACGTCACGTTACGTGTATTGAGGTATCTATTGGGCGCGTGAGCAAGTGCATGTGCAAGTGCGTGGACCTTCGTTGCCTGCTTGCGCATTTGTGCATATACGATTTTTTTATGAATGAAAAGTAGGTAGGTATATACAAATAAAAAATAAAAACGCAGAGACATGTGATTTTGTTTTGTTTTGAGCGATTCTAAAGTACATAGGTAAATGCAATTTAAACTGTTTTTTTTTTACACATCTACAAAGGTCTTTGGATTTGGAAAATTCATTAGTGGGGAAGAATTAGAATTTAAATAAAGTCAAGTATATATATATAGCCAAATGGTGTTTCGATCAGGAAAAAAATATAGACGTTTTCTTCTCACTTGTCTTTTATGTTTTAGGGGTCGCTGCATCTTTGCTTTGCTACTTCCTACCAGTGGCGTGGCGTCAATAATTTGAAATGGGAAGACGTAACGAAAACGATGGATCTGCGAAAGTAAACAAAACTTACCTCTTTGAATCTTGAACAAAAAAAAAAAAAAACAAGAAAATACATTAAAATCAGTTAAAAACAACTCTGCAAAAAGTCTATTTTCATAGGACGCATAGAGTGGCCTTTCATTAAAACGATTTTTTATTAATAAAAGATACATAGTTTGCTAAATTCATTTGATTCCTCCAAGAGAAAATCTGTGAAGCAACAATCTTTGCTTTAAAAAAAAATTAAAACCAAATCAAAAAACCAAGACTAAAAACCTAGCTAGGACGTCATTTTATTTTTGACGCCAGGGCATCATTTTTTTTTGACGACCGGGCGTCATTTTATTTTTAACGCCCGGGCGTCATTTTATTTTTGACGTCCGGGCGTCAATATTTTTTTGACGCCTGGGCGTCATTTTATTTTTGACGCCCGGGCGTCATTATATTTTTGACGCCCGGGCGTGATTATATTTTTGACGCCCGGGCGTCATTTAATTTTTACGCCCGAGCGTCATTATATTTTTGACGCCCGGGCGTCATTTAATTTTTGACGCCCGGGCGTCATTTGATTTTTGACGCCCGGGCGTCATTATATTTCTGACGCCCGGGCGTCAATTAATTTTTGACGCCCGGCGTCATTTTATTTTTGACGCCCGGGCGTCATTTTATTTCTGACGCCCGGGCGTCAATTAATTTTTGACGCCCGGGCGTCATTTTATTTTTAACGCCCGGGCGTCATTTTATTTTTGACGCCCGGGCGTCATTATATTTTTGACGCCCAGGCGTCAATATTTTTTTGACGCCCGGGCGTCATTTAATTTTTGACGCCCGGGCGTCATTTCAAAAAACCAAGACTAAAAACCTAGCTAGGGCGTCATTTTATTTTTGACGCCAGGGCGTCATTTTTTTTTGACTACCGGGCGTCATTTTATTTTTAACGCCCGGGCGTCATTTTATTTTTGACGCCTGGGCGTCATTTTATTTTTGACGCCCGGGCGTCATTATATTTTTGACGCCCGGGCGTCATTTTATTTTTTACGCCTGAGCGTCATTATATTTTTGACGCCCGGGCGTCATTTGATTTTTGACGCCCGGGCGTCATTATATTTCTGACGACCGGGCGTCAATTAATTTTTGACGCCCGGGCGTCATTTTATTTTTGACGCTCGGGCGTCATTTTATTTTTGACGCCCGGGCGTCATTTTATTTTTGACGCCCGGACGTCATTTTATTTTTGACGCCCGGGCGTCCATATTTTTTTGAAGCCTGGGCGTCACTTTATTTTTGACGCCAGGGCGTCATTTTATTTTTGACGACCGGGCGTCATTTTATTTTTGACGCCCAGGCGTCAATATGTTTTTTACGCCCGGGCATCATTTAATTTTTGACGTCCGGGCATCATTATATTTTTGACGCCCGGCCGTCATTATATTTTTGACGCCCGGGCGTCATTTTATTTTTGACGCTCGGGCGTCATTTTATTTTTGACGCCCGGACGTCAATTAATTTTTGACGCCCAGGCGTCAATATTTTTTTGACGCCCGGGCGTCATTATATTTTTGACGCCCAGGCGTCAATTAATTTTCGTCATTTTATTTTTGACGCCCGGCGTCATTTTATTTTTGACGCCCGGGCGTCATTTTATTTCTGACGCCCGGGCGTCAATTAATTTTTGACGCCCGGGCGTCATTTTATTTTTAACGCCCGGGCGTCATTTTATTTTTAACGCCCGGGCGTCATTTTATTTTTGACGCCCAGGCGTCAATATTTTTTTGACGCCCGGGCGTCATTTAATTTTTGACGCCCGGGCGTCATTTCAAAAAACCAAGACTAAAAACCTAGCTAGGGCGTCATTTTATTTTTGACGCCAGGGCGTCATTTTTTTTTGACTACCGGGCGTCATTTTATTTTTAACGCCCGGGCGTCATTTTATTTTTGACGCCTGGGCGTCATTTTATTTTTGACGCCCGGGCGTCATTATATTTTTGACGCCCGGGCGTCATTTTATTTTTTACGCCTGAGCGTCATTATATTTTTGACGCCCGGGCGTCATTTGATTTTTGACGCCCGGGCGTCATTATATTTCTGACGCCCGGGCGTCAATTAATTTTTGACGCCCGGGCGTCATTTTATTTTTGACGCTCGGGCGTCATTTTATTTTGGACGCCCGGCCGTCATTATATTTTTGACGCCCGGACGTCATTTTATTTTTGACGCCCGGGCGTCCATATTTTTTTGAAGCCCGGGCGTCATTTGATTTTTGACGCCAGGGCGTCATTTTATTTTTGACGACCGGGCGTCATTTTATTTTTGACGCCCAGGCGTCAATATGTTTTTGACGCCCGGGCATCATTTAATTTTTGACGCCCGGGCGCCATTAAATTTCTGACGCCCGGGCGTCTATTAATTTTTGACGCCCGGGCGTCATTTTATTTTTGACGCCCGAGCGTCATTATATTTTTGACGCCCGGACGTCAATTAATTTTTGACGCCCGGGCGTCATTTTATTTTTGACGCCCGGGCGTTATTATATTTTTGACGCCCGGGCGTCAGTATATTTTTGACGCCCGGGCGTCATTTTATTTTTGACACCCGGGCGTCATTATATTTTTGACGCCCGGGCGTCATTATATTTTTGACGCTCGGGCGTCATTTTATTTTTGACGCCCGGGCGCCATTAAATTTCTGACGCCCGGGCGTCAATTAATTTTTGACGCCCGGACGTCATTTTATTTTTGACGCCCGGGCATCATTTAATTTTTGACGCCCGGGCATCATTATATTTTTGACGCCCCGGCCTCCATTATATTTTTGACACCCGAGCGTCATTATATTTTTGACGCTCGGGCGTCAGTATATTTTTGACGCCCGGGCGTCATTTTATTTTTGACACCCGGGCGTCATTATATTTTTGACGCCCGGGCGTCATTATATTTTTGACGCTCGGGCGTCATTTTATTTTTGACGCCCGGGCGCCATTAAATTTCTGACGCCCGGGCGTCTATTAATTTTTGACGCCCGGGCGTCATTTTTGACGCCCGGACGTCAATTAATTTTTGACGCCCGGGCGTCATTTTATTTTTGACGCCCGGGCGTTATTATATTTTTGACGCCCGGGCGTCAGTATATTTTTGACGCCCGGGCGTCATTTTATTTTTGACACCCGGGCGTCATTATATTTTTGACGCCCAGGCGTCAATATTTTTTTGACGCCCGGGCGTCATTTAATTTCTGACGCCCGGGCGTCATTATATTTTTGACGCCCGGGCGTCAATTAATTTTCGTCATTTTATTTTTGACGCCCGGGCGTCATTTTATTTTTGACGCTCGGGCGTCAATTAATTTTTGACGCCCAGGCGTCAATATTTTTTTGACGCCCGGGCGTCATTTAATTTCTGACGCCCGGGCGTCATTATATTTTTGACGCCCAGGCGTCAATATTTTTTTGACGCCCGGGCGTCATTTAATTTCTGACGCCCAGCGTCATTATATTTTTGACGCCCGGGCGTCAATTAATTTTCGTCATTTTATTTTTGACGCCCGGGCGTCATTTTATTTTTGACGCTCGGGCGTCAATATATTTTTACGCCCGGGCGTCATTTAATTTTTGACGCCCGGGCATCATTATATTTTTGACGCCCGGGCGTCATTATATTTTTGACACCCGAGCGTCAATATATTTCTGACGCCCGGGCGTCATTTTATTTTTGACGCTCGGGCGTCAATATATTTTGACGCCCGGGCGTCATTTAATTTTTGACGCCCGGGCATCATTTTATTTTTAACGCCCGGGCGTCATTATATTTTGGACGCCCCGGCGTCATTTTATTTTTAACGCCCGGGCGTCATTTTATTTTTGACGCCCGGGTGTCATTATATTTTGGACGCCCGGGCGTCAATTAATTTTTAACGCCCTGGCGTCATTTTATTTTTGACGCTCGGGCGTCATTTTATTTTTTGACGCCCGGGCGCCATTAAATTTCTGACGCCCGGGCGTCAATTAATTTTTGACGCCCGGGCGTCATTTTATTTTTGACGCCCGAGCGTCATTATATTTTTGACGCCCGGACGTCAATTAATTTTTGACGCCCGGGCGTCATTTTATTTTTGACGCCTGGGCGTCATTATATTTTTGACGCCCGGGCGTCAGTATATTTTTGACGCCCAGGCGTCAATATTTTTTTGACGCCCGGGCGTCATTTTATTTTTAACGCCCCGGCGTCATTTTATTTTTGACGCCCGGGCGCCATTATATTTCTGACGCCCGGGCGTCAATTAATTTTTGACGCCCGGGCGTCATTTTATTTTTGACGCCCGAGCGTCATTATATTTTTACGCCCGGACGTCAATTAATTTTTGACGCCCGGGCGTCATTATATTTTTGACGCTCGGGCGTCATTTTATTTTTGACGCTCGGGCGCCATTAAATTTCTGACGCCCGGGCGTCAATTAATTTTTGACGCCCGAGCGTCAATTAATTATAATTATTTTATAATTATATAATTATTTTTTGGACGCCCGGGCGTCAATTAATTTTTAACGCCCGGGCGTCATTTTATTTTTGACGCCCGGGCGCCATTAAATTTCTGACGCCCGGGCGTCAATTAATTTTTGACGCCCGGGCGTCATTATATTTTTGACGCTCGGGCGTCATTTTATTTTTGACGCCCGAGCGTCAATTAATTATAATTATTTTATAATTATATAATTATTTTTTGGACGCCCGGGCGTCAATTAATTTTTAACGCCCGGGCGTCATTTTATTTTTGACGCCCGGGCGCCATTAAATTTCTGACGCCCGGACGTCAATTAATTTTTGACGCCCGGGCGTCATTATATTTTTGACGCTCGGGCGTCATTTTATTTTTGACGCTCGGGCGCCATTAAATTTCTGACGCCCGGGCGTCAATTAATTTTTGACGCCCGGGCGTCATTTGATTTTTGACGCCCGGGCGTCAATTAATTTTTGACGCCCGGGCGTCATTTTATTTTTGACGCTCGGGCGTCATTTTATTTTTGACGCCCAGCCATCATTATATTTTTGACGCCCGGACGTCATTTTATTTTTGACGCCCGGGCGTCCATATTTTTTTGAAGCCCGGGCGTCATTTTATTTTTGACGCCAGGGCGTCATTTTATTTTTGACGACCGGGCGTCATTTTATTTTTGACGCCCGGGCATCATTTAATTTTTGACGCCCGGGCATCATTATATTTTTGACGCTCGGGCGTCATTATATTTTTGACACCCGAGCGTCAATATATTTCTGACGCCCGGGCGTCAATTAATTTTTGACGCCCGGGCGTCATTTTATTTTTGACGCTCGGGCGTCAATATATTTTGGACGCCCGGGCGTCAATTAACTTTTAACGCCCTGGCGTCATTTTATTTTTGACGCCCGGGCGCCATTAAATTTCTGACGCCCGGACGTCAATTAATTTTTGACGCCCGGGCGTCATTATATTTTTGACGCTCGGGCGTCATTTTATTTTTGACGCTCGGGCGCCATTAAATTTCTGACGCCCGGGCGTCAATTAATTTTTGACGCCCGGGCGTCATTTGATTTTTGACGCCCGGGCGTCAATTAATTTTTGACGCCCGGGCGTCATTTTATTTTTGACGCTCGGGCGTCATTTTATTTTTGACGCCCAGCCATCATTATATTTTTGACGCCCGGACGTCATTTTATTTTTGACGCCCGGGCGTCCATATTTTTTTGAAGCCCGGGCGTCATTTTATTTTTGACGCCAGGGCGTCATTTTATTTTTGACGACCGGGCGTCATTTTATTTTTGACGCCCGGGCATCATTTAATTTTTGACGCCCGGGCATCATTATATTTTTGACGCTCGGGCGTCATTATATTTTTGACACCCGAGCGTCAATATATTTCTGACGCCCGGGCGTCAATTAATTTTTGACGCCCGGGCGTCATTTTATTTTTGACGCTCGGGCGTCAATATATTTTGGACGCCCGGGCGTCAATTAACTTTTAACGCCCTGGCGTCATTTTATTTTTGACGCCCGGGCGCCATTAAATTTCTGACGCCCGGGCGTCAATTAATTTTTGACGCCCGGGCGTCATTTTATTTTTGACGCTCGGGCGTCATTTTATTTTTGACGCCCGGACGTCATTTAATTTTTGACGCCCAGGCGTCAATATTTTTTTGACGCCCGGGCGTCATTTAATTTCTGACGCCCGGGCGTCATTATATTTTTGACGCCCGGGCGTCAATTAATTTTCGTCATTTTATTTTTGACGCCCGGGCGTCATTTTATTTTTGACGCTCGGGCGTCAATTAATTTTTGACGCCCAGGCGCCAATATTTTTTTGACACCCGGGCGTCATTTAATTTCTGACGCCCGGGCGTCATTATATTTTTGACGCCCAGGCGTCAATATTTTTTTGACGCCCGGGCGTCATTTAATTTCTGACGCACGGCGTCTTTATATTTTTGACGCCCGGGCGTCAATTAATTTTCGTCATTTTATTTTTGACGCCCGGGCGTCATTTTATTTTTGACGCTCGGGCGTCAATATATTTTTACGCCCGGGCGTCATTTAATTTTTGACGCCCGGGCATCATTATATTTTTGACGCCCGGGCGTCATTATATTTTTGACACCCGAGCGTCAATATATTTCTGACGCCCGGGCGTCAATTAATTTTTGACGCCCGGGCGTCATTTTATTTTTGACGCTCGGGCGTCAATATATTTTGGACGCCCGGGCGTCAATTAACTTTTAACGCCCTGGCGTCATTTTATTTTTGACGCCCGGGCGCCATTAAATTTCTGACGCCCGGGCGTCAATTAATTTTTGACGCCCGGGCGTCATTTTATTTTTGACGCCCGAGCGTCATTATATTTTTGACGCCCGGACGTCAATTAATTTTTGACGCCCGGGCGTCATTTTATTTTTGACGCCCGGGCGTCATTATATTTTTGACGCCCGGGCGTCAGTATATTTTTGACGCCCCGGCGTCATTTTATTTTTGACGCCCGGGCGCCATTATATTTTTGACGCCCGGGCGCCATTATATTTCTGACGCCCGGGCGTCAATTAATTTTTGACGCCCGGGCGTCATTTTATTTTTGACGCCCGAGCGTCATTATATTTTTGACGCCCGGACGTCAATTAAAATTTGACGCGTCATTATATTTTTGACGCCCGGGCGTCATTTTATTTTTAACGCCCGGGCGTCATTTTATTTTTGACGCCCGGGTGTCATTATATTTTGGACGCCCGGGCGTCAATTAATTTTTAACGCCCGGGCGTCATTTTATTTTTGACGCTCGGGCGTCATTTTATTTTTGACGCCCGGGCGTCATTATATTTTGGACGCCCGGGCGTCAATTAATTTTTAACGCCCTGGCGTCATTTTATTTTTGACGCCCGGGCGCCATTAAATTTCTGACGCCCGGGCGTCAATTAATTTTTGACGCCCGGGCGTCATTTTATTTTTGACGCCCGAGCGTCATTATATTTTTGACGCCCGGACGTCAATTAATTTTTGACGCCCGGGCGTCATTTTATTTTTGACGCCCGGGCGTCATTATATTTTTGACGCCCGGGCGTCAGTATATTTTTGACGCCCAGGCGTCAATATTTTTTTGACGCCCGGGCGTCATTTTATTTTTAACGCCCCGGCGTCATTTTATTTTTGACGCCCGGGCGCCATTATATTTCTGACGCCCGGGCGTCAATTAATTTTTGACGCCCGGGCGTCATTTTATTTTTGACGCCCGAGCGTCATTATATTTTTGACGCCCGGACGTCAATTAATTTTTGACGCCCGGGCGTCATTATATTTTTGACGCTGGACATGGACATGGACATGGATATGGACATGGACATGGACATGGACATGGACATGGACATGGACATGGACATGGACATGGACATGGACATGGACATGGACATGGACATGGACATGGACATGGACATGGACATGGACATGGACATGGACATGGACATGGACATGGACATGGACATGGACATGGACATGGACATGGACATGGACATGGACATGGACATGGACATGGACATGGACATGGACATGGACATGGACATGGACATGGACATGGACATGGACATGGACATGGACATGGACATGGACATGGACATGGACATGGACATGGACATGGACATGGACATGGACATGGACATGGACATGGACATGGACATGGACATGGACATGGACATGGACATGGACATGGACATGGACATGGACATGGACATGGACATGGACATGGACATGGACATGGACATGGACATGGACATGGACATGGACATGGACATGGACATGGACATGGACATGGACATGGACATGGACATGGACATGGACATGGACATGGACATGGACATGGACATGGACATGGACATGGACATGGACATGGACATGGACATGGACATGGACATGGACATGGACATGGACATGGACATGGACATGGACATGGACATGGACATGGACATGGACATGGACATGGACATGGACATGGACATGGACATGGACATGGACATGGACATGGACATGGACATGGACATGGACATGGACATGGACATGGACATGGACATGGACATGGACATTGACATTGACATGGACATGGACATGGACATGGACATGGACATGGACATGGACATGGACATGGACATGGACATGGACATGGACATGGACATGGACATGGACATGGACATGGACATGGACATGGACATGGACATGGACATGGACATGGACATGGACATGGACATGGACATGGACATGGACATGGACATGGACATGGACATGGACATGGACATGGACATGGACATGGTCATTGGCCCTGTTTTTATATCCGAAATAAAGGGTTCTAGAATTTTCTAGGGTTCTGGAATCTGCTAGATGGTTCTTTTCCAAAAGGTTTCGTTCAATTTCCACGATCCATTTTTAGTATGACGAAATAACGAACGAGCCTGGGCACCAACCGTGGATTTAGTTGTTTATTTCATTCAAAGATGGCGCGCAAACTTGTGCTAATAAATGATGTCGTTGTCTGCATAACTGGGCATATTCACCACATTGCCCCCCTCTTAGGATTGATCGTCCCGATTAAATCCATTATTCCCGTCCCCACTGTTATAACGATGTAAACGGTCGCAATGAACTACTTAAAGCTTGCCCCTTACTCCTCTCTGAATGCGGTGAACCACATCATTGATTCGCTTCACAACGGTATATGGGCCTTCCCAGTTATGTTGAAGTTTTGGTGACAGTCCCTTTTGTCGGTGAGGATCGTCCCGATTAAATCCATTATTCCCGTCCCCACTGTTATAACGATGTAAACGGTCGCAATGAACTACTTAAAGCTTGCCCCTTACTCCTCTCTGAATGCGGTGAACCACATCATTGATTCGCTTCACAACGGTATATGGGCCTTCCCAGTTATGTTGAAGTTTTGGTGACAGTCCCTTTTGTCGGTGAGGATTGTCAAACCACACCAGGTGTCCTTCTTGGAGACCAAGGAAGCATCGATTTCCGCTGTTGGTCTCCGGAAACAGACCTGCGACATCTACCGCTATTCTCTCGAAAGGTGTGTCCACATTGTACTGCTGCATTTTACTTTGAAACTTCCTACCTGGCCCCTTGGTAGCAGCACAAGTATCACATTTTCTGCACCACCCTTCTACATCTCTCTAGCCAGTAGAACCGCTGTCGTATCTTTACCAGCGACATGGACATGGACATGGACATGGACATGGACATGGACATGGACATGGACATGGACATGGACATGGACATGGACATGGACATGGTCATTGGCCCTGTTTTTATATCCGAAATAAAGGGTTCTAGAATTTTCTAGGGTTCTGGAATCTGCTAGATGGTTCTTTTCCAAAAGGTTTCGTTCAATTTCCACGATCCATTTTTAGTATGACGAAATAACGAACGAGCCTGGGCACCAACCGTGGATTTAGTTGTTTATTTCATTCAAAGATGGCGCGCAAACTCGGCTAATAAATGATGTCGTTGTCTGCATAACTGGGCATATTCACCACATTGCCCCCCTCTTAGGATTGATCGTCCCGATTAAATCCATTATTCCCGTCCCCACTGTTATAACGATGTAAACGGTCGCAATGAACTACTTAAAGCTTGCCCCTTACTCCTCTCTGAATGCGGTGAACCACATCATTGATTCGCTTCACAACGGTATATGGGCCTTCCCAGATATGTTGAAGTTTTGGTGACAGTCCCTTTTGTCGGTGAGGATTGTCAAACCACACCAGGTGTCCTTCTTGGAGACCAAGGAAGCATCGATTTCCGCTGTTGGTCTCCGGAAACAGACCTGCGACATCTACCGCTATTCTCTCGAAAGGTGTGTCCACATTGTACTGCTGCATTTTACTTTGAAACTTCCTACCTGGCCCCTTGGTAGCAGCACAAGTATCACATTTTCTGCACCACCCTTCTACATCTCTCTAGCCAGTAGAACCGCTGTCGTATCTTTACCAGCGACATGGACATGGACATGGACATGGACATGGACATGGACATGGACATGGACATGGACATGGACATGGACATGGACATGGACATGGACATGGACATGGACATGGACATGGACATGGACATGGACATGGACATGGTCATTGGCCCTGTTTTTATATCCGAAATAAAGGGTTCTAGAATTTTCTAGGGTTCTGGAATCAGCTAGATGGTTCTTTTCCAAAAGGTTTCGTTCAATTTCCACGATCCATTTTTAGTATGACGAAATAACGAACGAGCCTGGGCACCAACCGTGGATTTAGTTGTTTATTTCATTCAAAGATGGCGCGCAAACTTGTGCTAATAAATGATGTCGTTGTCTGCATAACTGGGCATATTCACCACATTGCCCCCCTCTTAGGATTGATCGTCCCGATTAAATCCATTATTCCCGTCCCCACTGTTATAACGATGTAAACGGTCGCAATGAACTACTTAAAGCTTGCCCCTTACTCCTCTCTGAATGCGGTGAACCACATCATTGATTCGCTTCACAACGGTATATGGGCCTTCCCAGTTATGTTGAAGTTTTGGTGACAGTCCCTTTTGTCGGTGAGGATTGTCAAACCACACCAGGTGTCCTTCTTGGAGACCAAGGAAGCATCGATTTCCGCTGTTGGTCTCCGGAAACAGACCTGCGACATCTACCGCTATTCTCTCGAAAGGTGTGTCCACATGGTACTGCTGCATTTTACTTTGAAACTTCCTACCTGGCCCCTTGGTAGCAGCACAAGTATCACATTTTCTGCACCACCCTTCTACATCTCTCTAGCCAGTAGAACCGCTGTCGTATCTTTACCAGCGTTTTATTAACTCCCAAATGACCTCCAGATGCTCCATCATGCAGCTCTCGAAGAACGTCATTAACCTTTGACCTAGGCACGATTAACTGGATCACATAAGACTTGCCATCTGCAGACTCCCATTTACGCCTTAATACTCCTTCTTGCACATGAAGAGATTCTCACTGTGCCCAATATGCTTTGAGAGCTGGACTTCTATCGGAGATGTCACCCCATTCTGGTTTTCCTTCGTGTTCCTTCCATGCAAGAATGGGCTCTACATCCGAGTCTTCTTGTTGGGCAGTCCTCAGTTCTTCATTGCTCCAACCGTAAATGGGATCGGCTCTTATTCGTTGGATGGCAACAGTTTCCTTTTCTTCTTGACGCGTGCAATGCTTACAGTCCTGTCGAGTCGAGACAATGCTTCTGCGTTTGGGTGCAGCTTTTCTCTTCGATGTTGAATTTGGTAGTCGTATGTCTGCAGTCTCTCAATCCATCTTGCTACTTGACCTTCTGGATTTTTGAAGTTCAGAAGTCAATTAAGCGCACCATGATCAGTTCGAAGGAGGAACTTCTGCCCATAGATGTACTTATGGAAGTGCTTTGTTGCCAAAATCAATGCTAGAAGTTCCCTTCTGGTCACGCAATAATTCCGCTTTGGCCTCGAGAGTACCCTAGTAGGCGACGACTTTTCTTCTCCGTCATGGACTTGCGACAATACAGCTCGAATTCTAACTTTACTGGCATCGGCGTCGATGATGAAAGGTTTGCCTGGAGTCGGATAGGTCAGCACAGGAGCGTTACACAAGCGTAGCTTGAGTTCCTGAAAACTTTTCTCCCATTCACGTGACCGTTTGAACGGCTTCCCCTTTTCAGTAAGCTGATGTAAACTTTTAGCGATTCCAGCAATGTCTTTTACGAAGCCCCGCTAATATGTGGCTAGACCAAGAAAGCTACGGAGTTGGTGTTTATCCTGTGGTATTGGAAAATTCTTCACAGTGTCAACTTTTCCAGGATCAGTCTTTACTCCTTGGGATGAGATGATATGTCCCAGGTATATAACTTCGGTCTTGAAAAGCGCACATTTATCTGGATTTAATTTTAAATGTTCTTCTCGAAGCCTTTGGAATACAGCCTTAAGGTTTACACAATGTTCGTCAAAAGTTTTTCCATAAACGATGACATCGTCCAAATATACAAGGAATGATTTCCAAGTAAGTCCTTGAAGAACACACTCCATCAGACGCTCAAATGTTGCTTTTTTGGCTAATGGGAGATGTCTTGCTGGTTGTCGAATCGGTCTCGCATCACATGTGTCGATTCGATGCTGTACCAGTTGTGTTCGACCATACTGCCCAATCGGTGAAGAAAATATATCAGCGTAGTAGCAAGACTAAGCTGATGTTGACTAAGATTGGATGGCTTGAGAATTTTGGCTTTCATGGAGCTGAATTTTCCGGGGTCCATAGCTACTTCTGTGTTTCTCCCTGTGATTTTAGTTATTGCGGTCACAGATTCGCATTTTCCAATTATTTCTCCTTTCCTGAGCTTGACCTCGTACGATTTGATGTTCAGAATCCGTACGGGTATTATGTTGTTCTTTGGTTCCACAAGAGTCTTTCCTAAGATGATGTTTTGGGAAGATTGCTCAGACTCTGGTTCCACCATGAGGTATCGATGGCTACCTATATCGCCCTCTATATTCGTCCAAATAAACACTTCTGAAGAGGGAGGCAAGCACATGTGTTCTTTGATGACGGTTCTTAGAGTTGATGAGTTCTCGATACCATAAACCATAGGTATCTCTACATTTTTGTAATCCAGCACTTGCTTACCGATATCGGGAATCACTCCGTGCTCCTTCATAAAGTCGATTCCAATTATGCACATATATCCGTTACCAAAAATAGATGCGAAAACTCTAGTTCTGCTAAGCAGATCTTCAGACGAACTTCTCCATATAGTCTTGCCGCCTCACCTGTCGCAGTTCTCAGACGGTAGCTATTGGTGTTATGTAGCCATGTCATCTTCACCAAGTCTTTTCTTACAATGGAGGCTGTGGCACCGGTGTCAATTGTAGCCACGTGTTTCTTGCCATTTAATGTTGCGTCGACTGTCAGGCTTTTATTGTTTCGTTTAGTCTGCGAGACTTGTATTGTGGTTCTGGGCCCATCGATACTAGGGCGAGGAGGAGCGATGATGTTATTGCTTACCTATTCGCGGATATTATTCCTGTTTCCACAATCTTGACAGGCGACTCTTCTTGGTGGCAATCTGCACTGGCGCGTGAGATGCCCGGTTTTGTTGCAATTCCAGCATCGATCAGGTCATCGATCAGGTCCTTCTCGCTGACTTCTACGGAAGTCAGCTCTCTGGCAAGAACATTCCTCAACTTCAAGTTCTCTTACCCGATGAACTTTTAAGGAAGCATGTTCTGATGCTTCCATAGTCACAGCGAACGCTACTGCTTCAGAAAGCGTGCGTTTTCCAGCAGTCCGAATTGCTCGCTGGAGGTTGATGTCGAAACTGCACGGACAAAAGCCTCCGTTGCTAGCTGGTTGATAATTTCATCTCCTGAAGTTGGGTATGCTAAGTGCGCCAACCGTTTAATGTCTGCTTGGAGTTGTTGCAGACTTTAACCTCTTTTCTGGACTCTGGTATTGAGCTGGACGCGGAAGACTTCTTGCATATGGCCATCACCAAATCGTTTATCAATGGCCTGAACAAATGCACTAAAGTTGTCGTTCTGTTCTGCTGGTACGGTTTGCAATAATTGAGCAGCAGAACCTCTAAGGGCAAGCGTCAGGGCAATAAACTTGTCTTCGTCATCCCAGCTGTTTGTTGCTGCAGCTGTCTCAAATTGCTTCTTGTAGATCGACCAAAAAGTTTGTCCATCAAAAGTTGGTGGATGCATTTCTTTTCTTTTGGAAAATTGGCATTATCTTCTCGAACCTTCATTTTGCTTACTTTTTCTAACTCATCGGTAATGCTCTGAATTTTATCTTCGACCTTCTCGAATTTTGCTTCCACTGACGAAAATTATTTTTCAACACGAGGACGTGTTTCTGTGCTTCAAATCGTTTAAGAAGATTTTTTTCTGTTTTTTTTTCAGTAAATTCTTTTGCTCGTTGCGTTGTTCTTCAAATTTCTCACGAAGATTCTTTTGCTCTTTTCGTTGGTCTTCAAACTGGGCAAGCAGCTAAGCCATTATATTGGTCATGTCTATGGTTGTACTTACAGCATTTCAATTTCAAATAGAAACGTGTCTGGATTTTCATCGTGTTGCCTTGAATCTTCCTGCAGACGAATAATGAGCTCATTTTTCGTTCCAGCAGTAGGAAGACCTCGTCTGCTAAGTTTTGCTTTAAGTTCAACACAATTCAATGCATTCACAATTTTACCCAGTTTTTTTTTTTTTTCTTATATTTTTGTATGTCACTTTTCACTTTATCAATTTTTCACCATCAATTATCTGAATTCACAGACTAAATAAGTTTTATTCCACTTTTTCTGACACCAATGTTATATTTTGCCACGGGTTCGCAAATAAAACTTTTTTCCTTTATTCAAACTGAAACTGCAATTAATTCACAAAATAAAACGCTTTTTATTTCAAATACTTTTTCTTCTAATACTTTTTATTACAACCAAGCACAAGTAGTAGCCCGTAGCGTAATGGTTAGTGCGTTCGACTGTCACGCTGGAGGTCTGGGAACGCTTCCCAGCCTCGTCCACCTAAAAAAAAAACTAAAAAGTTTTTTTTTCAGGGCTACTGCCTCTTGCGAGGAATTGACAAATCCTCCAAGAGTATCACTTGTCACGAATAAGTGCTTCTCGTCTAGCCGTTCGGATTCGGCGTAAAATTGTAGGTCCCTTCCATTCCTGTCGAAAGGCGCACACAGGAATGGTTGCGAGTTGTTAGTCACTAGGCCCTGGTTCTTCATGAGCCGTTGTGCCACCCGATTTATTTTAAGCACAAGTATGCAACTTTTTATTTTTTCACACCGACATCTATTCGTTCACTGTTAAAATCAAACTGCTCTTTTCGGGCTGGTGGCCCTGTACTTATATCCGAAATAAAGGGTTCTAGAATTTTCTATGGTTCTGGAATCTGCTAGATGGTTCTTTTCCAAAAGGTTTCGTTCAATTTCCACGATCCACTTTTAGCATGGGGAAATAACGAACGAGCCTGGGCACCAACCGTGAATTAAGTTATTTATTTCATTCAAAGATGGCGCGCAAACTTGTGCTAATAAATGATGTCGTTGTCTGCATAACTGGGCATATTCACCACAATATCAATAATTTTTCACTGAAAACATAAAACTATACATATATGTATTTTTCTATTCCAGATACATAAATCCACATCTAATACTAACCGAAGCTGAGCTCTGAGCTTCCAGTTAACTATTGAACAACGAATAAAAAAAAATAGACTAAGAGGCTCCAAAAGCAACAGTTACGATGTCCTGTGCTTTTAAACACTCAAAAGCTATGCCCCAGTTTACAGAGATTTTATGAATATTATCAAAATGAACCTCACACGAATATTCTGAAGATAGACAAAACGGATAAACGTTACTGCGCATGATTGTTGAAGAAATTGCTCAGAGTAAAATTATTTTACACGGGAATATTAAAGAGTGATTCTGCAAGAGAATATGAGATTTTTTTGAAATCCAATGTCACACTAACCTAGTGCAAGAACTTTTTTTTCTGGTAGTAGCTTCATGCTCATTTTTCTGTTTAATTCTCATACTGACAACAAACACTGTTTGTTTCGTATATTATTCGTCCTTTTTGTTATGTTTTTGCATCATGCTCGCTTAAGTCGTTGTTGGTTTCTAGGACACTGTACTCGCGAAGTCCTTGTTCCTCACAGTATTGTGGTAGTACATCCAACAATTTGCCACTCACTTTGGGAGCATATACAACTCTCTGGAAATGATACAAATACGAAAAAACAACAAATTCAAAGATATCTATCCATCCTGTCAGTTGTGTGGTTAGTTGATAGGTTGCAAACACAGTCTAATTCGAATTCTTGAACGGTTTGGAGGGATTTTTCGTGCTGCGGATAAATCTTGAAACGCACTTTCGGTACATGGATTTAAGTGCAAAAAATATTCGACTTTGCTCTTAATCTTTAAATGTGTTGTTTCTTTTGTGGATAAGTTTTTAAAATTGAAAATGAAGAAATAGTAACAGAAAAGTGCCCTAAAGCTAAAAGCATGTTGTCATTGTTTCCAAAAATCAAGTGTTTTCAAACCTTGTTTTGAAAAAGTAAACCAATGTTATTGTTGTTCTCGACTTTGTACACTGCCATAGTTCGTTCCAGTTAAGTATCTTCTGACTGTTCAGATTGTACGCGTTCTTGTTTCCGTAAATGGGGATTAACCTTAATCCTAATAATATTTTAGTTTCATGCGGTGAAGAAAGTATAATAAAAAGTTCTGTCTCTAAGCTGCCAGAATCTAAAGTTATCCGAATTGGTTAATTAAATGTCGTTGTTCCTTGAGAAAAGTGGATTGAGAAATGGACACTCAGCATTCGTATTGTAAAGCTTAAAGGTACCTTCGCGCGACTTTGACGTTTTTTTAATTACAATTTTTATTAAATTTGTCATGTGCTTACAGTGAAATGCTTTAGTTTCCTATGAATAAAATAAAAATAAATAACATAATAATCTTATGGAATTACAATAAGTGATTAAATGTGAAATGAGGCCTATTTGAAAATAATAATAAGTTATTTTCATTTGTTGCATAATTTGAGCCGATAAGGAATACAAGGATTTGTTTTTCAGATGGTTTAAGGTGAGTCATAATTGATATAAACATGATCCTACTTACTGAAGCTATTTTTTCTCAATATGAGAACAAAATGTCAACCCAGTGTAATAGGTTTTGATGTTAAACCAGTTTTATATGAATGCAAAGTATCTTTTTTTAAATTGTAACTAGATATCAAAATTTAACTGAGGACAATGAAAATTAATATCGAATGAACGTCTTTATCATTATCTGATATAATCTTTAATTTGTCATTAATAATATGTATATGTTATGTATAAATGGATTTTTTAATTATTCAATTCTTCTGAACTACATTATGGTTTATTCCGCATATATCCTCAATTAACTTTATATATTGACATTCCCATCATTAAATATGCCCAAAGTGGCCCAACTATACGAAAAGCCAACTTTCTTCATTTAGGTATATTATATGCGTATTTGGTATCTGTTCTGATCCAATTAAACACCATTGGTGCCACCAAACTTAAACTTTGGAATCCCCAAGGACTCTTATTTTTGTGCATGATTATATGTATAATAGTGAGGCGAATATTAATGTTGAGTATAGATTATGAGCGGACGTGCTTTTATGCCCAATATTATGAATTCCTTATACTTCTAGCTCAATAATATCCTTGAAAACATTCACAAACTTAAAGGAGATGGAACAAATACCTATGTGATGAATCAAGATTTTTTTTTATAAAAAAAAAATAACAAATGTGAGCATGAATCTCGTGTGATTCTGTTAGAAATTAATAAAGAATTTGGGAAATAAGACTTCGCACACAGCTTTTAACAAAGAAATTAAAATCCTATGGTAAATTTGTTAAATGTTTTTATTTTGGTCCGTCGATTTAATGACAACTGCTGTTTGAAACGGAGGGATTTTATGATGACCACGATTTTGTTGCTCCTAGAAAAAACTCCTGGCAAAACCAAAAAATAATTGTATATTTAATCTTTAAAATAATATTGTCAGATATGAAGTGTAAAACAAAGATATATACATATACTAGCGGACCCGACAGACGTTGTCCTGCACGATATTTCAAGCAATTAGGATATTAAACAAAGTATGAAATGAAAGACAAAAAATATAATAATTTCATTATTCTTTATTTTGAAATAATAAGCAATTCGTTACCTATAATCAATAATGAATGTTTTTTTTTTATAATACAAAATCTATATACTACAGAAATACATCAGCCAAGTAGAAGACTTAGCATTATTTAATTAGACTTGTTTGTTTAATTTTATCTTAATGCGAGTTGATGAACAATATTTTAATTCAATTCCTGCGGAGTATAAACTTGACGGTTTTCTAACGCGAGAACACGCCACATATAATTTGCCATGTGAAAAGACCGGATTTTCTAGACTGTGACTTATTAATAGTCATAGTAAATGCCAAGCGAATTGGAAATTGCAAACGTCTGAATGGAATGGGTGAGTCTGAAGGGATCATTGGGATTCGTGACAGGATAACAACTTCACCTTCAAATTTTCCGTTCAAAATTGTAGCTTCAAGAACATTGGCTATGTTTTATGACTAATCTTGTACCGTTGCATCGCTTAGGTGCATTTAAATACCGAAGCAAAATGATAGATGAGTCAATTTTTAATTGCCAGTTATGTGGTGGCATTGGCACTGTGTTTTCTCTCCGCGTTTGATTCGTGTATCTCGTTCTCGAGGTTCAAATGCGTCGCCAACCATATCAACTGCAACTTCATTAATGGTCGGTGCATTATATCAGCCCGCGGGCTGCCCAGATGGTACTTTGTTTGCTTCGATGACGACCGTATAGTTGTCGTTTTGCAGTTTGTTTGAAACAGTATTGAACAACTGGACCAACTGGTTGTGATTCTGTTAGAAACGGTTCTAAAATACCCACAATTTGTCGCTCCTCCATCTGCTCGATATGGTTGTGCTGGCAGCGTGCGTTTGTTTCTTTGCTCCTCTTCACCCATGAAGTAGCTTTGAGAAATTTTGAATCGGTATCAGGCATCGGCATTAAAGAACCAATTTAATGATACACTTGGCCCTGAATCTTAAACGTTGATCGAAAATTGCGACCATCAACATTCTGAACTATTTTTGTTGCTCCAAATGATGTCATTTGAAAGCACGAAATGAATTTGAGTATTTTACGCAAAAACAATTAAGATTGATATGTAGTTCCAGGCAATAGTGCTTTCAATGGTTCTGGCAGCGAATTTAATGGTGGCAATACAACTTTTACAGACGCGCAACAGAAACCGGGATCTACACAAACGAATACAAAATTATTCATTCAAATCGGTCCAGCCGTTTGGGAGGAGTTCAGTGACATACAAACGTAAATTGTTTTGCAGGCCTGCTTAAGTCACATTTCAATTTTTGTTTAAGCCATCGAATTCAGCTGCAGCACTAAAAAATGCAGCTACTTTTAAAAGAAAAATAAAAAAATATCATAGAATAAAAATGATTTGTATGACAAAATAGCCAAGAATTTATTATTAATAAAATTGATTTATTTATTGGACTAATGTTGTTTTAAAAGTTTAAAACAGTGCAACAAAAAACAATTAAAATGGAAAAAAGTGATTTAGATTTAGAAATTTTGAATTTTCGTTTAATTTATTCTTGACATATTTAAACTGTTTTTCTTGGACAACATTGCCTTTGGTGGCCTGCATTTGGAAGGCCACCCACCCAAGGTCCAAGAAAATGTAAAGTTTGGCACCTTCCTGACGATTATACATACTCTAAGCAGAGCAACGACCCAAAAAAAAAAACAGTTAAGAGTTTTAGAACGCACAAATCGGTGTGCACAAAGCGGTGTACTGGTGTCCAACAAAAATTGTTGAAAAACGTCTAAAATGAATCATGAATACGAAGCAATTCATCTTCATTAACTAATGTCCATCTAATAGTCTAAAATATTGCGTATAGCTTCACCATTTTCATCAAAACAATCTTTTTGTTTTTTAATTGCTTTTCGTTGCACTTTGCCGGGCTGATTTGTGAATCTAAAAAATCCACGGATCTACACAAACGCATACAAAAAAATTCATTCAAACCGGTCCAGCCGTTTAGGAGGAGTATATAAAGAAGATAGGAATAAACGAAAAGACATACAATGATTACATATGTACAATGTACATAATGTATGTATACATAATGTTATTAAAATTATTTTACCAATATTGAAAGAAAATTAGGTAGGTAATTCTTTTATCTATTAACGTTTTCAATGCGATAGCAGAACATCATCGAAACTACGTGCACAATATTGTTTTCTTACGGTTATTTATTTATTCAATTTTATTTAATAAAATAACATGAAAAAAGTACGTATACGCCCGGGTGTACCATCGTTTCACTGTCGCTGTGGTATATTTACACCATAATTTTGTAGTTTGTTTTAGGGTGAATCCGTTCGTTGTTATAATTTGTTGACACTAAATCAATTACATTGTCAATGTGAGTAATTGTTGGTATAGAATTTGTGCTCGTCGCATCACATCTGGCCCTATTTTGTTTTTTCTTTATTGACTTTAGGTACCTTAAAATAAATATAAATTTAGAATTTAATAATACCTTCACTTAACCGTCATCTATCGGATTAAATTTGTCTTACAAACCTTATTCAAACTATTAAACACATTTAAAAGAAAAAATGAGGTAAATCGATTCAGCCGTTCTTAAATTGATTGATTTTTAACTACATAGATATAATGTAGATATTTAATTTTATTTACCAATATTCAAAACACCGTCAAAACTACGTGCACAATATTGTCATCATACGTTTTCGATTAGCATTATTTTTCCAACCCGTCGTAGCAGGATAATTTAAAATTAATGCGTATTTTATTTTTTTTTAATTCACTTCTTATTAAGCGATTAACGTTCATCTGATTCAAACTAGAAGTTCGTTCATCTGCTCCTTCAGATTACTGTTTCAAGAACAACAGCAGTCTACGTATAAGTGGCAAAATGTCATCGGTTTAATCGACCATAGTAGTCAGGCTGCATCGAATATTTATGAGAGGCGTGTGGTTTGGGTGGAATTGATGAAACAAGGTGGGCAGAAATGGGAGCCAGAGCCTTCCACTTTGAGACATGGAAATAGGTTGTGGTAGAAGGGTATTCAATATTATTTAGTCAGATCGCCAGATTGCTAAATGGCTTCAGCTGTTGGCAGTGTCAAGTACAGTGGTTTGCAAATGACAATGTATTTGACAGGAAGAAGTTCATAGGAGGCACTATAGGGGAAGGTGTAATTGCATTTTTATTACAATGTGACAGTGTCATGTTAAAACGGAAAGTTAAGTAAGATATTAAGTCACAAATTGTGGTCGAGAATTTAACTTGATAGGAAACTAATAGACACTACTATTGAAATACATAAAATTATTTCATAGAAAATATGCTTCCCTAATCATTTAAGTTATAATATGGCTGAAATAGAAAAAGGAAATTGTGAGTTTAACTGGAGCCTTTGTAGATTTATACGTAGGTTTAAGGTATATTACATATGTTTAAAATTACATGCATTATACAGTTAAGAGAAAGTTGATCTTTTCACGAAATGACTATAGAAATAAAGCAATGTTAACTTAATTTTCTCAAGATTATGCAATAATAATCAATGAAAATTTTGAGTAGGTACCTACATATGTGCATATAATATGTTTATGTTTGCGCAATGATGGTGTTCGAAAAAAAAACACTTTTTAAAAATTAGTTTTAAAGTTATTTAATAATAATTTGTATTCTTCCTGACCTCTTCTCTGATCGGCGTCGTCGTTGAATCTTCTTCATATCCTATGTGTCAATGTATACTCGTAGTATACTTGAACTCGGCCAAGTATTACTCAACAAATTTTTCTCAAAGCAACGGAATAAACTGTTCATTTGATCTTGACAAGCTCCATGCTTCTCTTCCATACATCAGGAACGTCATGATGAAAGTTTTGTGGCTATCCTTGTATTGACTAAAATCAGCAGACATTGCATGACTCCGTATAAATTAAGGCTTCTAGCATACTTAAACATAAATTAATCAGCCTAGGGTCAAACAAAAAAGGAAGAAGCGTATTGTTATTGGATTGCTATGTCCTTAAGGCTTAAAGACACCTTTTAATCACAATTTCTTTTATAACCCATAGGGTTAAGGTGTAGAACTTTGTATGTACATGTGAACATATAATTGTGACCTAATTTCACACTCGACAAGGATAAATTTCCGCACTTGGCTATTGTCCTGTATAGTTGTCCAGTCGATTGGAAAAGTATAAAAGCTTTTGAGAATGTGAAGAAGGGTAAGAACGAACACTTGATGTGTTTTTTTAATCTTTAATCGTTGGTCGCTCCTTGCTGTATGGATACATTATGTCAGTCAAGAATTTATCTGTTGGGCATACAAAGTAATTCTTAAATTGTTTTCTTTAAAAATTACTTCGTCTGTCATTCTTGCTAAAAGCAGTAATAAGTAAGGTTTTAGCACAAAGAATCAAGTCAAAAATAAAGCTCATTTAAATTGTTGAAAACATATAGGTACAAACCTGTTTATGTGTTATGTGTATACCTACATAAGAGAAAAATAATTGTGTTTGTACCATATAATCGAAAATTTATTTATCAAAATAATAAATATAACTACTTTAAGTTCAAAAAAATAGAACACACAAAATTTAACCAAAAAAAAAAAACTTGGAATATTTGCAAAAGGCAAAAATATAAAGCTTCCTTGAAATAAGATACCTGTCACACGATGAAAAACAACGAACAAAATTTTTTTCTAAGCATTATCTCTTTTTTCACGGTCGTTTTTTTCCAAAAATAATCCTTAAGGCATAAATTGTACTCCTACTTGTGTTTGTTTTGTTTTCTGCTTTGTTTTTAGCTCTTTTTTGCTTGCCCTCCTTACAGCTGATGTTAACATAAGCAAAATAGTAATATTCCGTTTATTTCAACAGTCAACCGTAGAAGAGTAGGTATCTCTGTAGATCCATAATGATATTTGATTTTAACCTATGTACCTATTTCGTTTTTATGTTACGAGGTTTCTTTGACAGAAAAAGAAAGTTACACAAACGATATAATCCCTTAGCTTAATTCAGGTTTAAATGATACGCAAATCTAATCGGATCAAATACAGAAAACAGAGTAGGTACCTATGTTTAAAGTGCATATATACATACATAATCACATTTTCAGGATCTGGTTTATGTATTATTGTTTGCCTTTTTTTCTACCGTCAATGCGAGAACCTATTTTTTAATACGTCTTTCGTGTGTATCGACAGTTGTTTTCTATGTAATGGCCGAAGTAAAATTGTCTTACGCAACTTATATCGGACCCATTTTAGTGAATATAGAATCCAAGCAGCATCTGCACAAATACATATATTGATTTAGCAATTTAGAAAGATAGGCAAATGTTACATACAACACCACAAATTAGCTAGGGCACTGAGTATAAAATAAGGACAAAAGGACAATATGACGCGCGTTAGCAGATTTTCTCTATGAAACAACTAATGCAATATTTAGAGAACAACATATTATTTTAGTATTCATATATCTCAAATTAATTATCGTAACAATCGGTAGACAAATTTTGGGGCTTATTGCGAGAGTCTATTCAAAAGTCGAATAGACTTAAAGTCTACTATCGATATTTCAAAAATCTATTCGTTAATATTTTTCTGACAGATTGCTCTGAATTTATATGAATTTTTCTATTTGATAGAAAATTATAGTCGATCGGGAATTTCTGATCGAATTATGTAGGTCTATTAGATTTTTTCGGAGTAGACTCTTGATAGTTCATTACTGCGGAGATAAAATTACCTGGATTCTCAGGTTTATCGGTGTTTTCCACTGCCATGCGTGACGTTGCATGAATACTCTTAATATTTAATATTAATATTTTACTGAACTAAAAAAGTATTCGAATAGTTCAAATTATTTTACTCAAAATATTCACTGAATTTGCTTAAGTTTCGCAGTCGAACAAAAATTCTATCAGTCAGTTACCTAACCATAGAATGGAAATCATGTGTAAAATTGATGCAAGACTATTACCATAGGATTTGTAGTTGTTTTTTTGCACACTATTTGAATTTGAGAAAGTTGATATAGTATTTTTTCATTTATCTAATGAAATTATAAAAATTTAATTTCATACAGATCATATTTACGACTACTATGTAGGTTAAAAAAGTCTTTATTAAAAGATAGGCTTCAATCAATTTTTGGATTTAACTTTTTTCTCTCAAATACCAAAAATATTGTACTATGAAAATCACCCTGTATATTTACGATAGATTTTAATATTCATTTATCCTTTTTCCTATGGTAAGAGCGTATGTATTTACATGTATGTTCATGTATGAAAGTATAAGGATTGCTCTTGAAAAATGTCTTTCATCGATTTGTATTGTTTATTGTTTGAATTACTGTCTTGTCTTGTACTTGTGCCAGAAACTGCATTGGTTTTGTCGATATTTGCAGACATTTATTTGATTACCTAACCACAATACAAATGAGAAATGCCAAACAATGCATACTGGTTTTGGTTTCAAGACCAATATTGTTTTGTTTAAGTAAATTTCTGGGTTTTGTTGGAATTCTCGAGTACAAGTCATTTAATTTAAAACAAGAGAATATTTTGTGAGGACAGAAGAAAATATATTTTTTGTATGTGGTGATATGTCATTAGACAGCGAAATTAATTTTAATTTGCAACTTATTTCCAATACAAAATTACCAAGAGACATAATCTGGGCGAGTCTTAGCAAACTGATATTTTATTGACTTCAATTACTATTAGACTATTTTCTGCTTTCAATAATGTTTGTATTTGTAACAGAAAAATTAAGTACATTGTCTTGTTTTTAAAGAATTCCAGGGCTTTCTATTTTAGTTTTTTTTATTTAATACAAAATGTTTTTGCAAACCATGAGATTTAAAAACATTTGGGACACAATGATTATAAACTAGCCAAATTTTCTTATTCAAACGTGCTTAATAGGTATATAAATTAATTAAGGGCCGATGTTGATTTTGAATAAAACACAAATTATTTAGGAGATTATTGTCATTTCTTTTTATTATGATAATATTGGCATGGTTCAATTATGTATGGAACAAAATATCGGCCAAATGGCCGCCGCGACCTCGTCGGCACACCTCCATCCCATGGTCCGAATTTTCGATGACGCTGAGGCATCAACTAAAAAGTTTTTTTTCAGGGCTACTTCCTCATGCGAGGAATTGACAAATCCTTCAAGAGTATCACTTGTCACGAATAAGTGCTTCTCGTCTAGCCGTTCGGATTCGGCATAAAATTGTAGGTCCCTTCCATTCCTTTCGAAAGGCGCACACAGGAATGGTTGCGAGTTGTTAATCACTAGGCCCTGGTTCTTTATGAGCCGTTGTGCCACACGATTTATTTTTGAGGCATAATTGAGGTTCTATGCCGTTAATGTGCCGAATAATATCATCCTTTAGCTCTTGAATTGTTGCTGGCTTATCGACGTCCATCTTTTCTTTCAAATAACCCCAAAGAAAGAAGTCCAACGGTGTCAAATCACATGATCTTGGCGGCCACTTAACATCGCCACCACGTGAGATAACACGGCCATTGAATTTGTCGTGCAAAAGAGCCATTGCTTCGTTAGCTGTGTGGCAAGTCCAACATCCATATCCATATCTTTCAATTCGAGCCATAAAAAGTTCGTTATCATCTCACGATAGCGAACACCATTACAGTAACTGCCTGACCGACCTGATTTTGAAAAGAATACGGCCCGATGATGCCGCCAGTCCATAAAGCGCACCAAACAGTCACTCTTGGTGGGTGCATTGGTTTTTCGACAATCACTCTTTGATTATAATTCGCCCAAATGCGGCAATTCTGCTTATTGACCAATCCACTGAGGTGAAAATGTGTCTAATCACTGAAGATAATTTTCTTCGAAAATTGATCATCCACTGTTGCCATTTCTTGCCACCATTCTGACCATTGACGACGCTTGAAATGGTCAAGAGGCTTTAGTTCTTGGGTCAATTGCACCTTGTAAGCGTGTAAATGCAAGTCTTTATGCATAATGTTCATCAACGACGAGCGTGAGAGGTGCAATTGTTGGGCACGACGACGAATTGAGGTGGACGGCTCTTTAGCCACACTATCGCGAACAGCAGCAATATTTTCTGCAACACGAGCTGTACGAGCATCCACTGGTGTTTTCACATCTCCTACAGACCCGGTTTGGTCAAATTTTTGCACGATTTTTCCGATTGTATGCACATTTGGACGTTTAAATTGACCGACACGAAGTGCACGATATGCATTTTGATTTGAACGCCCATTTTCATAATAAGCCTGAATAACTTTAACGCGTTGCTCGATTGTGTATCTTTCAATGGTTCAAATTGAGTTAGTCTGAAAATGAGAAATTTCAAATGAAATGCAGACAAAAACTTGACGTTTAGGTGTGGTTCACATTCAACATTGGCCCTTAAAATTTAACCACCCTCTCAATACCTATGTACACGAAACCAGAAACAATAATCATTTCATATAATAAGGTATGTCATAATAAATAAATACAATCATTGAAAATGGCACATTAAGGTTATATCATACCATTTCTTAGCATAGTAAAAACATTCATCCCACACAGTTTAATAACACAAATATTTTCGCATTCGACTTTCCTCCCCAGGTTCAGTTTTATGTTATGCAAACAGGATCGTAAAATTCTTGTGGATCGTACAGTACAGATGAACCAAATATAGACGTGTATGCTCTTCATGAGTTTCCTTAATAGGTAGTTACTAACCACTCATATTATTGTATTGAAATTCCAATTATGAAATTTCTGCTATACTTTTCGAAACGTTTCCACTACAGTTTTCTTCGTCACTTTCTTAGGTACGTAATAATGCAAAATTCAGGGACACTTCACACGAACGAATGTGAAACAACTATATCTACAGGTTTGGAGAGCTGAAATTTTACTCGCACGAATACAAACACTTCCTATATGCCTGAATAGGAAGTAGGTATAGATATACGACATCATAGAGTGTATTTTTTAGACTCCTGCTTTTCTTCACATTGAGCCTCTTTCATATCATCATGTCGGATGATGGGGGTGATATAAACTCTTGTAGCGTCTTGTTAGTTAATTAAGAAAAGTTTATAAAAGGCCCACAAAAGACAATAGGAAAACTTGAGTAATTTTGACAGTTATCTGCTTACCTCGTTATTTTTTCTTAGCCTCTTAAGAATTCACCTAGAGAGCTGCGGCCTTACTTGAGGGGTTTAAAGTGTGTTAACATGTTGCTTAAGAGCTCATTGAATAGATTTTCCTTAAATTAAGATGAGTGTACCTAACTAGGCAAAGTAAACTCCTGTGTTGTTGTCTTTGGAAATCTCTTTTGGAGTAAAAAACGAATTTATATTAATTTTTATACGAACGTTCTCGTTCATGAACTGCTTTATGAAATTATTCTTTTTCAATGGCTTTTTTTCTTAACGCTATTCCACTTTTAGAGTTTTATATTGTAGGTCTAATGTATCATAGGTATGTACAATACCCATAAGTACCTACATATTATTTAACTCAAAAACGGTAAAACCCATGTGGTCAATGATCATGTGCGATCAAAGTGAGAGCTGAACTTTGGGAAAACAAAAACAACTGATAATAGCTCCATACCAACATCTTATACCGATACAAATACACATACATATGCATCTACAAAAATATAGACATAATGGATGATGTGTAACACACATTAAATTTATAGGATATCGGTTTTTTGGCCATAAATCAGAAAATAAAATATTAACCAAAAGGTATGAAAAACGAGTGCATGAATACAGTGTTATATGGAACGAAACGACGCGACAGGAGCCTCTCTCCCAGTTATTGATGACCTTCGTAAAAGCAGTTCATATTTTTGTGGGCACCACACACATACCCGGTTTGTGAACTGGAACTAGACAGTACATCACAGGGGTATAATATAGGAATTCGGACAGAAACCATATTAAACAGGAAATGAAAGGGATATAACTTTCTGAAACCGGGATCGGGATGTACCTATTCATTCCGGGTAGGTATATCTTTATACCGGAACATTATTTTTTTTTTCAATATTCCTACATATATCTACGTACATTTTCTTCACAAAGATTTATTTTGAACTATTATTCCATCTTAATATGTATCTTTAAAAATAAATCAATTTATTTATTGATTGCATTTCAAATCGATTTCTTGAGAAATGTCTTAACATAATATTGTTAAAATAATTAATTGTCTAGGGTGAGCATTTTCAACGAAAGTGGTTTAAGGAAGGATTTACATGCAAACATTATGTATGTGCATAAATTGTTCACAAAAATATACACAGTCTACAAAAGAACATGTCTGTTTCCTCATACTTCAGCCAAAACTAATAAGCGATTTCCTTCAAAGCAGTTGTACAATGAAACCTACGTGAGCTGCACTGAAGCTGTTGTATGCAGAGAGTCGTGTGCAGATGGCTTTAGCATGTTTAAAGAATTTAATATACAAATGAAATAGATGCCCATATAATGATGTAATAATAATGTTTTAAATGTACATACGTACGATAGCAAAATATGTGTCCTCAACAAAAGTGTCATAGGTACACAATTAAATTTCTTTAAAATGTTTGGGTACCTTAATACCTTCTCTACGATCTAAGAAAGTTTATGATTTAATTTATAGAAAAAAAACATAACCCGCTTTGAGTTTTGCCCATTATGAATATTAATTAATAAACAAATTTTGGCTGTAGTTTCTTGTATTTATCACCTTTTACATAATTGGGTACAAAAGAACTCGTGAAAAGGAAACTTCGTGTTCTTTTTTCCTCGATGTTTTTCTTCTTTTACTACTTTGAAAAGACAAATTTAGATGTGCTGATTTGGTTTTATATTCAACACAAAGTAAAACTTTTTAAACTTTGCTTTCAAAGATTTTTTTCTTTTTATAACATTATTCTATTCAAAAAAATGTCCCTTGAGTTGGGGACTAAAAAGCATTTATCAATGGAAAAATTAAACATGGCATACATCCTTGTCCATACTATCTCAATAGAAAAATCTATTTTAGTCCACCAGTTTATTTTTTTTTTATAAGGTTAAAGGGTAAAGTTAGCATAATAAACAAGATGCACCAACTATCTATGTACATATGTATGTACATACCTTATGGTGGGTCCATTGACATCAACTTTCTCTTTTCCTAATGAGACTATCTGAAGTTAGCTGCTTGGTTCAAAGTAAAGGCTCTTAACATAAAAGTACTTAATTTTAACATTCTTTGTGGTTCATTAACGAAATTTTGTTAGAAGATTGATCTATTTGACACAAAATGTGATGCGACAAAAAGCTTGAGCGTGTAGATTAGGTTGAGACCGACACATCTTAACATTGACTTAAATTCTAAAAATTAATCAATACTGCTATTGACAATAAAATGTTCAAAAAATCAGTTTGAAAACTAATTACTTAAAAAATATGTACCTACTTAAATAATATTAGCGTACGTTATGTGTAGTGTACGTACACCTACTTTGTAACCATGATCGCCTGCACATTATTAATTCCCGGCAATGCACCTGGCGATAATTTGTGCCAGCAAGTTGATTTATAATATTTAATATTTTGCTTCAAACTTTAAAACAAGGTGGAAACGCCAACCACTATACAGACATAGGCTAAATAATGGTGTTAGAAGAAGGAGTCAATCGAGAAATAACAACTACTCACCTACATACTTACTAGAAGTAAAACGAAACAACAAAAGAAAGCAAAAGGAATTTGAAGAAAAAAGACAAACAAAAATTATCAACAACTTGCGCGTTTCACTCTTTCTTCCAAAAATTATAATTTCTGATGAGTGCGGAAAGAGGGTGGTTGTAACAAGTTTTACTTAGGCCGTGTGTCAATTGCGTTAAAATTTTGGTTAAATCTGATCCCTGTTAAATTTGATCCGTTTCTATAGGGGTGAATAAAATTGAAGGGTTTTGCTGTGTCAATTGCATTAAATGGGATTTTTTAAAACACAAATTTCCCATTGACGTTCCTTGCGTTAAGAAACCTATCCGAGACGGTGTCAACATATCCAAAAATGTTCAGATACCTTGATTTGTTATTGCAATAGCTTTTTTCAGAGAAATTTCAACACAAATCTGTCCAAATCGCTTTGGATACGATCTTGAACGCCGAAATTGCATTTAGGCAGTGGCAGTCATGAACCTAATATACCTGGACTGCTTGTCGATCGTCATTCTCATTTGTTAAGCATGACACACAAGACGTCATTTTCAACTTTTGGTTTGCATTAGAATAATTTTGCATTTGAGTGTAAATATGTGTCTTTCATTTTAGATATTCAAAATATTTGGAATAAGAAAATAGTGTTTCCTTATTCAATAAAATACTCGGGATAAACCATTATTGTCGATTTTTTATTTATCCGGAATAATTGGAATGGATTTTTCATTCCATCTGAAGCACGAAGTCAAAACAATACCAAAAAAAAAAAAACTCAATGCTCATCCGGTCCTCCATCTAAGTGCTAACCGCGCCCGAAGATGCTTGATTTCGGTGATCGAACGAGAACCTGTTTTTGTCTTTTTAAACCAATATTTTTCGTAACGTCTTTCGTCAAAAGGCAATGAATCCTTTATAAAATAAAAAAAAAAAACTATAATTGTCGTCGCTTTTGAGAGGCGCGAACGAAATCATCGTCGTCCTATTTATCAATAACAACAAGGGGAAGCATTTTACGAGTATATTGCCGCCATTCAAGGGATACATTTTCTTCCTCTGCATCATCTTCCCTGCTCCAAAAAGATGACGCCCAATTCTCCCAGAAGTAGGTAATTTGCACGAAACATTTTTTATTTTATTATTTCAATTAAAACAGATCTCTATTTTTATTTAATTATTATTTATTTTTATTTAAAGAGTTTTTTCCTTTCGAAGTCAAAAGCGAAAAGTTTACACAACTGAACATCATGAATAAACAGAAATGATGAAAATTCCCAAGCTTACTCGCTAACTTCTACTCCTGATCAACTCTAGAGTTGAAAATCAAAAGTTGAAAACGTCAACTTCGAGTGAAAAAAAAACTATTTCTCAAGTTGACTGTAAAAATCCCAAAGTTATGTTCAACTTTGAGTGAATAAATAAGGCCTTAGTCGTTTTTAAATTGCCGCTAATGTATCGATTTTTTTTTAATAAAGGGAACGATCGTGATGTTGGCTCCTAGCAGTCCAGGTATAAAAGGCCGATGGTGTAAGTAATGTGCATGAAGCTCAATACAAACGTCAAAATTTATCCACTAGTTAAAATTTAAACGAGCTCCTGAGCCGGTTAAATTTTGACGCTGTATTCACCTCAGTAATGTCAAAATTTGGCCATGGGTGGGATCAAATTTAACGCACTTTTAACGCAAATGAGACACGGCCTTTTAAAAGTTAAAAGTGAAGCTAAATGTAACTAGGTTATACCTGCTATGAAACATGATCGCCTGGTACATCATTTAGAAGCGATTAATTAAATGGCAAAATGGAGAAAATAATGTGAACAAAATCGGTGGCGCGGTGTTGGTTTTGTGATCGCCACTGCTATCGATTGGGATTGCGCATAGCTAAAAATATGGCTGGATTTTGATAAATGCACCAGGCGATCATACGGGCGAGTAGGTATAACCTTGTCATGTATTATTTTGTTTCAAATTCTAACACTTCCATATATAAACATTATGTTACCACCACCATCTCTGCTCACACAGCTTAATTAATGTTAGAAGAGTCGAAATAGAAATAAAAACTACCTAATTCTTTCTTTACTTCACAAAGAAGTAAAATGAAAGAACTACAAATCAATTAGGTTCCCCCCCCAGAAATATGTTCGCTCGAGTGGAATGAGGAGAAAGTTTTTGTTCTATTTTGACTCCTTTTTCTTCCAAAAACATTATTTGTGATGAGTGGGAAGAGTGGTTGGGTAAAACAGCTTGTGTTGACAAAAAAAAAATATGACAAGGTTAAAACCTGCTATGGAACATGAGCGCCTGGTACATCGCTTGGAATTTGAAGCGATTGCGGTGGCTTTTATATTCATTGTTATTGTGATCAACGGTGGCGATCGGTGACTAGCATATAAAAAAAAGGGCTGGACTTTGATAAAGTCTCAGTAATGTACCAGGGGATCATGCGGGCAAGCATGGATATTCTTGACATAATATTTTGTTTCAAATTTTCAACACTTTCATAAATAAGGTTCCTCACACTCACACATTCCTCACACAGGCTATAAACAACGTTGGCAAAATAAGGAGTCAAAATATAAATTAAAAAAACCTATACACATACTAGAAGTAACACGAAACAAAAAATCTATTGCGTTTTTGTTTCTCAGTTTAAAAAAAGAAAGAAAAGAAGACATTGAAAGAAAACTTGTTTGCTCTGTTACTCTTTCTTGGAAAAGTAGTGTTTTTAGAAGTGAGCAAAGTAGGTGGTAGTTACAACTTTTGTTTAAAAGTAAAGCAAAATATTGAGAGGTTATACCTGCTATGGAATATGATCGCCTGGTACATCGCTGAGACTTTGAAGCGATTGCGGTTGCGGTTATACGATATTAAAATGAATGAGAATAATTAATGTAAAATAAAGCGGCGCGGCGTTGATTTTGCGATCGCTGGGTATGGCTGGGTATGGCTGGGTTTTAATAAATTCACAGCAAAGCACCAGGAAAACATGTTAGTCAGCAAGTTAAACCTTGTCATGTATTTTTTTGTTTCAAAATTCAACAAACCACTAACACAACTTAGAAATGAGAAATGATGAATACGCTCCAATATGTACCTTCTCTATAATTTTGTTAGAAGAGTCCCAATACAAATAAAAACTACCCTCTTACTAGAAGTAAAACGAAACAATAAAAAATCCGTCATGTTTTTGTTCCTCAGTGTGAGAAAGAAAAAAGAAATTTGAACAAAAAGAAAAAATATCAACAATTAGATCGTATCACTCTTTCTTCCAAAAACATTATTTCTGATGAGGGAGAAAAGCTGATCGTGGTAACAACTTTTGTAGAAACTGAAGCAAAATATATACCTGCTATGGTACATGATCGCCTGGTACATCGCTGGGATCTCGAAGTGTTTTACCAAAAAAAAAAAAAAATGTAATAATTTTAATTTTGTTGTTGTGATCACCGATGCGATTGAATCGGCTTGTGCATACCTTAAAAATATGGCTGCATTTTGATAAATACTGAGCATTTCACCAGATGATCATGATGATCGCCATAAGATATACCTACCCATTGCAATATTTTGTTTCAAATGTTAACACCTACATATACACATTGTGTTACCACCACATAGCTTATGTTGTTAGAGGAGTCTAAATAGAAACAAAAGCTACCTACCTCTCGCTTTAATTTTACAAAGAAGTTAAAAAGAAACAACAAAAAATCAATTACATAATTTGTTCTCCAGTGTGAAAAGTAATAGAACTTTAAAGAAAATGAAAAAATCTTCACAAACCGAAAGGAGGAGAAAGTTTTTTTTTCATTTTGATTCCTTTTTCTTGCAAAAACATTATTTAAGAAGAGTGAGGAGAGTGGGTATGGTAACACCTTGTGGTGAAAAACTTAACAAAATATGATAAGGTTAGACATGCTTCGGAACATGAGGGCCTAGTACATCATTTGGAATTTGAGGCGATTGCAATGGCTTTTACGATGGTAAATGTATATAAAATTAATTTTGTTGTTGTGATCACCGCTGCGATCGATTCGGCTTGTTCATAGCTAAAATATGGCTGGATTTCGATAAATGCTGAGCCAAAGCACCAGGCAATCATGCGGGCAAGCAGGTATAACCTTGTCATATATGTACTGTTTTGCTTAAAATTTCAACACTTGAAAACACCAGGAGTAACAACTAACCATTACACACACAGGCTAAATAATGGTGGCAGGAGAAGGAGTCAAAATAGAAATAAAAAATACATGTACAGTACATACTAGAAGTAGGTAAAACGAAACAAAAACTAGCCTTTTTGATCCCCAGTTTGAGTAAGAAGGAAAAGAAGAAATTAAAAAAAAAAAATGTGTTTGCTTTTCCGCGCTTTCTTCCAAAAACATTATTTCTAAAGAGAGAGGGAAGCCGGTTGTTGTAACAAGTTTTGCTTAAATGCGAAGTTATACTTGCTATGAACCATGATTTCCTGGTATATCATTTAGAATTTGAAGCGATTGCGGTGGCCATGGATGAAAATAATGTAAACAAAAGCGGTGGTTGGTGTTCGGTTTGTGATCCGCCGAGATGCTGAATCGATTTTAAAACTATCGCTGGATTTTGATAAATTCACAGCCATGTAGGTACCAGGCGATCATCTTGGTCAGCGAGTTTAACCGTGTTATAACACATATATACACAAGGTGTTACCACCAATCGCTCTATTAAGACAGGTGTTGTTTGAAGGAGTAGAAATAGAAATACAAACTAGAAACTTGTTTGCTGGTGGTAACAACTTTTGCTGAAAAGTGAGTCATACTATGACAAGGTTAAACTTGCTATGACACATAATCGCTTGATACATCTCTCAGATTTCCGATTTGCTAAATGATGAATGGTAAATAAAAAGAGGCATTCATTTTCCATCCCGATCGCCCTTGCCATCGATTCGGCTTGCGCATTAGCTTAAAATATGGCAGGACTTGAAATATGCGCCAATGCACCGGGCGATCATATTTCAACACTAACATAATACACATCACCACAGGTTAAAAAGTTGTTAGAAGAAGGAGTCAACATAGAAATAAAAACAACCTATACCTACCTAGAAGTAGAACAAAACAACAAAATATTTAATAAACAAATATAATAATTGAAAACTTTTGAAAATATACAGGGTGTCCCGTAAATGATGGTCCAAACTGAAAATGGTGATGACCTTTCAGAATTTGGTAACTTGTTTACCCCAAACCATAACGGTTTTCGAGTAACGGCTGTTTTTTTGAAATTTGCCCGAACACCTTAGTCAGACCACTGTTTTTGCTCACCCCGTTCATAATTGATTTTCTATTTTTTTTATATTTTTAAACTAAGACATTGACCAATAATAGGAGTTTTTTTGTGCATTCAAATAATTTTGATTTTATACACCATTTTTATAAAATTACTAGATAAAGTCATAGTTTGATCAAAATTATTTTTTGAAAGTAAAGAGCGTCCTGAAAAAAAATCGTGTGACTCAATACTGGTTCTCACTTTTCGAAAATTGCCTTGCCTTTGGACTTTCTAAAAAAGTATAAATCTTACCAATACAGACTCAAAATCAGAAGTTACAACCATTTAAACTCAATCAGTCAGACGGGTATTAAGAAAATTAAAATAAAATCTTTTTTTTTTTGTTTTTTATACATTTGTTGTTTATTTTATGATTTTTTTTAAATTTTTTTTGGTTTTTCTATGTGTTTGTTTTATTTTTATTTTTTTTTTTTTACTAACGACACTTTAACCCATATTTTCTTACTTCGTTATAATATAAGCGATATCTGACTACACGTTTTCAATAGAGCCGAAATTAGGTAATTTCGAAATTTGGCAAAAAAGTGTTTTCATTATCAAATTTGCTAGTTTCATTTGACATCCCATTTCATTTTGAATTTGGAATGGCAGTTGTCAGTTTATTTTTATAGTTTTCTCTTTCTGTTTTATGTTGTTGAGTATAGTGTATTGATATTTTCATACAAAAGCTTTTAAGAGCTTTTGAAACTGATTCCCGCTGGATGCATTCACCTAATTTCGTGCAAATGAGGTTGAAATTACCTCATTTCGAAATGTGATTTTGTATGGGAAATTAGTTAATTTCGGGTCTCATTTGGAAATTTGCAACGAAATTACCTCATTTGGCCCAGTGAAAACGGCATATGATATCAATTTCAATAAATAATTTTATCCTCAAACCAACTTAATTTTACTAACAATAACAATGGCGGTCTTTAACTATGCGACGCCATGCTTGGCCAATCCTTGTACTAATGATTTATTTATTTATACCGAAAATGGTATGGCTGGTAGGAATTTCAAAACGTTCAAAAGAAATGGCGCTTATTCAAAGTGAGATAATTGTCTTTTTTTTTTGGTTTTTCTAAAACGTTTTTGATTAAAAGAAAAAATAATTTAAAATGTCTTACACGATACGGTAATGCTTCAATGCATTACATTTATGGAGAATGTGGAGGAAACGCCAGAGCAGCAGCCAGAACATATGCTGAGAGGTATCTATACCCAAATGCTGCCCATCCTGACCATCGCCTTTTCATACGGGTTCACTTGGCTTATTTGGATGGCAGAACACCTACACCAGGGAGAAGTCTAGGACAAAGAAGAAGTCAACGCCATCATGATGAGGCAGTTTTGCATGCTGTGGAGAATGACCCGTCTACATCTGTTAGAGCCATCGAAAGGGCTCAAAAACAACCATCCAAAGAGTGCTGAAAAGGAACAACCTTCATCCCTTTCATTTGCAACGTGTTCAAACTCTACTTCCAAGGGACTATATACAAAGAGTTGAATTTTGTCGGACAATGCTCGGAAAAAAACGAAGAGGATCCGGATTTTTTCGATAAGATATTGTGGACCGACGACGACGAGTCGTCTTGCAAAAAAGATGGATTTTTCAACTTGCATAAACTTCATAGTTGGCAATTACAAAATCCGCATTTGGTGCGAGAAGGAAATTCCCAATACAAATTCAAAATAAATTTGTGGACTGGGATTTTGAATGGCCACATAATAGGACCCATTGAACTGCCGGATACACTAAATAGTGACATTTATTTAGATTTTTCTGCAAAATAGGTTTTTTTTTGTTAGAAGACGTGCCACTTGCCATAATACAGTCAATGTGGTATCAACACGACGTGACGGTTTCCCAGCTCATTACAGTATTAATGTGAGACGTTTTTTGGACAATTCTTACCATGAACGATGGATTGGCTGTGTTGGACCAATTTTATGGCCACCTCGGTCACCAGACCTTAATCCGTTGGACTTTTTTTTATTGGGGCTGTCCCAAGGAAGTATATGCTAAGCTCATTTCAAACATACGTGAACTCCAGCAACGTATTCAGGTTTCTGCTGCAGAAATAAGCAACTCGCCAAGCACAAACAAATTTAAAAAGACAGTTTTTTAAACACTGTCGAGCTTGCATACGTGCAGGAGGGGCACATTTTGAACAATGAAACAAAAAAAAATACCTAGAAAAACCAAAAACAAAAAAATACAAAAAAAATCATAAAATAAACAACACAAAAAATAAAAAAAAAAACAAAAAAAAGGAATTTATTTTAATTTGTCTTAAAACCACGACTGACTGAGTTTAAATGGTTGTAACTTCTGATTCAAGTCTGCATTGGTATGATTTATACCTGTTTAGAAAGTCCAAAGGGGAATTTTTTAAAAGGAAGAACCAGTATTGAGTCATACGATTTTTTTTTTTCAGGACGCTCTTTAAATATTGAAGTAAAAAAATAATTTTGATCAAACTATGAATTTATCTAGTAATTTTATAAAAATGGTGTATAAAATCAGAATTATTTTAATGCCCAAAAAAAGTCTTATAATTGGTCAATGTTTTAGTTTAAAAATACAAACAAAATAAAAAATTAATTATGGGTGAAGTGAGCAAAACAGTGGTCCAAAGCAGAGGTTCGGGCAAATTACAAAACAACAGCCGTTACTCGAAAACCGTTATGGTTCGGGATAAACAAGTTACCAAATTCTAAAAGGTCGTGACCTGGCCTATCACCATATCCAGTTTGGACCATCCTTTAAGGGACACCCTGTATATGTACATAAATACAGAAAAATTCCAAGCACTTTTCGAGTTTGTTTTCCATATTTTGATAAATCTCTATGGTATCACCAATCCCCTTATACCTACTACCGAAATTACATTCCACAAACAAATGTGTTTTGAATAACAAATGATTGGAAAAACAAAAATGAGAATATTTGTGTTTGTTGTCTTTAACATTGGTAAATTAAAAACAATATACCCTTTATCTAAATACAAAATATACTTTGCGACCTTTGAATAAATATTTTATTATCGTAAATTAATATTCAAAACCCATACCTAAGGAAATGTATGAAAGCAGTTAAGCCAAGACAAATTTATTTGTTTTGCGGTTTTTGTCAAAATATTAATGGCCTTAAAGGAACAAAAATCTAAATAAAAACCATACAAATTGTGAAAAAATAACATTATACTGTGTACTGAATAAACTTATATTAACATAGATACAACACAAACGATATACTATGTATTATTCCATCCCAAAAGATACTTCAATTTCAGAAAGCCAATTTCATAATTTTTACTTTTAATAACCCTTTTATTTTTAAATCCATAACTTATTTGTTCATTTTATTGAAGAATGAATGGCTCGCAAAAGATAAAAACCTTTCTGGACAGAAGTAACAGATAATACTCATTATGCCTTCTCCATCACCGAAATAGTACTCGTAATACCAAATAAGGGACTCCATCTGTAGAATGTAAGCCTTTAAGGCAACCATTACGCACTTAACCCCAACAAAATCAATCATCCTTCTTCCCAAAACTCTTAGCACACTCTTTCGGACACTTGCAATTAATTACCATTCGCATTTAGTTGATGCGTTGCTGAATATCTGATCCATTTTGCAAAGAGCCCAAAATTCCAATGTGGCTACAAACAATTTACTTGCCCTACAGAGCAACTAAAAAAGGCCAGAAAGCGAAAAGCATTAGCAAAAAAGGTTTTTTCTTTTGTTTAAATTTTCCATCGTTATCCTCTTTTTGTAAAATGTGATTTGTGGCTAGCCGGTCTATTTTTCTAAAAAAAAAAAAATACCACAAGATTACCGGGATCTCGAAAGGGGAAATTAAATGAAAACTTCTACGAGTAAGCTTTAAAACTATAATAAAAAAATACCAAATCGTCCATCGATAAAAGGTCCTGTCATTTAAAATGTATTCCATTGTAGGGCCATATCACATGGTTTACCCATTTAACTACATATTAATATCAAACAATCATAAAAGGGGTAACAGTTACAACAGCTTTAAATTCATAAAATCATAAATTTAAAGCCATTCAAGAAAGAAACATACAATTGAAGTGAACATGTACATTGTAGTATCTATATTTACTCGTATGTACATAAATACAAAAATTTTCGCAAGCAAAATCACTAAAAGGACTAACGATAATTTAATTCAACCCTTATCGCGCTTTAAGGAACCTGTCTTCCTATTTTCTACCCGAGATGATTTTAACATTCGTGTAAAGCAAATAACAAGGATACAGAATACACCCTTACAGTGTATGTGGTGGGATTTTGTTTCAAATTGAACTGATGTCAAAATGATTTGTTTGTCGACATTTATCACCGTTCTACATAACATTTGAACCCCTGGATCGTAATTTACAAAATTTGCACAGGTCTTTCGATAATGAATTACATACATATTATATATCCTAGAGTATTTTGTTGTCTTCAGTCTTCGTTCAAGCTTGGATTACCTTTTACTTTGAATTTGTGCTAACCTTTCTTTTCCTCCACACTTTATTTTTTCTTCTTTGATATTTTTAAAACCTTTTTACGATTGAAACGTACAACGTTTTAAGAGGGTTCCACACGAATAAATCTTCATAAATCTTGGGCAACAAAGAATTTTAGGTGACATATTCAGCGTATGTAGGAGAAGGAACATATCATACAACCTACAAAATATACTGCATGTTGTGCGTTAAAAGTAAGCTGGTTTTATAGTCAGAATTTTCTCCTTGGACACATTAGTGTTGTTGTTATCAGGTTGTACTAAAGAATACGTGTACCTATACGTTTGTCTGAAGATTTTAACTATATGTAGAAAATCTAAAAGCTTTAAAGAGATACACACTGGTATATGAAAAATAAACTGTTTTCACCCATTTCAAAGCCAGCTCAGTTAGGAATCAAGGTTGGTTCTTTTCGGAAAGGCGTTTCAATGCGAGAATACTAAATGGAATTTACTCACGTAAAGCGTGTCGATTTAATTTAAAGATTTCATGCTTTTGCTTGCTGGAATTAAAGGATTTTTTCCTCGAATTACTGCGTAGAGTTTCTTGATTAATAATCGCCAAGATTAAGGCGAATATTTTAGTAGCAATTGTGTAGTTATTAATTCGACGTTTTTTTCACCTTATCATAATTTTAGTTATGTACCTAACACATTATTTTTCTGGCAAAAATTATTTATTGTAGTTGACACTTAGGCCTAGTTTTTCAATGTTGAGTTGAACCCGAGTTAGTTAACTCTGGACAGTTACGTCAAGAAGCATTTTTTTTATTAAGGAAGAATGGCGAATGTCTTAAAAAGCACGGAAGACAAAATATCAAAAACATTTGTTGAGTTAATCTTGAGATAACTCACCAAATTTGGTGAATTAACTCGCCTGGCCCTTAGCGTTTAATTATCATAGTCACATATTATTGATGATAACAATAAACACATTATTTACAAAGAAGGCGTGTTATGGAAGGTATAGGAATCCAAATCGGGGGTCTAATTTGTAGAGTACATACCTATATCATAATAATGTTTATACGTACATATGTATAGAATACAACAATTTGTCCTTAAATTTGCCAATTGCATGATGGCACGACATGTATTTCTAAAGCATGGTGCCCACCTGTCACACACACTAAATATTAGTTCGCAGCACAATACATGACAACATTTTCTCGTATTTAGACATCCCTCTCTTATAACGCAAACTCAATGTTCCACCCCAAACATAATAATTATTTGGCCAAATTTAATTTATTTCCATTTATGCCTATATCGGCAACGAATGAGTCGTAAGCCGTGATTGCGTACCGGCCCGAATCGAATATAGGGGTTGTATCGGAAAGATGGGGTGGTGGAAGGGTGGATAAAAGATTGAAATCTCTATTTTCGGGAAATGTTCAGATTGAGATTTCAGAGTGTATAAATAGGTATACGGCGGCGAGGCAAATTGATGTCGTTCGCTGACTCTCGTATCGGTACTGTGGTCCGCCGGCGTTGTTTGTCAATTTCGTTAATGACTTGTAACCGGTAAGAAGGTTGTAGTGTAGGTGGCGGCAACGGCAGTAGCGGTTGGTAAGGACAAATATCTCGTTCTGTTAATTGGAGGCAAAACGTTCCGATATTTACCATATAGCTCTATTTGAATTTCACGCAATCACGAGGTGACAAACTCAATTATTTTGGAACTGTCAGTCTGTTTGCATGACATGAAGAGGAATAATATTGATTGGATTTGATTGTCGTTCCGAATGCGATGGTTGATTGTTCTTTAGCAACTTTTCGCTTAAAAAGTAGGTTTTGCCTCGTGTATAGGTAGGTACCATACATGATTTTAAATAACTTTATTTATGTATAAAATAATTCAATTGGAAACAATTGACATACTATGAAAGGTAGTTATGTGAACAAAATTTGTTTAATTTTTACCTTTGAGTCAACAATTTGTATTATTTATCATTTCACAATATTCATTCATAAGAAAAAAATACATCATTGTATATTATGTCAATATTTAAATTGCAACCACTATGACGTTTATAACATTCATTTGTTTTCTTTTTTGTTCCAGAAAAATAGAATGCTACTGAAATAAAAAAAACTTCTACTCAAAAGTGTGAAAGTTTTCGTATAAAATTTACTTTTATTAAATAGGTAGCAAATAGTTTATTATCAGTGTTGCCAAGTCGAAATTTCAAATAAAGTCAAATGTGACTTGTTGACTTTATAAAAAATACCAAATATTAATGATAACATAAATACATTTTATTAATTAGAAGCAAGACATAAAGTATTTCAACTTCAATTCAACGAGTTAATTAAAATAAATAATATTTCATAAATTAATTTTAATTATACTATAAAAAAGAAAGAATTTTAAACGTAATATGACCATTTTTACAGATCACGCTACAGCCTAAACTATAAGTCATAAAAATTCAAACTAAAATTTATACCATTGCAGATTTTATGTAGGTGAGCGATAAGATCGGATTTTTTGAAGTTCGCATATTTAATATGGTAAATGTAGGGGAAAGTCGGATTTCTAACTTCTAAAAGCGACGTCGTTGGAACTTCATTTTACCTTTATTTTAAAGATCTTTAAGAATTAGGAAAAAAAACACGTACAGTTAAAAAAACACGTAAAAGTTGATAAAAAATTTATAAATTTCGAAAAACTAATGATGCACATTTATAGGTGTTACCTTCTTCTACTAATATTTGAGTGATTTTGTCTTTGTTAGTCTAATGGGAAAAACGTAGGGGGAAATTTAATAAAATAAATCACAAAAAAGCCAACTTCAGAAGTTTCAAACTTAGGTAATACTTATAAGTTCATAACAAATGATTTATGAATTTGAGGTAGAAATCTATAATCTAAATTGCTGTTAAAATTTTTGCAACATTTAAAAAAAATTCATACAAAAAATGTGATTTAGTGAAAAATCAATTCGATTTTCGGAAAGTACTCATCCGAATTTCAGAATTTAGATGTCTATGGATAGGTCATTGTCTCACTATTTAAATACGTACAAAACATTAATAGATGTCCATACAATTTTAAAGACTAATACGCTTAAACAGATAAATTAGCATTGTTTTGACTAAATAGTGAATATTATAACTTTTTATGCAACCGATTATCAAAATTTAAATTTTGTAATAATTTATACCAATCAACAATCATTTTGGTATATAAAACATATTTCTTCAATAACCGTAAGCTTTATTATGGATTTTTAAACAAAATTGAAAGAAAAAATTTGCAAAAATCCAGTCTATTGGTCGATAAATTTTTTCCTTTTTCGAAAAATATACTTAAAATAACTTGGGCAATACTTTTTTTATATTTATAAATGACGTATCCAATGAAAGGTTATAATACATACAAAATTATAAAAATAAACATTATTTGATTTGCATGACAAAATAAATTGTTAAAATAGAAAGAATTTTCCATAAAGCGAAAAAGTCATACCTTTTGAGTGTATTTACTTAGAAAATTGTTAAAAGTTAATGAAAAATTTATAAATTTTGAAAAACTAATGATGCACATTTATAGGTGTCACCTTCTTCTACAAATATTTGAGTAATGTTGTCTTTGAAAATCTAACAAGAAAAAACGTAGGGGCAATTTAATAAAATAAATCACAAAAAAGCTCTATTTAGCCAACTTAAGAGGTGTCAAACTTCAAAACAAATGACACATGAGTTTGAGGAAGACATTTATAATCTTAACTTCGGAGTTAAAGTTTTTGCAAAATCTTAAAAAAATATATTCTAAAAAGGCGAATTCACTGAAAAATCAATTTGATTTTTGGTACTTTAAAAGCAAAAGTTAATAAAAAATTGATAAATTTTGAAAAACAAATAATGACACACTATTAAGAAAATAATAATGATACACTATTATAGATGTAAATTTCTTCTACAAATATTTGAGTAAAAATAATTGACGGGAAAATTTATCAAAAATCCAGTCTATAGGTCGATCAAATTGTTTCTTTTTGGAAAAATATACACGTAAATGGCCATAGCTGGGCAATTTTTTTTTGATAGATATTGATAAATGAGGTATCAGATGTAAGGCTATACAACATAGAAAATTATTTTATTTAATACAAAAATAACCTGTGACTGGTCGCTAGGACGATTAGTTTAGAAGCAAATACCATTTAAGTAGAAAAATGTGTCGATTTTGAAAAATAATTTTGTCGTGTCGTGCGATATAATGATTGAAAGGTGGTACTCCCTAGATCACGAATATGCCAATTTTAAGTCACTAGGACAAGTAGTTTTGCCGAAAATCGAGTTTTAAGTTAGTAAAAGTGTCAACTTTGAAGCCTCTAGGACGTTTAGTTTAGCCGCAAATCGCGTTTCAAGATAAATGGTAACAGCATGCGATATATAGATGGAAAGGCAGCACTCACGAACATGCCTTTTTTTAATTCGCTAGGATGCTAAGTTAAGCCCCAAAAATTGTTAATTTGAAGTAAATACCTACCTACCCTCAAAATCTTGCAAACAAATTTAATGTTTACATAAATACATACATAGGTATAGATCACAATAAGTTAAACAAAGATCACACTAAGCTGAACTTTTACGTGCAAAACCTTCAAACAAGTAAGAACGCACTCGACAGAAAGGCTATACTTACTATACTATACAGAGGGAGTTTGTGAGTCTGCGAAGTGACTGTTTGCCACGGGTGACTATTTTATACTAAATGTACTATTAAGATACTGTTTGTAAGTCTGCGAAGCGACTTTTTCTGCGGGTGGCTAGTATTATATAAAAATAGGTACATAGGTACTTAAGATAAGGTACATTAAGTTAAAGATCTTCAAAATCTGAGCTATCACATTCAATTTCAGTGGTTTTTTTTTATATAGCATATGTTCCAACTTTTTTTTTCTACTTCTTCAGGAATTCCAAAGTTAGTGCAACAGTTTTTATGCGCAAATGATTTCTTATCGTCAAAAGAGAATAAGTTAACAACAGCTGCATTCTGCTTCCTTGTTTCGTACTCATCTAATTTAATTGACTAAAAATTCTTTCTACTTCTGCATTGGAAATTGGCAAAACCAATATTGATAAGATAAAGAAAACTTCGCCAACTCTTTAAATGGATTTTCTCCACTGGCATCCATATACGAATAAACTTCGCACCAGAAAGGCACTGTCTCTTTTATGTTTTTTCCATTTTATGAAACAAAGATTGCTCCACTGGCTTAAAATCTTTTCTATGGAATCAGGCTCAACCTTCATCTCTTCCAGAACTGGAAGCAATGAGCTTTTGTTTTGGAAAAGGCATGTGTCGACAGAAAGCATGCTGATCTGTTTGAGAATTTTTAGATTTTTTGGCACTCTGCTGTAATTCTTTTATTAGTTTAATAATAAAACTTTTGCACTTTTTTTCTAAAAATATGAATTTCTTCGTCGCTAACTAACTAACGATTTGATTTTCAATTCGTTAAGTTTTTTCTCGCACTCTGCTCCCAGATAAGGATTAGTTTTTAAACCAAAACCAGTGGTTTTGTGCAGCTTGTAGCTAAACCAGAATGACAGCATATGATTTGGGAATGGTTTTTGTTAAGCTGTACACCATATTATATATATTCAAAGGTAACTTCATTGATTGCAGTTCATTGTATAACACATTACACTCGGCCTACACTGAAGTTGAAATGTGTTTTAAAATATTTTAACAAAAAGTTAAGTTGCATATTGAATTATTGAATTAAGTGAAAAAAACAAGTCAAAACACTTTTGACAAGATTTGTATTTCATTTCATGTCAACAGCGATGAAATCTTGTCAAACACTGCTTATTATGCAGGTGAGATTCATAATTGCGTAGGTATGTATGTATATATACCCAGATAATATATCTATATTATATATAAATCTGAAAATTCTATATTGTTTGTTTTCCGCCGATGCGGTGGTGTAATTCCTGATTTCTTTTTCTTGAAGATCAATCGATCTTATTAAAAAGACAGTTTTTTATTCGTGTATGGATAAATATATTTCCCCTATTTAATACAGAAAACAGATGCTACACATTCTTTTGCTTGATTTATTGCATAATGTTGTTTAACGATATGGTACGAGCGTCATGTACCAAATTATTATTTGAAAAATGGCCAATACTGCTGAACATTTCCATAGCCATGATTTATTAATTAAATAAAAATCTGTATTAAAATAAAAGTTTGACCAACTAAGCGTTAAATATACCATAAGGGTGACCACTGAACATAATTGATTGGCGGTGCACTTGAAAGAAATTCAATTACGCCTGCCAGTGCCTATACCTATTTGTGCTCAGCTCATAGAATCATTCCAGCCAATTGAATTATAAATTAATTCTGTTCTGATTTATAGAAACAGAAATTTTCTCTCTATAATATAGAACACACTCATTTTCCTTTTTCAGGGCACAAGTGCACAAAAGTCGAAAATCATGAGTCATTTTATTGACCTCTTGCCATTGGGTAGCAGCAGAATAAGTTGGCTGTGGCATATTAACCGCATTACGGATTATTTTCTTCTTCTAAAAGGTTTCTATTAACTTGGTTCAATATACATACATAAAATAAGCTCTTTGTTTGTCTTATATGTACGCATAAATATAAATATTATGGTCACATACAAAATATGTTGCTTTGGAAATTTCTATTGTATCAAGAGGAATGAAAAAACCAAAACAAACAGCTTTTTCTATGCACCGATAGAACACATAAATATTACATTACATCAAAGCCTTAACAATCTCATTTGGAGTTATTAAAATAAATGAACAATGTTAACACAAGGACAAAACTCTCATAAAAATAAAACGCAGATGCGGAAGTATATCAATCGCAAACGTTAACGAAAAGACAAATGACTTGTTAATTTTTATTGAGTCCTTATTTTTATACCTACAAATAATTTTGCATTTAACTTTGAATTTAGTTGGACACACACAATTTATAAAATTAGCAGTTTAAGCACATTAAGCATATTAAGCCAAGTGCGGTATAAGCAATTTTTCAGTCAAAAAGAATAATTAAAAAAATAAATAAAAGAATAATAGTAAGAAGAATAATTGATAAAAGAAGATAGGACGGGAGGCGACCGTAGGTTTACCTATCTCATTGCGGCTTCATAAAAGAATGATGCCAATCCATAGCTTTAGTCTTAACATTAACAAAACCGCTGATCGGACAAGGTTTTTCAGGTGCCAATGGGTAGAAAACGCACTTTTTCGGTTGCATTTTTGGCTTAGGGTACCTAAACCATTATGGATTTTTATAAATGGGGTATCAAATGAAAGCTTATACTGACTTCTTTACAAAACCAGTGGTCGGACAAACTTTTGTTGATTGATGCGGCGAAACCGACCACTTTTGTAAAAAGAGCTATTTTTTTAACCTTCGCATTTAAAATGCATTTAAGTGGTAAAAGCGTTTTTCTAGGCTATATGAAATAGTTTTGCATAGTTGTCCACCTGTTAAACGCAATGGATACAAAAATAGATGTTTTTACAAAAGTGGTCGGACTCGCCACAACAACCAACAAAAGTCTGTCCAACCACTGGTTTTGTAAAGAGGACAGTCTAAGCTTTCATTTGATACCCTATTTATAATAATACATCATGGTTAAGGTATCCTCAGCCAAAAATGCAACCGAAAAAGTGCGTTTTCTACCCATTGGCACCTGAAAAACCTTGTCCGACCAGCGGTTTTGTTAATGTTAAGGTTAAGACTAAAGCTATGAATTGGCATCATTCTTTTCTGAAGCCGCGATGAGATGGGTAAACCTACAGTTGCTTCCCGTACTAAGATTACATTGTCTTATTTTCTTAAGTTTCAATAAACAATAAACATGTCTGTGCTCAAAAGGTAAAAGCTCTTAAGTCTGTTTTCATAGTTTTTCAGAAAGTGAATTTTTAACTTTGAATCTGTGTTTAAAAAAAAACTAAGAAGATTATAAAGATACAATTTTCAGAACTTTATCTTTATACAGGGTGTTCCGCCGGGAAGGTATACTACTTTGTTTGTTCATAATTTTTGATTAAATGAAAGAGAATGGATCTTATATTGATAAATGTTTTATTTAATGTTGCTTTTCAGATATCCCCACAAAAAGAAGTCCGGAGCAGTCAAATAAGGCTACCATGGAGGCCAATCAACATCACCATTTCTTGAAATAACTTGTTGTGGAAAGAGGTCTCGCAGTAATTCCATTGTTATCCTGGCTGTTTGCGATGTGGCACCGTGCCACATATTAATCAAGCCCAAAGCATGCAGTTGTGACGTTAAAAAGTTTTCAATTTCATCACGATATCGCTCCCCATTCACAGTTACCATTACGCCGTTTTCATTTTCAAAGAAGTAAGGTCCAATGATTCCTCCTGTTCTTATTGCACACCAAACTGTAACTTTTAATGGATGCAAAGGTGACTGATGAATAATTTGAGGGTTTTCCATTACCCAGAACCGACTATTCTGTTTATTCACATATCCATTCAAATGAAAATATGCCTCGTCACTCATTATGATTTTTTCATGAAAATCGGGGTTGTCATGGGCTAGCTGTAACATTCTATTGGCATAAATGTACGGCGGCGTAAATGGTCTTGTGGAAGAAGCTCTTGTGTAAATGGAAACAAATGCAAATCCTTGTGCAAAATTGTGGCCAAAGTTGTTCTTTGAAGCCCAAGCTCCTGAGCACGGCGTCGAATTGAGGTTGATGGATTGTTTTTAATACTTCCTTCAGCAGCAGTAATGTTTTCAGCTGATCTTGCAGTACGTTGTGGTCCATGCTTGGGCCTATCACCTTCTTTCTTCGAAATCATTCACTACACGATAAATAGTGCGTTTTGTTGGCACGTTGTTGCTCCCAAAAATTTCACGTAACTTTCTCACGTCACAGTAATCGATTATTGGTAAAATATTTTAACAATTAAAACACGTTGGTTTATCGAATATTTTTTCCATAATAAATTTGTCACGTGTCTACGACTGCCCAATATGAAATGCCAAGACTAATTTAAACCAAAATGGCGGCAAAACAAAGTAGTATACCTTCCCGGCGGACACCCTGTATATACAATTAATTAAAAATGCGGCTAAAAGTTGGTCAAGTGAAGTATTTAATGCATTTATTTATGTTTTTTTGACTTAAGTACTTTTACCAAAACAACTATTGCAGTTTTTATATTATTTATATTATGTCACCTAAAATATAAATTTTGTCTTAACCAAATATGGTAAAACACTTTAAGTCTATTTAAGAAATTTAAATGCAGGAAATTTTGTGTGGTAAAACATGTTAAGTCGACATAAACGATCTTACTTTGTTGATTAATATCGAACATAAGCCCAACTTAAGATGTTTTACCAAAATAATTTCTTCGTATTTTCTGAAAAAATAAATAAATTCATACATAAGATGAGTCATCATCAACTTAAGTTATTTTACCTTTTGCAAGAACCTAAGAAGTAAACTTTAGATATTTTACAAACGGTCATAACTTTCTTGTTTTTAAAGATTTACAGAAATACAGTTTGTGGACAAAATATGTAAGAAAGCGATAAATATCTAAAACCACTTAAGTCGACTTAAGAGCTTTTGCCTTTTGAGCACAGATATAATGCGTGATTCCTTGTAATTAGTGATTTCAGCCAAATATTTTCAAAAACTAAAATTCATATATCGAACGATGATAGAGAACGCGACATATTTCACATTGTATCGTTTTACTATTTTCGTTTAACCTTTAACTTTGAAAGTGTTACGAGTTACATTATTGTATTTAACCCATAAAAGTAAAATTTCACATCTCGATATAGGATTATATACGTAGTATTGCAACAGATCTTGATGAGAGAATTTAACTACCTACAAATAAAGCATAAGACACACACACAACCTGTTTATTTAAATACTGAGTACAAAAATTAATATGCGCCAGTTCAATTCAATTCAAAAATCAATCAAATTAAAAAAATATTACAATCTTAGCTAAGTTGAGAAAAAAATAAATATAGATTTGCTCAAAAATCCATAACTTTAATATGGCAGTGGCAGGTACAATATTTTGTTACAGTGTCTATAATGTCCAACTTTTTTCTAGTTTACATTAATTAAAAAAAAAAGAAGATAAACCTACTTAATGTTAATACAATTTCTCATAGATATACAACCTGTCTTTAACATAACGGAGCAGCAAAACCTAAGCATAGCATAAACAACCATAGAAAAAGAAAACTATGCTGACAATTGGATTTTCTGCACTCAGTTTGTCTTAGTTTTTACTAAATTATTTATGATATTCCATTTACAAGAACATTTGTACTTTTGAATATTCAACGAGAAATTCGTTATGAATTCTGTGTTGAGGGTAGCTGGATGCAATAGTACCGAAAGATGTGTTTTTAGTAATTCTTGTCTGCTAACATTATGTATATCCTTTTTCTTTTTGCAATGTATTATATGTTGTAGTTTGCTTATAAGCTGAATGGGATAATTTCAGGAAATTACTTTAAAATTGGAATTTTCTTGGGGTAAGTTTAGGTAGGTACTTATTCTCTGTTGGAACTTTGTGTTTCTGTGTCAAAAAATTCCAAACTTGGAACAGGTCAGAGTTTTTTAAAAGCCAAGTATCCATTATTTTGATTTGTTTTCAAATTAAGTTATTTCAGTGAATAGTTATGAACTTAAAACTTTGAAACAAAATGGAAAACAATATTTAAAGTGTTGTATGTGTGTGTCCAATTATTTAGTTTATTATTTGATATTGTTTCAATAAGGCTCTTTTGGTCATTTTGATTTTGGAATTCTTTTCTTAAAAGAATGGAATAGAAGTTTTTTATTCGCATTCCAAAATCAAAAAGACCAAAAGAGCCTAATTGAAACAAAATCAATATTTAAAGTTTTTAATATAAGAAATATAAATAAATATCAGTTTATTTATGATGTTTTTGTTGTCGAAAATGATCTTTAGAAAAAAAAGGCAACAAATTAGGGTTTGATTTTATTTAAAACAATAAAAATGGATGTTGGCTTAAAGATTTAAAAAGGAAATTTATGAAACTTTTTACAATCCAACCCCAAAAAGGCACCTGGGTGATTCTCCGTTAAAAACTCCTTTTTAGCACCCAAAATGTCCATTCAAGTGTTGTTATAAATTATGGAATAAATTAGTGATTTAAAGTGCGGGCACTTGATCTTAAGGGTTTTTGGAAATTTGGACTTGATACGGAAATGACGCCTTCGATACGGAAATGATAATTACTAGTACAAAAATGTTCCTTTTAGAAGATTCCTTGTAACAAGGGCCGTGTAAATCAGGATGCATTTAAAAGACTTATGCTGCATTTACACGAATGAAAAAATGCCATTATATCTGTCAAATTATAGCCATTTTTCTTTTCATCGTGTAAACGCTCTAAATACTGGCAATATTTTTGCCAAATTAAAATGGCAGAGATAATTAGGTATAAATTGCTTCCATTAATTTGACTATGTGTAAACACTTTACTGACGCCATTTTCCGAAATTATGCCATTCTAGATAAGAATGAACTTGCTCATTCTTTTATGGCATGTTGCCAGTATTTTGAAATCAGCCATTATTTGAACTCGTGTAAATGCATGTCATAAACAAATTATTTCTGCCATTATTTTACCATTTTTTTTGCAGAAATATTGGCATCTTTGCCATTCGTGCAAATCCGGCATTACGGCATTACAGACATTTATTCATAATTGTTAAAATCTAAATTAATTCGATTTACGGAAATGATTGTTTCGTACGGAAATGACATTTAACTAGTAAAAATAAATAATTTCTTACGTTTTCGCTTCACCAGCTATCTCAGATTTACGGTCTGCTATTGCCTTTTAGGAGTGTGTGTTAAATGCATGCACACAAATTTAAATGATTTGCAATAAATTCATGAAGAAAAAACCACATCTGAAGTCATTTTTCGTAACCATTTTCTCATTGCCGTAACCCAATAAAGGTGGCGGAAATGACACGACGGAAATGACGAAAATCGATGATTTTTAACTTTTTAGACGAGTAAAATAGAAAGTATATTTTTGTTTTAATTTTGTATAACTAACTGCAACATAACTTCAGAAGACTGTTAAAAAAAATTTTTTTTTTTTACTATCACTTACTAAAATTATATGCACCTACGGAAATGACGATATTGATGAAACACGTGACGAATACAACCACTTACTTTAAAATAACACACGAAACTGATGTCCCACCCATTTAATTGAATATATTTCAGAGGAAGTATGAATGAGTTTCGTCATTTAGTCTAAATCCTATAAACTGATGGCCGTTTATTTGAATTTATAAGCATTTAACATTTTTTTTTACGGAAATGATGCAAATACATGGAGATACATGTTTGAAAGTTTGTAAGTTAATTGTTTCAAATAAATTAATTTAATTTTTAGGAAAGTTGTATTTAACTACATATTCTTAATCCTGGAACTCAGTCAAATGAAAATGTATGCATTTAAGAACAAACAAAAAATCTATTTTTCCGCGCTGAAACAAAAAGGAGACACGCGACGGGAATGACATTTAGATCATAAAAACAATTATTTTATTATTATATATCAGCAAATATTTAAAATTAAGAAGTAGACCAGTAAGAAACATTGCTTGCGCTGTTATTGACTTCAAAATAAATTAGTTTACTTTAACGCCTAAGATCACAAGTGTATTGTGCGTAAAATTCTGCTCTCTTAGCACCAAACGTAGCTTATGAGGAAAACAGTGGAGTGCAAACAAAATTTGACAGCCAAAGTTTTTGGAAATAATTTCAACCAAAAAACCCCAATTTATATAAATAATAGTTTGTCATCGCATAATAGAGAACTTCGTAAAGCTGCGGAGTCTGTTAAAAAATCTAAAGGATACAAATTTGTATGGTTTCAGAACTCCAATCTTTTAATGAGAAAGCAAGAAGGTGAAAAAGCTATCAGAATCAAGAGTTTAGAAGATTTAAATAATCTGTAAAATTAATGCCTTTTGATAATTTACATAATTTTGAACCAGATGAAGTTGATTTATCATATGATTTTGAAAGTGATCTTTTGTTAAGTGTTTTTCTGAATAACCATATTTATCCCAACAGCTTTTATATCATACAACAAAATATCCGTAGTCTTCGTGCAAATTTTGATTTGTTATTGCTCCACATCGAATCGTGTTCTGTTAAGCCTGATTTTATTTTTGTAACAGAAATTTGGATTTTTGATGATGAGAGGGGTAATTTTATAATTCCTGGGTATACGTTTTTTGCAACATGTAACAATACTTATTGTGCTGGTGGTGTTGGAGTTTTTATAAAAAATATTTATAATAATTGTGATGTGGTTAATAATAATTTAGTCTCTGCGGATTTTATAAAAATTACTTTCAGTTTGAATAATGAAAAACATTGTTTTATGTGTGCCTATAGACTTCATGGCAGTAGTATAGATGTCTTTCTTGAGGAGCTTAATATTCTGTTAGCGAATGTGAAAACTAAAAATATGCTTTTTCTGGGTGATATTAATATTGATCTTCTCTCAAAAACCCAATACGTGGATAATTATTTAATGCTATTGGCTTCTTATGGTTTGGATTCTTATATAAACGTACCTACTAGAATCGTTGAAAACTCTAAGACATGTATTGATCATATCTTTTGTAGGAATAGTTTATCTCATAGTGTTAAACCAGTCAGCTCTTTAGCTGATTTAGGTATCACTGATCACTGCATGACTAGCTTACATTATGTAAATCTTATCGCTGACAAAGAAACAGTTTTAGAAGATACTGAAGTTAAGAAAGTTGATTTTGACAGACTACATTTGCTTTTACGTTTTGAATTCTGGGATGTTGTCTACAATGAGAATGATCCTTCTCTTGCGTATGATAAATTTATTAAAAAATTAGGTTTTTATCTTGATAGTTGTACAAAAAGATCGATCAAAAAGAATAGATCTAAACATTTGAAAGAATGGATGACAGGGTATATTTTAGATAAAATAAACAAAAAAACAAGCTTCGTAAAAAATGTAAAATATATCCACATAATACTCAACTAAAAACAGATTATAAAATAGCATGCAAAAAATTATTAAAAGAAGTAAAAAAATGTAAGGAAAATTATTATTTATCTGAACTCGAAAAAAACAAAGGTAATATTAAAGGTGAATGGAATGTTGTAAACAGAATTTTAAATCGTGGTTCAAAATCTGAAAAACCTTTAACAATAGAAGATGATAATATAAGAATTACAGATAGTACAGAAATAGCTAATCGTTTCAATAATTTTTTCATTTCTATAGCTGAAAATGTTTCGACAGAGGTTTTTAGCAATAGAAATTTCGATTTTTTTACTAAAGGTTTAGTTAAAGATAATATTTTTACAGAAAGTCTTTTTTATGCTCCTATATGTCCCGGTGAACTGCTTTTTATCATAAAAAAATTAAAAAAATCTAGTTCTGTTACCAATGATAATTGTTCCAGTATAATATTTAAACAAATTGCTTATAACATTGTTGATTTTCTTGCACATATTTTTAATAAAAGTGTGTACGGTGGTGTTTTTCCAAGTTTGCTGAAAATTGCTGAGGTAATTCCTCTTCACAAAAAGTCTAACACTTGCATTATGAATAATTATAGACCAATTTCTTTGTTACCTGTTTGTTCAAAAATTTTTGAAAAGGCGATGAAAAGAAGAATTTTGAAATTTTTAAATAAAAATAATTTCTTTAGTGATGCCCAATTCGGATTTCGAGCTCATAGATCAACTGAAGATGCGTTGCTTAAATTTTGTAGTGAAATTTATGAAAGTTTGAATAATAATTTATTTACAGCTGGACTCTTCATTGATTTAACTAAGGCTTTTGACTTAGTAGACCATAGTATTCTTTTGAAAAAATTACATAATGCAGGAATGCGTGGATTCATCTATAATTGGTTAGATTCCTATCTATCTAATAGAAAGCAACTAGTAAGAATAGATGGTAGCTTGAGCAATTTATCTGAGATAAGTATAGGCGTTCCACAAGGTTCAGTTTTGGGTCCCTTGCTTTTCCTGATTTTTTTTAATTAAAAATATTTATAATAATTGTGATGTGGTTAATAATAATTTAGTCTCTGCGGATTTTATAAAAATTACTTTCAGTTTGAATAATGAAAAACATTGTTTTATGTGTGCCTATAGACTTCATGGCAGTAGTATACCAAATACCATGGGGTCTTACTTGATAGTAAAATGAATTGGTCTGATCATACTCACTCTCTCAAAAATTACTTGTTATGTTGTTCTAGACAGTTTTATACTCTTAGTTTGTATTGTTCACAAAAAATACTAGTTATGATTTACTATGGTATTGTTCATTCTAAAATTCAGTATGGAATAACTTGTTGGGGGGGTTCTTATCAAAAGAAGATTAATCCTCTTCTTATTCTTCAAAAACATGTTGTACGAATCATTTGTAAAAAAAATCGATTTCATAATAGTTTCATTTTGTTTCAGGATTTAAAAGTTCTTCCTCTAAGACATCTGTACTACTTTAAAGTTTTAAAGGTATTTTTTATTAGAAGTGGATATCTTTCAACGAGAAATAATCCACGACATAATTTACGAGTGAATACGATGAATTTAGTTAACATCCCTTCTTATAATAGAACACATTTTCGAAGATTTTTTACAATAGTTGCTCCCTCAGTTTTTAACAAATTGCCTTTCTCTGTTAGAAATCTTAGAGTTTTGTCTTCTTTTCTACAAAATGTTAAATCATGGCTTTTTGGATATGATCATGTTCAAATTGAAAGTTTATTGTCCTTAATTACTTAATATAATAAAAAAAAAAAAAACCCTTTTCCTTCCTTTTTCCCTTTTCTTTTCACCTTGCACACAACTATGTTGATTTATTTTATTTGTATGGGCATTCGCTACTAGCTCTAGCTTTAAGCTTCGCTAAAGAGTGTCTCTTAATTTATTTTATGGGTACATACAGAGTTGTTATTCGGAAGATCACTATATTATAATTATTTTTGAAAATTGTTTTATATTTTGCCTTTTAAATATTATTTTTTGTAAATAATTTTTCTCTGGTTTTCTTAATTCTAATATGTTAATTTATTTAATGTACCTACCAAAAAATGAATAAAATGAATAAAATGAATGAAAAATGAATGAATGAATAATTTGTTGAAGCATTTTTGGTCGGGTGGTCGGTCCCCGAAAAGGAGGTTTTAGTGGAGAATCACCCACCTACATATATGTTAATATTTGCGGTTGAAATAATTTGTCGTATATACTCAGTTATGAAGAAAATGGTTAAAGTTCTAAAATAGATCCTCAAAAAATTGTTTAATATTTATCGTGATCATTATATGTATAGGTATAAACGTTTTTTTGTTTGTCTTTTTATCATACTAAATGGATTTTTAACTAAGTCGCTTCTTGACCGATTTAAAGTACATATTTTTGTTTAGTCAATTTGTATAGAATAAGGTTTTTGTTCAAACTTTAAAACTAGATTGCTTAAGGTTTATGTTAAATTTACAAATTTTTTTTAAAGATATTTTTAATTTTCGAAGACCATTTTGGGGCACATGCTTTAAAATTCGTGTTTTGCATAAAATTGATGCTCCACAGCTCTCAACATCATCTTAAAAATTAAAAAAAAACTCTGTAATGTTTTATGACCAAAAGAACTGAATTCCAACAGAGGGCCTAACACAAAAAAAAAAAAACAGTATACGTAAAGAAAAATAATTTCGTTTAAAATGAATTAAATAAATTTTGAGAGAGATAGCAACTCAGTAAAATGTTTACACGCAAAACAATATACTAAAAAAATACTATAGAGAATTTTGTTCGTGTTTTCCGTTTAAAATATTTGTTGAGTTGATATACACTCTCTCTTAAAAAACACCTCTTGTGTTATGCCTTCACTTCCACGCAACTCTAGGTTGATAAGTCTCAAAAATACATTAAATTCATAAAGCGAAATCCTTGGATTGTCCTTCTACTCTTAACTGAAAAAAAATATAGCTAGCTTTCTTCAAAGTCTCTTAGGTTAATTCCCATAAACCCATACAAAAAAAAAACGAATCCCTAGCAGCCTCACTTAAAAAGGCCATGCCAAAAGTGGCTTTGCATTAGTATAGTGTGTGCATGGTATTTTCTTGCTTTAAGAGCCCTCCACACATGACCATCTGAACTCTACTTTTCTTTACATAGTAGGTATACAGTATACATACCCAAACTTATAATTTATGGTTGGCAGTAAGCTTTTTGCTTTCGCCTATTATCTTTGTTTAAACAACGCTTATGGTGTTTATTTCTCCTTTTCTCGGTTGAACTGTTTTTTTTGGCCTTGGACGATAGCCAAAAACATAAAACAAATTCTTCAAACGTGGTAATGTGTGCCCAAACTGAATCCTTGCCTCCATGGAAAAATAACAGTGTCTTAACAAGGAACTTTCCTTTACTTTATTTTTGTTCTCAGTATTGTGGTCATTTCTATAATCTACGTAAAAAAGGAACATGCTTTTATTTAATTGAATGATAAGGAATTAAGAAAAAAGTTTGCCGAAACAACTCATATGCAAAACTATGCCAGAGAATTTGCAACTTTTCTTCCTTCATGATGTATGTCTTCTGCCTAATAAGTTTTGAAAATGCCATAAGATAGACTACAGAAGGTATACCGTGCGTTGCAGTAATTTTCATTGAAAACAAAAAAAGGATCCCATTATTTTTTAGTAATTGAATGGACATCATTCAACAGTTTCCTTTAAAACTTTCTCGGTGACATGACATGAAATTATCTTTAAAAAAACGTTATAATTTCGTTGAAAACCCATTTTTTTCATGTGGATGTCCTCTCTGACAAATTGGTGACATTAGCGATGACCTCTTGCTCTTACTCGTTCGTGCTCAAAACCGTGCTGTCTGAATAAGACTATACTTCAGACTATTCTGAATTCGATAGTCAACTTGAGAACAACGCTAAATGCAAAATAGTGATAGTGAAATTTAAGTTTTTATAGGATACTTAAAGTGAACATTCAGACGGAAGAACGAATATACACTCCTCGTCAACTGAATACGCACAAACATTTTTTAATATACTTTATCCATTTTTTCCAAACAGTGATGGTTATTATGCCATCTGTTGATGCTAACTATTCCCTTAAGATGTTAAGCAGATAATTCCGAAAGAATTATCCAAAAACAACCGTGAGTTTTTCTTCAACCACTTGCAAAGTGTTTTATATGCAAAGTAGGAGTTTTTATTTTAGTCAACTGAATAGGTACAACGCCATTTTCTTCGTTGTTTATAAGTTTTTTGGAGTGCTTGACAGTTTAAATTAACGATTTTAGTGTTTTCAGTAAAATTTAATTCTTGATTTCAAATTTTAAGAAAAATGGGTAGATCTACTTGTCTTAACAGTGTTGAAAAAGCTAAAATCGATTTACTTAGAGACCAAGGCCTAACTGGACGTGCAATAGCTGATAAAGTTGGCCGAAGTTTTAATGTAGTTTATTCTTACTTGAAAAATAAAGATCCATACGGCAAAAACATGAAGGGAGGTAAGAAAACAGCAACAACAGCAGCTGAGAGACGAAGAATTTTAAGATGTGCATCAAATTCTTCTGATTCTGTGGCAAAAATAAAACAAAAAGTCGGCGTAAACGCAAGTTGCTCAACAGTATTAAGAGTAATCAACAACTCAAGCCATCTTAAACGAATGAAACTTAAGAAAAAACCACCACTTGACGAGAGACGGAAAATGTTGCGATTAGATTTTTCAAGACTTCACATGAGTTGGAAAAAAGAATGGTATCACGTGGTTTTTTCAGATGAAAAAAAGTTTAATTTCGATGGCCCTGATGGGTTCAACTTCTATTTTCACGACTTAAGAAAAGAAAAAAGATTTTTAAAGCGCCATCATAGTCGTGAAGGAGGTGTCATGATATGGGGAGCAGTCAGTTATTATGGAACAGTTGAGCTCGAGGTTGTAACATCAAGAATGACAGCAGCTGGGTATAAAGTAATTTTGGAAAGAAATTTTCCTAAATTTTCTAACATCTTTGGACCCATAAACTGGACCTACCAACATGATAATGCGCCTATTCACTCAGCGCGCATAATAAAAACATGGATAGAGGACCAACAAGTGCAGTTGCTTCAATGGCCGCCGTACTCACCTGATCTAAACATCATAGAAAATGTCTGGGGATGGTTAGTACGCAAAGTTTATGAGGGTGGTCGTCAGTTCGAAGACAAAGAAACCTTAATTTCTGCAATCAAATTAGCGTGGAGCGAAATTTCGTTAAATTACATTAAAAAGCTATACGATTCCATGCCGGATCGAATTTACGAAGTAATTAAAAATAAAGGTGGAAGTACCCACTACTAAACTTAAACAAAAACTTGTTTCATTCCATTCCAATACCAATTTTAATTTTTGTACCTATTCAGTTGACTCAAAAAAAAACTTCTACTTTGCATAAGTTACACTTTGGAAGTGGTTGAAGGAAAAACTCACGGTTGTTTTTGGATAAGACTTTGAAATTCTGTTATTTATATGTTACGAAAATTTTAACCATCAACAGATGGCATAATAACCATCACTGTTTGGAAAAAATGGATAAAATATATTCAAAAATGTTTGTGCGTATTCAGTTGACGAGGAGTGTATGTATATGTACTGTACATAGGTATACGAGCATAAAGATGATTGGCATTTAAAAAAAGGTATAGTAAAACATTTGTTTTTCCACAATTAAAATTTGTTTGTTTTTTATTTATTAAAAACTTTTGGAAGCCAACGTGATATGATAAAACAAGTGTTTTATTATATCTTTTATAAAATGTCAAAATCTACCGATAGATGATTGTCATTTTTTGTTCGGAATTTTTTTTAAATAAACCCCAGATTTGTATCGTTTAAATATATTTATTTAGAAAAATATTATTTGGGGCAGGTTTTGATTTCACCTTATTTGCATTTTATTTTGCCACTCTTTCTTTCTTATCATTCATGTATTTTTTTTTTAATTTATCTAATTTGTCGAAGGAATTGCTAGGAGGTGTGATAAGAATGGATTTGAAAATTTTAGTTTTTGTAAAAGGAATTTTGTTAGGTGTAAGATAAGAGCATCATGCTCGTTTTTTAATCAATTTTCTTGTCGATTAATTACCTAAACGGTATTGAAATTCTCTTGAAGGAATACTTATGTAGCTAGAAATTATTATTAAATTTTCAACGTTCTGGTAAAACAAAGACGAATGCTTTTTTTTGTATTTCCATATCCATCGAGCATTTTGGTTATCGATTGTGATGTCCTTCATCCCAACTACTTCTCACATAATGAGGAACAATAATGGTTTGATAATCGTTTGGAATATCTTTCATAACTTGCTAGAGGCAACAAAAAGAAAATAGGGTGAATGTACGAATGGAACCCTTTCAAAAATCGTATATGAACTGACAGAAATCCTACACGAGCTGGAGGAGTATGACTCTCGGGTAGGAAAAATTTGCAATGGTATTTATTGATTTATGAGAACCTATTTGATGTCTCCCTGTAGCGGTCGTTTTATTACCTACCAGAAGCAGCAATATGTACCTACCACTCAAAATACTATATATGTATATCAGCATATACATATATACCTACAGATACTTCTGATATTGAATTGGAATTTCAGTGAGTAGGTATAGACATATCCATATAAGGCTTGGATATACGAATAATATTTGTGTATGTAGGTTGTAGGTGGATAGGGGTTTAGGCTACATTACATTTATAAATTTTGTGAGATGTGCACATGCAAATGGCTTTGATATCTTTGGTCCTGAAATGATTTATATTGGGCCGAATAACAACCGGACAATATGCGATAGGATCAAATTGGTTAACTGGCGGGAAAGGATACTTTATGCGAGATCATATGCTATCGATAACTCAATCCTCGTTTACATAAATAAAAAAAAAAAAGAAATCTTCCAAATTCTGACAAATAGATTTGAACGCCAATGAAGAATATTTAATCTTATGATCAGACTATCATCTCTCACGTCAGTTGTTTTTCATGGGTATATTGGTTTTAGTCTAAAGTAGAATTTAAGGATTTATGCGTGAAGTCATGAAAAGAAAATTATGACACAATTAATGCAATTCTGTTTTTAAACTCTTTGCTTTATTGATACAATCTTGTTAACGCTTTGGTGCTTTTTTCTTTTGCAGAATGCACGTTAGCATTCAAATAAAACAATAGGAATAGGAACAATTGAAATAGCACAGAAAAATTAAAAAAATATCAACAAAAAACTCAATAAAATAAAAAAGTACGCATACGCCCGAGTGCACCATATTATTTTATATTTAAATTTGTGTGGAACAACTTGTGTCAGTTGAAGGAATCATATATTTTTAAATAAGACCATAACAATTAGAACAACTTTCAACTTTGAAGGAGTGATTTTAGAAAAAAAAAAAAAATAATAAATTGAGAAAATCATGAGCAGTATTTTGCACGGAGATGTATATGTCACTTTATTCCATTAATGTTGAAAGTACTGTTTTAATTGAATTTTTTGCACGTTATGTTGAAATTTAGGCAGTCGGAAATTTAGTAAGTAAGTTCATTTTGGTCGCAGAAAAGTTTTGAAAACCTCAACTTTTCGAGTTCAATTTTGTCAAGCTTTTGAATTTTATATTTTTAAAAATCTGAAATTCTTAAGAATGATGGAGATTACTAACTTCAGTTTTGGACTAAAAACTTCAGTTCACCACTGTGAGCGCAGAAAATTCACATTTTTTTATTTTTAGGAGTCAGCTTATAAGAGTTAAGTGCTTACATGTAATAATATTAATATATAAATACAATAACTCGACAAATAACCAAACATTTGTATATGTATCAAAAGTAAATATATTGCTGTATCGAGTTTCATAAATTTAATTAAAATTGTAAGCATACTTCTGCTATAGTTAGTCACATTATTACAAACATTTTTTTGAGACAATCATTTATAACATACTCGTGTTTAAATTAAAAGCGCTTTATTCGTTTGTTCTTACTGGATTGTGCCCCGAAAATGTAACCAACGTTTATTTCCGAAAACCAAAACATGGTCAATCTCCAGACCAATTATGTTCGGCTTCCAGCTTGAAGCATGTATGTACAAACAGTAATGGAAAATATATTGTTATTACATGCATTTAGTGGATGCGACACGACGCGACCTCAGCAACTTACGATATGGGAAAATTTAAATTTATTGCGGCTCTGGAAAAAAATTTTGAGCTCAGTGATGTAATTGCAAAATTCAGTAATGATCACGTCGATCCCAAATGCATTCTTAACGCTGGATATGGATTTTTGGTAGCACTTTATGTAGGGAACCCATCTAATGATATTAGGTACAAGTGCTTTGTAAGGTCATTTAAGAAGAGAACTTGCATATCTTCCTCTAACAGAAGGAGCAGCAAAATATCACTCATATAGGACATATTTTCAAGTACAACAGTGGTTGAGCAAAATAGATGACAAAATTTCTAGTGATTGGGGGTGAAAAAAACAACATTGGGTTGGATGCCTCAAACAAGCGATGAAGATCCGGCACCAGGTTCGATCCTCGAGCGAAAAAGCTTGTGGATGTTTGAAAGCAGGTCTTCATTGCATAGCAATTTGCTAATTTGCAGGATTTCCTTCCAAGATAGTCTGTCAGGTCCTTCATGTAAGAAACTATCAAGGTTTCATGCACCGGTACTTGAAATCAATTAAAGCCACGTAAGTGTATATATTGTATTTATGCCTCTCAATAATTATTATTTACTAGCCGACCGGTGCTCGTGTTGCTTCGCAAAAAAATATAAGAGATTGTTGACATTTGTATACCTTCCCAACTATGTATGTGTTTTTTTTTTTATTTTAAAGCTTCCGGGTACACAATATTTTGAAGTTATAGCCATTTTGTAATATGTGAAGCGTTTTTTAAGATGAATTCATTTGAATTTATTCATAACATTTTCCCTTTTAAAATATTAGCCAAACACCATTCAATTGCTTTAATATTAATTGTACCTCTTTCTTTAAATAAACACTATAGCCTGTTTTTCCCGACATTTTAAGATCTCAATCTTGAAGATCCGACCATTAGAAGTCAAGTTATACGCTTTTTACTCGAACCAACTCATTTTTTTTCACACGGGAAACACCGTCTTTTTTTTTTATATAAAAGCGACGTAAAACAATTTAGTTCCACCCAGTATAAAGCCTAGTACGCTGTTGATGTGAAACGAAAAATCCCATACAAAAATGACATGACGAAATCATAAACGAAAAATTTCGTTGTGCTTTTCGTTTTGCAGTACGCTATTCGACCAGCGAAATTGATGGATTTAACAGATTGTTTTGACAACTCTCCACTCTCTTTTCGCACAGAATTAATGTACCGGACCATTAATTGTGTGCGGAAAAATGACATTTAGGTTTTTTCGTGTTTTTATTTGTTGTTACTTTCATTACAGCATGTCTTTTGTTTGATTTTTTCGTTAAAATTTGTTTTATTTTGTTGCAATTAGTGAAACACTCCATGAAAATTTTTCCGCTGTGTTTTCGTTAGCATTTCGTTGTCTTTTTGGAGACCACAGGAAAATTTCGTTTCGCATCAGCATCGTACTAGGCTTACGACGGAAATTCTTGTCGTTTGAAAAGAAATTTTGGATGAGTGATAAGGTATGACAGATGAGGCTGCGCTGGCGATTGCCGATGATAAGAGATACACATTACACAAATAATTTGATCACATTATGTGACTCTTATAACATAACATAACACACACACACTTTTTTGCCTTTCTTGCTACAATAATAACGACTCTGCGAGACTTTTGTAAGTCTCGTCTCGGTCTCGTCAAAATCGAAAATTTTTAGTCTCGTCTCGGTCTCGTGTGGGTCTCGCATAATCATGTCTCGTCTCCGAAAAATGCGATTTCCGGCCAACTTATTGATTATTGGAACGAATTATTTTCGACTATAGTTTGAATACGTGCAGAAGAAAATTAGTACTTAACTGAAATTGGATTTTTATTTTATGAGACTCTCTGTACATTTAGGTCAAAATATACAGTCTCGTCTCGGTCTCGTCTCGGATGCTTAAAAGCCAGTCTCGTCATGCGACACCGAGACTTTTCTCGTCTCGTGGCCAGCCCTAGTTCTCTATTTCTCGATTGATTAAAAACGAATTGATTACATTTGAAAAGTAGCAAAAAGAACACATAAGACAATGTTCCTGTTTGAAATTATTCTGATATCGCATACATTAAAGTCATGTTATACAGTACAAACATATTTAAGTATATAACATCAGTATATTTAAATAGTCATTATTGCTTTGAAAAAAAAAAAATAAACTTTAAAAAATGTGGATTATCTATCTGTATGCCTTTTTAAAAATCTATAAAAAGCACAATATTTCTACCAACACATGCACGCACATCCGTATTTAGGCCAAACCATGACATTTTTTTTACTAATGACAAGACACTCGTGGCTGCTGCCCCTGCTCATTACAGCAGCAGTTTCGCACCCGACAAGGCAGCAGATCGATTTTTTTTAAATTTGCATTTTACAAAACCGATTCCTTCATTTATTGTAGGTAGCGTAGATGCAAAGTATTTATAAACCCTGAGAAAGAACCTATTATACCTATAGTTGTTGTATATACAACATGATTGTATCGCAAAAATTGCTAGGTATACCTTCTGCATCGCTGTACTATAGCGTTCAGTCTCTTTCACGCGATCCACGCATTAAAAAAAACTCGCTACATCATCCAATATATGCAATCCGTCCCCTTATCCTCCGTAATGCAACATCAACACAGTTTGTACGTATGTCCTTTAGGTGCAAAATGTTCCCTGGTGAAAAAAACTTATGTGTACGTTGTATGTACGTACAAGGACATTTAGCCCCTTGCAAATAGCTAAAATGTCGTTCTGTCACATGAAAAAACGCCAAAGTCGGCAATGGTAAGTGTGCTTCCCATTTTTATCGATTTTTTGTTGCACTAGGCACTACTATCAGATCCAATACAAACACATACAGATAAAGATGTACACTTTAGAATGATTTTTATTTTCACTGCAAATGAAGATGATGGTAATAATTAAAACAGGACAATCACCTCGGAAGCAACTGTAGATTAATTGTATAAACTTGCATATAGTCACCATCGAGCGGAAAAATGGTTCGCCCACATTCCGGCCCCCATTGTTATGTAACCTAATTCACATAGGAGAAAAAGGAACATGAAAACGAATTCAATATCCAGTTCCAGTTCACTCTGCCTTTTTTGCAGAAGCATTTTCATATATTCTCTCTAATGTCGACGTAGGTGCTACGTTCTAGGGTGACCAGATTTATGAAAGGGCACGGTAGTGCCCAGCCAAGTACTGGCACTACACCCTTTTTTACAGGATCAAACTCAGGCGATTTTTGACCCCCCTCTAACTTCAGTACCAAAAAAGTCAGAAACTTCAAACTCCCAACATTTGGTAAACTCACCAGGTTTAGACACCTCACCAAATTTCAATTCCTAAGCATCAGTGGTTCCCGAGATATAAGACTGCAAAAATACCAAAAACCGTAACTGACTCACTGACAGATCATCAAAATTACGGGTCACTTCCCGACATGGAAGAATCTTGTAATTTCGCACAACGGCAGGCCTTGCGGTGTATACAAAGGAAAAAATCGAAAATTTAAGATTTTCCATTCAGGGGGCGTGGTACCCGCCCATTTCATAGAATAGCTATAAGTTACTTGGAGCACTCCTGATTGTCGTAGATTGATGAAATTTAGTACAGCGGTTGGACTTAAAGTGCAGGCATAAGAAAAAATTTAAAATATGAGATTTTTCATTCAGGGGGCGTGGTGTCTGCCCATTTTAAAAGAATTTATATAAATTATTTGGAGCACTTCTGACTGTTGTGGAATGATGAAATTTTGTACAGCGGTAGGGCTTAAAGTGCAAGCAAAGGAAAAATTTTAAAATTTGAGATTTTACATTCAGGGGGCGTGGCATCCGCCCATTTGAATAACAATTGATATCAATTATGAGGAGCACTTCTGACTTACGTAATCAAATTTGGTAGAATGGTAGGGCTAGAAGTGGAAGCAAATGCAAAATTTTAAAATTTGAGATTTTACAATCAGAAGGCGTGGCATCCGCCCATTTTCTCAGAATTGTTATTAATTATGTGGATCACTTCGGATTGTTGCAGAATAATAAAATTTGGTAGACTGGTAAATCATGTGGTCAATACAAAGGAGATATTGGAAAATTTTGAATTATTCAATCAGGGGCGTGGCACCCACCCTTATTCTCAGAATTAATATCAACTATGTATGGCACTTCTGATTGTCGTAGAGTGAGTGTCGTAGAGCGATAGGACTTGACAAGCAAGCAAAGGGGAAATTAAAACTTTGAGATTTTACATTCAGAAGGCGTAGCAGCCACCCATTTTCACAGAATTTATATTAATTTTTCAGGATTATGAAATTTGGTAAAGTGGTTAGTTTTCAGGTGCATAAAAAGAAAAAGTTGAAAGCATGAACTTTTTCATGCAGAGGATTTTCTTCCACCCACTTTTCCTGATAAAAAGAATCTTTGCAATAAGTAGTGAAATCACACCAAAAACATAAATGTTAAAAAAGGAGCCAAGTTGTTCTATATAGAAAAACCTTTCCGTAACAAGTCAGCCGTAAAAAGTAGTAAGATCTAAAAGTACGCCAAGTTCTAAGTTTATTAATGTTAAACATCAAATATTTTAGGTAGAGTAACATGGAAGAACCTCAAAATGATCAGATAAATCTGTTATTTAATGATTACTGACTTAAATTGAGTTAGTTTACTTGGCAAGTTTTTTTATTACCTAATTACTCAATTTTAAAATTTCCTACATTTTTGTTTATTTAAATTTCATGTAAGTAAAAAAAACTTTCAAGATGCATACACGACAAAATATCTAATATTATATAATAAAGTGTCGAATGACTTTATTAAATTGCCCCTACTTGTTCCCCGTTAGATTCAAAAATGTAAAATTACTAACATATTTGTGGAGAAAGGTTATACCTATAATTGTGTTTAATTTTTTTCTTGAAAATTTCAAATTTTTCATCATATTTTGAATTTAAAATAGTATATATAAAGTTGACGGGACATTTACACACCCTTTTAGCACGAACATTTTTGACCCTCTCCAATAATTTAAAAATTTAGCCCCATATATAAGCAACATTTTGAGATCTTAAACTTAAAAATCCGACCAGTAGAAATGAAGTTAGGATTTTTTAAAAGAAAAAAACCAATTAGAAAAATTTTATTTTTATTTTATTTTTATATTTGTTCTTTTTTTTATTTTATTTTAAAAAATAATTTTTTTAATCGGCTTTTTATTTCCTTTTAAAAAATCCTAAATTCATTTCTACTGATCAGATTTTTAAATTTAAGATCTCAAACTTTAGCTTCCAGATGTGGCTAAATTTTTAAATAAAAAATATTGGGGAGGGTCAAAAAGTTTCGTGCTAAAAGGGTGTGTAAATGTCCCGTCAACTTTATACATACTATTTTAAATTCAAAATATGATGAAAAATTTTAAATTTCCAAGAAACAAATTAAACACAATTATAGGTATAACCTTCCTCTAGAAATATCTTAGTAATTTTACATTTTTGAATCTAACTGGGAACAAGTAGGGGCAATTTAATAAAGTCAATCGTGACTTTATTAAATAATATTCAATATTTTGCCGTGCTATATCTTGAAAGTTTTTTGACTTACATGAAATTTAAATAAACAGAAATGTAGGAAATTTAATTTTCTATAAAAAAGGTCGAAAGTGATTTTTGGTTCGGATGGATATTGGATGAGATAAACTTGAAAAACAATTTTTGAAATAGAAAATTTGCTGGTTTTTCAACAATAACTTTTTATATGTAGGAGCTATCAAAAAAAATTAAAACAAAAATTGTAGAGAACATGTCAACCTACAAAAGTAAACAAAAATAACTACTCGACGACTAAAAGCGTTTGAGAAAATAGAGTAAAGGCTCTTAAATACTTTTTTTCAAAATGGCGGACGACGCAGAGGGTTTTTTTATTGGGGAAATGTGGTTTTAGAATCGCCAAGAAGCATAAAACATAAAACAATACAATTCTCCTCCCGAATTTTTGTAGATATTTTTGCTAATTTAATTAGACTAATAATCATTAACATTATGATGAGCTTATTTTTGTAGGCTGCAGCTCGCTTTAAACTCACTACAACAAAGAATATTCAGTGCAAACAAATATACCAACTTAAAAAACTGAATTGGTGAAAAGGGTATTTGACTACATACCTGCATTTATACCAATGTGGGCAGTTTTTTCTTAAAGGATTTAATGTTTATTTTAAATAAACAAGAAAAATTGTATGAGAGTGAAAGATGTGCCCTTTGGCATTATTCCTGGGATAAATCCGTAATTGCACAAAAATATCTGAAAATGATAGGGGCAAACATCTTAATCTTCACCATAACAGAGGGACTTAAGATTAAAACATGTATTTAAAGATGCCAGAAACACAAAAAGGTATAAATGTATGTGCCGTTTTGTCCCTTTAAAGTCATCCTCTATGTTTTTGTTTGCTGATGAGATTCTCTTTTTGTAAGGCCTTTAAACTAGTTTATACAGGGTGAAACATCTGTCATCAGGTGTGATAAAAAGCTTGAGCATGTAACTTTGGTCGAGACAAGAACAAAATCATGTATTAGGGGGGTATATTCCCCCTTGTTTAGACTAGAGTTGCAATTTTTACTTAAAACAGAATATATATTTGTATTAAAAAACAACAGAAGCACTTACAATGCCCTGTTATACCTTTTAGCAAACCCAGAAATCCCTTCTTTTATTTTCTTTTTAAATACATTTCTTTTAATGAACACTTTTTGAGAAAAAAATATTTTTCAAACTCAAAATTTTGAAAAAAAAATATAATAAAAAATTTAATCTATATTTTTGTTTGAAAATTGTATGTAATTAATTTATATTTTTGTTTTCAAACTTCATTGATTCTATCAAATTTTAGTCAAACACTCTAAGCCGAATGTTTCTAGGACCTTTTTTTTAACACATAAATGAACTAACTTTGTTGTAAAACTAAGAAAAATCCGGCTTGATGATCATTTCAGCAACTGGTTGACCATCAACCTCGTTTTTTCTTGTTTTTACTAAGAAGTTGGTTCCTTTATTTGTCTAGTAAAAGTAAAGTAAAAGTCCTAGAAACAAGAAACATCCGGTTTTTAGTTTTGGACTAAATATTGATGCGAGCATTGAATCTTTAAAACAATATTAATACTTAATTACGTAAAATTTTGAACAAAAAATAGAACACTTTTTTTTTTTAATTTTGTTTCAAAATTTTTAGTTTGAAAATTATTTGTTGAATAACTGTTTATTAAAAGAACTTTATTTAAAAAGAAAATAAAAGAAGCGATTCCTGGGTTTTCACAAAGGTATAACAGGGCATATTGTAAGTGTTGCCCTTGTTTTTAACAAGTTATTTTCTGTTGCCTAAACGAGGGGTATAGACCCCTCCTATACGATTTTTCTTGTCTCAACGAAGCCTACATACTCAAGATTTGTATCACATCCTAGGTGAATCACCCTGTATATACCTATATCAAATAATTTGTGCACAAAAAGCTTACAAAACAAATAAATACTGAGGGGTAAAGAAGTATAAAGAAAATGATTTAAGCTATGCTCTTTATTACTCACGCAAATAACTTCAAAATGAAAAGTTTCCTTTTATGTAGCGAGTCCCTATGTGGATCCTACAACAGTAGTGCCCTGTTGATGTTTTCATAAAAAAAGAAACTAGACAAGTGAGGTGTGATGTATACATACATTATACGGAACGGTTTCAGGTGAACATTTTTCGCAAAGAGAGCAGCCCCGGAAAGGTTCTTATGTAGATGTGTATATACGTTTATATTTATTTTGTTTGCTTTTTTTGAGGTTGCAGTTTTTTTACATTTTAAGTGATAAATTTGCTACCCACCAACATGTCTATGTGAGAGGGTATGTCAGTGGTGTTTATTTTGTAAAAAGGATGACTTAAAGGTGGCGGGCGGGGTCTGTTTATATTTTGTGTTCTTCTCTATAAAATGAATTTGTAGTACCTACCTACTCATAATGAAAATATTAAAGATTCTTACCTTTCAATAAAAGAATAGTTGTGTTTTGATTGTGTGTAGTTAATGTAGTTATGTATTTGAATTGTATACATATGTATGTATGCATATATATGTACGCTTCCCAGCCTCGTCCACCTAAAAACTAAAAAGTTTTTTTTCAGGGCTACTGCCTCTTGCGAGGAATTGACAAATTCTCCAAGAGTATCACTTGTCACGAATAAGAGCTTCTCGTCTAGCCGTTCGGATTCAGCATAAAATTGTAGGTCCCTTCCATTCCTGTCGATAGGCGCACACAGGAATGGTTGCGAGTTGTTAGTCACTAGGCCCTGGTTCTTCATGAGCCGTTGTGCCACCCGATTTATTTTTATTTATTTACATATGTATGCAAAATTTTAATTAAAAGTGTTTGTTCACATTTCGGTGTTAGCTTACATTTTTTATGTCCGATTTTTAAAGAAAAAAGGGCTATTAGGAATATAGTTACTCAGTATTGACCATAGGACATTATGGACTTTGCGGGAATATTGACCACCTCCACCAACACACAAATGCTTTCCTGGTGAAAGCCGACTACTCATGATTATGTAATGCTTGAACTCAATTAAGTTAGGCTTAGGTACCCCAAATAGTTTTCAGCAAGCGTTTTTAATTCTTTTTTGAAGGTTTTTTGTTTAAGAAAAAAGTGTAATTGATAATTTATTACCATGGGAAAAATAAATAATGTAGATAAGACTATATGAAGCGCTTCACCTTGAAATTAACATACCGTCGATAAAACCTTAAAATTTGTAGAACATTGAAACAAAATCATAGATATGTTTTAAGGACTTGTATGGAACACAGAAAATTAGAATAATTAGGTACATAAAAAGCTATAACAAAAATGAATTCTTTGCCAATTGCGGGGTATGTGAGGTTAAGAAAATGAATTGCGTTCAGACTTCATTTTCATACAGGGGTAGCGTGGGTTTTTGCCGCCCGGGGCAGACCCAATTTTTGCCGCCCCCTGATTTTTTTTTCCATCTTTAAAAAAGTAGTAACAAAGTATCACGGCAATAAATAATGATTTAATGTGTATTTGATTGAATAAAATAAGAAATTAATGATAAAATTTTAAAACTAAATTTTCGAGAGCGAGAAATTTTTACCCTGCATTTTTGAGAATGTTGTAATTTATATATAGATTTATTGATCAATTTCCAATCGTTTAATCTCCATCCGGATAAACGACCCACTCTTATTCGACAAATTTAGCGAATTTTCAACCACTTTAAAAAATCAGCGAACCAACGCTGATTCATAATATTTAAATTGAAATTCTAAAAAGAAACAGGATACGACATTTTTCTAATTCATTTTCTTTTTAATAATTGTTTCTGAAATCACGAGTGTGAGTTCACACAAGTTGTATATACAATAAAACACACTTATAGTTGCACATTGATTTTTAATGACTTATCGATTCAAAGATTGACAAAGACTACTTTTTGGCTAGACGATACCAGCAGTTTTCATTCAGTTGTATATAAATTGATGCATAGTTAATTTCATTAATATTTTTCTGAGTTAAATAAATAAATAAAATTAAATAAATATATTTTTAAATAAAATAAACAAATTAAATATTAAGCATTTTTACCACTGGGGAAATTTTGAATTGGATTCTTTGGGCTCAACAAATTAATAAGAAGAATAAAGGATTTTTTTAATTTCTTGGCGCTGATTTTATTTAATTAATTTAATTTTTAATTTCTTGTCGCCGATTTTGCCGCCTCTGGCAAAGTGCCGCCCGATGAGGTATTTTTGTTCAGCAACGTAAAACATAATCAATGTCCGATTAGTGACTATGCCTATGGAGCATTTTTATCACTGGGGAAATTTTGAATTTGATTCTTTGGGCTCACCAAATTAATTAATTCCAAGAATAAAGGATTTTTTTAATTTCTTATCGCCGATTTTGCCGCCCCTACCCTGGCAAAGTCCCGCCTGGGGCCTGTGCCCCTATGCCCCCATGCCCCCCTCCACGCTACGCCACTGTTTCCAGAACGATTGGAGCTATGAACGTTTCATCAAGTTACACCGACCATGTTATGGTCAATTTTCTTTTTAACAACATTCAAGCGCATATGGTTTCTTTCATTTCTGAACAATATTCAAGTACTTACACAAACAGAATAAAAAAAGTCAACGCCAGCATCTCTTATCATTTTCCGGTCAAACAAAACTTTAGTTTTAGTTGAAACTGCCAGATTGGTTGTTTCTTAAATCAAATCAAAAACCCATCAATTTTGATTAATGGTTTATGTCTTCCAATCTTTATTTTTTCACATCCAGCTATCACAATTTGGATGAAAACCATTTTTATAAAGTCACGCACATAAGCACATACTCCGACATACTTAAAGATACTTCTGTTTTCTTCTATATAAAATTGGTGTTGACGGATCAAAAAGGATATGACAAAATCCAACCAATCGTATATACGCTTCTGTTTCATATAACAAATTATTGTAAAAAGTAGTATTGTATGTACCTATCAAGAAATTTGAATACATTTTTTTTTTAACATTCCCAACTATGTACATTCTTCTTAAAGTTTGATTATATCAGTTAAACCTAAGTTATATTTAATTAAAAAAAAAATACCATTGCAACATCTGGTTGCAATAACAATATAAGCATAAACAAATTTAATATACCTAAGTATAACTTAGTGTAGGGTGTTTTTACTTTGGTGGAATCGCTATATCTACATACATACATATGTAGCTACTGAGAGTTTCGTTGAGATTGTAACAGAAAGCAAACAAATCAAACCATGTTGAAACAAACATTTCTCCGCGGCGTATTTGTCTTTTTATTTTCAATTTTGAAAGTCAAACTGATACAAAAAAGTAATTGAAGGGAAACTTTTTACATTCGGTACCCTCTTCATAAAAATGGAGCTGGGCATTCCTTCATTATCCCTATCTTGTGAGTTCAGTCATGTAATTTTAATAAAAAGAATTTTACAGAAATATCAGATTAAATTATAAAAATAACAAGTTCTTTAAATTAAGAAAAATAATAAGAACTTACACAAAAAAATAATGTACTAACACAAACAAACGTACTATAACGTACTAACGTTATAATAAATTTAAAAAATAAAATAAAACAGTTGCTTCATTGGATTTTAATTAACCAACAACAACAAAGTGTTCTACTATCAAGTTAATTTTTGGCTGAAGTAATAGCTAATTGATTTATTTTTTTTTGTGTTTTTTGATGAGTAATAAGTTGTGTATATAAAGCAGCGTCCACATTATGTTGATTTGTGTATATCAACAGTGCTGATCAACAATGTTGAGTTGATGTGGACGTGTAAGTAAACAGAGTCTATCAACTTTTGATGACCCGAACGTAACCCGACTCAAATGGATAGAAATCAACAAGGTTGATGAACACAGCTGTCATTTGTATTACGCATGTGCTGTTTTTGGCCTGCGTAGGTATTGTTTTTTTTTGTTTTTATTTGTGTAATAGGACACTGTTTTGTTTTCGTTTATTGTCTTATTTTTTTGTTATTTAAAATTAAATGGACGTAGAAAATTGAGTAGGTACCTACGTAAATGAGTGTTTGCATTGACGCAAGACAGTATACACTTAAACACGTACACACTAGCATGTTTATCGACAATTTAAATCAACAATGTTGGTCGGCATAATGTGGACGCTGCTTAAGAAATAATACAAACATTTTAAAAATTAAATTGTCATTGAATAAAGAAAGACTCTCTGGAAATAACCCTGTCACTTTTTTGAGGCCACTATTTTCACAAAAGTTTTTGCTCGATAAATACCTGTAGGACATATTTTTCCTGGAAATTTTGGATACCTGTGAGTAAGTAAATATATTTTGCAATAAAAAAGTATACATTTAATGGGGTAACTTGGAAATTCCATAGGAATTCCACAAATTGACAAATTATAAGAATGGACTGCAAAAATGGGTGTAAAAAAATGCGTCACTTGATTGAGGCCACTTGAAAAATCTTATAAAAAAAGATAGTTTTTTGGAACCATCCAGTGAAATCTGGCTCCAGGCATCGTAGTTAGCTTCGATCAAGACGTCCTTATCTCCAATCTGTCTACCAGCATCAGAAACTTTTCGATGATGTTTGAGTCCGGTGAATAGGGTGGCCATGGCAAAAGTCCAACGTTTTCCAACTGAATCCACCTTCTAGCTACCAAAGAAGTATGGATAGGGTCGTTGCCTTGTTGGAATATATAAGGAAGAGGTTCCACAACATTCTTTAGCTTTGGAAATACCATAACACCTGATGTACGGCTGTGATGTCTTGACAAAATAAGTTCTTCTTTTCTTTAATCGTAAAAATAAAAGTTGTAAACATCGGGTCCGTGAAGATTAAACTTTTTTCACCTGAAAAAAAAACCTTTTCCCATGCTCCCTGGCGAAATTCATCCGTAGTTCCTTATGTAGCTGCCGTAGAACCGGTTTCTTTGTCATTTTCACACTCTTGATGTACCGCAGGTTTTAATTAGCCTTAAAACCGTCAAAATACTGGCGGATACCCCACTTTTTTACCTTCTTTTAGACTCTGATAGTGTGGAATTTGAAGCTAGCCGCTGAATGAGTCCTTTTTATCGGATTGTTGTTGCTTGAGCTGTGCGTCCTTTTTGTTTGTTTTTTCCATAGTTTTCAGTGTCTGCTAGATAGTTGTTGACAATGGTCTTACTTCTGTTCGGTTTCCTAGCTTTTTTCTCGGCCTGAGAATCCCAGTTCCTATAAAGCATATATTGATCCTCTTTCTGCTACTGTCGACGTGTTTCCAGAGCCAATTTTAACCTGAAATTTAATGTAAAATATAGTTTTCTACCCTTTCTTAAATATTTCAAAATTTTGTTTGAAAAAAATCGGCGATGTTAACTTTTGCCAAGCTAGTTTTGGAATGGCCTCAATCAAGTGACGCAACTTTTTATATCCATTTTTTGCAGCCCATTCACATAATTTGGGAAATTTTTATGAATTTTCCAAGTTAACTCTTTAACTTTATCCTTTTTTATTGCAAAATATATATACAGTCATTCACGAAAGTCTACATATAAAATTTAAAAGTGCTTAATTTGGGTTCATTGTTAAAATGCATTTGTTGTTTTAATAAGATGTAAATATTTATTTTTTTAGATAGTAATTGAACAACAAAATATGTCACTTTTTTGTTATTTAGCTAGAACATAAAATATAAATGTTGTCTATAAGCATTGATATACCATTTTTCATAGCTATATGTAGACTTTCGACGAAGTGACCGTACCTTACAGGTATTTATCGAGAAAAAACTTTTATGAAAATAGTGGCCTCAAACAAGTGACAGGGAGTGTACAGTACATACATGTACATTGTACATATGTCAAAGCTACAGAAAAGATTTTCCTATTGCATCACAATGCTTCGGCTATAATTCCCATCTCTTATAGTGCTCCCTCTTAGATGCACTTTGGTTGCCAAAGTCAACAGATCGTATAAGGGTTTAAAAGGAACAACGACAGCCGCAAAACAGACATCATGCATTTGTCTCAATCTTTTTTAAGCTGTAAATTTAAAAGCAACTGAATTATTTTCGCTATTTCTAATGTGAATGAATGGCTTAAGTACTTAAAAACAAGAATGCACTTAGGATTTGCAAGAAAACTTTTCTTTTTTGTCATTTTTGGGATTTTACGGTTCCTTTTCGTTCACAGTTTACCAGTCAGTGGTTAAAGTTTTAAGTAAATGTTTGTAAATAAAATAAGATTTAAATATAAATTTAACTTAGGTTGAAATTGTGTTGAGTGTTTTTAATTTATATTTGTTTCATAATTAAATCCTCTTTTTTAATTTTCTATTTTTCTAGTTCTGTTTTTTTTTTTTTTTTTAAGGTATTTCAATACGAGTACCAAAGGATAAACAATAGTGCAGACCGATATTAATTAGAAAATTCATTGATAACTTTATCATCAAGAAAGTTAATAACTTTTCTAATTTTAACTACAATCGAAAGTTGGTGAAGTAAATTCATAAATCAATATAAATGAAGTTGGACAATTTTCCTTTGATAAGATTTTTCTTTCATTTCTTTTAATTTTATCCACTGCAAAATACCAGGTGGAAACTATGAAAAAAGAGAATCTATACGTTCTTAGATGTTCAATTGCACAAGAAAATCTCATTACGGAACCGCCGCATTGGTTTTCTTTTTCCTGTTTTCGTTTATTAATTGCAAGAAATTTTAAATTAAATATAGTAGGTAAATATTTTACCTTTTTGTTTTTCTTCATTTTAATTCAATAAAACGCATTTTTTATTATTTTATTTTGCTAATCTATATATTTCGAGGACCTACATATTTGCCTCATCGTCAGGATCTATAGAAATAAAATACATGCGTTTTAATACAAAATTAAATAAATACATAAGAAATTTAAATATACACAATATTACCAAAATTAATTTAAAATAAGTTATTTGATAACAATATGTTTGAGTTCAACATTAGCTATAAATTATTTTTTAATATTAGACATTTGTTTTTGAAATAAAAATTAAAATATTGTTCTTATAAAGTTATTCATGTATTTAAAGTTTACAAATTTGTTTGATTTTGAATTTGGTTATTCTGTAAATTAGCATTAACTATGAGATTGTACTATGTATTAGTGTTGTCCCTTTTATCTGTTTTGTAGTTACACGCAATGCCCTCATTCCTTATAGTTTGGCTGATCTCATGAATTTGTAACTTAAATTTGTTTCTTTCTAATTTTAAAATTTTAGCTTCATCAAAATCAAAAGAATGTCCATTTTCCTTTACATGATCAGCTAAAGCAGCTATATTTTTGTTGACCGATCCTTCGTTAACTTTTTGACATTCGTTTTTGTGTTGACCTATTCTTGACCCCAGTTTTTGAATAGTTTCTCCTATGTATGTTTTTTCACAATCGTTGCATTTGACAGAGTAAACTAATCCAATGTTTTCTGTTTTGTTAATTTCTTGTTTTCTACTAAGAAAGAATTTTGAATCTTGTTCTGTTGGCTTCATTGCTTCTGGTACAAAATATTGGCACACTTTAGCAAAGGACTCACTTAATTTAGGCACATACGTCATTGCTGAATAAATTTTGCTATCCGTGTCTAATAAATTTCTTGTCCGATCATTATTATTAGATAGAAAGCTGTAGTTACTTTGGTCAAATCTTTGTGGTAAATTAATTTTGGCTTGTAAATTTTCGCTTTTAACTGATGAAATAAGTTTTTCGATTATATTAATTGGATAGTTGTTTTTTCTCAACATATTTTGTATCCTTATTATAATATTGTTAAAAAAGGTCTTACGGCTAATTGAAAATACCTTACGAATACAGTTTTTAACCATATTATTTTTCATTCGGGTAGGATGAGCCGAATAAAAATTTAACAAACGATTTGATGCAATTGGCTTATGAAACCAATTTGTTATAACATTACCATCATTGTTTCTTTTGACTGTAACATCTTAATAATTTATTTTACGAGTAAGTGTGGCCTCCAATTCATATGTAAAAATAATATTTTTGTCAAGAGATTCCAGAGCTGATTTTACTACATCAATTTTGTTTCTTGGAATAACTGTTAAATGATCATCCACATATGCTATCCAAAATTGTGGTGTAAAATCTATTTTATCAAACGCATTCAATATCACTTCATCCAAAACCCATTCGACGAGAATTGGAGCTAAAGATGATCCCATAAAAAGTCCAGTTTTCATACGTTCATATATATTGATTTTTAAAACAAAAATAATTGCAGTCAGAAAGGCAAAATTTTAACATGATCATAAATGTTTGTTTTGGAATTTTAGTTTTAGGTTTGATACGTAAATCAAAGTGACGTTCAACAGTTTGTAGTGCCAATTCAGTTGAAACATAATTAAAGCAATTTGATACATGGAACGATACAAGAATATTTCCAGGTAGAATTTTGGTTTTTTGTAATTGTTTTAACAAATTGTTTTGAATTTTTGATTGTGAATTTTGATTTATAAGATTCTTTAAGAATGTTAGCTTAATATTTTGATAATTTGTAACTAGGAGAATTTATTGTTGAAATAATAGATCGAACAGGTAAATTTTCTTTATGATATTTGTATTGTCCAAATGCGCGGGGTGAAATAGCAATATACGTACGAAGCTGTTAAGACTCTTGTTGACTTATTATATTTCTACTTTTGTTAAAAATAGTACTTATTAAGTAGGATCTGAAGCCAAAACTTCAAATTTATCAGTATCATTAAATGAGTTTACTAATTTATCATCAAAATCTTTACGCTTAGCAATGATAGTTACATTACCATTATCACTTGAAGACACAAAAATTTCATCATTATCATTCAGAAACGTTGCTGTAATTTTATGCGCTTTAATCAAAAACTTTGTGATTCTGTTTGGCTTTTTATTTGATTCTATATGCCTTGTAATAAGATTAGTCAATTCAGCTCTCATAGCCTTTTTAATTGGTTCTGCAGCGAATCGTGAAATAATATATTCTAAATCAGCAATTAAGTTTAGAGTCGGGATAGTCTGAACTGAGAGAGCAAATTTAGGGCCAAGTCCAAGTAAAATTGGCATTTCACGGGGAATAGTAACATCAGAAAGATTTTTAATAAAATAAAAATAAATTCAAATAGTGATGCGGCAAAAAATATCTTGAAAAAAGCAATTATAGAATTTAACAAACAAATTCTGAATGCGGAAATTGCAGATTGTTGTTTCAAAATTAATTCGTTAAAAAAAAAGAACTTTCTCAATTATCAAATGTAAATTATGCAGTCCGTTCTTTATTATTAGTTCATTCAAACTCTCCTGTTTATGAGAATGATCATTTTCAAAAACTTCTTCAGACAAATAATAAAAGGCTTAGTAAAAAATTCCAAAAACTTAAGGATGAACCAGAAACATTAGAACATATAAAACATGATGACAATTTTATTAAAAATCTTTCTGATATTACTATTCCCCGTGAAATGCTAATTTTTCTTGGACTTGGTCCTAAATTTGCTCTCTCAGTTCAGACCATCCCGACTCTAAACTTAATTGCTGAATTAGAATAAATTATTTCACGATTCACTGCAGAACCAATTAAAAAGACTATGAGAGCTCAATGGACTAATCTTATTACAAGACATATAAAATCAAATAAAAAGCCAAACAGAATCACAAAGTTTTTGATTAAAGCGGCTTAAATTACAGCAAAGTTTCTGAAAGATAATGATGAAATTTGTGTGTCTTCAAGTGATAAGGTAATGTAACTATCATTGCTAAGCGTACAGATTTTGATGATAAATAAGTAAACTTATTTAATGATACTGATAAATTTGAAGTTTTGGGTTCAGATCCTACGTCATCGCTACAAGCTAAAAATATTCGCTTAATAAGTACTATTTTTAACAAAAGTAGAAATATAATAAGTCAACAAGAGTCTTAACAGCTTCGTACGTATATTGTTATTTCACCCCGCGCATTTGGATAGTACAAATTGTTCGACCTATTATTTCAACAATAAATTCTCCTAGTTATAAATTATCAAAATACTAAGCTAACATTCTTAAAAAATCTTATAAATCAAAATTCACAATCAAAAATTCAAAACAATTTGTTAAAACAATTACAAAAAACCAAAATTCTTCCTGGAAATATTCTTGTATCGTTCGATGTATCAAATTGCTTAATTAATGTTTCAACTGAATTGGCACTACAAACTGTTGAACGTCACTTTGATTTACGTATCAAACCTAAAACTAAAATTCCAAAACAAGCATTTATGATCATGTTAAAATTTTGCCTTTCTGACTGCAAATATTTTTGTTTTAAAAATCAATATATATGAACGTATAAAAACTGGACTTTTTATGGGATCATCTTTAGCTCCAATTCTCGTCGAATGGGTTTTGGATGAAGTGATATTGAATGCGTTTGATAAAATAGATTTTACACCACAATTTTGGATAGGATATGTGGATGATCATTTAACAGCTATTCCAAGAAACAAAATTGATGTAGTAAAATCAGCTCTGGAATCTCTTGACAAAAATATTATTTTTACATATGAATTGGAGGACACACTTACTCGTGAAATAAATTATTAAGATGTTACAGTCAAAAGAAACAATGATGGTAATGTTATAACAAATTGGTTTCATAAGCCAATTGCATCAAATCGTTTGTTAAATTTTTATTCGGCTCATCCTACCGTAATGAAATATAATATGGTTAAAAACTTTATTCGTAAGGTATTTTCGTTTAGCCATAAGACCTATTTTAACAATAATATAATAAGAATACAAAATATATTGAGAAAAAACAACTATCCAATTAATATAATCGAAAAACTTATTTCATCAGTTAAAAACGAAAATTTACAAGCCAAAATTAATTTACCACAAAGATTTGACCAAAGTAACTACAGCTTTCTATCTAATAATAATGATCGGACAAGAAATTTATTAGATAAGGATAGCTAAATTTATTCAGCAATGACGTATGTGCCTAAATTAAGTGAGTCCTTAGCCTTAAGTGTGCCAATATTAACAAAACAAAATTCAAAATTCTTTCTTAATACAAAACAAAAAATTAACAAAACAGAAAACAGTGGATTAGTTTACTCTGTAAAATGCAACGATTGTGAAAAAACATACATAGGAGAAACTATTCAAAAACTGGGGTCAAGAATAGGTCAACACAAAAACGAATGTCAAAAAGTTAACGAAGGATCGGTCAACAAAACTATAGCAGCTTGATGTGATCATGTAATGGAAAATGGACATTCTTTTGATTTTGATGAAGCTAAAATTGTAAAATTAGAAAGAAACAAATTTAAGTTACAAATTCATGAGATCAGCCAAATTATAAGGAATGAGGGCATTGCGTGTAACTACAAAACAGATAAAAGGGACAACACTAATACATAGTACAATCTCATAGTTAATGCTAATTTACAGAATAACCAAATTCAAAATCAAACAAATTTGTAAACTTTAAATACTTGAATAACTTTATAAGAACATTTGTTCAATATTTTAATTTTTATTTCAAAAACAAATGTCTAATATTAAAAAATAGTTTATAGCTAATGTTGAACTCAAGCAGATTGTTATCAAATAACTTATTATAAATTAATTTTCGTAATTGTGTATATATTTAAATTTCTTATGTTTTTATTTAATTTTGTATTAAAACGCATGTATCTTATTTCTATAGATCCTGACGATAAGGCAAATAGGTCCTCAAAATATATAGATTAGCAAAATAAAATAATAAAAAATGCGTTTTATTGAATTGAAATGAAGAAAAATAAAAGGTAAAATATAATTATAATAAATTCAGCAATACAAAAATCATAATATATACGTATTAGATTAAGTTAAAATACTAATTTTTTTAATGATTATTTTGTTGGAAGGAATATTATGATGGTATACTTGATAAGACCAAGATGAACTATGATAAGTTTCGTTTTTTTTCAAACTTAAACCTTCAACTAAACAAATTAAACATATTGTCATATGCTTAGTTAGAGATTAGCATTAATGCTAATCTCTAATTAATTCAAACCTCAATCGCAACTTTTCGATGAACAGACTTTTTAAATTTCATAAATTATTTTTTTGTTCTTGAAACAACATTAATGTTCGATATACGAACATCGAAATACCAATGATTTTTAAACATGCTTTAATCTCTACAAAGCCAAGTTCATGAATATGGGAATAATGGTGTTTTTACTTAATGAAATTGCAGAAAACCATTCATGAAAATCGATTGCGTATACAGCTGTAAACAGTTCGTTGACAGAGATGTCAAGCCAAATGGTAACTTAAAATCAGCAAAAAATCTATCAAGAATTTTCAAATCATAAATAAGAATTTCTTCCCTAAAGAGACTGAAATTGATAACAAGGCAGCAAATCCCACCTCAAGGCGCATGAGGTCACTGTATAACCCTTCCATGTTAATTAATGAAAGAATTAAAATTCAGTCGGAGCTGAAAAATAATCGTGACTTTTCCACTGAGAAATTAACTTAAAAATAAATGGCGAAAACGAAGTTTGTCTAGGAAAAACAGTCTCTATGCACAAAACCACGGAATTACAGGTTATCTACTCTAGAATGCATCCTGCCAATGTTGAAAAGCTCTGAAAGTTTTTATTTTTTGTTTTTTCATGTTGGCCAGGGTTTTACCTTTCAGTCTACCATACCTACACTTCTATTCCATCCGAGATTAAGTAAAGGTAACTAAATTGATCAGAGAAGTACAGCGAGAGAATTCGTTGTTGGATTTTGTAGCATCCACAGGAAAATAGAACATCAAACTTCAACGTGGTTGAACTAAATAAATTGTGAATGTAATTTCTAAAAACAGCTCCTAGACATCAGTAAGAAAGTACATGTTACGTTAGAGTCTAAACACAACGTTATAAAAAGTAAAAAGAAAGTTGATTAACTTTAAACTTTGTGTGATGTTATTTTTTTTTCTCAATAAATAAAATATGTTTAAGGATTCGTAAACGAATTATGTGTATAAACCTTTAAAATATATAAAACCTTTATATATCTATTTGGAATAACATTCGTACGGATATTTTTTTAAGCAAAACAGCGGAAGAGTAATTGCACTGTGTAAACTGAGACCGTATATAAATATACAAATGCACTCTGAAGTTTCGTTTTGATACTTTAATTCGGGAAGCAATCATTGCGAAAACGAATGAATAAAAAAACAAACACAAGGATCTTGTATCTGTACGTAGGTTGTATGAATATTAGAGGTCCGTTATTTCTAGGTCTGGCCACGAGACGAGACTCTGAGAGACTTTTGTAACTCTCGTCTCGGTCTCGTTTAAATCGAAATTTTTTAATATCGTCTCGTTCTCGTGTCGGTCTCGTATAATTAAGTCTAGTCTCGGTCTCGTCTCCGAAAAATACGATTTTCGGACGAATTGTTGATTATTGTTACTCGTTATGCGAGACCGAGTACATATCGAGACGGAGAATTTTCTGGTCTCGTGGCCAGCCCTAGTTACTTCCCAAACTCATTTTTTTGGATAGCACACACCCCGTCAATCGAAATTTTATGCCGAAAGAAAAAATTATTGACCAAACTAAATTTTTTCCGAGATCATTAACCCGTGCCTCTAAGGTCATACTTTTCCCATACAAATTTGTATGGGAATTTTACACTCTTCCCATTTATTTTTTTTTTCTCTGGAACTATAACAGTTATTCTAATTTCTAATAATAAAATTCTGATTGATATGTCTGTCCTTTAAAAAACTGAATTTAAAAATGTATAAAAAAAATTTAAATTATAATTTATTTCTTTTTTTTTAAGTTTATAAATACATTAATATTATATATTTTTCTTTTATTTTTCCCTCTCGATCTTCAGCAGTTTTTGTTGTTTTTTTTTATTGATTATCATTAAGTAATAAGCATTAAAAAAAATAGTGAAAACAATTTAGAAATATTTTATTTCAAATTTTCAAAACATTAAATATTTTTATTTTTTTAAGTTTTTTTTTTTTCTTATCTTTTTTTGGATTATACTTTTTTCTTTCGGTATAAACTTTCGATTGCCGGGGTATGCTATCCAAAAAAATGAGTTTGGGAAATAACGGTTATCCTAATGTATATTCTTTGTTTTAAATTAAATAAAAACAAATCTTAAAAATCATAATACTCGTTTGTATTACGATGTTAAACATATGAATGTTAGGTACATTTTTTCAAATAATACGAGATAAATCTGAACGCCTGGTGAAGTTGGCAGGGCAACTTAAGCCTAGAGTAGTGGGACCATCGCAGTAATTTGCAGTTTTTTGCAATTCTTTTCCCGATTTTGGAGTTCAACAAATAGTGGGTGTAATCAAGTGACCTGCTAACTGTGTTTCTCGGAAACCATGCGTTTTAAGAAGCTCCAAATTGTAGGTCTATTCCCTTACCAAAAATTCCAACTTCACAGTGCAGAGAACTTCTTTTTTTTTTAATGTGGCTTGGGTGTCACAAACGACATGGTGTCCGTTACAGCTGGTAAGGATCTGAATCTAATACTTATTAGGCGTGTTTTTTAGTGTCCTCTATGTTAGCTTAACAAAATTTCCATGTAAAATACAACAACAAATACGCTTAGTTCGCGGCGATAAACATGTCTGCTTAAGAATTAAGCTAAAATAAAAACAGTGATACGATGAATTCTCAACAAATGTCAAAAATTCATTAATTTGGCAGATGGATCTTGAAGCACGGGTCGACTGACTGTAAAAAAGATGACAGAAAAAAAGTTAAAAACCAAATTTTTTTTTATTTGTTAAAATATAATTTATTAATTTGAAATAAATGGTAATTTCCATTCCAATAAATAAAAGAAAGACCCGTTCCAGGGATGAGACGTTTCTTTTAATTTATCAAAATTGTAACGATATTTTGTTTAATTTTTTTTTGTTGTCAAACAGTTGACAGCCAAAATGTCAGAAAATGGTCCCGATCAAGAATCGATGCGATAAGATATTTTCGTATCCATATTTTATTATTATATTATTTTAATTATTTTTCTAAAAAAAATCAAAAATACAATTCGACGACGGCAAACAAATCTCAATTTTCCATTTTGCAGTCAGCGGTTTTTGACATTTTAGGATAGCATGGACACACGGGATTTCAATAACACGACCCTTTGCGGATAGCTCTGCATGGGTTTTTAGTCGCGGCCAATGTCATTGTTATATCAGTGCTGCCAAATTATTTTATGAATCAACGATGAGCTTTTTTTTTTGTGCCATTATTTCTAAGCTAACATAGAGGGCACAAAAAAACACGCCTATTGTCAACCCATCATATAGAATTTGAAGAGTAGGTAGGTTTAGGTACACATTTCATATTTCATACCCGGTTTTCTTTAATAATTTACACACTAATAAAATAGGTAAGGTACCAAATAAAATAATTTTATTTCTAGGGAAATTATTCACCGACACTTAATCTATAAAAATAAAGCATTAATTAAATAATTTAATCTTTAATTGACAAATTATTTTATGTTATTTCATCACACAAAATGAAAACCCACAATTATAATTTGAAAAGTATTAATTTATTTCAATAACAATAAATCTTTTGCTTTATATTTCATTTGTTTTATGGATATAAATAAACGATATCTTGTTCTTTAGAATTTTCATCCATTGTATGCTTAATTTCACCGCAAAACATTGAATTTAACAGTAGTTTACCTATCCTTGCATTTTCCTCTTTTTCTTCTCGTTTTCATAAAGAATAAAACAATGAAATTATTTTCAAATCGTGGAAATCAAATCCCAAACACATTAACGAGCTTGTGGTCCTAATATATTTCCCAAAGTACAACAATGGTGGCTCGTCATTTTTTTTTCTTCTTATTTTTTTTGCTGTATAATAAGAGAACGCACTAAGGAAAAGCAGAAGCTATAAAACAGTATCGGGGTGGGAATAAGCGCTAAGCATTAAAAAAAAAAAAAAAATGATAACAAAAGACTTGCAAAGTACTCCCTCGTTTATAATACCTTACACCCAAAATAAATTTGCTTAGTTGTGATTATACCCGAGGTATTGCTTGATTAGGGTTAAACCAGGCTTTTGTCCACATAATTGTTCAACTCGACGACAAGACTATCCATTGAATTTTTCAATGGAATTAGAAAGTTCAACAAAAAGACGATAAGGGTTCTTATTGTTTAAAAATTGGAAAGGCTTAGATAATGAATTTAAGCGCAAGCTATGTTCACGTTTAAAAGGCAGATGAATCTTAACTTTCTTTGAAATTAAAGATTAACGAAATAAATATTTCCATAGAAGACTTTTTTCATATTATCTTGTAAGGCCCTTGGTGCAACCTATAGAATGCATATGTACTGTACGGTAAGCTTAGAACCAAGAAAATTCTATAAATTACGGGTAAAACTTTGGATTTTTCAGAGACATAGGTAATAGTCCGAAATGTTTTTTGGATGCAACCGTTTGCGGCTTTCAAGGATCTTAACATCCTTTTTGGGTCTTCCGCCCCGCTCACGCGACTCAGTTGCTCCGCTTAGGATATGTTCGATGCCAGGCAGGCACCAACGCCAACAGTTTTCTTATACAACAATAATTACCTTGGTTGGGGAGGACCGGAATGAATTATGAAAGAAAATCATTTCGGACTTTTACCTGTGAATTATGCCCTTATTTAGGAGTTTAAAATGAGTTATATACATATATACACAATAGTTATAATTATAAATCTATTATATAATTAATTATCTTAACTATTTCAGCTTTTTAATACGGATCGAAATAACTGCAATTTTTGATATATTCAACCAATGCCATCTTCCATGATACTTGTAAGAATATCCAGTATTGTTTGGTGAGTATAGTCTCATGTTCCTTAAAATTGAATTATTTTATTAAGCTCCTTTTTTGTTTTAAACAAGGTATTTACGAGTAATGTAGGTATTAGTACGGGAGGCGACCGTAGGTTTACCTATCTCATCGCGGCTTCGGAAAAGAGTGATGCCAACTCATAGATTCAGTCTTAACATTAACAAAACCGCTGGTCGGACAAGGTTTTTCAGGTAGCAACGAGTAGAAAACGCACTTTTTCGGTTGCATTTTTCGCTTAGGATACCTAAACCATGATGGATTTTTCTAAATGGGGTATCAACTGAATGCTTAGACTACCCTCTTTGCAGAACCAGTGGTCGGACAGACTTTTGTTCGATGTTGCGGCGAGTCCGACCACTTTTGTGAAAATTGCTATTTTCTTAATCTTTGCATTTAAGGGGTAAAGGCTATTTTCTAGGCTATATGAAATAGTTTTGCATAGTTGTCCAAGTGTTAAACGCAAAGGATACAAAAATAGCCGTTTTTACAAAAGTGGTCGGACTCGCCGCAACAGCCAACAAAAGTCTGTCCGACCACTGGTTTTGCAAAGAGGCAGTCTAAGCTTTCATTTGATACCCCATTTATAAAAATCCATCATGGTTCAGGTATCCTAAGCGAAAAATGCAACCGAAAAAGTGCGTTTTCTACCCGTTGCCACCTGAAAACTCTTGTCCGACCAGCACACTGTGGCGCCTTTTTGCAAAAGTGCTTGCTAAATTCAATTTTAGTGTATGCTTTAAATCCAAAACTAATTTGCTTACTGGATTAGGAAATATTGGAAGCTTCAAAATCCGAAAAAAATTTTAAAATCGGTCGAAGGATTCGAATGTTACAGGTAGTCAAAGTTTCGTTATTTTTAAAATCAAAGAAAAAACATTTGTTTTATGAAAAGTTCCATAGTTTCGAAGCTAAAATCGAAAAATCTTGTTTAAAAATTATATTTTTTTTTATTTGAGCTTGTAAAAAGGACCATTTGTATTGCAATTATGGTCCAGTTTTAAGATTTTTGAAAGGCAGTTTTTGGCTCAATTTTTTGACTTTGAGTTGAGTTATAAAAAATCCTTTAAGAGTCTTTGGCCTAAACTCAACGGAAATGTAATCTTTGACTATTTCTGAAACATTTACTAAGAAAAACAGCTGCCCGTTTTTGCCCATTTGCGTTTTAGAGAGATTTTATTAAAGACTACAAAAAATATAGGTACCAAAATACGTGCAAGGTTTCAAGGATGCGACAGAATGAAGACCTATTTAACATGCTTTCAGCCTCATCGGACCCTCTTATTTCTTCGTTAAGGCATGTTAGAACTGAAAAAGACCTCAAAGCACGATACTCTCCAGAAATGATAAGTTTCTTAGAAATTACATCGGACTTTGACGAAAGTTTCCAAGAAATTTAGTTTTTTGTTTTTATTTATTATAACTTATTAATTTATTTATTCTCCACTGTTAAACTTGAAATATATTATTGAAATAATTTGTTATGTTGATGTGCCACAAAATAAAAAAAAACTTTTTCCAACACAAAATTTAAATGGTTCATTTTTTTCATCTACTCTTTCAATTGAACTAGTTTTTTAATACTCTGCAAATACTGCAAACATTAACATTTGAGTTTTATTCTAAAGTAAAATACTACTTTTACCTTTTTGGAAAAAAAAATATCGTTTTTAACATGAAATTATGGAACACCCTGTAAAGCATTTTCCTTAAATTGTATTATTTTATAGCACCTTGCACACTATCTCTATACCTTGACTAAAAATATACCACTGAAGTAGTATATTTTCAGTCTTATGTTGAGTAAAATAATAAAAAAAGGGTTTTTGGTATACATACAGAAATATTTAAATTTTTTTTGTTTGTCTACTTTTATACATCACTGTGACTTTTTTTGACTTTAAGGCACCCTGTTCTTACTTCAGACATTTACTATTGACATTTTTTGAGGTAAAATATTAAGTGCATTTTCTATTGGGAGAAAGTCGTATTTCAGCAGAAAATTCTGAAACACCCTGTAAATATTTTTTCTTAAAATTCACAAAATTTATAGCTTTGGAATTTTCCTTCAAGCTGAAAAAAAAAATTATCTCGATATCCTTATTTGTTTACGAGCTATGATTTTTGCAACCAAAAAAGTCAATATGCGCCACTGTGCAGCGGCTTTGTTAATGTTAAGACTGGAGCTATGAGTAAGCATCATTCTTTTCCGAAGCCGCGATGAGATAGGTAAACCTACGGGCGCCTCCCGCACTATATAGTATGTTTCCTTTATGATAAGATTTTTACAGCCGTATAATTGACTCATTTAAAACCATATACTGCGCAGGTTGTCAGAAATTAAAAATGGCTGTTCCTGTAATTTTGAAGTAAACAATGAAAAATATGTTATGATTGTTTGAAATTAAATCGATTTTGCGTTTGATTTTGTCAACATGCGCAGAACTGAACAAAAATGAAAATGCTTATGTATGATATTACCGGTAATGTACATGATTTAAACCAAGTTTTGAAAAAATTGTTTACTAATAAAGTTTTGACATCTCGAAATCCTAGAACAAGTTTCAGATAAAACTCAAGACTTCTAAAACCAGTATGTTAGTATTTTGCCAGATAACATTCAGATTGTGATATTTAAGAGAGGTAGTTATTTATTTCCAAGAGTTATATTATAAGAATACAAAATCGCTTTGGTTCTACAAAATAAACATGGATGAATTGTTGAATTTGCCTCAAAAGCAATTGAATGTTCCAAATTTATTTTTTTTATTTAGAGTCTTTCTCTATTTTACCGCTATTTTTATAATCAGTGTTCTAGTGAAATAGCCAGTTGCATTCCTCCCCTTAAACAATTCAACCGTAATACTCGCGCTTCTAGGAATGCCCATCAGTTTACCCCACAACTTCGGATGTACTGTTAAGTACAGATTCTTTCATCAGTCGCACCACACGCATGTGGAATGCTTTACCCGGCCCAACTTTCCCTGCCCACTTAGATATGCAAACACTCAAAACCAATGTGCATCGGTATCTCCTTCTAAATCCTCTCCTACTTAACTAATCGCTCGTGCTGTGGTAAAAAAATTGAAGGGTAATCATAACCCTTTTTGTGCGCTTGGAAAAAGTAGTCCTATGCTTCCTTATCAAACACTAATGTTGGTATTAATATGGTCAAACCATTTTTTTTATTGGAATGATACAAATAAGATGATTTTATGTATTTTAGTTTCTGAAAAAAAATTATAATTTTTGTTTTCAACTTGGTTTTGCCCAAATACTATTTTAAAACTTTTTACATATAATAGAGAAGTTTTATTAAATTCTATCGATTTTTTTATAAGATAACTACATATGTACATACCTAACCTATACATACATGCATTATACAAACAAAACAAAAATGCTTTATATAAAGCAAACATTTGTTCCTATTTGTTCTTCTGACAGCTAGCTAAATGTTTAATTGATGATTGAAAAATTGGATCTGACCCGGGGCTTAGGCTAGGCGCATATTGAGACGTGTTTGACGCGATCGACGCGACACAGCACAGCACGAGTTTTTGTAAACAATATAAATCAATACAACAACGTATATTGATAGAGCAGCACGGCATTACCTGACGCATGTTTTCCGAAATTCGCGTGACACAGTGATCGAAACAGAGCTTTTATTGCGGGACCGGCGGCGCGTGTTTGTTTTTTTTTCAGTCAAAAAATTAAATAATAAACTGTCGTTGACTTTGAAAATAAAAAATGGTTTGCTTTTTTTAGAAATTACTTGTTTTTTTTTTTAAGTTTATTTCAATTATCAATATATCAGATGATTTTTGCTTCAATTAATTTGTATTTTGACATGAGACACGCGAATCAATATGCGTAGAACGGCATGACACGTTTCTATAATCGTGTCGTGCGTCATCGTCAGGTCACGTCACACGCGTCCAACGCGGCTCAATATGCGCCTATCCTTAGACAAGCGAGTAGAACTAGTAGAATTTGTATCATAGTGTTAGTTTTATGGACGTACGTGTGACTAGTAGCTCCCCAGCGGGAAAAATTCAAAAATTCATTGAGGAAAAATCAGCTTTTTCCTTGAGGAATGGCAGCTGCACCGTCCACTTTTCAGCTGATTCCTTTGATGAAATTAACATGGACATGTCCTAGGCGGGAAGCACATGCTGAAAATCTGATGAAAATTCACCAACGAAATCACTACTTCGTTGGAAGTTGTTTATTCACCAACCCAAGTGATGAAAAACATGGTAGTTGCATAATCTTTGAATTCACTACATAAATGTATGTGGTTTATTCATCGGTTCAATATCTTCGATGAAAAAGGTAATGCAATTCAATTGTCAATTCACAAGATAAGTGGTAGTTGTTTATTCAACAATTAGTTAATGCAATATTGAAAAATGTGAAGAAAATTAAATAAATGGTGAATTCATTAATACTGTTGTGTTGTGAATTTGTGATTGGTTAAAATATAGAAACTTTAAATTAAAGTGAAATCACTAGGCCAGAGGTTGTTGGTTAATCACCACTTTACTTATGCGAAGTGGTGATTAACCAATAATCAACAACCCGAAATACTTGGAGAAAATCTGAGATTGGCTCATTATGATGGAAATTCACAAGTCATGTTATAATATTTACTTTCAGTAGTCAACGTGAACACAGAAAACACAACAAAAATCAACTTCTATCAAAACACACAATGGCGGTGCACACTTTACAAAGCAGATGAGTGGACATAGACGATGAAGTGATGAACTTCTACATGACTTTTCAACAGTTTTTTCATCGCATAATTTTCCATATCAAAAGCAATTTTTAATTCAACGAAAGAAAGGGTTGTTTTCTAAACACAAAGCAGAAAGTGGGTTCAAATCTATGAACTGAGGAAACCTTGCATGACTCTTCACGCAATAAATCATTGCATGACGTTTCCTTTTATTATTTGGCTAGTGAATTGATTGAAGAATTCAGCTATAAAATTCATTGGGGCCGATATTTCCCGCTGGGTCTCTGCGCGTTTTGTCAACTAGTATGATTTTTTAAAAATATTTCATACAAAAAAATATTCAAATTATGGAAACAAAACAAATAAATGAAAACCATACACTACACTAGCAGGCTATTCGGAGGCAAAAATATTATATTATATAAATATTATACTATTTGCTAGTCGGCTCTCTCGTGTTCAGATACACTAACACACATATACTCTACTATTTCTACTCGCTTGGCTAAGCCCCGGGTCAAGATGGACAAACACATACTCGAATAAGTTTCATAAAATTACAAGCTATGCCGAAATCAAATGTGATATCAAATTAGATTTATTCATAGACAATTGATGCGAAACTTAGAAAGGTAGGTAGATAAATAGATACAGAGAGGGAGAGCGAACATCATATATCTGATAATATAGCTTAATCGATTGCTTGCAATGTTACTTGAATATAAACCAATCGGTTCCCAACAGTTTAATTGTGTTAATCAAGAAAGCATACATAACATTAATTATTCCGGAAGAGACCATTCCAATCCGAAGTTCATGGACAATGATTTATATATCCACTTTCTTGGTCATCTCATCTATAACAATTAATAATAAACCTTGATAACTATGTATCAATTAAGGCAAAAATATAATAGACATATAGGTATTTATTGTGTGGGCCTAATTAATACAGCTTCAGAATAAGGAACTATTGATTTTATAACACTGTCTTCCTTTAGATACAGGTATGCTATATTAAACCAAACAGGAAGGTAAATATTACATGCTGCCACATACCTTTCTATCGTAAATTCTTGCAATGAAATTGATCTCGATTAAATAAACAGTAATTTCTGTCATGCTAGTTTCTATGCATATCTAGGTACATATTATATTCATTTACTGTAGACCTTTTATATTTTTCATTTTATTATGACTTCAGTGGAAATCACGGGAATCACATTGAATATAGGCAGGCATTTCTGTGTGATTTTTAACTGAGAAAGTAATTCAATATCATGAAGTGCACTTGTGAAAAAGAAAAAATTGTGGGTAGGTATTCTATTGATTTCAATAATATCGATTTAGTATTTTCGAGGAGAAATAGCTGTACGGCATTATTAATCATTTTGGTTTTGTGGTTTGCACATCACGTTTTGTAAAAACAATATGAACTTTTTATTACAAAGATAGAATAATTATAGCTACGGCCCTGATCAGAGGAACATGTTTACTCGTACAAGCTCGTGGACCCTCCCCAGGGGTGTTTTCTTTTACTTCGAAAACCTTATTTTGAAGTAACACACGATATAACTGAGAGTTGAGCATGAGCAGCCATAAAGATGCTGACAATAAACAAATTTATATTGGTCGTGACTATGGAACATAGGACAGCACTATCAGCCGTATAGCAGGAAACAGAAGAAAAAGCAGCAGCAATAACAGTCACAGCGGTAGTATCTTTACAGCTAAATTATTTGCCATTCATAGTTGAAAGTCAGTTTGGCAAACGATGGGCTCTTCTAGAATATTGTTTGTTTTACTGTTTATGGTATTTTCTTGTGTTTTTGTTGCTGTTGTGTGAAAAGTTCATTGCTTCCTGAAAGTTGCAAGGCTGTTGTTGAAGTGGGATTTCCTGATATTGCTGTAGAGTTTTAGAACGAAGGACAAAAATATTGGAGTAATCTTTACATAAACTGAACAATTAATAAAATTTTTTGGCATCGCATGTTAAGGCAAAGTCAGAATTAGGTACTATGGTTTGCAAGTATTCGATTTTAATTATTATGTTTTTTTTTTTTTAAATTAATAGTGATTGTTTCCAGCATTTGAAATGAGAGTTAAAAATTAACGAAACTTATCTGCTTACGTATAATGCCCGGTTTGAAAAATACCTAAATACATTATTTTCATTAATGAGTCTAGGATGGTCCTTATAAAGGTCATTGTATTATTTCGATTGATATACCTCTTAATACTTCCCAAATAAATAAAAAAGAACATTATTATGTCAAATTTCAGCTTTTTATTTATTTATCAAAAATAACTCACAAAATAAATTTATAAATTATTTACATTGAAGACATCAGGGCAGCGAGGCCATAGATGTCGTTTTTAATTTTTTTTTTAAGTAAAAATATTAATAATTAGGAAAAATTTAACATCGAAATACATATCTGATGTCAAAGTATACATACATGATAGTGTAGGTATATGTTATTTTGTATATAAAAAAGGAAAAAAAAAAAAAATTAATATTGTAAGCGTGAAAAATAAAACAATTAGTTCCGTTAACGTATATTAACGTATAGTAACTTTTATTTTTTTCAATGATCATTGGTAAGGTAGTTCATCATTGAAAAATTAAAAGTTACGTTATGGGGAAGATATGGGTCAAAATGAATTGTTTTTGAAGGAGAAATAATTTTGAAGTCGTAAGCTATATTTCTGCATTCAAATATTCAATGATTAAACTTTAGAAGGGTCTCAAAATCAACAATTAACTTTTTCAATGATGGTTTTCAATGATAGCTATAACTGGCACCTTACCTCCCCAGTACCCGTAGAATGTGTTGAAAATAATTTGACGTATTATGTAAATGCATCAACTACTAAAAGGACATATTTCTTTTTAGATTTTTGTAATTTTACTGGACCATAGTGATCAATAGGTATGGTGTTAAATGGTGATTCGCCTTTAGGGATACTATTTAACAATCACTCCCTCTTTCCAAATTTAGGAGAAAACGCTATACATTTTAAACAATTTTCTATATGTACACCGATTTTTTGTTTTATTTTTGGAAACCAATATGTCTTTAGAATAGCTGCTTGTACTTTGTCACATCCTATGTGTCCTAAATCATTGTGGTATTGAGTTCGTATTTGTGATTAGGGACATTCAGCTTAAATATGCCAAATTGAGAGAACCTCTCTACATTTCTCGCACTCCTCTGGGGAATCGTTTGTGAAGTAATGGCGACTCGAAAACAAAGTTTTTCCAGTTCGGATCCGAAAAAGTGAAATACATTCTTCTCTGGTTAGGATTTTGCTGTATGGAATTCTGAGGTGTGTTGAATGGTGTTTTCGAAGAAAGTTCTCCTCTTTTAGCCAAGAGATTTTGAGTTCTTCTTGCTCATTGGCAATAAATATTTCAACAATTAGCTGAGATATAAGTGGGATTTCTTTTATATATGGATGCATAGTCGCTTCTTTTGCTGCAGTGTCTGCTACTTCATTTCCTCTTATACCAGCGTGGCCTGGTATCCAAGCTAAGGTTATGTTGGCGTTATTATAGAAGATGCTTCGGATATAATTAAGGGTAGAACAGTTGTTACTTGCACTCTTGATACCTGAAAGGATACTTAAGCTGTCCAGGAGTATCAATGTCCTTGCTGCCCAGGTTTGTGCCATGGACAGTGCTTCCGTTATTGCTGTTAGTTCTGCTAGATAGCTGCCAGCCGCATCTGGGAGGAGACCTTGAAAAGTGATGGTTTCTTTGTTGTTAGCTTTGACTTCGATGACTGCGTATGTCGAGGTGTTATCCCTATAGGATCCATCTGTGTTAAAAACTCTCGCTGGTTTGATGTTTCGATCAGTTCACGGTGTAGCATAAGAAGGAGTTCATTTGAAGTTTTTTCTTTCCTGTGACTAGAGAGGCTGGTGTCGATAGGTAGCAAGTATCTTCTACATGGAGGGGGGGGGGGGACGAAAAGAGTTGAGATTCAATGACGTTTCTAAAGGCATACATCCATGAACCGAAACAGATTTCTAGATATGGTCCTTTTCGGCGAGAACATTTCATTCTGAGTGCATTGTTTCTATTCTTAAGTTGGTTGATGGTGTTTTTCGTATGGGGATCCCATTTCAGATTACTATTGAAAGTAACACCAAGCACTCTGAGTTCTTTCTTGGGGTGGACTGTGGTGTTACGAATCGTAAGTGGAGTAATTGAGCGTTTCTTTTTACGACAAAGGTGAAGTGCTTCTGTTTTGCTAGGTGGAACTATCGCACCTGTTTTTTGTGTCCAAGCATAGATTATGGAATCTGCAGATTTTAAAACGGCCGGCGTTTACATTTGATGGTTCACCAGAAGCTACCATGAAGATGTTATCTACGTATAGGCCGACAAAATCTAGACCGTGTATCGGTTGCGTAAGCTCCCTTATGAGTGCATCTATATAAGGATTATACAGATACACCGACAAAGGAGATCCTTGTGGTGTCCCATTTCCCAGTTTAAGTCTTTTTGAAGTAAATCCGTTGACATCAACACAAAAAGTTCTATCGGATAAAAATGATATTATAACCTTTAACATTTGCTCAGGGACTCCCCATTTGTATAATTGTTCGATGAGGAAATGTTGTGACACGATCAAAAGCTTTCTCGAGCTCAGACGACATGACTACACTGTGTTAACAAGATGAGAGGTTATCTGCTGGTTTATCTTCCATTAGGTGAATTAGAGATTGAAATCCTCTGTTCGGTCTAAAGGCATGTTGTTCATTACTAACTGTTTTTTCCAGCAGCCAGTCTATTCTACGTCCAATAATTTTTTCAATTTTTTTTGAGAGAACAGGGAGATACCCACCTATAAGCCATATAAGTGGCTTATATGCTTTTCTTTATGAAATGTGAAATTCCACTAACACTCAGTTAACGTTATCATAATTGTAGTATATGCTCGATACGACATAGCTTTCTTATATCGCTTACCTATTTGAATGGTTTGATGTGTTCAAAGCGTGTTTTCTTCAAAATTTCTTTTTCAGCTAGTCAAAACCTTTTAATTAAGTAGGTACCATTTAAATTGAAAGTAAAAACAATAATATTTGGAGGCGAGTTATATCGTGGATTTCAATAGTTTGGCGTAACTCAAAACTTCTGTCAGTTAAATTTTCCGACTCAGGGAGTCAAGCCCTATAAATTGAGATGCATTTCAAGAGATTTGTATTGATAATCTAATTGATAAACTAGTAATAACATCCGCGACTTTTATCGCGCTTTTCTGCAGTTTGGCGTAACTCAAACGCCTATAACTTATAAAATCACTTTCTTACGTCAAAACCTTTTAATGCGTACACATTTGAAAAAGCTACCATTAATATACAATTTAAAAAAAAAAGGAATAACATCCGCGAATTATATCGCGGCTGTCAGTTGTTTGGGGCCACCCAAACGTTTGTCACTAACATTTTAATTTTTTTTTTGGGTTGAGACCTTTTGATTGAGATAGATTTCAAGTGGTTTCCATCAAAATCCTATTACAAAAAAAAAAAAATAAAATAAAAAATCCGCGATTTATTTCGCGCCTTTCCAGCTGTTAGGTGACACCAAAAACTATTTTTTGTACACATTAGTATTCTGGTAGTCAAGACCTTCCGATTGCGATACATTTTGGTGGCATACATCAATTATCTTAAGATTTCAATAAAAAAATCCGCGACTTTAATCGCGTCTGTCGAGGGTTTTGGGGCCACTTAGAGGTCTGTCATGTACATATTCAAACTCAGGAGGTCAAAATCTTTCGTTTGTGATACATTTCAAGTGGTTTCCTTTTTGACGAAAAAACGCCAAAAATACGCATTTTCAGAGACGTCTGTCAGGGGTTTCAAGGCCACATAGATGTCTATCACGTACATATTCACACTCAGGGAATCCGTGGCTAAAAGTTGTGACCAATTTCAGGTGGTTTCTTAAAAGCCTTAAAACGCCAACAGAAAAAATCGCGTTTTCTGGTACGTCTGTCGGGGTTTTGGGCCACCTAGACGTCTTTCGAAACCATTTTTGTAATCAGGGAGTTGATGGCGTCAAATTGTATTACATTTTAAATGGTTTCCCATCCGATTTCAATTTTCAGAAGAGTTGTTCGTTTGATGCACTTTTACGTGGTAACGTGGGGCCACTACATGATGGCAGACGAACGTATTCGTTATCACCTTCACCAGGACTACCTACACTATTCAAATCTTTTGGTTTCCTTTTACGACCAAAATCTGCTGCCAGCTCTTAGACTATTAGTACAAAACAAACAAATTTTAAGAATAGCAAAAATCAAAGATAATTTATCTATAACTCTCTACGCCTGCAATGTATGCTATCATCTCGTTTCAGTTATGTATTCAATTTATTGTACTAAACTGCAGCATGCGATGTCAAGCTGTTCCCAAGTCCTTTAAACGAGCATACAAGTGTAAGTGTATATGTATATACATTTATACAAACAAAAAATGTATAACATATATAAAGAGAACAGAAAATTAAATCGTTCTATTTTTATAGCAAAATAAGAAAAACATTCATAAGTAATGCCGCACTCATTTTTTCCTATAAACTGCAAACAATCATAATATACCAACTTTGAATAAGAAGGCAAAAACTCTTAAAACATTTCAACTTAATTAGCTTCATTCTCTGCATCCCGCCTTTATAGTGCAATTTCCCTCGAATAAAGCTTATTGGGAGGATATACGCATTTAAAATGTACCCTGTTTTTCCGTTCATAGTGAGCAAACACCCGCCGGAAAAGTTTTGATGAATGTGTTAATATAACTTATGTGATAATTAATCAGGACCGGCAAAAGCCAGCGGGAAAGGTTTTTGTTTCTATATTCCAAGAGCTGTTCACAAGAACTCTCCATCTCGAGCATAAAGCTATTTTTTTCCTTCTTTTTAGTTTTTAATGAACTGGAAATTAATACTAATTACCATGCTAGAGTTCAGAAAAGAAATCGCATTCCTTTTTTTTGAATTTTTTATTTATAAATAAATTTCCGCAATACGTACTAAGGAGTGTGCCTGTGCATGTATGTATGATTATAAAATATAAGAAGATAACAAACCCACATGCAAATAAAAAATATTAATCGTAATATATCAAAGACCTGGGAAAACGTATAAATAGTTGTTGTAGAACTGAAACCATCTCTGTCTCTGCTAAGATGCTCCAATTTTTCATTGGATTGACCTTACAGCATGTGGTTTTTTGAATCTTGAATCTTAATTTTTTTATGGAAGACAAAGAAGGACCAACAAATCCAGATTATAAGAATATTTCAAGCACTTTCTCACACATGGGAAAACTAGAAGCAGCAGCGCAAAGTCGTATAAAAACAAGGATACGCTCAAAAAACAGCAAATGCAAGGAGTTGGTCCCGTCGGGATTTATATCTATCTTCACGCCCCGATTGTAGTGGACACATGCTCGAGTTGCTGTTTTCTTTAACTGTGAATTTAGCAATGTTTGCATGAAGTTTATTTATAACTTTATATATAACATAGATACTTATATAAAAGCGCAATGCAGATGTATCTTTTGACATACTGGGAAGTGTGATTAAAACATAAGTACTCTGTGTTCACATGATGTAGGTTCTTTTTTTTTTTTATTTTTATCCAAATACTTGAACTAAACGCAAATTTTAACCCCCGCACGAAAATACCAACTCAAACAAAAGCAGTCCTATTATAGGTTGAGGGAAAGAAGGTATAGTTGAGAAAGTTGTGATTGCTTGATGCCTGTCCCAGAAATGGAATGAGTTTTTTAAGTCTCTTCGGGGGTATATCTTACCTTTTTATCTAGTTCTGTGTTGAGCAAGATTAAATGGGGATCATGTATTCCTCCAAGGTAGTTACCGTGTAATTGTTCGCTTTTTATGTTTTTACCATGATGTTGCTGTTGAACAAATGGATAGTGCACCAGAATTGTTATTGTTGACGTGCTTTTTTCTTGTATGGCGTCGCGTGGTAGCAGCCAGCGGTGTGATGAGAAAAACAAAAGATTCAAGTGTGAGAAACCATACTTGATATGAAAGAAACTTTAATTTAGGTAGAAATGAAATAAAAGCTTGGGGGGGCTACTGGATAAGAAAGCATTTATTTATTTGAAAAACGTAAAATTAACTCAGACTTCTCAAAATTAAAAGTTTTGATCGTCGAACAGCGCACAGTGTGAAATTTTCAGATTCTAGCGGAACTTAAGTCTAAATTTAAATAATATTTTTTTTTTTAACTTGTTTTTTTTTTTGTGGAAATGATTTAAATATATCAGATTAATTTAAATTTAATAAATCATTTTAATTTTATTTTAACTAAAAATAAATTAGCTAAAGCATAGTTATTAAATAAAAAATAAATACATTTTTGAAAATAATTTGAAATTTAGTCAGTTTGAAACTGTTTCTTCAGGAAGATCATGACATTTAGTTCTTGAAAACCTCGATCTTAACGAAATCAGTGGATCTGATGACTTTAGAAACTTTTCGTTACTTGGAGTTTAGTGCCAAACTTCAAAAACAGTCAACCTATTAATTTTTCTGTAAAATAAAAATATTTGTATGGGAGCTGCAAAAGGTTGCAAGAAATTATTTTTGATTCTAATTATATAAACTACACAGAATCAAAATATGAAAAAATTAGAGCGGGTACACGCAGGTAAAATTTAAAAAGCTTTGTCTCAAAGTTAAAAAAGACGATTTTTTAATACCCTAGAGAAAATTAAGTAGACAAATTAAAATAAATAAATAAAATTAATAAAACTCACTTAAGCATGTACTATTAACTTCAGAGATAAAAAAAATATCGAATAGTTTTACCGTTCACAAAACACATGTAAGAACAGCAGAGCTAAGCTCATCCGCTGTAAAATGCCTTTAATTTTTTTTTCATACGGTGTTTGGCTTTGACAGCTAACTGTATAAAATATAATGGAAACATGAAGCTTTTACTACCTGAAATGAATCAACCGTTATGTTAAGAACTGATAAAAATCGGTTTTGTACTCGACAGCTCAACTTTTTTTCTTGACTTAAGTTCCGCTGGATTGTGAAAATTTCACACAGTGCAGCGTAGGTAGGTACTTCAGAAAGCAGAACTAAAAGCTGAATTAAAGTTATCGGTTGTGATTTCGTTGCTTAAGTAAGGTATTTTTCGTTTCACATCATCAGTGTTTAAGACTTGATATAGGAATGCAAGCGATATTTATTAGTCAAATTTAAGTCTTTGAAACATAAGTGTTGTTCGTCTTATTTTCCTATTCTTCAATTCTTAGTCAGACAGAAAAATTCATAAGTGTTTGACATAAAGTTCTTTTTATAGTCTCCGACATTTTCCAAGGCTCTCTTATATGTATAAATAAATATTTATTCAAACTATTGTCTTCTAAATTTAACGAAAAACTACCCTATTCTGCGTTGACACTATTTTTGCTTATTCTGCCTTTCTTAAAGATTAAGCTTTTCATTTGTATTTCCATTCTTTGTATCTTATACATATATCTATATTCTACACAAATTCTACTGGAAAAGAGTCGAAGATGCTTTGCAGTTCAGAATTGAATCCATTAAGTGTCCTTTCCTTACTTACTCTTGTACTCCAAGGACTTTTTAATTTTATTTAACGACTTTAACTCTGAACTCTATTGATTTTATTTTCATTGTGTACATAAAGGCAATGTTGTAATTTTATTCTTATTAATTCGTTTGCTATTGTTTTTTTTTTTTTTTTTTAATTTTATTTTATTTCAGGTCTCAATGTGACAGTGTCACCTTCGAAGGGCAATGAAATCGCGCAAGCACCACAATGGCTTCGTGCTTTGCGGCTTAAATTGCTTGACTTTTGTCTACTTTCCATTAGTTCTGCCCGTAATACTATGCACAGCGAACGATTTCGATTATCGAATGCAGAGGGTGAAAAAAGTGTTGAAAGAAGTGCCTTTAATCGATGGGTAAGTTGATTACTAATTTTATTGTATCCTTGCATTTATTTTTCTTGCGATAAATTAACTAGCTATAGGGCAAGTTTTGGTTTCATAAAACAAAATAAAACTCGAGATATTCGGGTCCGAAAAAGTGGGTCCCGCAATTCTGTGTGTGTGTGTCTGGGAGTATGGTTAATATTTAGCTCAAATAAAAATCGACCAATGAAATCATTTTAGGGTTTTTAAAAAAATATTAATTTTATTTTTGGAAAATTCAATAAATTGAAAATGTTCAAGAATTTTTGTTTTTTGGTTTCTTTTTCATAAATTCATGTTTATCAAATCAGATGGCAAACCTTACTTTGAGCTCTAGCTTTTTTAAAATAACAAATTAATAGTAATTTATAGTAGGTAGTAATTTATATTTTAACTTGTTTTAAGTTTTGTTTAATGATATGGTTATCGTCAATTTCTATCTACGTTAAGGTTGTTAGCTACGAGAGCAAGTTTGTGCGATCCATTCGTGCAGTTTATTTTTACTTTTATTTACCGAAGAAGGTTAAGAAGGAAGTTCATTCCAATCGAATTGAATTTTCATGATTTGTTTAAATTTTAAAAGTGATATTCAAGATCTAAACCAATTTTCTCTGCAGAGTAAATGTTCTTCAAATTTAATTAATATAAGGTTAGTTTTGAGTTGAGGATATTTTTTTATTTAATATTCGTTGCACGCCGTGCGATCTAATGTTTAAAAAAAAATAATCATAATGCGATTAATGGTTAATAAGTTACATAATGTACTTGTATTTAGTTAGAAGGATACAACCAAAAACGGTGCCAGAGCTTCAAGAGAATTATCATTTTTAAATGGTAGATGTAGTTTTCATCGAATGATTTTTAGATTTCTTTTTGGTGACATTTAATAAAATCTAATTTCCTTTGATATGTTTATTTAAAATAATTGTTTAATTGTTATATCCACTGATTTATGGAATATCTATGCTTTTTGATTTGCATGAACAAAGTGAACGAGGATTTAATGGGAAATCAAATGAATGCAATCTTTGCAAAATGAATAAAAACAAATTTTAACGATACGAAATTCACAGAAAGATTTCCTGTTGAATTTTAAATATCTACAATATAATTTATTATTTGTAGACACAACGACCTGCCATGGAACATCAGGAAGTTCTTAAAGAATCAATTAAGAGACTTTCGTTTTGGCGGCGACTTACGAGAAATCCTTCCTTGGTCAACGAGTGCATGGAGCCATACAGACTTGAGGCGATTGAAAGAAGGAATGGTATCAGCGCAGGTGAGTGTTTTTAAATGTAGGTATAGAAGTATAAAAACTTTCTTGTCCGTTTCATTTTCCAAGTAGGCAGTCACATTAACTAAAAAAATAGCAAGGCGTGACGTAGTTTTGATTTGTTGACATGTTGTTAGGGCTTGTTAGATTAGTCTGTGGCTAATTTGCAGATGACATTTATTTTAAATTTATGTATTAAAAAAACCAATAAATTTTGAAGCACTTAAAAAGCACGTGTACAAAATTGTGTTCTACTATAAATTCAGAACAAAATACTCTAGAGTCTATACTATAATAATATGTAATCCGACTCAAATCAGTCTAATAAATTTGGCGAGTAGTAAGTAGTAAGTTACCGCTTACTCTTACTCGGAACCCTTAACTAACATTAAATATTGTTATGATACTAATTTTATTTGTTTGGCAACTAAAGGACCAATTTCAAAAGTTGGCAAAAATTCTTAACGAAATCATTTATTTACTTTATAAACAAGAACATAACGCTTTAAAATTTAAGCCCTTTTTCCTTTTTTGACCGGGTAGTTAGGGCGTTAGGGGAGCCAACATTGCACTTCGTTCTGACGGGATGAGCTTTGGTACACTAATAGTTCACATCCTAAGTTTACTTTTAAGAAGTGTTGCCACGGTGGCAACACTGGCAGACCGGAGATATAAGGGTTGCCTTCTGACCATGTTTTAACACGAAATTCACCATGAATTAGCCTATAATTTGGGAACCAGACATCGTTGATGTCGCAGAATATCTTGTTATAATACTTGAAGCCACAGGAATATGTGGGGAGCAAAATACCCTCGGCGGATAAGGGTAATTATTTGTCAGAAAAAAATGGTTATAAAATGAATATTCATAATATTTTAAGATGAGTGTCGACGTAAAATTTCATACTCTACAGCATATCCGAAGTCCATTTTTATCCATGGATTAGGTTTTTGTATAATAGCTTTCAAAATAGGGGGAGGGGAAGGTGTTAGTATATCAACCACTTTATATTTATCTTGGTATAATCTAAGCATATGGCACATGACCTTAGGGTATTTATGAATGCCCCATCTTATGCAATCAAAATAATTTCAATATAATTTCCCTAGAAAAAGTTATAACCTTTTTATAAAATGATGACTAAATTTTCAGTGAAACGAGCATAACATTAACAATTTCCAATGGTATGGTGATGAAACTTCCAACACATGTCTTAAGAAATAAGAATCAAAAGATTCCATACAAATATCTGGGGCTAAAGTGTGTTTTTTTGAGTGAAACAGAAAAGTTTAAAACTATGCCCCGTAAACCCTTCCAGAACTAGTACGTTGATGAAAGTTGGTAGGAATGTTTTGTTTTTTATTATTATTAAAAATAAAAAAAGATAAATCACATATCTATTGTCAAAGGTCTTTTTTGAGGGAAAATGTTTTATCTGCTCTACTCAAAAAATGCATAAATTTTTCCAATAAGCGACACCATTACTTTCTTAATGGTGATTGTATCATCTTAATTTTACTTAAATTGGATTCAGCGTTAAAGAATACTTTAAAATCATGTACCATATTAAATATGTGTACCCCGATAAATAAAAATAAAATATTGGGTTTATAACCCATATTTTCTTTCCGCCTAAAAAAACACCCCTGGAACCAATATATTTGCATGGATCCTTTTGAGTCTTGGTTCTTACAAGAAATAAAACATTTCTACCAACTTTGCTCAACATACCAGTTTTGGGAGGGGTTTACTGGTAATAGTGATTCATTTTCCCTTTCATTCAAAAAAAACACCCTTTCGCCCCAGATATTTTTATGGACTCTTTTGATTCTTATTTCTTACGACAAATGAGACATGTGTGCCAAGTTTCATCACCATACCATGGAAATTTGGTAATATTATGCTCGTTTCACTAAAAATTTAGTCATCATTTTATAAAAAGGTTATAACTTTTTCTATGGAAATTTTATTGAAATAATTTTGATTGCATAAGATTTGGCATTCAAAATTACTCAATGGTCATGTGCCACATGCTTAGATTATACCAAGACAAATATATAGTTGTTTGATATACTTTCACCTTCCCCTCCCCCCATTTTGAAAGCGATTATACAAAAAACTAATACATGGATGAAAATGGACTTCGAATATCTGAAGAGTATGAAATTCAACGTCGACACTCATCTTAAAATTTTTTGATTATTAATTTTATTACCATTATTTTCTGACAAATAAAAACCCTTATCCGCCGAGGGTATGGGTGGGGAAGGTGTCAAAAAATTAACATATTCCTATGGCTTCAAGTATTCTTAATCCAACGAGATATTTCACGACATCAATTGATGTCTGGTTCCCGATTTATAGGCTTATTCATGTGAAATTTCGTTTTAATACATGGTCAGAAGGCAACTCTTATATCTGTCGTCTGCCAGTGTTGCCACCGTGGAAACACTTCTTTAAAGTAAACTTAGGATGTGGACTAGACCGTTTCAAAAAAAAAATTGTCTCCGATTTGTCCGCAACCAAGCTCAAAAGTTGAAGGTTGATTGAAAAATACGTCTGTGAATATTTGAGCTTTTAATATTAACGTTTAGGGGTAGCTCAACGCAGTTTTCGGTTTTCCATACGATTTGTATGGGACAAAACACATGTTTGTGTTTGGAATTTTATAACCTAATAATAGAAAGTATTTAAATCAGTGACATAACCTTTTTTAATAGAAAATCGAACGCTTTAAAAAAAGGTCTTAACATTTTATATCATAAATCGAAGCGATACATAGTTATGGCTTATCAAACTTGACCCATACAATTAACATGTATTAAAATATATTAAAATAAGCATTTCTATTAGTATTCTAAATATTGTGTTAACTAAATTAGCAAAGCGCGATGTAGTTCTGCATTTTAAATATGTATTTGGGGCATGTTCGAGTAGTCTGTAGCTAAGTTTGCAACTTCGAAAAACCTGTACTCGCTGCAGGAAAATTACAGCAGTGAAAAAAACGCTAAAATCATCCCATTTCCTTCTTTGAAAATATGCAACTTACGAAAAATCCATCCACTATAAACTTGTTTGTTATAAAATTTTCTTTTAGACCACATTAGTTTTAAATTCATGCAAGTAACATTTGTGTGGCTATCTAACCATGAATTAAGAAAAAAAATCTGAAAAACTAAGTAACTTAGAAGCACTCAAGAAATAGGTCAAGCATTTTCAAATTCTGCTAAGAAATTGGAATCAAGTAGTCTATAATATAACAAGACAAAATTCGAAAACTTGATTTAAATCGGTCAAATAGTGTTGGCAAGAAACATGATGTTAACTAAGTGCAACAAGCCATGTTTGCATCATTGTTATGGTCAAAGTAGGACACTAATTAAGATGGCACTCATTTTTGTTCATGTACTTGGAACACTTAACTATGAAACTTTGGTAGCGATTTTAAAAATTCCGAAAACTGATTATTTGGCATGTTAATATGTTATTTCGTCAACATATTCGAAACTTTCAAATTCACTTTTATAAATCTTAATCTTATGGGTAAAGTTTGGTAAGCCAAACTTTAATACGGTTAGACTTATGATAAAAAATGTTAAGACCTTGTTTTAGAGCATTCAATTTTCCATAAAATAAAGTTATGTCACTGATTTAAAAACTTTCTATTATTAAATAATAAAATTCCAAACACAAACATGTGTTTTGTCTCATACAAATCGTATGGAAAACCGAAAAGTGCGTTGAGCTACCTCTAAACGTTAATATTTAAAGCTCAAATTTTCACAGACGTATTTTCTTATCAACCTTAAACTTTTAAGCCTGATTGCGGAAAAATCGGAGACAAACATTTGTGTTTGAAACGGTCTAATATGGACTATTAGTGTACCAAAGCTCATCCCGTCAGAATGAAGTGCAAGGTTTTACCTAAAATATGGCCTTAACGCCCTAACTAGGGTTACAGGTAGAAATTAAAACTGTACAATTAGCATCAGGTGCCTGCGAGCATAAATTAATAAATAAATAAATTGGGTGGCACAACGGCTCGTGAAGAACCAGGGCCTAGTGATTAACAACTCGCAATCATTCCTGTGTGCGCCTGTCGACAGGAATGGAAGGGACCTACAATTTTATGCCGAATCCAAACGGCTAGACGAGAAGTGATACTCTTGAAGCATTTGTCAATTCCTCACAAGAGGCAGTAGCCCTGAAAAAAAACTTTTAAGTGTTTTAGGTGGACAAGGCTGGGAAGCGAAACCAGACCTCCAGCGTGACAGTCGAACGTACTAACCATTATGCTACGGGCTACTAGCCTAAGAGCATAATCGTTCTTTAATATTGTCTATTTATGTTTATATAATGTAGATGTATGTTTGTAAAGTGTATTATAGTGGTTCATAAAAGGGTTATTTTCAACATTCAATATTTGCAGTGCACATCCTCCCAGATTGGTTCCAAATAAAAAAACAAACATTTCTTTAAAATATCGCAGTCCTCATTTTGTGGTAATTTTGTTTCTGAAATGACAAGCTAATTTTCAAAGACGTACGTTCTTTTTCAATAGAAACAAAGCTTTCGAGAAAATTTCTTTTCGTTCAAAAATGCACGGACTCGACGAAAAATTTAAAAGCCGATAAATTTGGTACGTAATGCTTCAAAGATTGAGCGGTTTGCTGAAATTAAAATAGGGCTAAAATATGTTGCAAGATTTTTTTAAAATTATTTATAACGTATCTGTGATGTGAACGTGATTATAATAATTTTTAATCAACTCTATTGTATATATGTATATGTACATTCGAGTATGTAGGTATGTAAGTCTACATTTTTAAAAATTAAATATTTGTTACGAATTTTAAGTTTTTAACTTAAGGAAAATACTGCTGATGTCGTTAATAAGTTTTTTTTTTGTTAAAACTAAAAAAAGGTAGGTGTGGTGTACTTACTACCAATTTTTTTTTTTAAATTCAAAGTGGTAACTTTTAAATAAAATTTGTATAATAGAGATGGATGGCAAGATTTAATTCTTAATACTTTTACTAACAAAGGACAACAACGAACAAAACCTGCAAACAAATAAATTAATCTTCAAACTTTTTCTATAAAAGTTTTTACTGTTCTAGTTAGGGTATTAAATGTTTTTGTTCTGTTGTGTTCTGTTCTGCTTACGCGTAGCTAGGTCCTTTTTCACTTTTCAACCAAGTCCTGGTAAACACAATTGGTAGAATAAACGCGAATGAATGAAGCAGCAGCGGCAGCAGTGCCAAGTAGTAGTTGCAAATAATAATAGATGCCGAATTGAATGGCTGATTCCATTAAGGTTTAGGAAGGTTTTCTGAACGGAACAATATGTTTATATACCATATATTAACAGACAAACTCAGTATACATAACTATACCTTGTTTATTCTTGCATTTCATTTTATATAAGAAAAATTCTTCGAGATTTTTTTTCAATATTTAAGGCATCATTTTGAAAGGAGGTTAGTATAATAGATTTTACTGTTTGGGTGGAAAAATATAAAGGAAAGCATGTAACAATGCATTTAAAAGACCATTACAAAAGAATAAAGGATATATTTACATTCAGATATCTTTCGAGGCTGAACTCTGAGGTGAAGTAATTTCCTTTTACCTTTACAAAATTGTACCCGATGGAAAGTTCGCGTTGGACCTGCGCTGATGGCGCAGAACATGCTATTAGGGAATTTGTCTCAATATCTAGCAAGTACATAGATTAGGCGCATTATGTTCTTCATGTTATTCATATCACACCAAAAACATAAATGTTAAAAAAGGAGCCAATGTATATAGAAGAACTTAAGTTCTACAAAAACCTTTGCGTAAAAAGTCAGCTGTAAAAAGTAGTGAGATCTAAAAGTACACCAAGTTCTAAGTTTATTAATGTTTAATATCAAATATTTTAGGTAGAGCAATATGGAAGAACCTCAAAATTATCAAAGAAATCTGTTATGTAATTATAAGTGAATTAAATTGAGTTGGTTTACTAGTCAAGTTTTCATTTTAAAATTGAGTAGTTAGATAATAAAAAAAAACTTGCCAAGTAAACTAACTCAATTTAAGTCAGTAATAAGTAAATAACAGTTTTCTCTGATTATTTTGAGGTTCTTCCAAATTACTCTTCCTAAAATATTTGATATTTATCATTAATAAACTTAGAACTTGGCGTACTTTTAGATCTCACTACTATACACTGAAAACTAACCACTTTACCAAATTTCATAATCCTGTACAATAAATTTAATTCTGTGAAAATGGGTGGCTGCCACGCCCACTGAATGTAAAATCCCTTGCTTGTCAAGTCCTATGGCTCTACCAAATTTTATCACTCTACGACAATCAGAAGTTCGCTACATAGTTGATATCAATTCTGAGAATATGGGCGGGTGCCACGCCCCTGAATGGATAATTTAATATTTTCCAGTATCTCCTTTGTATTGACCACATGATTTACCAGTCCACCAAATTTTATTATTCTGCAACAATCCGAAGTGATCCACATAATTAATAACAATTCTGAGAAAATAGGCGGATGCCATGCCCACTGAGTGTAAACTCTCAAATTTTAAAATTTTGAATTTGCTTGCACTTCTAGCCCTACCGTTCTACCAAATTTGATCATTCTACGAAAGTCAGAAGTGCGCCAAATAATTTATATCAATTCTATCAAAATGGGCGGATATCACGCCCCCTGAATGAAAAATCTCAATTTTTAAATTTTTCCTTTGCCTGCACTTTAGCCCTACCGCTGTACTAAATTTCATCAATCTACGACAATCAGAAGTGATTCTAGTAATTTATAGCAATTCTATGAAAACGGGCGGGTACCACGCCCGCTGAATGTAAAATCTTAAATTTCCTTTGTATACACCACAAGGCCTACCGTTGTGCGAAATAACAAGATTCTACCATGTCGGGAAGTGCTCCATAAGTTTGATGATCTGTCAGTGAGTCAGTCAGTCAGTTACGGTTTTTGCTACTTTTGCAGTCTTATATCTCGGGAACCACTGATGCTAAGGAATTGAAATTTGGTGAGTTGTATAAGCCTGGTGAGTTTAGCAAATGCTGCGAGTTTGAAGTACTGAAGTTAGAGGGGGGTCTGGGTTTGAGGGGCCTGAGTTTGATCCTGTAAAAAGGGTGTAGTGCCAAAACTTGGCTGGGCACTACCGTGCCTTTTGATAGTTCAGCTAACATTGCTTTTGTTATAATAATCCACAAATTTTGAATTCAAAAATACTTCGTTTTAAAATAGATTATCTGAAATATCTAGCATAATTTGTAAAACAAAAAAGAAATAAATGTAAAACGCGCAGCTTTATAAAGCTTTATGACATCAACGACGGCAAATTGTCCCCTCCAATACGGTTTTTCCTTTTCTTGAACGGATCACTCCAGTTCCAACGTTCGAGTCGACTTACTCTCCATGCAGTTTCAGTGCAGTTGAATGAAAAAATGATTCACATACGCCACCCTATACCGTAATTCTGTAATTATTATTTTGGGACTTGATAGTGACGACATTTTTGACGATACATGCATACATAAATGTATGACAATTTACAGGCTAGTCAAAAATTATTTCTGTTTAAAGTCCTTATGTTAAATATTCATAGACAAATCGTATTAGGCTTCTCCAAAAACAAAAATCTTGAACAAAGCTCGATAGCGATATACCTATTTTATATTGATTAATCAGAGTTACGCAAAATCTTTCAATTCTGTGTCATATTTTTCCGCAGTAACCAAGCATTTTGAAGCTTATTAGTTTTATTGCCAAATCTTCTTTTTCCTAGGCAGAAAATGAGAATTTCGTCTAACGACCTACTCGACGCACGAGAACGGGGCTGACATTATGAGCTCTAAATGGTTTTATGTTAATTGCTCTCATCTGTTTTATAAGAAAAAAAAAAAACGGGGGAAATGAAAATAACAAATATGTATAAGATGCTTTTTTCGTATTCTCAAAAGCATAAGATGGTTTTAGTTTCACGCAAATATTCATATACATATACATTTACTCTGAAAAAGCCAAGACAATTGGCTGGGGTGTAATAATTTTAGACACTTTTCCTAGGCGTGTTTCTCAAAGATTGAGATAAAGAAAGAAACGAGTAGATTCGAAATAAAAAATAGGATGAGAAAACAATTAAATGACTACGTACTAAACTTCATCCCCACACAAGGAACGTTCCATACAAAATAAACATCTAACACCCATTAGGGACAAGGATCAAGGAAGAAAATAGAATAGGATAAAATAAAATAAAATAAGAAAATGGTGATATATAGCGCAATACAGATCTGAAGATTATTGTTCAGTTGATTCTTCTAATGAGCTCTGACACTTTTCTTACTCCAGACTTTTTGGCGTCGCTCAATGAACTTATGTATTTTTAGTTGTGTTGGCCTGACACATTCTTGTGTACATTGCTTTTGGTCCTGTTTTTCTATGGATCTGTGAAAGAAGTGGTTGTATTTAGTTGTATGTACTCATCTCAGTGTTGTGTCTTTAGTAAGAAAATAAATGAAAGCGAAAATTGCAAATAAGAATAATTGATACAATAATACCCTTGAATTAAGTGGGCTGGATGACAGTTCAAGGCGTGTTTTATCGAGGTGTCTATGAAGGTATTTGCCTTTGCAATCCAATAACTTTGAACATTTCAAATTATTTACGGAAATTAATGTTATGAATTAAGGTTTTTATATTTTCCGGTGGAAAAAAGCAGAGGATATTTCAAGCAAATAAAACTTTAGCTAATATGAGCTATACTAAATAATCACCCAACGGTTATGTTCAGTTTTTTTCTATTAGAATCCACTGTAAAACAATTGCAGGAATGTTGGTAGTGTAGTTTAAAAAGACTATCTGCATTCCATATAACTTTTGACATTTCAAACCCGCACCAAAGTTGTTGCGGATTGAGTCAACTCCCCGGGAGTAGAATTTTGCGGATTCTGTAATCGACATGAATGATAATAATAGCAAAGGTTTTTTCGTAAGGAAGCTTTTACCCACCTAATTTTTGAATATATTTTTTTTTTAGTATAGGCGCCAGTTATAGCTTTCATTGAAATCCATCATTGGAACACAAATCAGTGAAATGGTGGAATATTTTCTGACAAGTCGTTTATAACGGGTGATTTTTTAGCTGGTTTGTTTTGGCAACACTGGTTTTGACAGCTGACGTGTGTTTAGTACCTTGTGTCACTGTTAAACAGCTTCAGTTTGGTTTGCAATTTAACCATGGATCGTCTTACAAATGCACAACGCTTGCAAATTATTGAATTTTACTATCAAAATTCGTGCTCGGTTCGAAATGTTCATCGCGCGCTGCTTCCATTTTATGGTCGGCATTCTCGACCTTCTGAGCAGTCTATTCGGAAGATTGTGACCAAATTTCGCACCAAATTTACTTTGTTGGACATTAAACCACCAACACGTTTACGTACTGTGCGTAGTGAAGAAAATTTTGCGGCCGTATCAGCTAGTGTGGCAGAAGACCGCGAAATGTCGATTCGGCGCCGTTCCCAGCAGTTAGGCCTTTGTTACAGCACTACGTGGAAAATTTTGCGGAAGGATTTGGGCGTAAAGCCTTTTAAGATACAGCTGGTGCAAGAACTAAAGCCAGCCGACCTACCACAACGCCGAATTTTTGGTGAATGGGCTCTTGGAAAGCTGGCCGAGGATCCGCTTTTTTATCGAAAAATTGTGTTCAGCGATGAGGCTCATTTTTGGTTGAATGGGTACGTAAATAAGCAAAATTGCCGCATTTGGAGTGAAGATCAGCCAGAAGCATTGCAACAGCTACCAATGCTTCCCGAAAAAGCCACTGTTTGGTGCGGTTTATGGGCCGGCGGCATTATTGGGCCATATTTCTTCAAAGATGATGCGAATCGCAGCGTTACTGTCAATGGTGAACGCTACCGAGCGATGATAACAAACTTTTTTTTGCCCGAAATGGAAGTTCTTGACTTGCATGATATGTGGTTTCAACAAGACGGTGCCACATGCCACACAGCACGCGAAACAATGGCGCAATTGCGAAGCGAGTTTGGTGAACAGTTAATTTCACGTTTCGGGCCGGTCAATTGGCCGCCTAGATCGTGCGATTTGACACCATTAGACTATTTTTTGTGGGGGTATGTCAAGGCTAATGTCTACAGGGACAAGCCCGCTTCGATTGACGCACTGGAAGCCAACATCCATGTATTCATTCGTGAGATACCGGCCGATATGTGTGAAAGAGTATGCCAAAATTGGACTCAGCGGATGGGCTACCTGAGACGCAGCCGCGGTCAACATTTGCATGAAATTATCTTTAAACATTAAATTGCAAGATTCAAACTATCGATTCAAATAAATATTTCATTCATTTTTTTGAATTTTTTGTGTTTTTTTTTTTTTTTAAGTTCTAAACCTCTTAAAAAATCACCCATTAGCTATCATGAAATTTTCTTTCATTGAAAATTCCATTCCCCATACAAAAAACAACTTTGAGGTTAAAGTCGATCATTGAACGAAAAACTGACAGACGAGAACAGGAAGAGAAAGGAACGCATTTCATTGGAACGAATGTGTTTCTCAGCAAGTGACAAAATATCAGCTGTTCATCGAAAATGATTATCATCATTGAAAAACAAAAAATGATTTTATATGAAAGTTTTAAAGAAAACTAAACAGTTTTTTGACTAAAAAAAATATATAACTGACAACCATCATTTTGGTACCGAAACGCCATTAGTTTTATTTGTTTAAGTGCATCAAAATTGAAAGACAAAATTTTCAATGACGGTTTTCAATGAAAGCTATAACTGAACATAGTGCTAATGTAGTAGATAAGTATAAGTTATCCCTACATTTTGTAGAAATCGGTACAAAACCTAGGATTTAATTTTTAAAACTAACTAAATATTATTTTATTTACTTATTCCATTCTCAATTGTGAGAGGGTTGTGTAAAACAATATAGTTACTACTCAAACAACAAGTTTGATCAATATATGATCAATTTGGGATGTGGAAATTGAAAATTGGTACAACAGAACTACAATTTGGGATGTGAATATAAATTTTTCACTTAAAACTCCAACTGATTACTCCTGATCAAGTGTTTAATTTTATAAAGTATAAATAATAGATACTACTATATTATTTTTTTCTATGCCAAATTTACCTTTTTACCTATTGAATATAAAAAAAACATTAAGTGTCACTAACTGTATAATATTACAGAATATTTTACTTAAATACATATCTCAGCAAGTGACGGTTGTATGACAGCATTCGGTTGATTGTTCTTCTACAAATTCTCTTAATAGGCTTTTTTTTACTGCTATACGACTTTAATACAGGGTGTCCGCCGGGAAGGTATACTACTTTATTTTGCCGCCATTTTGGTTAACATTAGTCATGACAGTTCATATTTGGCAGTCGTGAAGTAGAAACGTGGCAAATTTATTATGGAAAAATATTCGATAAACCAACGTGTTTTAATCGTTAAAACGTTTTATCAAAATCAAACATCGATTAGATGTGACGATGAGAAAGTTACGTGAAATTTTTGGGAGAAACAAGGTGCCAACAAATCGTGTAGTGAATGATTTAGAAGAAAGAGGGTCTGTAGGTGATAGGTCCAAGCATGAACCACAACGTACTGCAAGATCGGCTGAAAACATTACTGCTGCTCAAGGAAGTGTTCAAAACAATCCATCAACCTCAATTCGACGCCGTGCTCAGAAGCTTGGTCTTCAAAGAACAACTTTGGCCACAATTCGCACAAGGATTTGCATTTGTTTCCATTTAAGGTTCAGTTGACACATGAGCTTCTTCCACAAGACCATTTACACCGACGTACATATGCCAATAGGATGTTACAGCTAGCCCATGACAACCCCGATTTTCATGAAAAAATCATAATGAGATTCGAGGCATTTTTTTTTGAATAAACAGAAAAGTCGGTTCTGGACAATGGAAAACTCTCAAATTATTCGTCAGTCACCTTTGCATACATTAAAAGTTACAGTCTGGTGTGCAATTTGGTCAGGAGGAATCATTGGACCTTACTTCTTTGAAAATGAAAACGGCGTAACGGTAACTGTGAATGGGGAGCGATATCGCGATATGATTGAAAACTTTTTAACGCCACAACTGCATGCTTTGGGCTTGGTTAACATGTGGTATCAACAAGACGGTGCTACACCGCAAACATCCAGGATTTCAATGGAATTACTGCGAGACCTCTTTCCACAACAAGTTATTTCAAGAAATAGTGATGTTGATTGGCCTCCACGGTCGCCTGATTTGACTGCTCCGGAATTCTTTTTGTGGAGATATCTGAAAAGCTAGGTTTATTTATTGTTCATGGTATGTATTTCTAGCACAGTAAGAGTGCACTTTTAAGTTTGTGAGAAATTTACAAAATTGGTTCTAAAAAATTTAACAAAGTAAGATATGAAAGTGAATAATTTACATAAGTTACAAAAGAGAATTCAGCTAATTAAGTACCTACGTTAATCTTTACGTATTAAAATCAAGTAAAATTTATATTTAATTTAAAATTAATTGAGTTTGCTTGAATAAAGAAAAAGTTTGTGAAGAGAGGGGAGTGGGGGTTGCGTGTCAAAAATTAGTTGCCTTGATTTGTGAAGAAGAGTTTTAATTCACACTTGAACCGACGCCTGTCATTAAGTTCTCTCAGGTTCCGCGGAAGTGAGTTCCAAAGGCTAATAGTAGTGATAAGGAATTTTCTTCCGATGTTACGCATGGAAATTGTGGAATAATTAAACAAGTAGATCTGTTGGATACCGAAAACTGGATTTTACTGTATAGATATAAAGGTTGCCTGGTTTTTATAATGGTGAACAATAGAACGACAGAACGAAACCTGATGTAATTCATCAATGACATTTTTAACAAATTGTTTGCTAAATGTGAGATATGATCGAATCTTTTGAGATTATAAATATAACGTATGGTATTGTTAAATGCTACTTGAAGTTTCCTTTTACTCTCCACATCACAATTATAAAATATTTCAGATCCATGCAAAAGCACTGGAATAACTAAAGATTTTGCAAGAACTAACCTTGTTTTTAGTGGTGTAAACTTTTGGGCAGTCCATAAGGTTCGCAAAACACCATAAGTCTTGCCCACAATTGCATTTATGTGATTATTCCATGTGAGTGTTCTATTGAATATTATGCCTACATTTTTCGATGTTTCTGCAAACTCTATGACTGAATTGTTAAGCATGATTAAGGGAAAGTATGATAGCTCAAGTTTCTTTTTTGAAATAACCAAACATTTGCATTTCTTTGGATTGAGTAACAGGTTATTGTTTGAGGTCCACTTTGATATTCGTTGTAGGTCCTCATTTAATTCGGTGGTTCAATTTTCGATAAGTCCAAGGGGACAGCTTTTATAAATTTGAATGTCATCAGCGTAAAAATGCGTAGATGTATTCAAAATTGTGTTTTGTATGTCGTTAATGTAAATGGAGAATAAGAGCGGACCCAAAATCGATCTTTGCGGAACACCTCGTATCACGGGCAGAAATTCTGATAACGCAGTATCCAGAGACACAGCCTGTTTTCTATCACTTAAATAAGATGCGAGTAACTTAACTGCAAAATGAGACATATTAAAGCAGTGACGTAATTTATCAATGAGAATGCTGTGGTCGACCATGTCAAAAGCCTTTGAAAAATCCAAAAGGATAAGGAAGGTTACATAGTCTTTGTCAAGCTTCTCCCTAATATCTTCGACCACGCTCAGAAGAGCAGTAAGGTTTATGCAAAGAAATTAGAAACGCATGAGCAACTCAAACAAAATATTCGTGATGAAATTAATGAAATACCGCGTGAAATGTGTGAGAATGTAATGAAAAATGTGCTCAAAAGAGCTCGCATTTGTGAGACTGGCAGAGGCGGACTTTTACCTTATGTATTCCATACATAATTGCCGACATTAAATAAAACATTTATCAATATAAGATCCATTCTCTTTCATTTAATCAAAAATTATAAACAAACAAAGTAGTATACCTTCCCGGCGGACACCCTGTATAAGGTGTCTATAAGATCATAGAAACAGCTTTTAGGTAAAGATTGTTTTAGAGGCCAGTTGATTTTGAGCTGTTGATTTTGAGACCCTTTTAATGTGGAAATATAGCTTTCGACTTCAAAATTATATTTAATCCAAAAAAAATTCATTTTGACCCATATTTTCCCCATAAGGAGCCAGTTATAGCTATCATTGAAAACCATCATTGAAAAAGTTAGCTGTTGATTTTGAGACCCTTCAAAAGTTTAATCAATGATTATTCAAATTATCAAAATTATTTCTCCTCAAAAAAAAATTCATTTTGACCCATATCTTCCCGATAACGTAACTTTTAATTTTTTCAATGCTCATTGGTAAGGTAGTTCATCATTGAAAAATTAAAAGTTACGTTATGGGGAAGATGTGGGTCAAAATGATTTTTTTTAAAGAGAAATAATTTTAAAGTCTTAAGCTATATTTCTGCATTAAAATATTCAATGATTAAACTTTCGAAAGGTCTCAAAATCAACAGTTAACTTTTTCAATGATGGTATTCAATGATAGCTATAACTGGCTCCTAAGGGGCCAGTTATAGCTATCTTTGAAAACCATCGTTGAAAATATTAATTCTCAATTTTGAGAGATTTTGAAGAAAAAATATATGATTATTTTGATGCCAAAGTAAAGCTAATTAACTTAATATTTATTTCTAGGTAAAACAAAATTCAATTTTGCACAACTTTTCTCATAAAAAGACTTTTAATTTTTCAATGATGAACTACCTTACCAATGATCATTGAAAAAATTAAAAGTAACTTTATGGGGAAGGTGTATGTCAAAATGATTTTTTTTTTGGAGGAGAAATAATTTTGAAGTCGTAAGCTATATTTCTGCATTCAAATATGCAATGATTAAATTTTCGAAGGGTCTCAAAGTCAACAGCTAACTTTTTCAATGATGGTTTCCAATGATAGCTATAACTGGCACCTAACATAACTTTTAATTTTTTTCAATGATCATTGGTAAAGTAGGTTATCGTTGAAAAAATAAAAGTCATTTATGAGAAAAGTTATGCCAAATTGAATTTTGTTTTTCCTAGAAATAATTATTAAGTCAATAAGTTTTACTTTGGCACCAAAATAATCATTTATTTTTTCTCTAAAATCTCTCAAAATTGACAACTAATATTTTCAATGATGGGTTTCAATGATAGCTATAACTGGCCCCTTTTTCCCTCAATGCATTATAAGAATAATTTTGAAAACCTTTTAAAACATCAGCAAGGACGTATCGCGATGGAATTGGTAGACAACAAGCCTACTTTAAATTTGTTTGAGCGTGAAGTGGTAGGAAAAAATGTTTTTTTGTTTAATCAACCGTGATACGTAATCTTATGGCAACAACAAAAATAATGAAAAATCAATTTTATATAGGCACTCACCCTTAAAAGAAGCATTTTTAATCAGATCGAAATGCCTGCAAGAGAAGCAAGAGATTTTTAATAAATTCGTAAGAATATTAAAATTATTATTTTAGGAAATTCAAATTAACAAGTTCTTTAATTGATAAACGTATGTAATTGCGTGATTGCGTGGAGTATTGCTCTATTATGCAGGTATGAAATAATTCTGTCAGTCACCAAGCCATGCACAAATATCTAACTGATTTTGTTCAATAAATAGCCCTATAAACAGATCTTAACAATTTAGTGTTATATTAAAAATAATAAATAATAGAAAATTTAATGTTGTTTGTATATTCATTTCATATTATTTTTCATGAACACTTTCAGTTTTGGTCCGCATATGCCCCTTGTTCCTCTCAACATTTGGATGCTGTACAACTAACATTAGAACAAATAGATTTAATAAGACGTCTCGTACACCTATACCCTCATCACATGACTCTTGTGACAACAGCCTCAGGTACGTGTAGCATCTTTACTTTTCACAGCCTGTTCTTTTCATTTAATTATTAAAACAAAACTTTGCTTATGTACAAAACACACATTCGTTCAAATGCCATGATCCCTCATGTGTGTGCCTACACCTCTCTTTGTTATACGATACTTTACGACACTGCAAGGATTTATGGAAATTTTATTCATACATTCTTAAGAATTTTAAAACGCTTTAAGCAAGGACACAAAATAAAATAAAGTAAAATAGAAAAAAAAACAGAAAGAAAAATAAAATAAAAATATATAAGATACAATCCCAATGTAAGATTTCACCCGCGACATACGCTGCAAGGGCGTCCTTGTGGGCTAAACTTCCATCAACAATGACAAAGTTGTATCTTAGAAATGTATAACACGTTTTTTTGTTTCTTGTTAGGTTTTGTTTTCTCGAACAATATCCTCTTCGTGTGGCCAACGAAGTAGATGAGAAAATTAAAAGATACAGCAAAAATAAAAAAAAAAAATGTTTGTTCTGTACCTACTGGAAAAAAGGAAATCTTCTGAGTTTAGAATAAACCTAACCATGCTGCTTTTCAATCCCTTTTCTGTTTTATTGGTTTTTGATTGTTACAAAACTATTTCTTGAATATATATATTTTTTTTACCAGAATCAATATTTCTTTTAATATCTAATTCCTCCATTTATTTTATCTGTTTTGTATTTCAGGGATAGAAGAAACACACAAGAGTGGGAAGATAGCCAGCTTAATTGGTGTCGAAGGAGGTCATGCTATAGGTACAAGTTTAAGTGTATTAAGGATGTTCTACCAATTAGGTGCTCGATATTTGACACTAACACACACCTGCAATACACCATGGTAAGTTTTAGTATTATAAGCATCTACATACCAAGTAGTTGACGTGGATATTAAAATTGTATATGCCTTTGCCGTTTTAAGCTTTAAACCAATCTTCCCTTGTTATTATACCGAAACCTACTGTCATAATATAAACAAGCTATACATGTACGTAAGATACTTAAGGTAATTGAATACCACAAAGTGAACTCCAGAAAGAACCATCTTCTATATACGATAGTCTGCCTATAAGCAAAGAAAAAATCCTGGAAATTTTTCATTAATTGATGAATATCCTGAACTTTTGTATACAGGCGATCAAAATCTTCTTGAAAAAGGATTATTTTCTTTCACATGACGCTCAGCTGAACCAAATCCAAGCTTCATTTAATACAATAAGAGTATGCGCATCCGCTTATATACTCATGGAAATTAAAAATAAACACAAAATTAAAGAATTGCCTCTGCACTCGTGCAACAACATTTAAAATAAAAACGTTATACAGAAGCCTTTTGTAACCAAACTTTTTTTTCAGGGCGGATTGTTGCAAAGTTGATGAACCAGGAAAAATTCCCCATATTGGGGGATTGTCGAAGTTCGGAAAGGTGTGTTTCCCTATTTTAAATTTATACTCATATAATTATACTAGAACTTTTGTATGTACATATATCTATAGGCATACCTAGATTTTTATTTCGAATGAAGTTTTGTTCTCTTTATGTGTACTTTATCGATTTATTTATACTACTGTTTTAAATTGAACAATTACAGCTGGTAGTTACAGAAATGAATCGTTTGGGAATGATAGTAGATTTATCACATGTATCTGTGCCAACAATGCTGGATGCTTTGGGGGCATCGAAGGCGCCCGTAATATTTTCACATTCATCGGCGCACGCAATATGCAACAGTTCCAGAAATGTACCGGATCATGTTCTTCAAAGAATAGTAAGTACTTACAATTAAACATTGATAGTTACTATTGAAAGTTAGCTAGATTTTTTTTTCCATCAAAATCCTATTACTAAAAAAAAATAAAAGAAAAAATCCGCGATTTATTCCGTGACTTTCTAGCTGTTGGGTGACAATATAAAATCCTTTTTTGTATATATTAATACTCTGGTAGTCAAAACCTTCCGATTGCGATACATTTTGGTAGCATACATCAAAAATTTCAATAAAAAATCCGCGACTTTAATCGCGTCTGTCGGGGGTTTTGGGGCCACTAAGACGTCTTACATGTACATATTCGCACTCAGGATGTCAAGATCTTTCGTTTGTGATACATTACAAGTGGTTTCCTTTTTGACAAAAAACGCCAAAAAAAACGCGTTTTCAGGGACGTCCGTCGGTGGTTTCGGGGCCACTTAGACGTCTGACACGTACATATTCACACTCAGGGAGTCCATGGATAAAAGTTGTGATCAATTTCAGGTGGTTTCCCAAAAGCCTAAAAACGCGAAAAAAAAAACAAGTTTTCGGGGACGTCTGTCTGGGTTTTGGGGCCACCTACACGTCTGTCGAAACCAGTTTTGTAATCAGGGAGTTCATGACGTCAAGTTGTATTACATTTGAAATAATTTCCCACCCGATTTCAATTTTCAGAAAAGTTGAACTTTTGATGCACTTTTACGTGGTAACGGGGCCACTTCATGCTGGCAGACGAACGTATTCGTTATCACCTTCACCAGGACTACGTATACTATTCATATCTTTTGGTTTCCTTTCACGACCAAAATCTGCTGCTGGCTCTTAGACTATAAACTTTCTTTTAAGAACTTCAATAGGTATATGTAGTAAATTTCCATGTTTATCAGATACTCAATGATAGCTGGTCTAAATTAAGTTCTAAACAAACAAATATCTAGAGCCTTGTCAGTGTAGATTTTGATATTTGTATGTACAGGGCCGGCCCTTGCCAAGCTTGCGCCCTGTGCAAGATTTGTAGAAAGCTATTTTCACACATACACTGATACACATGTATTAGCCTTTTCCACATTACACAGGAGGAAGACTTTCAATGCGTTTTTTATTGATTGTATGTATCAAATGTGATAAAAGTACATATTTACAAAAGAAAAAAAGTAAATAAATTAAAAACAAAATAAAATAAAAATATATATACAAATACATACATATATATATACGTATACAAAATAAAAAAATATATAAACTTCATTTAAAAAAATAAATTAATTAATTAATTAGTTTAAAAACGAAATAATATAAAAATATATATACGATATATACAACAAATAAATAGGAAGTTCAGTTAATTTTATTTAGGAAAAAAAAGTAAAACCATAAACTAAAACGCAGCGAAGAAATGAGCAGAGGGGAAACGTTTAAACTTGGAAACTTACTTTTCTGTCCTTACATTTTGCAAATTCAGAAATGATATCATCAAAATCTAAAGAATTTTTTTTGTAAGAAGTTAATTTATTTTTTGTAAAAACGTTATTTTTTTCTGTAAAAAAGTAATTTTTTTTTGTAAAAAAGTTAATTTTTTTTTTGTTGCCTCCGCAAGAATGATTTGACATTCATCCCTTGCAGCTTTCATTTTTGGACTCTATTCTCCTTTACCATTCTATTTAAAATTCCATCTCCTGTGTAAGTAGGCCTTAACAGGTACAGTGTGCAATAAGAAAACCTGCACGTGCACGCTCTGACCCATATGATTCCGTATAGATAATTTTTTTTTTTAATATTTTCCCATGTTAGTTTCGATACTCAGTGTGTAAAAAAAAACTTCCACATCCGTTGACTATTGTAGTAGTAGGTAGCAAAGCAACAGCAGCCTACTTTATGGTGGATTTACATGTATCTGCATTTAGTTTCTGCACAAAAAAAGAGATGCCAAATACAAAATATTTATTTGTTAGATAGAGAGAAAAGATAAAAATGCAGAAGTACTCCGTTTCTGCGTTATAGAAAAGCGCCATAATGCAGAAATGAAGACGAACATGTTCATATTCTTGATGGTTCTCTTTCACTCGCTCGGATTTTTTGTATACATCTGTCTACTCTACTATTCTGCATAATGCAGATGCAGATACATGTAAATCCACCATTAGTTGTTATCTTTTTCGGAGACATTTTTTTGTTGTTTTTTTCGTAGATGAGATGTCACATACAGAGTTACGGTGCATAATAAAAAACCTGCACGTTCTAGCCCACATGATTCAGTATGAACAATGCTGCATTTACACGAATGGCAAAATGCCATTTTTTCTGCCAAATTATAGCCATTTTTCTTTTCATCGTGTAAACGCTCAAATACTGGCAATATTTTTGCAAAAAAAAAAAAATGGCAGAGAGAATTTGGCATTAAAATGCTGCCAATAATATGGCTATGTGTAAACACTTTTTTGACGCCATTTTCCAAATTATGCTATTCTAAAATAAGAATGAACTTGCTCATTCTTTTATGGCATGTTGCCAGTATTTTAAAATCTACCATTATTTGAACTCGTGTAAATGCATGTCATAAAAAAAATATTTCTGCCATTATTTTACCATTTTCTTGGCAGAAATATTGGCAACTTTGCTATTCGTGTAAGTCCGGCATAAGTATTTTTCGTTGTCATATTCTCTATGTTAATTTTGGGACTCAGTGTGTATGAAATAAATCTTGCACATTATGAGGTGGCATGGAACTTTTTTGTGTTAAGATTTTTTCTTTTCTTTTTCTTTTGTACGAACAAGGTGAAATATTTTGAAAATAGGTAGGTAGGTAGGATTGAACTTGCATGGGTCTAGTGGGATTTTTAATTCTACGATATCTTGAGTTAAATTTTCCTTGAATGCAACAATGGAAGTGATGTTAGTTTGTGTGCATGAAATGACTTAACACGGTTGTGGTGGATCTTATTTTCGGATTATTTGAAGAATGTTTGTGGTTAAAATGCAAATGGCAGTACATATTTGTTTGCGCAAGATCAGATGACATTTTCTTGCCCCTGGTAATGCGCCCATATGGTTGGTCCGGTCCTGTCTATGTAGCTCGTACAGAGAAAATTTAAAATTTTACACAAGGAGTATACGAAATCACGAAACATACAAATTTGAAAAATATCAAACTATGTGTATATACTAAAGTATTCCAAAGACTATTGATGTGAAGTTTTACCTTCTAAATATCATAGACAAGTTAACAATATACACACAATTCATGTTTCCAAGTTGCATACAGCTTCATTGCTAGAATTTGTCGAAATCCTATGTCAACATGAACACAATCAATAAATCACAAAAGGAAGCCCCAACAATAGCACTACCAAATCATTTGCATCAATATAATGTACATAATATGTATGTGTGTATGTATGTTCAGTAACCTACTTCGACACTTTATTATCGACATAACAAATAAATATCCCATAGCGAGCAATTTAAATTCTACAGGATTGACGAGGTAGCAGTGAGAGGTTCGGGAGTTGGATGAAAGCAAAATGTGTCCCTGTTTTCGTTCATTATGTATGTTGGTAGATATTTTCCAATACCTGCACATCAAGTCTGTAACGCCTGCATACCGAACTTCCTCCAATTCATAGGCTTTAAAAAAAACTATGAGGACAAGGTATATACAATATACATATTAGTAAAAAAAAAAGACGGAAAGAACAATTTAAGGAGAACGTTAAATTTTTGGTATTTACATAGGCAGGTATTCCGTATACAGAGAATATTTCTATCGCTAATATTTTCTTTTTAACAATTTGCTCGCATATCTTTCTTTTTACTTTCAATTTCCTCTTCTTTTCTGTTCGTGCTTAGACACAGCTTTTAATAAAATGAAATAAACTATGAACGGCCCAGGGCCGCCAGATATACGGTATCTATTTTCTCTGAACATAAAGTTACTATGGTAGCTAAGAACAAATGCATCCTAAGAATTTTCAATACGGGGACAATAAGGAGGTAGAAAGCTGAATTTTTGATATGTGTTACCGGATGTTACCATTAACTTTATTTTTATTTTTTGTTTAAATTTTCTTTCTAATCTGAAGGACTGAGCAACACCATAGAAATAAAAATAATTAACATAAATCGAGCCCGAGTTCGTACACAAAGTTAACCACTTTAAAATAAAAACAAAAATGCTATTCAAAACCCCTAAGTCCGCTTCCTTCCGATTCTCATAAACCAGCTATTCTTAATAGATTCAAACCAGATGCACAAAATAAAGCAGGAACAAAATAAAAAAATTCATGCTTTCGAGTATGATCACGTGTTATTTGTTTTTATTAAAAGAACGAAAACAAACCTGAAACGAGTCCATTATTCTCCTTCATACGTTGTTCCTTTTATTTTATTCTTGTGCTCATCTTTATTATTTACCAATACCACCACGTAATTCATTTTGTTTGGCTCAGTGAATTCGCGTGGTGGCTAGTAAATCAAAAACTGATGGACAAAACAAAGCATGAAAAAATTAAAAAAAAACTATACTACTGTGCAGCATGATCGCTTGTTACATAGAAGAGAATTATGCATGCAAATGCATATTTTTTGTTTTAATGTAGAGAGGAAAACGAAAAAAATAAGAAATTTGATTTCGTTATTCTTCTTACGTTCTACTTCATTTTTCATTCCAGTTTTCTTTTATACATTATTCTCTCTTCTAAATTACAGAATACAAAAAAAAAAAAATACCAATGCAAACGTGCTATTCGATTTGTTTTGTTCCGTGTGTCCGCAGATATTGATGCAGATGTGAATGCAGATATTTGGAAACAAGAAATGAAACAAAACAGAAAATGGAATATACCTACTCTAATAGCATGATCACCTGGTACATTAAATAAAATTTTGCTTCATAAATTTTGCTTTAAAAGGCTGACTATGAAAAAAGTACAGAATTCAAGAGCAATTCATTTTGTTTTGCTCCGTGTGTCCATCTTGTGACTAGTAGAATAGAAAGAGATGGGCAAAGAATGCAGATATTTTGAAAAAAAAAAAATAGCAAAATGAATATACCTATTATACCAGCATGATCGCCTGGTACATTTTATACATGTTATAAAATATGGGAAGTAGGGCCTAGTACTAGGTTTATATTGACTAATCTAGCTATATAGTTTTAAAAATGATTTAACCCTATACCAAAACCAGCAAGTTTGACAACTTGAGCCCACAACTTATGCCTTGATGACAATAAATTATTATTTAGAGATCTGGGTAAATCAAAACCCCTGAGTCCGCTTCCATGCGATTCTCATAGACCTACCAGTCACTAACTACCAATACTAGCGCGTAATTCTTTTTTTTATGTTTTGTTCCTTAACAGATTCAAACCCGATGCGCAAAACATATAAGGAACAAATAAAAAGTCATGCTTTCGAGTATGATCGCCTGTTATCTACTTTTTTTTCCTTTCCTTATGCAAATGAAAAGACAACGAAAAAGAAACTGAAACGAGCTCATTATTCTTCTTTACACGTTTTTCCTTTATTTTTCATTCTTGTTTTTACCTTTCTTTTTTTCTACTAAACTACAAAATAGAAAAAAATACCAATACCAGCACGTGATTCATTTTGTTTTGCTCCTTGAATTCGTGTGGCGGCCAGTAAATCAAAAAACTGATGGGCAAAACAAACCTTGACAAAATAAAAAAAAACTATGCTTCTGTGCAACATGATCGCCTGTTACATAAAAGAGAATTATGCATGCAAATGCATATTTTTTTTTGTTTTCATGTAGAGAGGAAAACGAAACAAATAAGAAATTTGAGTTCGTTATTCTTCTTACGTTCTACTTCATTTTTCAATCCAGTTTTCTTTTATACATTATTCTCTGTTCTAAATTACAGAATACAACAAAAAAATACCAATGCAAACGTGCTATTCGACTTGTTTTGCTCCGTGTGTCCATTTTGTGGTTTGTAGAACAGAAATAGATGTACAAAGAATGCAGATTTTTGGAAACAAGATATGAAACAAAACAGAAAATGGAATATACCTACTCTAATAGCATGATCGCCTGGTACATTAAATAAAATTTTGCTGCATACATTTTGTTTTAAAAGGCTGACTACGAAAAAAGTACAGAATTCAAGAGCAATTCATTTTGTTTTGCTCCGTGTGTCCGTCTTGTGACTAGTAGAATAGAAAGAGATGGGCAAAGAATGCAGATATTTTGAAAAAAAATAGCAAAATTAATATACCTATTATACCAGCATGATCGCCTGGTACATTTTATACATGTTATAAAATATGGGAAGTAGGGCCTAGTACTAGGTTTATATTGACTAATCTAGCTATATAGTTTTAAAAATGATTTAACCCTAGACCAAAACCAGCAAGTTTGACAACTTGAGCCCACAACTTATGCCTTGATGACAATAAATTATTATTTAGAGATCTGGGTAAATCAAAACCCCTGAGTCCGCTTCCATGCGATTCTCATAGACCTACCAGTCACTAACTACCAATACTAGCGCGTAATTCTTTTTTTTATGTTTTGTTCCTTAACAGATTCAAACCCGATGCGCAAAACATATAAGGAACAAATAAAAAGTCATGCTTTCGAGTATGATCGCCTGTTATCTACTTTTTTTTCCTTTCCTTATGCAAATGAAAAGACAACGAAAAAGAAACTGAAACGAGATCATTATTCTTCTTTACACGTTTTTCCTTTATTTTTCATTCTTGTTTTTACCTTTCTTTTTTTCTACTAAACTACAAAATAGAAAAAAATACCAATACCAGCACGTGATTCATTTTGTTTTGCTCCTTGAATTCGCGTGGCGGCCAGTAAATCAAAAAATTGATGGGCAAAACAAACCACGAAAAAAATAAAAAAAAACTATGCTTCTGTGCAACATGATCGCCTGTTACATAAAAGAAAATTTTGTATGCAAAAACAAGTTCATATTTTTTTGTTTTCATGTAGGAAAACGAAAATAAAAAATGAGAAACTTGAGTTCGTTATTTTTCTCTTCTTACGTCCTTCATTGCGGTTTTCTTTTATACATATTCTTTCTTCTAAATAATAGAATACATACAAAAATAACAATACAAACGCGCTATTCGTTTTGTTTAGCTCCGTGTGTCCGCAGATATTGATGCAGATGTGAATGCAGATATTTGGAAACAAGAAATGAAACAAAACAGAAAATGGAATATACCTACTCTAATAGCATGATCGCCTGGTACATTAAATAAAATTTTGCTTCATAAATTTTGCTTTAAAAGGCTGACTATGAAAAAAGTACAGAATTCAAGAGCAATTCATTTTGTTTTGCTCCGTGTGTCCGTCTTGTGACTAGTAGAATAAAAAGAGATGGACAAAGAATGCAGATATTTTGAAAAAAAAAAAACTAGCAAAATGAATATACCTATTCTACCAGCATGATCGCCTGGTACATTTTATACATGTTATAAAATATGGGAAGAAGGGCCTAGTACTAGATTTATATTGACTAATCTAGCTTTATAGTTTTAAAACTGATTTAACCCAAGACCAAAACCAGCAAGCTTGACAACCTGAGCCCACAACTTATGCCTTGATGACAATAAATTATTATTTAGAGATCTGGGTAAATCAAAACCCCTGAGTCCGCTTCCATGCGATTCTCATAGACCTACCAGTCACTAACTACCAATACTAGCGCGTAATTCTTTTTTTTATGTTTTGTTCCTTAACAGATTCAAACCCGATGCGCAAAACATATAAGGAACAAATAAAAAGTCATGCTTTCGAGTATGATCGCCTGTTATCTACTTTTTTTCCTTTCCTTATGCAAATGAAAAGACAACGAAAAAGAAACTGAAACGAGATCATTATTCTTCTTTACACGTTATTCCTTTATTTTTCATTCTTGTTTTTACCTTTCTTTTTTTTCTACTAAACTACAAAATAGAAAAAAATACCAATACCAGCACGTGATTCATTTTGTTTTGCTCCTTGAATTCGCGTGGCGGTCAGTAAATCAAAAAATTGATGGGCAAAACAAACCACGAAAAAATAAAAAAAAAAAACTATGCTTCTGTGCAACATGATCGCCTGTTACATAAAAGAAAATTTTGTATGCAAAAACAAGTTCATATTTTTTTGTTTTCATGTAGGAAAACGAAAAAAAAAAAATGAGAAACTTGAGTTCGTTATTTTTCTCTTCTTACGTCCTTCATTGCAGTTTTCTTTTATACATATTCTTTCTTCTAAATAATAGAATACATACAAAAATAACAATGCAAACGCGCTATTCGTTTTGTTTTGCTACGTTTGTCCGTCTTGTAGTTAGTAGTAGAATAGAAAGAGATGTACAAAGAATGCAGATATTTTGAAACAAAACAGCAAAATAAATATACCTTCTATACCAGCATGATCGCCTGGTACATTTAAGAAAATTTTCCTTCATAATTGTTGTTTTAAAAAGTGACACAAACAAAGTGCGAACTTGTGATCTACACGAGTGATAAAAAGTCATTATGTTTAACATTTTTAAAGCTGTATTGTGTAATTAAATACGATTTCTATTGACTTAAAATGAGAGAAATAAGAGCATTCTGTCACTCGTGTTAAAATGTAATTAAAACATGGGATGAAGGGCAATATTTGTAAATATTAATCTAGATATATAGTTTTAAAACACTTTTAACCCAAGACCTCACATCTTTGCCAATTAAAAGATTAATTCTGATTATTGCTTACCAAAAAATTTAAATTTTAATTACCAATAAAAAAGAATGAATTCATTATTATTTTTGTGCCAAAGAAAATTATAGGCAGGGGAAACACGTGTCACAAAAGAGATTTTTAAAAAGACACAATTTAAAAAAAAAAAATTAAAAATTCTGTTTTCTCATTCTAATCATGAAGTGGGAGCGAGACTGAGTTAAAGCACAGACAAGTCAAATAAAAGTCGGAGTCAGTTCAATGTGAACACAATCAATGGCTTTACTGAAAAACTAAAGATTTAAACTTCAGTTTGCTTTTTCAAGCAACGATATAAAGGGCTAGATCAAAGAAAGAACAATTCAAACTATTGTTAAAAGCTCTCCTTAAATATTTAACGATGTGAAAAATTGAGAATAAGAATTATAAAAGCAAAGGCTTAACTGATGACAGTAGGGGTATTTGGTTAGTTAACTATTCAAACAGCTTAGTAACAAAACAGATATTATCATCATCATATATATTATTTCTGTTGTCAAACTCCTTTTTTCTCATTTATAAATCAGTAAAATCCACTAAAATAGGTATCACTGAATAGGAATTTACACATACTCATGACATTGCACAAAAACTTTATGTTATACCACACTTTTTTCTATAAATTTCGGAAATTTCAAATAATTCAATAAATGGAAAATTTGACATAAAGAATACCTCACTTTTAACCTATTGAATGAGTGAAAGAGAAAAATATGTATTACTTCTGTAATTTAAAATTCTCTGCACCTTGAGTGAGTGGGGGAGAAACAAATTCCCCTTTCACACAGGGAAACCAGTTGCTGGAGATTTTTTTGAAGTTTTCCTTTAATTGCCTTGTAGCTTTCACACAAGGAAACTGAATTGCCGGAGATTTCTGTTTTTTCCATATAAAGTCTATTGGCTGAACGCACATTAACGACAGTGTGAGAAGGAATGTGATAAAAATCTCCTCAATCGTTGACCGGGGAGATTCTTTTCTTTCCCCTTACTTCTTGCCCTTCTCGCCTACAAACTCCCAGTTTTCAGCCACTCAGTTTCCTTGTGTGAAAGCAGTCATATTTGTTACCTGTTTCTGTTGTTTGCAATCTTTTTTCTCATTATAAAAAGCCGAATGCATTTATGAGGTATCACTAGATTGCATGAATGAAAGAAACATATTTATTAATTCATTAATTTAAAATCTTAGAAGAAGAAATAGAAGAACGGGCATATCGAGGAAAAAGTGAGGCTTTTTTCAAAATAGTGTGAGTTACACAAACACAAATGCATTCACATAGGGTCGGAATCCAGTGAGATAGCTAAATGCTGGGGCCACCAAAAGAATTTTTAGCTGTGTTTTTGAGAGATGTATTTTTGAGATTTAAGTTAAATAGTAAAAAAAGCTTATTAAACTGAATAAAAAAGTGAAAACAACATACTCGTATATGTATCTATTAAAGAAAATGATAAACAAAAAATTCAAAAAGATTTCATTCTTACATCAAATATTGCTTACAAAGAGGTTTTGTAAAACAAATATGTTTATATCAATAATAAAAAGAATTTATTTATTTTGTTCAAACATTCTATTTGAAAATTTAAAGCCTTATTGGATGTGCGAAATTTTCGCACGGGTCTTCTGGTATATTTTATATATGTCATTTATGAATAGCTAGGTACCTATACTTTATTTATCGAAAATTGTATCGAATAAACTTAATTCTTGGGTTTTTTTTTGTTTCGGAACAGAAAAGGATTACACTTTTTTAAAATAGTTTATGCTAACTGAGAGTTTTGCGTTTACATTTTAAACTTTAATCTTCCAAAAAAAGTAACAATATACCTATATCCTCTTTGACAGGCAATAAATGGAGGATTAGTAATGGTAGCGTTTTATCCACATTTTGTTAGCTGTTCTGAAAAGGCTAGTCTACTTGATGTTGTTGGTGAGTATTTTGTTATACCTGTTTCTAAAAAAAAATAATAAATTCACTCTTTATGTTTTGTTTAAAAAAAAAAAAACAAAATAATAATGATATTTTTTTCGTTTAAGCCCACATAAATCATATACGAGATGTAGCGGGCATCGACCATGTGGGCATAGGTGCCGGATACGACGGTGTAAATTTGTAAGTTTATTGCCATAAAATGAACAAAATTGGTTCTTTAACTGAGAAACCAACTACTATTTGTATCGTTTTCTGTATTTCGTAGTATATGTATAACTGTAAAAAGGATATAGCTTTGTACAATAACATTCATACATATATAAAAAGTCACTCAACAATTTGTTAGACAATTCCAAAACAGGCATTCTGGAAAGAAACAAACAATTAAACGTCACTGGGGAAGGGATGCATGCTGGGCAAAGTGTCTTTTTGCTCACGATGTTTATTTTATTTTTTGGTTTCAAGTTTAATTAATGCTCACAACCAGATAGGAATAAATAGCGAAAACTACCACACATATACATATACATATCAAAAGATACAAACCAGGACAGCACTCGAATCGGGACCAGAAATAGTATTTGTTGTGGTGCAAACTTTTTAAACAGTGTTATTTTTTAAAGATTTTTTTTATATTATTTTGTCTATATACAAAGAACTTTGTAAACTAGAAAGAGCTCTTGTAACTGAGACTTTTCGAAAATGAGTTTTGTTGTGTTCTGTGTTGTTCTTCTGTGAGTTTGAAATAAATTGATAATAGTTTAGTATGAGAGTATGTACTAGTTTCTCGTTGAAGAAACTGAATTTAAAAGATTTTCCTTTAAAAAGGAACAAAAATGAAACCGAATTCAAAGGCGGATGTCATGTTGGTAAAACTTTTAAGTTTTTCAAGCAGTGTTTTTATTTTTTTCTTGTGTTTTGAAAAATGTTTATAGTTTGAAATTTAGGTATCTATTACAAAAGAGATTTATATAAAATGCAACTGCAGTTCATCAGTAAGAAAAACGCTTCCTTTGCTCTTAATTGAACAAAAACTCACAACCTGTTTCGACAATTCAAATATTCTGAAATTCATATTGAAATGGAAAAACAAAAAATGTTGGTTTAACCTTATAGGACATTTTTGTACCACTATATTGTAAATGTAAGTCGGCATGTTTAAAAAGACAATTTAGGTACTATCTATATAACTTATATATCTTTAAGATGAAAATTTATATCCAGTCATAATAAAAATAAAAATGTTACTATACCAATAGAAAATGCGACACACAAGCCAAAACATTTTTTAACTACAAAATAAATTTATAGCTGAAATAAAATTCTAGGTGCCTCACTTAGTAACTTAAAAGGGAATCACATATTTTTATTGGACTATAATTTTATCTTTGGATAGTCGTTTAAAAGAAATAATTTCTATATCACACTTGTCATGACAGTAAAAAGTTCATAAAATCTTTTATTTTTTGCATACCTTACATCAGAGTACCAAAAGGACTGGAAGATGTTTCTAAATATCCTTACTTATTTGCTGCCCTTCTTGAGTCTGATAAATGGACGGAGGAAGATATTGCGAAATTAGCTGGTAGAAACCTTATAAGGGTTTTTAAGGAAGTCGAAACGGTAAATATTGACTTTGATATACATTAAACATATTTAATTATTGTGTATTTGCTTAAATATCGAAAAAAAAAATATAAATAAATTAATAAGCCAATATAATAAATAATAATAATAATAATAATAATAATAATAAATTAATTACCATCATGGTAAATAGGACCAAACAAAATCAATCAAGAACTTTCTTTATAAATTTCGAAGATTATCATAAGACATGTTCCTTTTTTAACACAAGAGAAAAATGTCTTATGTTAATATTTCTGAATCAAAATTTATTAAAAACTATTTAAAAAAAATCATTATAATCACAATGTGCATATGTAGGTAGATGGTGAACTTTATAAAACAAGGTCACTTTTTTATTGACTTGAATGATTTACAATTATGTAGTAGGATTTAAAATAAAAGCTTCTGAAAAACAAACAGATTACTACAATCATTCGAAATAGTAAGAAGTCCACTTCACTCCTAGAAGTTATTTTGTTTTGAAAATTATTTCAATCATAACAGGATGTGATGTTTGTATGCATGTTTCTAAAGGGTGGTTAAATTTTAAGGGCCGATGTTAATTTTGAATAAAACACAAATTGTTTAGGAAATTATTTTCTTTTTATTACGATAATATTTGTATGGTTCAATTATGTATGGAACAAAATATCGGCCAAATGACCGCCGTGACCTCGGCGGCACACCTCCATCCGATGTTCCAAATTTTCGATGACGCTGAGGCATAATTGAGTTTCTATGCCGAATTATCTCATCCTTTAGCTCTTGAATTGTTGCTGGCTTATTGACGTACACCTTTTCTTTCAAATAACCCCAAAGAAAGAAGTCCAACGGTGTCAAATCACATGATCTTGGCGGCCAATTGACATCGCCACCACGTGAGATAACACGGCCATTGAATTTTTCGCGCAAAAGAGCCATTGTTTCGTTAGCTGTGTCCACATCCATATATTTCAATTCGGGCCATAAAAAGTTCGTTATCATCTGACGATAGCGAACACCATTCACAGTATATGCCTGACCGGCCTAATTTTGGAAAAAATACGGCCCGATGATGCCGCCAGCCCATAAACCGCACCAAACAGTCACTCCTTGTAGGTGCATTGGTTTTTCGACAATCACTCTTGGATTATCATTCTCCCAAATACGGCAATTCTGCTTATTGACGAATCCACTGAGGTGAAAATGTGCCTCATCACTAAAGATAATTTTCTTCCAAAATAGATCATCCACTCTTGTCATTTCTTGCCACCATTCTGACCATTGTCAGCTGTATCTTTCCATGGTTAAATTGAGTTAGTCTGAAATTGAGAAATGTCAAATGAAATGCAGAAAAAACCTTGATATTTAGGTGTGGTTCACATTCAACATCGGCCCTTAAAATTTAACCACCCTTTATATAAATAAATATATGTACCTACGGTAAAAGAAAAAGTAAGAAAATTCCCATTGTCAGCACATAAGTAATTATTTTCAATTTACTATAAATTGCTTTATTATCAACAACACAACATTCAACATCCAAGAAATAAGCTTAACTCTTAATAAACAAGAAACATCGTTTTGCAGCTACCAAGATGTAATATTATTGCTATTAAAAATGATCAACAAAAAGCTTAAGTAGGCCAAACATTTTTAACAGCACACGGCGTAATAAATTACAAACAACAGCATCAGAAGGACATTTTTCTGCCACCCCCAACTCGAATTCCACTTACTATTTCCGGAAAGGTTAAACCCTTGCAGTTAATACAAATTTTATTGCCAACCATAATTCGTAAAATAGTGTCGCGAAGAGCTGGGTCAAGAACTCTGGATTTGTTCGGCTCATATTTATATTTTTGGTTTGGGTATTATTTTATTTCGTTTAGCCAAACACCACCTGCTAAAATTAGCTTAGAACAAAGAAACGCCTCACACAGCCAAAAACGCTTATAAAATTAGGAAAGATTTCGAATACAACTCAAAGTCATTACTGAATTTCCTCGTTAGTGGATTTCAAATTTATTTCTTCAGAAGTAATAATTAAATTTATAATGTTAAGGTCGAAAATTTTTAATTTATGCTTGCCAACTGAGTTCTGCAAAGAATTTAAGTTTTAATTAAAAATTCGTTCAATTGGAAGTCTACTCGTGAGAAGGTAGGCAGGTATTATTAATATGAACATTTTTTAATATTTTTTTTTTTTTAATTTGAATTAAAAAGTTCATTCTTTATTCTTTTAAAACAATTATATGATTAATTCATTAATTTTCCCGACATTTTTATTTTCTTTTTTCGCATTTAATGAAGACAACACCACAAAAAATAGATACCAAACAAAAATAACCTTGGTGAATCCTTATTCATAAAGAAATGAATAAACTCAAATGCTTTTGGTTTATGTTTGCGTTAGATAAGGTTTTATATCTAAAAGTGTTGAATTTAGAATATTTCTCAATTTAATTTTATTGATTAAACTAACAAAAATGCAGTAGCAGTAGCCCGTAGCGTAATGGTTAGTACGTTTGACTGCCACGCTGGAGGTCTGGATTCACTTCCCAGCCTCGTCTACCTAAAAACTATACGTTTTTTTTTCAGGGATAGTGCATCTTGCGAGGAATTGACAAATCCTCCAAGAGTATCACTTGTCATCAATAAGTGCTTCTTGTCTAGCCGTTCGGATTCGGCATAAAATTGTTGGTACCTTCCAATCCTGTCGACACACGCACACAGGAATGGTTGCGAGTTGTTAGTCACTAGGCCCTGGGTTCTTCACGAGCCGTTGCGCCACCCAATTTATTTATTTTATAACAAAAATGCCTATACTATATTAACTGAACCATTTTCAGGTTATGATGTAAATGTTACCATTTGTTTTGCTTAATGCTGCGGACTGTGAAAAGGGAATAAATCGCATAGTTCTTAATGACTGTGCGTGTCTTTATTGCGTGGGAGAAATCATTTATTTTTCACCTGTTACAAACAATGTGATGTGACCAACAGTAATATCGCAAATATTGAGTAAATTAATAATCTACTAAATTTCAAAAAAAAAAAAAAAAAACTGTTAGGAATTTCTGCAAAATGCGTTAACTAAATGGGTTTTAACATGCAAAACTAATTGTTGTATTCCTTAACGGTTAATTCGAGCAGATTGAATTTAAAAAGAAACCATGAGCTTTTTGTGTTAGACTAAAGGTAGTGTGTATTTTAAGCATTTCTCTGTGTCTGTTTTTAAATACATTTATTCCGAGCCTGCTATAGGAATGTAGAGCATGATTCTAAATATATATTATATAATCTTGTTCTGGAAACAGTACCTACAACAATAAGCTTTTTCTTCATATTTTAACTGCCTTGAGGCAAGTATTGGTATGTACAAATCATCATGTACAAAATAATCTAGGTTTATTTAAAACTATAGCATTGCCCAGATGGAGAAGTCCAAAAGGTTGATGTTTTTGGAGAAAATTTGATTACTGGATATCTCTTAAATGTGGCTTTCTTTTTCGATATGACTGCAGTATAAGTAAAATAAATAATAACGCATTTAAACCAAATCTTTATCATTTCCTTTTATAAACCAAACAGGAAATTCATTTTTGGAAGTGCATGTCTTTTAGAACCTTCCTGATTTTTTGTTTACACTTAATCATTATTGAACCATTATCAAAACCTTAAGCATCTACCAACTTTATATTTTTGAACAACATAAGCAAAGTTCGTGTTATCCGTTCATGCATTTTACTAACACTGTACTTTGTCCGCATTCATCCAAGTTATAATGCACAATTAACGCAGTTTAAGTTTCTCCATCATGTCCATATTTTTTTTAGTTTTTGAAGCCGTTCAATTTGAGCCAGTTTAATTATCTTATAAACTTTCCTTAACAATCTTGTAACCGAGATATATGCTCTCCGCCGCAGGCTTTTGATACTTATTTTAAAGTTTGTTAAGTTTCCCAAATTGCCGGACGAACATTTCACAAAATTAAATATAAATTCCCATGTATACTGTACTTGCCTTATCTTTGCCCACTCAACAATACCATCCGCTCATCAATACGAGCTGCATGCAGTGTAGCTGGTGTTCCACAATGTGGTTGTTATCTAGATATTATTTATATGTTTTTGTTCTCAGCCTTCCTTCTATGAATCCACATGCAAAAAGTACATAGAGGCGTGAAGATATGGTAGTTGTTGTCATATAACTTACAAAAATATCTAAAACTTAATTGGTTTTCCAAGTACTTAAGTGCTGATACCTTGGAAGTGATTATGGGACAGCGCCATGAAACCACCCGTTTGCACAAGTAAAGCACCTTCTTCTTTGTTGTTCAGGCTCTGACGTTGACGCTTTGACGATAGAATCCTATGCTCCTAGCGTTTCGACTTCGAAATTGATGAAATTTCACGACGTCCTTTGGCGAAATGTATGGATAATATGAATGTCATCATCAATCAAAGAGGAAATAAAAAAAAGTTATATTCACACCACTGTTATTACCATCTTCCATATTTATCACAGCAAGCACCATTTACAAATGAGAGTGTGGGCAAATGAAACGAGAGAGGCATGATTAATTTTACTTGAGGTTGTTCTCATTCTCAAGGCGTGAATTTTAGGAAATAACTTCATCTATCTACTAGTCAAGAAATTTTCCTCAAAAGTTTCCTTTTCTTTTTGCACATTTTGTGTGGATTTTATCATATTTACTTGGTCTATATGAAAGATCCCAAACCCCACCGTCATCCCTTTTTCTTTTCTGCATTACAGCCAAGGAAAAAAGAAAATCTGAAGGAAAACCAAAATTAGAAAATCCTTGACAAATCGAAAAGAAAATGATTCGAGCATAGTGAGCGTATAACGCCTGATGTCTGTTTTCCAAATTTAGGTACTCACCGCTATATATACTGTGAAAAAGTCAAAATGACAGCAGATTAATCTCGTCATAAGGTTTGCCTCATTACTCATCGTCAAAAATATGAACGTATACAATAGCGAATGAGTGTGCTGTGCGAGTCCTTTTGGAATTAAATCTCAATTTTTGTTTGTTTTCGTGATTACGATAAGATGCATAAAAAACGAAGTTCTGATATCCTCGGCGATTTCATGTTTGTCAAGGGTTTTTCCAAACATTTATCGTTGACTTTATTAAATAATTACACAAAGAGAAAACATGTGCGTGGAAAGCTGACAGTTATTTAATAAAGTTTGACGAAAATTATGTCGAGCATTTTTTTTAACTTCCCATTGGAAGTTATTGTAATTGGTGCGATTTGTCGAATGGAAAATTTTCACGTTTTGAGGTCTATAGAATCAGAATTCGTCGTTTTTAGCAAGATGTCTGTATGTGTGTATGTACGTACGTTCGGGGTAGTTTTTTTCGTCCATCGGATGAATTTTATTTTACAGATAATATTGTCATAACGAGCTGAAAAGGTTTTCTAACAAATTCAATAAACCGTTTTTTAATACAGCAATTTAAAAAGGAGCTGTTAAATGTCATTTATCTGGAATATCTCGAGGACGGAATAAGATATTCACTTCAGACTAATTTTAATTTACACATAATTAAAAAAAAAAATTCAACAGACACTTTTTCTTAACTAAGAAAAACAGTTGAAAAATAATTTTCGTCTCAAATATTTGAAGAACAAAAAATAATTCTGAACCCAGTCTATTTTTTTTACATATAATGACGTAGTAAACAACTGATAATTTTTTTTTAAAAAATTCAATAGAGTTTTTTTTTAGAGCAAAAAAACTGGAACAAAAACTATTAAAAATTCTTAAAAAAAATTTTTCAACTCAAATATTTTGAAAAACAAACAATGATAACAGTTTCAAAATTCTACCAAAAACATATACCTATACCACCTAAATGTTGTGTAATTTTGAGATTTTTAAAACCACCCTTTAAAAAGCTAAAAATCAAAATGTAGCAAGAAAAATTTTTCAAAAATGCTTTAATTCGAAAAATTCTTACCATCAAAATCTCCTGCAAAATCGAAATTTTGCATTATGACACTTTTATATTCTTTAAAACAATGTTTTTTTTTTTAATTCCTTACTCTGATTTTTGGTATTTTTTTTTAGCCAATAGTCTGTTTTGAAATAATTGTATTAAATAATTAATACCGAGAAGAGTTAGGAAAAAAAGTATAAAATATAGGCAATGCCACAGTTTGCCCTGAATCTCTATATCTATACCTACCTATATACTGATTATCCAAAAATCCAAAGTTATTACACTATATAATATATAATTATGTAATATATACTCTACCACCCACCACTAAGGTAAATATGTTTATGGTCTTCAAGTGCACCAATGGGAAGTTACAAGTGTGGGTCGACCCCACAGACTCGTTTTTAGAATTAAAATACAAGTCGGATGTTATATTAAAAGAATATAGGCAGATAGCCGACCGTAGGATCACTTAGCTCATAACGTTAGAGGTTCTAATACCCCTTAGTTGATAGATCTATTCAAGAGAAACTCAATGCACACGGGTTGCCTAGTGAAATTTGGGTAGGTGACGTCTAAAACGGGCCAATTCCAGTTCGTTTTTTGGATCATGACTTAGCTTATCGAGTAAGAGATTTTAACTACGCCCAAATTATAGGCCTTGACGTGAAAGAACGAAAAATATAGGGTTGCCTAGTTTAAAATGGGTAGGGGGGGTTGCAAACCCTCTTTGAAAAAGCACTTTTTTAGAACTTCGACTTAACTCATCGAGTAAGAGGATAAAACTTGTATCAAATTCAAGATTAAACTGTAGTGAAAATTAAAAAATAGGGTTGCCACTTTTAAAATGGGTAGGTGTATGTACGTGTCAACCCTTCTTAAAGGAAAAAAATGTTAGAAACGCGTTATTGCGTACAACTTTTTATTTTGCTCAAGTTTGATAAACTATTATATACCAAAAAAAGTAGACAATCTGTAGACAATTAATAAAATACACTTTTTCTTTATTAAGTCTTCTAATCGTAGGAAAAAAAATAGATTTAACTCAGTCTTAAAAGTTTTCAGTTACATTTTGTATAACAAAATTGTTTTTTTTAATAGACACAGGTAAACCCGGTATCATTAAATTAAAGCCCAGACGGTGCTATATTCAAAAAATATAGGTTGGCTTCTCTTAAAACGGTGCATGCCCTTCTCAGACCTGATTTAATACAAAAATATACCAAAATATCTACATTTTCAGGTGAAATGTTTAAAATTTGATAAGGTAAGAGCTTAAAACATACGTCAAATTAAAGCTTAGACTCTAATCTATCAAACAAATATAGGCTGACTTTTCTCAATCATGTGCATGTACATGCCAACCCTGATTTTTACAAAAATCACTTCTTTTTCAGATCAAATGTTTAAAATTTGATAAGATAAGAGCTTAAAACATACATCAAATTCAAGCTTAGACTCTAATCTATCAAACAAAAAGTAAAGCTAATTGACTAAATAATCATTTCTAGGTAAAACAAAATTCAATTTGGCACAACTTTTCTCATAAAATGAATTTTAATTTTTCAATGATGAACTACCTTACCAATGATCATTGAAAAAATTAAAAGTTACGTTATGGGGAACATATGGGTCAAAATGAATTTTTTTGGAGGAAAAATAATTTTGAAGTCGTAAGCTATATTTCTGCATTAAAATAATCAATAATTAAACTTTCAACGGGTCTCAAAAGCATCAGCTAACTTTTTCAATTATGGTTTTCAATGATAGCTATAACTGGCCCCTAAGGCTCCAGTTATAGCTTTCAATGAAATCCATCATTGAAACACAAATCAGTGAAACAGTGGAATATTTTCTGACAAGTCGGTTATAGCTATCATGAAATTTTCTTTCATTGAAAATTCCATTCCCCATACAAAAATCAATTTTGAGGTTAGAGTCGATCATTGAACGAAAAACTGACAGACGAGAACAGGAAGAGAAAGGAACACATTTCATTGGAACGAATGTGTTCCACTTTTGGGAACAAAATATCAGCTGTTCATTGAAAACGATTTTCACCATTGAAAAACTAAAAGTGATTTTATTAGAAAGTGTTAAAGCAAACTAAATATTTTTTTGACTAAAAATATATAACTAACAACCTTCGTTTTGGTACCAAAACGCCATCAGTTTTATTTCTTTAAGTGCATCAAAATTGAAAGACAAAGTTTTCAATGATGGTTTTCAGCTATAACTGGCGCCTAAGCTGCCTTTTCTCAATCACCTGCCAACCCGGATTCAATGAAAATTTTACAAAAATCACTTCTTTTTCAGATTAGTCCAGTCAAATTAGACTTTGACCCGGACAAAATTTTGAACTGGTATATTTTCTGGTGGTCATGTTCAAAACAGTGTCCTTAATCATATGTGAAAAGTCCCAAGCAATCCGCGTTGACGTAAGAGCACAGTCTTGAAAAACGCAGCTATTTTGCACTCTTTATTTGTGGCTATATCTGTGGAACATGTTGCCCTAGAAAGACTATTTAAGTGACAAATGGGCGGGCTTAGGGGCCAGTTATAGCTATCATTGAAAACCATCATTGAAAAAGTTAACTGTTGATTTTGAGACCTTTCGAAAGTTTAATCATTGAATATTTTAATGCAGAAATATAGCTTACGACTTCAAAATTATTTTTCCTGCAAAAAAAAATCCATTTTGACCCATATCTTCCCCATAACGTAACTTTTAATTTGACAATGATGAACTACCTTACCAATGATCATTGAAAAAAATAAAAGTTACGTTATGGGGAAGATATGGGTCAAAATGAATTTTTTTTGAAGGTGAAATAATTAAAAAGTCGTAAGCTGTATTTCTGCATTAAAATATTCAATGATTAAACTTTCGAAAGGTCTCAAAATCAACAGTTAACTTTTTCAATGATGGTTTTCAATGATAGCTATAACTGGCCCCTTAGATTGATAAAATCAGGGAAGTAAATAAAAAATAATTACAGGGATTGCCTGATGGCTACTGTTTTGAATTAAATGAATTTAACAGAGTAAAGAGCTAAGTCATAGTTCTAAAAAAGTGCTTTTCAAAGAGGGTTGGCAACCCCCCCTACCCATTTTAAACTTAGCAACCCTATATTTTTCGTTCTTTCTCGTTAAGCACTATAATTTGGACGTAAAAAAATAACCAACCGGAAGTGGCCCGTTTTAGACCCAAATTTCGCTAGGCAACCCATGTGCGTTGAGTTTCTCTTGAATAGATCTATCGACTTAGGGGTATTAGAACCTCTTACCTTATGAGCTAAGTGATCCTACGGTCGCCGCTTGGACTAATAGGATAGGTGGAAGCTAATTCGCATTTTACATATTTGTTGATTTATTGAAAACATTTTGATTGTTCATTTTGAAATTTACTCCAAATTTATAATAAATCAAATTTTTTGTTGTTGAAATCCCGATTTGCTAAATTTAAATTGCAGTCAGGATTGAGTTAAAATTGAGATTCCAATACGCCGAGCGGAATTGTCTTAAGCAGTTATTAGTTTTTTTTTTTAATATTAAGGTCAACCTTTTTCAGAAAAAAAAATATTAATATAAATATTATTTTAATTATTTATATTACTTATAGATAAGAGATCAAATGGAACTTCAAAAAGTCTTACCTGCAGATCAGTCAATTCCACCTGAAGATATAATGGGCAGATCTTATTGCCGTTATCAAGGACCAAGAACATGATTGATGACATTTATATTGTTTTAAGAGCGCACATGTATTATACAACTTTGTATAAATAGTAATTATAAAAGATTTAAAATCTAGGGTAAGAATAAGCAAATAACGTTTTTCATTCTAAATAAATATAATAAATAATAAATAATTTTACTGTATAATTTATAAAATTAGGAGAGCAATTTGTAAATACATGGTACTTATTTTTAGGGAATTACAAAACAAAACCTGTGACAAAACACCGCTTGTAAAAATATTAAATGTAAGACAAATTAATTAAGTTTTTTCCAAAAGCATGTAAAATATCACACAAAAAACATTAACTTAAATTATTGTACCTACGGCTATAATATAACTATTGAGTAGTTTATAGAATAAAATGTATGTAGTTGCAAATAGCAAGGAAATAAAACATTTAACAATTTTTTTTTTATCGAGAACTTGTGTCAAGATTAAATCTAACTTTTACAAAAAATAATAATTATGTAAATAATGTATATTGGGTGATTGTTTAACTTAGCAATACATTTTTTATTCAATTTTTAATTATACATAGATAATTTTAAAGAAAAAAAAAATAAAAACAAATATTTATCAAACGACGTTGTTTAAACAGATAACTATATTTAATAATTTAAAACGACTTCAAAAATTGTAAAAAAGAGTATTAAAGACCAAAAATGGAAAATATATTAACTCGAAATAATTAAAAATTGTTTTTCAATTCTTCTCTACCAAATCCAGTACAAAAAGAACACAAATGAATGGTGAACAATTCAACAATGAATCAAAACTAAACTTTTGACATCATTTGTAACAGATGTGAAATGGTAGGTACCTAGTGTTATGGAAATAAGGAAATAAGTTTTTCTTTAAATAATTTATTTGAAAGTTAATTTATTTTTCTTCCCTTTTGTTGGCTTATTATTGTGATTGTGTGCTGATACTGGTACATAAATATATAGGTACCTACTTTACAAATTATTTGGGTAGGATACTAAGTTGATTTCAAGTGCTCAAACCAAAATGTAAATTTAAATAATAATGTCGATTATGTCTTATATTACTGGGTAGCATATTGTCAGACTGAAATTTTCGAGATTAAATGATTGTTGAAGTGAGTATTTTAGGTGTCGAACTTTTTCAAATACATACATAGCATTTCATAATTATAGCGCAATCAAAAGAAGGTATGAGCATAGTGTTTGTGAGTACATAAATACTAACACATACATGTATACATAACATACATATTTTTTGTTATTTGAGTTTGTTGACTCATAAAAAGTTTAAGCCTAGAGGGTTCGTTTCAAATTAAAAATATTTTTTTTAACATGAGCATATAGCAAACATAATATTCTTGATTTAAAGAAACAGTTCAAAGTTCAGTAAATAAACATCCTTTCCTTTCATTGCCTTTACTTTTCTAAAGTCTTTTAAAATGTTGTGGATATTGAACTGAATTTCGTTCAAACTCTTAACGATGCCTGCTGATTTTTATATACAGGAACTCATTTATCAACAGTATTGTGTAAGGAAATTATGAGCTTTCTCAAGCGAATGAGTTATTTTGTTTTAAACCATCAATTGATTTAAAAATTATAATGAAATTACCTTTATTTGGTAAAATATTTACGACATTTGACGATATCAAACTTAGTAATTGATTCCTTAGGGTAGTTACTTTTCATAGGTAGGTAGGTATTCTTGACACAGAAATTTTGAAGTTAAATACTTACAAAAAAAAGAGCGAATTTGAATTGTGCCATTCAAATAAAAAGAAAAATATCTTTTCAGGGAAAATACTATGCGAAGCTTTTCAGTTCAGAAGGTTGATTAATGTTCGAATATAGTCCTTTAAAAGCCAAGGGTAAGTACATAACTACATCTAGAATATGTTTTTATTGCAAGTCATATTCATTTTGATCAAGAGAAGGACAAAACTTTTTGTTTTGCGCATGTTATGTACCTAAATGTATCTTTCACCTTGGACCAAAAACAAAATATGGAAGGTTGTATAAGAGCACAAAATCACATAGAAAAATATTTAAGAACATAACACGATTGAATTTTAGGTAAATATGTAAGTTGTTTCTGCCAGGATCTGCTATTACAAAAAACTATAAAGTAAACTTAGACCGAAAATAACTACGATATCAAGAGGACCTCAACAAACTTACCGTGTAAAACTGGAAGCTTGGGTTTGAGCTGCCTGGAAAAATGTGTTGGTTAAAATTTCAGGCGTGCTCTGACATTTGACTCCACCTCATTCCAGACAGAATAGGTACATGCAATTCATTATTTTTCTCATTTAAACCAATCTCTTATAATTATATAATTGTTAGTTTTGATAAAAACATTAATATTTTTCATATTCTTATTCAAAACCGATAGACATGGTTCATACTTATATTACCTGTAATTTATTGGAAAAGATATCCATTGTACAGTAGGATTTTACACGAATAACAAATACAACATCGTCAGTATGAATACTGCCGATAAAAGTTAAAGCGGAATCATACCGCGGATGGGTTTTCCGAGTCTCGAATGGATTTTTGGTGATTTCATTCTCAAATCGTTGAGTAGTTGTGCATTTGGGATGATGTGTTTTACCATTGGGGACAAAATCAATCTCTTTCTGTTCTTGTATTTAATTCTGTTAATTAAAATGGTCCTTTTGCGCTTATTTTACAATAAGTTAAACAAACAGTAAAACAACGAAAAATAATAGAAGGTGGTTCTTTCAGCTGTACCAATTTTGAAATACAAACGCAAAAACGTTGGCCTAGGAGTCTCAATTTTTATTTTACAATGGTGTTACGTCGCCTCTGGCCTTAGTTGTCACAATGCCACGACGCATAGAAGCAGTTATTCTATGCGTCGTGGCATTGTATCAACTAATTTTTGACATTCTTCGGTACCAAAAGATTCCCAAATATTTATGCTTTTAGCTGTTAGGCCTTGAAGAGTCCGACATGGTTCTTTTCGGAGGTTTTGCTTCATTTTATGCCAGACAGTTTCAATTGGCGAAAGGTCAGGGCTGCTGAAAGGCCATTCCAGTAAAGGAATTGCTTCAGGAGATAACCACGCCATTGTAGACCTTGCTGTATGCCAGGAAGCACCATCCTGTTGGAAAATTAAATCTCCATCACTAGTTTGAAGTCGTGGTATTGATGGGAGTAGCTCATTTTCCAGAATATCCCGGTACTTAGTAGTATTGACAGTTCCATTTACTAAATGTTAATTGCCCAAACCTCGCCCAGACATGCATCCCCATACCATTAGAGATGCTGCAAACTTGACTGTTTTTTTAAGACAATCTTTGTGAAAGGCCTCTTTGGAGTTTCTTATGACACGTTTTCGTTCGTCGCCCACGCAAACTTCAAACCTCGACTCATCACTCCAGATAACGGACCGCCATTGACTTAAAGTCCAGTTCTTACGTTGCTTGGCCCACTCTAGGCGCTTTTTCTTTTCTTTAGGTGTTAAAAGTGGTTTTTCTTTGGTCTATGTTTTAACGAATTAAAATAACTCTAATTTAAATAAATTTAAAAAAAAACCTTATAAAACTTATATCCAATTTTTTTCATTTTCCGCTTACAGTGTCGACTGAAACACTTTTTGGATTCTTTCTTTCCATTGAACAGTTATTGCAGCGGCAGTTTGACGTCGATTTCCCTTTATTATTTTTTTTAAGACTCGGCAATCTCGAGGTTTCGCAATTGGTGGGCGTCCCGTTTTTTTACCAACCTCCACACTTGCACTATTTTTGAACTTTGTGATAATGTTTCAAATTGATGAGCGAGGTAAATTTAATTAGTTTGCTATTTTGTAGCTCGACAATCCCCTTTCGAAGGCTTTAACTATGGATTCTCTAAGGTCTCGTGATAATGAAACACCACGCACCATGATTGACACCAAACTGTTGCTGGTTGACTTAAAACAAGAGATCAATAAACAACAAAACAAGTGCATGTCATTTTTTTAATAACGGTTAACTGAACATCTATTTAAATCGTCATAGGCCAACTTATTTGCATCCCATAGAGAGTAGTCCAACTATTATGCTTTTATCTTTGTTTAAGAGAATGCAACCTGAAGCCATGTGTGTTTTCTCAAATTAAGTTCTGTTTGGTCTTATTTACTCATTAAATGAAATTTATTACATTGACATAAAAAAATTTAATCAACAACTGCTTGGGACAAAAAATGAAGGTATATAAAGAGTATTAATGTGTTAATTGATGAGTAGGCCAACTACTTTGCGTTTTGGTCGTTCTGTGGATGCGTTTTTTTGATAATTTTCTACTGTACTATTTATAGAATGCCAAAAAACACGAGTATTATACGGAGTTAGTAAATATACTAACTCAAGGCGTAGATAGCGTTGGTACAATGCATTATATATTAAAGTCCACGGAAACCTGAATCGCCATTCTCTCCAACGCAATTGCATTGCACAATGGACAGTTTTAGTTTTGAAGTTGTTTGATATTATAGCTAACGTTAATAATTAGATTTTGAATTTCAGGAACTCCTGACCAGGGTTGTCAGGTTTTAAAAAGCAAAATCGCCAAAATTAATATTTAAATCACCAAAAAATCGAAAAATTTCAAAATTTTCAACCCAAAAAATCAACAAATTTAAAAATGAAAAAGAATCCGCAATTTGTAGTTTTAATATCAAAACAAATTATATTTAAAAAATAAACAAAGCAAAACCAGATAATAATTCTACATAAAAACTTTAAATAAAAAAAAAATACTCTTTTGTACTTAGTCCTCTTCAATATATTCGATAGCCATATGTACCCATAGTGTTTTATCAATGGGATCCTTTTTATAGCCTTTGCAAGAAAGCAAGAAATTATATACAGCATGCCGGCCGTTCTAAGTCAGTTTTTAGCGAACGCTAGAGCTAATGCTTAACTTACAAAGTTGTTTGTCTTGACAGACATACGTCATTTATTTTAGGGATAGAAGTGAAATCGAATTTCAGTTTTGGGGTGCGTTCAGTGCAAAAAGCGATGAAAAAGATGTAAGGTTAAAGTGAACATTTGAGAAAAGAATATTAGAATTTTGATTCAAAAAATTTAAATCGCCAAAAACTAAATATATCGCTTTTTTTGGGGTACGTGGCCAAAACGATTATCGTGTCGCCAAATGAAATTTCAAATCGCACATTTGGCGATAAATCGCACAATCTGACAACCCTACCTCCTGACTCAAACAGACTATACCTACTCAAATTAAGCTTTGTTAGATTTAAATTATTATTTGAAGAATTTATCGTTTTTGTTATAGCAACTCGATTAGCAGTTAGAACTTAGTTACTGGCAAATTTTAATACAAACATTTATCGTTTGATAAACACCCTTATTGCGATTGTCAATCAGGAATTGATAATTGTTATTTATCAAGCAATTTCTTCATTCGGCATTGTGTTTGTCAACCTTCAATGAATAGTTGATAAATTTTCAATTTGTATCAATTCTTCATTGTGAATCAAACAATCGGTAATGTCCATGCGCGAACAAAGGGGGGCCACCCCCCCCCCCCCCCGAAATGTATCAAATTAACTTCCTCGCATAAGAATTTCACCCTTAATTTTTGAGTTTACAGTTGAATAAAGTTGAATGAAGCAACGGCGTACACAGGGGGGGTCACGGGGTCATGTCCCCCCCCGAGAACTCAAGATTATTTTGTTGATCTGAAATAATTATTTAGTAACCACATAGAAAAAAAAATGAAAGTTGGTTACTTAGAAAGCTAGTAGGATTTTTGATTGTTAATTTAGAATTCAATAGAGAATAGAGAATTTGACGAAAAGCGACTAGGCTCGTAGAATTTAACAATTTTGCCCATTATTTGTATATTTGATGCACATATTTATTTTGGAAGGTGCCTTTCACTTTTCCATCGGTGGCAGTCTTAGTGACATACATTTTTTCCAAATCAGAGGCATATCGAAATCACTCGTGAACTTTGTTCACACTATTCTTGAAACGCAACGAAAAAGAAACTTTGTATTCAATTATAATACGAATATGTAATGTATTTTCATCAGCGGGAGATAAATTGGCTAGGAGCATACACCAGCTCATCTGCAAAATTTGGTCGGAGGAAAGTATGCCCGATGAATGGAACCTCGGTATAGTGTGCCCCATCCATAAAAAGGGAGATGTTCTGAAATGTACCAACTACAGAGGAATTAGTCTCCTAAACGTCGCTTATAAAATCTTGTCGGCCATCCTGTGTGACCGCTTAAAACCTTTTGTCAACGATCTGATCGGCCCCTATCAGTGCGGTTTTAGGCCAGGCATGTCAACCGTCGATCAAATGTTCACACTCCGACATATTTTAGGAAAATCCCGGGAATTCCAGATCGATACACACCACCTTTTTATCGATTTCAAAGTCGCGTATGATAGCGTGAAAAGGGACGAATTATACAAAACCATGTCGAGTCTCGGCATCCCTGCCAAACTCGTCCGCCTGTGCAGGATGACGATGGAGAAATCTCGCTGCTCCGTCAAAATTGGTAAGAAGACCACCGATTCCTTTGATGTTGAGAAAGGATTGAGGCAAGGCGACGCGTTATCATGCAACCTATTCAACATCGTTCTTGAAGCCATTGTACGCAACGCACATGTCAACACCAGCGGTACAATCTATCAAAAGTCCGTTCAAATGCTTGCATATGCGAATGACATAGACATTGTCGGCAGAACGAAGCGAGCTGTGGCAGGGGCATTTGCGAGCATTGAATCGGAGGCGGCTAGAATGGGATTGGCGGTTAATGAGGACAAGGCGAAGTATATACTTTCATCGCGAGAGGAATCTCAACATCGTTGACTCGGGCAAAATATCACGATGGACAGATATAACTTCGAAGCTGTCAAAGACTTTGTCTACCTGGGCTCCACTATTACATCGCAGAATGACATCAGTGCAGAGATCAAGCGAAGAATTACTCTTGCCAACCGCTGTTTCTTCGGTCTAAGAAGGCATTCAAGTAGTAAGGCCCTCTCTCAGAGAACCAAGGAGACTTTATACAAAACCCTAATCATCCCGGTCCTGCTTTATGGGTCAGAAGCATTGACACTGAAAGATTCGGATAAAAATTTGCTAGGGTGCTTTGAGAGGAAGATTCTTCGTGTGATTTTCGGTCCGGTGTGTATCGAAGGAGTATGGAGGAGAAGATTCAACGACGAGCTATACGGGCTATACAGCGACGTTGACCTGGTCAAGAAGCTGAAAATACAGCGGCTGAGATGGCTGGGGCACGTGGAGCGTATGGACAGCAACGCACCTGCCCAACGAGTCTTCGAATCCAACCCCGATGGTGTACGCAGCAGAGGAAGAACCCGTAACAGGTGGTGCAATCAAGTGAATGACGACATCAAGCACTCGGTGTGCGCAACTGGAAGCGGCTAGCTAGGGACAGAGCTGGCTGGAGGGGCTTGTTAGTTGAGGCCGAAGCCCATACTGGGCTGTGAGCGCCATCAAAAGTTAAGTAAGTAAGTTATGTATTTTAGTTTTTCCACTATTGTAAAAAGAGCAATTTACACAAGTGGTCATTTTTGAAAATCAGAGCTATTGTTTTCATTTTCAGTAGTGAATATTTATATCTATTTACTAAAATTAAGAAACAGAAAACAGTGCACAGTACCTATATTTTCAAGGAAATTGCCTAAATTGGCGTAGTGAAAATGTAGTTTTCGATGACTTTGGCGCATAAATCAGGCTGAATTTGACCGATGGCATCGATTATGTTGTCTTTGAGGGTCGAGGTGGTTTGCAACTTATTCGCATAGACTGCGACTTAAAAAAGCCCCACAAGAAAAAGTCCAAAGGGGTCAAATAACACGATCTTGGTGGCCAATTCACGTTGCCTCGGCGCGAGATAACCACACCATGAAACCGCTCGTGCAGAATATCGATTGTGTATTAGGCTGTGTGGCACGTAGCGTCATCCTGTTGAAACCATATATCTTCAGTGTCCTTATCATCCAATTTAGGCCACAAGAAGTTGGTGATCATCGACCTTTAGAGATCGCCGTTGACGGTGATGGCCTGGCCAGCATCATTTTCGAAGAAATACGGACCGATGACGCCTCCAGGCATCCAGCCCAAAATCCACACAAAACAGTAACTTTATTTGGATGCATTGGCACCTCGTAAATCTCGCGTGGATTAGTATCGTCCCAAGTCCGGCAATTTTGCTTACTCACGTACCCATTCATCCAAAGATGGGCCTCATCGCTAAAGATGATTTTTCGACCAAAATTGGGATAAACTTCTAACTGCTCTAAAACATCATTTGCACGTGTTGCTCGACGCTGTAACTCACCATGATGATTTGTCTGTAGTGAATGATTAAAAGACGATATTTTGACCGAAAATAAAAGAAACAATATGGCCGCCACGAGCTGCCAAAATCAACCCGTCCCTATTGGAAAACCCTTTAGTATAGTTAATTATGATTTTTTCGATTTTATTTTATATAGCTACGCACAGTAAAATATGAAAAAACAAAAATATAAGGCACTTGACTTTTAACAAATATTAGTTTGTTTTATTTTTTGTTTGCATGACCCCCCCCAAGAACTAAAGCTGTATACGCCCCTGGAATGAAGTGATTATCTTTAACATGTAATGGCTTAACTGATTTTGATTAAATTTGTATGCAGTTCGCCTCTGGAAAGTGTTAGCATTCCGCACCAATTAAAATATATTGTTTGATTATAAAAAATGTTTTAAATAACTACTTACATTTTGATAATAACTAAGAGCGAGTTCGTAATCGGCTGACTTAAGCATAAGTAGGCCTGCAAAACAAATTACGTTTGTAAACATCAAAAATTGTGTAAGTAAAGTCGCCGTCGGCCAGTTTGTACCGAACAGTTGGCAGTTTATACCTTAACAGATAGGTAAGAAACAAAATTTTAGTGTTCACAGAATATTTCTTTGCAAATGTCACCCATAAGCCCTAAAATCGTCTTTTCGCGTCTGAAAATTTAATTAAAAAAATCTCGGTTTCTTAATAATAATTCTAAAAAAATTGGATTTTCTGCGCTGCCATGTTAACGAACACAAATTTATTAAAAAAAAAACTGCCGCCCGCTTGCTTTCTGCGTGCAAAGGACAATTAAAATCGATATGCAGAAGCTAAGCAAATATTAGGCTTGCCGCAGATTTCTCGCCCTAAGTTCTTAAGAATTGGAATCTAGCAGTCTTTGAATACGAACCAGTCAATAAATGCTCAAAGAAATTTGTTCATAAAAGGACCACAATACATAAACAATTTAAATGAAAGCAGGAAACTTCTAACAGTACCTACCTACATTAAAAAGAATTTTTTTTATTTTCGACTTTCTTAATAATAAACTGATTGGGATTTGTATGCAAATGATTATGAAATAATAAGTTTTTTTTTGTTGTCGATAAAAAAAAAATCTTGTGCTGCTCAGGCTGGCAAGGAATGTTTTAATGCAGAGAAAACGTTTTTGTTTTTTTTTTAAGAATAACTTTTCTAATTTTAAAAATAGATGTTTTCATTTCAATCGGAGTTGAAACATTTTTGTCCTTCAAGTCAAGATTTCGACTTTTTGTGATAAAATATAATATTTATTAATTTAAAATTTTTCAAACCCCCCCCCCCCCCGAAATTTTTTCCTACGTTCGCGCCTGGTATTGTCAGTGTCAATTTCTATCGACTTTATTCATATTTGCCAAGTCGACGGAGAGTAAATCTGCGGAGATTAATGAGTGAAACGGTTGACTGAAAAGGCCAATTGAAGAATCATTCCCTACACTTAATTGGTTCGACCCTTTGCAGGCGCGAACGCAGGATCAAATTTCGGGGGGGGGGGGGGTTTAAACTGAAAACACAAAAATTAAGAGTGCAATTGTATGGCGAGGATGTTAAATTCATACATTTCTGGGGGGGGTTTAAACCCCAAAACCCCCTCCTGCGTTCGCGCCTGACCCTTTGTGCAAATAAACGTAATGCTGTGCACAATTTTATAATGTATAATGTTTTATAATGTCTGGACAAGAATACCCACATTTTTTCCCAATTTCGAGAGTCCACAGCAATTTTCGGGTGTGAACAATAGCAAAACTCAAAACTTCCTTTTGTTTTAGGATAGGCTCATACTATTCATATGCAAATATTAAAGTCAGGCATGTTGGGGTCGGGGACTTTGTACGTAATGCTGCATTGAAAATACATTTTTTTCTTAAATACCAGGTACCAAGGGAAAGGACTTCGAAATTGTATTTAATTAAAGAGCCGAGCCCCCTAGATATGAATATGGGGTTCAAGACCTTTTCTGTGAGTCCAAATGTCTGGAAGATGCACTCAAAGATTGAAGCTTTGAGTGCGTCTTGCAGCCATTTGGCTCTTCAGAAAATATTTTGGACTCCATAGCCACATGTCTAGGGCACTCAGGTCTTTTAATAAATATGGTTTTGAAGTTCTTTGACTGCATTTTCAATGCACTGCATTTTAAATGCAGTATTGGATACAAAGGCCCCAACCCCGACATGCCAGACTTTCTTATTTTCATACGAATTGTATAAACCTACATACATATGTACATATGTACATACATTCATACATAGATACATACATACATGCATCCATACATATGTACAGTACATACATACATATCTTTAAACAAGACATTTTTGCTATCGCCCGCACCAAAAAATTGCTCCGATCTCTTAGTCTATCCCTTCTTGTTCTTATTATTTAAACACAAAATCATCACAACGTTAGACCACAATTCCACTAAGGTTTTAAATTGCAATTGAGCTTATGTATTTGTTTTAATTTTGACAAATAATGATTTCGATAAATAAAAAAAATCACATTCAATCATTTAGTTGATAGAAAAAACCTCCCAAAGTCAAATTAATTGTGATCAATTCACATCGGTCAACACAATTTTCAATGATGAAAACTTTTATCAACTAGTTATACAATACAGAAATTTCAATTGATTGATAAGTTTTAGCAATCGTCAACTGGTTGATAATTGACAATCGTAATAGGGGTGATATTATTTTATTTTTCATTTGGAATGAATTCGACATAAATTTCATTGCAAGATAACAAGTAAAGATCTTTTTAACATAAAGGCCAAAGTCAACGAACTCAACTAGTATTACAATTTCAAATTTTTTGTTTGCATGGTTCATATCTACTTTTTCTTATTTAAATTTCCTTCTTTTAGTCTGATACACTAAAAACCTTCTAAAAAAAGAAAGAAAAAGCTAAAAGGATATTATACAATGAAACAAGGTGAGAAAAAAATAAACATCATTTGGTATAATGACGTTTACTTAGAAGAGGTTTCTGAACGTTTCATTATTTGCTCAAAGCATTAAAAATAATCCTTTTTGGAGTACACATTTTCGGCTGCCTTTATATTTGTTTATATTTCTGGGACCATTAACCGCTTTGGTTTTACGAGCGTCAACCAGAGAGAACGAACTTTTACATCCAAAGTAATCACAGAAGGTTTATGCAAAATATTTGCTCATTCAATTACAAAATATTTTTTTTTTTTATTTTAATTCGACTTACTTTTTTTAATTTTTGTGTCGCCTTACGTGAGAAAGGGATTTTTTATCCGACGACGATGATGACGACGACTGTGTCGAAGTTTCTTTGGTGGTTGACAGGAGTGGCGGAGGCGCGGCGGCGGACGTTGTGTAAAGATGTAACACAAACACCCTGGCACACCATTCTAAAAGTGAGTCCTTTGCGGAATAATTAAAAAATTATTTAACCCTCGCTCGATTCGACTTTGGTTCGAGCTGGGGCTGTGGTGATTAACGCTTAAGGCTACGACGACGAGAAGAACCTTTAATTAATTTCATTTGAATGCCTCCTTTTGTGTGCCCACCCTTAAACTTGTGGTAGTGACGGCGGAGGAATAATTTAATAACTATTTACTCTATGTGAGAGAGGTGAAAGTCAACATGAAATTTGCATGTTTTTTTTTTGTTGATTTTTTTTGCCTCAAAGTTTTTTTTCGAACAATTCTATTTTTGCTATGAAAAATGCTGGAAAGTTTTTTTTTTTTTTGTTGAGATATGAAAATATTTGTTGCCGGTTTTCCTGTTTTCGGCCAGCGTAGGTAAAAGTGGGAGTCCAGTTTATGCTTTAAAACTCCAATTGCAAATGTGTCTTATATTTTTTAGTTCGTTCAGATTTTGAATTCATGGACAATTCCAGAACAGATGCTATTTTAAAGTTTTGTTTCCAATTATAAAAAATATTTATGGCTGTAATGAAAGTCACTATATTTTTAGTTAAAATAATTTAAAAAATATATACATATATGTACATGTACAAGTACATACATAAACAACACAAGAAATATGTAGCAATAATATGCATAATTAAAATATAAAATGGATTCATTAATTTGGAAAGTAAAATAAGTAGTTAAGGAATACAAATTTCGAGGTAAAACATTAAAAAAAATTTAGATTTAGAAAATTATAGTATTAAGTACCTAGCTTTCTTCAAAGTAAAATCACATGACTGGCCTTTAAGTCTTTATTGATGGTGCTGTTCACATCAATCATTGTTTAAACTATACCTACTTTTTCAGTTGTGTGGGTCGGTACCTCCATAATTTATTATTTTTGGAAATGTAAAAGTTAGTAGATAAGAAGAACAAAACTGATCGCAGATATCAAATTGTTTTAAAATTGAAAATGTCGTTATTGATTGCATCGCCCAATCAGGTAGATATAAAAAAATATGTAGGCTGTATATTAACATCAGCAAGAAAATTGTAGTAAGCGCTCTTGTTAATTTAAGAACTCGGCTATTAATATATCTTTAAAGGTGTACAAAGATTCAGCGTTATAATACCAGTTAATGTTTCTTTTCCTTCAATCATCGATAGCAATAAGAAACAGTTTGCAATTAAAACCATTAACAAACAGATACTTAAAATAAATAAATAAATAAATTGGGGGGCATAACGGCTCGTGAAAAACCAGGGCCTAGTGACTAACAACTCGCAACCATTCCTGTGTGCGCCTGTCGACAGGAATGGAAGGGACCTACAATTTTATGCCGAATCCGAACGGCTAGACGAGAAGCACTTATTCGTGACAAGTGATACTCTTGGAGGATTTGTCAATTCCTCGCAAGAGGCAGTAGTCCTGAAAAAAAAACTTTTTAGTTTTTAGGTGGACGAGGCTGGGAAGCGAACACAGACCTCCAGCATGACAGTCGAACGCACTAACTATTACACTACGGGCTACTTCTACTACAGATACTTAAGTCCCCTGTATTAAAGCTAATTAGCTGAACGAAACGCCACACGCTGAACCGTGGGGCTTTCAATTCCAAAACATAGCATTAGCCTCTGGGGAAAGAAACCTTATATAGCAACCAATAACGACGTGTTTTGTTCAATTCAATTTTATATAATTATTAAAAAATAATAAAAATAACTAAAATAGTCATTTCCCTATTCCCTATTTATACCCTATCTCATCGTAGATATTTATATGCACTCTTTTGATAGTTTATTCGAATAAATCCTAGTTAAAGGTTAAAGGTAATGATTAATCCATTTTCTAAATACTATGAAAATTCATGCGATTCCTCAGTAATTTCTCTATTTGATTAATACAATTCTGAAACTTAAATCAACAGAAATTAAAAATAATTAAAATGATTTTTCTTTTGAAGAAATTTATAGCAAACAACCTTAACGATTAGTATGAAAACACAAAATTTCTACAGCACACATCAGCGAGGCACATTCCGACACATCTTCGCTTCGTACTTTGTTACAAATTCCTTGATAAAATATTTCGTTTACAAACGAAATTATTATGGGGCTTATTGCGAGAGTATATTCAAAAGTCGAAAGTCTACTATCGATATTTCAAAAATCTATTCGTTATTCTGTCGAATTACTATGAAATTTATGAAATTTATGAATTTTTTCTATTTTATAGAAAATTAAATTCGATCAAGAATTTCTGATCGACTTATACGTCGACTAGATTTGTTCGGAGTAGACTCTCGCAATAAGGCCCTTTGATAACAATAGGAAAGAACATCCTTGCATTACTTTTTTTACCTGCGATTTATGTATGTATGCATATGTAGGTTATGTACATTTTGACATATATGGCAAGTTATGGATTTGTAAAAAGAATCAAACTCGAGATAATAGTTTTCCCTAACATTACGATGATAGATAACGCGAAAAAAAGTGGGTCCCGCAATTCTGTCTGTCTGTCTATTCACGGCCATACAGCCTGGAGGGATTTTCTTCAAACTTGGTATAGTGTTTTTTGACACGTTTTCTAAATTTTTTTTATGACCTAAAATAACGGTACCTGTCAATTTTTACAATTTTTTTCCGCCAAAAAGGAAAATAACATTTTTCTCAAAAATGGCTTAAACTAAGGTAATGCTACTTTTTACTAATTTTTTTATTTTCAAAAATTGATTATTTTTTGAAACCTCCAGTTCAAAAATTTTGTTGGTGTTTGATTTTCTCGAAAACAGTTAAGTTGGAGTTTTTTCATCGTAAATCTTCTAAATAGTATAAACATTATTTTGGACCAAATTTAGAAAACAATTTTTTTTTTGAAAATAAAAAAAAATATAAAATTTTGAAAACGACTTGGTCAATATTTTAAAAACTAAGTGTAAAATTTTTTTTATATTTTATAAAATACTTGAAAAAAACATGTTTCTAAATTAAAAAATAACGGTACCTTCCATACAAATGTTGAAAAACCATTAAAAAAACTTAATTTTCTCGAAAACGGCTCCAAGAATTTTTATAAAAAGATGTGCGTGGTATTAAATTAGAACATTCTACTTTTTAATTTAAAAATATTTTATCAATAACGGTTATTAACGGTACTAGTCATAGAAACGATTTTTTTCGTTTCAAATTTTAGCTTTAACCGATTTCAACCAAAATGTTTATGTATACAGACATTTTCGAAAAAAATAGGTTTTAAAAAATATTGAATTTTTTTTTTTTGAAAATTCAATATCTTGAAAATGGGCCAATGAATATTTTTTAATTTTGTTTAAAATTGTATTTTATTAAATAAAATTATTTTATTCAATTTATGTATACAAAATTAAATTTTAAGAAAACCGCTCCAACCATTTTTAATTTTGTTTTTATAAATTCATATTTATCAAACAAAGTAATTTATGGTAAAATTATTTAATTTCATATCTTAGATTGTTAAATTTTTTTAGAACCAATTTTTTAAATTTCTAACAAACTTAAAAGTGTACTCTTACTGTGCTAGAAATACATACCATGAACAATAAATAAATAAATGGTAATAATTTATTAATTTTTTTTTAATGATATAATATTTTGGAACCAATACATATGCACTTGTGAATCATCAATTTCTAGCTACGTTAAAAATCTTAGCTACGAGAGCAAGTTTGTGCGATCCAGTCGTATCCATTTTTTATTTAGTATTATAAAATAAAAAGAAGCAAAGGGAAGACGAAAAGCATTCATAAATGATATGAAATAAATTTGTGAGGTGCAAAGATGCATTGAAATTTATTAACAATTGGATGATGTCGACTTTTCAGTTTCTTAAATATTCTTGAATACATATTTCCTTCTTTTCAATTCAATGGTTTCATTGGGAACTTTTGTAAACGATACTGTCAAAAAAAGTAAACTTAAATAATAGTTATTGCAGCATCAAGGAATGTTATATTGTATAGTAGGGTGGCGCTTATTTTGGCAAAGTTGGAATTTCTTTCGTAGTAGCCCGTAGCGTAATGGTTAGTGCGCTGGATTGTCACGCTGGAGGTCTGGGTTCACTTCCCTGACCCAGCCTCGTCCACCTAAAAACTAAAAAAGTTTTTTTTCAGGGCTAACTGCCTCTTGCGAAGAATTGACAAATCCTCCAAGAGTATCACTTGTCATGAATAAGTGCTTTTCGTCTAGCCGTTTGGCTTCGGCATAAAATTGTAGGTCCCTTCCATTCTTGTCGACAAGCGTACACAGGAATGGTTGCGAGTTGTTAGTCACTAGTCACGAGCCGTTGTGCCACCCAATTTATTTATTTATTTTTGGAATTTATTTCGCCCCCTCTTAAAGTGATCAAGGTAATAAAATAAAAATCTGTGGAAAATAGTGTTCAATCTGGTGTCGCTAACACGTGCCACCGAGCAGTTGAAAGTTCCAATACAAAATACATAGAGATTTTTAGCCTTAAACTAAACAAATCAGCAAAAGTTGATGAATATTAATAAAACTTACCATTTATCTTAATTATTATATAACCTAAAAACATTTCTAAACATTTTTCTAACCAGTTAAAAATCGAAATGAAAATTAGTAAATTTTTGTATTTTTAATAAATTTGGTCATTTTCATTTCGATTTTTACCTGGTTAGAAAAATGTTTAAAATTCTAGAAATATTTTTTGTTTTTAGTCCATATAATAATTAAGATTAGTGGTTAGTTTTATTAATATTTATCAATATAAAAAAGGCTAAAAGGCTAAAAATCTCGTATTTTGTATGGGAACTTTCAACTGCTCAGTGGCACGTGTTAACGTCAAACGATTTGAATAAAATTTTGCACAGATTTTTAATTTATTACCTTGATCACTTTTATGGGGGGGGGGGGGGGCGAAAGAAATTCCAAAAATAAATAAATAAATTGGGTAGCACAACGGCTCGTGACTAGTGACTAACAACTCGCAACCATTCCTGTGTGCGCTTGTCGACAAGAATTGAAGGGACCTACAATTTTATGCCGAATCCGAACGGCTAGACGAAAAGCACTTATTCATGACAAGTGATACTCTTGGAGGATTTGTCAATTCCTCGCAAGAGGCAGTTAGCCCTGAAAAAAAACTTTTTTAGTTTTTAGGTGGACGAGGCTGGGACCTCCAGCGTGACAATCAAGCGTACTAACCATTACGCTACGGGCTACTACGAAAGAAATTCCAACATTGCCAAAATAAGCGCCACCCTAATACATAGATATTGAAAATTCGCTCCAGCAAGCTCAATCATCTTTAGTGTCTCTTGTTGGCGTATTTAGAAAAGCAAGGATACTGTCGCATACTGTTTTTATTTGTATCGGACAAAATTATGAATTGATATTACAATTTTGATCCCTAGTAGTTTTAGGGACAAAGAAGAATTATTTAAAAGCGTTTGTATTGGTGGTTTGAATAAAACAATAACAATTTGAGTCTGCTTTTAATAAGTTTATAGCATGTGCCGAAGGTATAGTTTTTTTCACGTAGACAATCCTATTGATTCATTTCCTAGCGATTCATTAATTTTACAAAGTAATAATGTTAGGAAACAGATGCATACAAAAATTAAATGACGGTGGATTTTATTTCATTAAAAAGAAATTTATCACAACACCTTTTTCGTATTTGAACTTTTTTATCTAGAATTTTATACTGAAATGTGAGGCATTCATGGATACTTTCCTATTAAAAGCTTTTAAATGGGAGCCAGAATAATGAATGTGCCATTTTGGTGTTTCTGTCCCAACGCAAGGAGAATGAATTCTGTATTCAAAAGCGCCACCAAAATTTCATTCGGGACGACATTTTTAAGCTTGAGCGTTCATGGAGCCCGCTCATTAACACCTCACGGGCATCCCGAACTTAACTTAAAATACACTGCGATGTAGTGAGTATTGTTTGCTCCCGCAACAACCTGATGCACCTCAACAAAAACAACTTCATGAGATAGAACCTGCTACGCACCGCTACAACATGCGTAGCTAATCTAATGCAGTTTCCCGGTGACTACACTCAATGTTATTTGATGGAAAACGTTCCAGGTGAGTACAAAATCACACTCTAATTAACGCGGCTAATCCGGAAAATTAATTAATTATGTCATGTAATTGACATTAATATTGCGGTTTCCTCGCTATTTGCACATTTTTAGTTTTGGTATAACACAGAATTTCTAAATATTTATCAAACTATCAAACGCTCAGGAAAGATAAACATAAAAAAAAAGAAGTACATACATATGTATGTATTCCAAATTTGTCAACTCATTCTCGTCTATACACCACATCCTCTAAAACGGTGCGGTGGTTCCCAACCTGCAGTAGTGCGACCCGGAGTTGATCCAAAAAAAAATAATGAATTTGGAAATTCCATATAACGATAATTAAATTCTTAATATGCGTACTCTGTACTGTTTTACATATCTATCTTGAATCAAGCATTCATAGATTCATAGACAAGCGCTGATTATTTATTTAACTGCAACTTAAGCTGTATTATAATTGCTCGTAGATGTAAAATGAATGTAATCAAAGAAGCTTATGTCTTCTTCCGTATTGACTTCTTGTACAAAGTTCAGTTTTTATGTTTACTGGAGGTGGAACTTTGCTCGTCAAGCTGATTTTTCTGATCTGATAAAAAGTAAAGTACAGAAATAGTTTGGATTTATTTCAGTACTTCGATTTTAACATAGTTAGATCAGAAAAATCAGGTTAAAGCACGTGTCACTTTAGCCGTTTTGGGAGTAAATTGTAGGTACAAGGAAGGTGATACCCGAAAGGATAAGAATACTTAGAAACTGATCTAAATCTCTTTTTAAAGCTAAAAAATCAATTGATTAAAAAAATAGATTCGAATTATCAGTCTTTTCTTAATTACTTTTAAATAAGCAATTATGTTTTGTTGAACAACCAGGGGGCCAATTCTCGATCTGTGAAGCTGTGAAGTGATACATTTTACAAAACTTTAAACGTTAATATTTCGATTCTGGATGAGTGTGAAACAGTGAAATAAAATGTCAAAACTTCGTAATTTTTTATCAAGATTTGACATTTAATATCACTTTTTAACACTCATCCAGAATAGAGTTAAAGCGTGTGAAGTTTTGGAAAATGTATCACTTCACAGCTTCACAGATCGAGAATTGGCCTTCAGTATCTGGTATTTTAGTACTGAAAATTATTTTTTGAAATCCAAAAGGTATAATACGGAAACACTTCTTTAAAACATATTGCATTCGACTGATATATGTACATTACTGATAGTAAGGGCGTTAAGGGCATCAACCTTGCACTTCATCCTGACGGGATGAGTTGTGGTACACTAATAGTCCATATCCTAACTTTACCTTAAAGAAGTATTGCCATGGTGGCCACACTGGCAGATCGCCGATATGAGGGTTGCGTCCTTACCAGGTTATAATATCGAAATTCCAAATAAATTGACCAATCAATCGAGAATCAGACAACAGAATATACAAAAAAAAAGCCCACGCCTCTTTCCCTCCCAGATACCGCACGCGCTGAGGTCCATTTTCACCGAGTACGACAGCAATTACGATTGCAAGTCATATCGGCACTTATATTAATTATTTGATGTTAGATAATAATATAAAAAAAAATCGTAACTTAGTTATTTTTAACAATAACACAGCAACTTGTCTTACAGCGAAACGAGTAGGTATCAACGGAAGTTAAAATAGATTAGGTCTGCTTAATGCAAGCAGTTGAAAAATTTTAAATTGAAAAAAAAAAAAAAAACAATTTAAAAAATAAGGATTATGAAATCAAATAAACAAAATTATGTTTAGTTTACGTTATATTTAGTTTATAAACAAAATGCAACATTAAGAATAAAACAAAAAAATAACTGATCACGAAAGTGGAGCACAGGTTCAAAATAACTTTTTAAGTCCTATTTTACACATGTTAAAATCAATTGAGGAAACATTTAAACTATAGAGTTTACTCATTCGGTTAAGAGGTTCATGCATGCCATAATTAGTTCTATGAAAATCTACGTGAAAAAGTTCAAATTCTCGCAGGTGGTGAGAACCCCCGCGGTAGTTCAAGCCAATACAGGATAGCAAATCAGGAGCATCAATTTGACCAGTAATAAGTAAATGAATAAATATTAAATCAATATTAACCCGCCTCTGATATAAAGTTTGCACCTGCAGAAGCTGGATCCTATGTTCATATGGTGGCAGATTATATGGAATAGTCCAGGGTAACCCTTTTAAAGCAAATCGAATGAAGTTATGCCGATTGCTTCAATACGGTGTTTATGAATAACGTAAAAAGGAGACCAAACTTGTGAGGCATACTCAAGATGGGGTCGTACATAGCAATTGTATAAGGAGAGGGTGACATACGGATCGTTAAATTCCTTAGCCCCCGTTTTATAAAACCAAGCATAGAACTTGCTTTTTTTACAATATAATTAATATGCTCTATGAATTCTAGATTAGAACTAAAGTGAACACCAAGGTCTTTGAAGCTTAGAACACGAAATTGTGAGTGCTGTGAAATGGAATAATCAAAAGCACTCGGTACTCGTTTTCTAGAAAAAGTAATAGTTTGGCATTTAACTGGCTTAAGAGAAAGACTGTTTTTGTCACACCACACATTAAAATTGTCAATATCTGCTTGCAAGAGAATGCGATCACTGTTAGATTTTACTGTTTTAAAAAATTTCATATCATCAGCATATATAAGAATATCACTATAGTGTATACATGATTTAACATCATTTATAGCCAGAATGAATAAAAGTGGGCCAAGATGACTTCCTTGAGGTACACCCGAGTGAGCATTGAATGAATCTGAAAGACAGTTTTCACCTGGTAATATCTATTTTCAAGGTATGACCATATCCATTCTATAATGATATTCGGAAAACCAAAAGCTTGGAGTTTAAATATAATAATGTTGTGACTTAGTTGATCAAATGCTTTTGAAAAATCAGTGTATATGCAATCCACTTCACTTCCATTTTCCAATGCATTAGAACATTTGCTCAAGAAAGTAAAGAGATTTGTTACCACAGATTTCCTTCTCACAAAGCCATGCTGTTGTTAACATATTATATTCTTAGTATAAAATGCTAAACTTTCACAAGCAACTTGCTCAAAGAGCTTTGGAATGCATGAAAGTTTCGATATAGGTCTATAATTCTTGATATCAGTTTTGTCGCCCTTTTTAAAAACATACATGAGAAATGCATTTTTCCAAAAACAACGAAATTTTCCTGATTTAATAGGAAACTCAAACAAAAATTTAATGGCATCAACTAGTATATTTTTACATTTTTTTAGAAGTATTGGAGGAATTCCATATGGCCCAGATGAGTAATCATCATTTAACGATGAGCGAACCTCTAAAATAGAACTTTGTTGCACCGGTATATTACTGAGATTTACTGATATGTGAATTTCTAAAATAAGTTTCATCAACATCAACAGATGTGTTGACAAATGAATTTTGAAAATTTTTCGCAAAAGCGTTGCAAATATCAATGGGTTTTTTCAAAGAACAGTTCTCGTTTGTGAAATTTGCCGGGTAACTGTCAGAATTTTTCTTTGAATTAACAAATTTCCAAAATCTCTTAGGATCATCCTTTAAAGCTCTACCAATTTCGTTAACATGATCTGTATAGAGAGTATTCGAAAGGGATTTAAATTCTTCAAATAATGCAATGTAAGAGTTGTGGTCGAAAGACGAAAGGGTTTTTAAATATAACTTCCATGCTTTGTTCCTTTTGTTTCTGAGTAATTTCAGCTCTTTCGTATACCATGAAAAGCAGGCGTTCGAATTTTTCGACATTTGTATGGGGATAGTATTATTCATGCAGTTATTAAGGATGGTATAGAAACTGTTAACTGCTTCGTCAATATTATTAGACACTGATATACTATCAATACCAGATCTAGTTAATTCATCTGAAAGCAATTGAAAATTTGCTTTCCTGAAGTCAAAAGTATATGAACAATCATAAGTGTTACTGTTTTCAGTAAGGTGACTGCTCAAGTCAAAAATAATATCCAAAGGAGGATGATAGCTATAGCTAGATAGAACCAGAGTACTAACAGCGTCTGAGGAAAAAACTAAATCGAGAATTCGATTTTTGTAATTTTTAATACAGCTAACTTGCTGTAAGTCAGTTGAGGTAATCCTTTCAAGAAACTGCAGCTCAGATTGGGAAGAAGTTAAAGAAGCTTCTTGACAAGATTCGCCTTCAGAAGATACCCAATCAATGTGTGGTAAATTGAAATCTCCGAGAAGTAAAATGTTGCTGTTAGAGCAAGACAAGTCAACAAAAAAATCTAAGGCCCTAGAAAGTTCAACGTAAGCTGCGTGTGGACTTTTTGGAGGTATGTAGACATTTAAAATATAAACAAATTTTGACTGTATAGCTACCTTAATACAGACTAATTCAATAGAAAGATCAAAAGGAATTGAAACAGACGAAGACATAAATTTATCGCGAACTGTAATCAAAATACCGCTTCCCACATCTTTTAGTTTTTCAACATGACGATCATTTATATATACTAAAAACTCTTGACTAAAGAGTTCCGTGTCTAAAAAACTTGAATTAAGCCAAGTTTCCGTCAAAACAAAGATGTCATGTGACAATGCTTGGGAGTTTATGTAGATATCAGCGGTTTTAAGGCGAAGCCCTCTTACACATTGGTAGAAGAGGGTAATCCTGCTTAGTTTTTTGCAGTTGAGATTTTGGGTGAATTACGCGGTTATCTTTTTTTATTTGAGACAATAAACTCTTTAACAAGGGCTTCAGAAGGCCAATTTTTAATATCGCAAATTGAATCAAAATATGATGTGTGCGTAACTATTTTAAAAGACGAGATAAAACTATTGTGTTTGCTAATTTTGGTACATTTTATAGACGTGATGGAGGGAATAATATTGTAAGACACTAGGTAAGAAACAATATCGTTTGGCAAAATATCTGGTTCCAAGCGAGAAATAAAAATAGGTCTCGGTATAGAGACTGCTTTTTAAGGTTTATGCTTAGTGCAGTTATTTGATTCAGTTACGTAGTCCGTATCAGAGACTATGTTTGGAACTGAACCTTGATTCACAACCTGAACAGGAAATTCAATTGTATTATTGGTACTATGGTGTTTGGGATTGTTTGTGAGATTTGATTTTTTTTGGGGGTGGGCCAGAGTTTTTAACAAGTAATGAGTTATCACGTCCTCTTTTATTACTTTTCTTGGCATCTGATACGTGTTTAGCTGAACCTGACTGGGCAAGCAGATCCTTTTCTAGATCTTTTGTCAAAAGACTAACAGAAAAAGATTCACTTACCAAATCATCAGTCGAAGTGGCACTATTTACCATGTAATTAGCGAAAGTAAGGGAATTGAAATTAGAGACAGCAGTGTTAAACATGCTGAGCAGTTCTTCAAAACCTTTTGAAAGGTTCTTAATATCTGCTTTAAAGGAAGACATAACACACAATTCACACAATTGGATTCAGAATACTTAAGGCCATTGCACCATATTCCATATTACTTCCTTGAACACTCCTCCACCCTTGCGTGGAGGAGTTACAAAATGCCCCCGGTGGATAAATGTTTTTATTTGTAAGAAAATAATGTGGATTATAAATTCATAAAATATTAAGATTGGTGTCGATGCAGAATTTTACACTCTATACAGCATATCTGAAGCTTACTTTATTCATTTATTTATCTTTTGTATAATCGCTTTCAAGTGGGGGAAGGGCGATGTGGAAGTATGCCAAACCGATATATATTTGTCTTGGTTTAATCTTAGCAAATTGGCAAATTAAAATCTCGCAATCGAAATCTCGCAATTACAGAAACCCGCTTTTCATAATCCCGCAATTGCAAAAACCTGATTTTTATAATCTCGCAATTACAAAAACCAGCAAACTAAAATCTCGAAAGCTAAAATCTCGCATTAAAAAAAATATGGGAAAGTTATTAAAATGAACACAAGCTTTAGTTATAGGATTGTTTTGGGCATAGTTTGTTAAATGTGTAGGAATGTAAAAGAATTCGTCTTCTTTTGGTCGAAGTGAACGTTGAGGTGCATAAATACCTAAAGATGGCCATACACGACCGAGCCGAACAGCTCGGAGCCATTTGGCTCCGGTCCATTTGGCCACGTTCCAAATTTGGGTGCCACACATGGCTGAACCGAACCAATTTTGGCAGTTTGGTTCTTGTCCGAACAAAAAACGTCAGCGGTCCGTTCAATGCAAATGCACAAGTCGAGTGAACTGAACTTCTTATGCCAGTTGCCCAATCAGAAACCAAGAAAATTCTAAAAATCTGAATTTTCGGTTTTGGATTGAACATGGAAAAACTTGACAAAAAAGAGAATGAGACAGTTAGATGTTTTTGGTGAAAATTGTATTCTACAGTTTAATGAGATGGAGTGAGAAAGTGGGACTTTATTATTTAATGATGGTGGAGCGATTGGAAAGTTGGAAGCAAACAAATGCTCGGCTTGCTAATTTCCCACATACGATAGAGCCCAGCATTGATTCGGAGGTTCGTGTTCGTGGATTTTGGACTGGCAGAAAATCCAAACTGTTCGGCCGAACCAAACGAAGCCATTTGAGTTTTCCCACTCACGGGCAATTTTGGTTCGGCTCTTTGGTTCGGTCGTGTATGGCCAGCTTAAGAGAAAAAGCAGGTCTGGACAGTCAATATGACCAGAAATTATATCATAAGCAAATAAAACGAAATAGTAAGACCGTCTTTTATCAAGAGGTTCAAGTTCAATAAGCTTACATCTAGTTTCATAGAAGGGCATATGTGGATATGAATATAACTTTCACAATGCAAATTTAGTGATCCTCTTTTGAATTTTTTCAAGTCGATTCATGGTGGTGTGATAATATGGGCTCCAGATGACAGCAAAATATTCCAATAATGAACGGAGTAATGATACATACAATGATTTTACAGCATACGGATCATTAAAATCTCTTGAGTTTCGAAAAATTAAACCCAGCATAGCATTAGCTTTTGATATTATGTAGTCAAAATGAAAAGTAAATTTTAGCTCAGAGTCAAATATAACTCCTAAATCTTTTTGTTCATAAACTCTTTTAATGACCGTACTTGAAATATAATATATAGTCATAACTGAACATTTAAGAATTTCTTGTGCACCATTCCGTTAGAGCATCGATGTCAATTTGAATTTGCCAACAATCTGTTATCGATTTAACAGTTAGCAATAATTTAAAATCATCTGCAAATAAGAATTTTTGGGCATAGTTTATAACAGCAGGAAGGTCATTAATAAATAATAAGAATATAAGTGGACCAAGATGGCTACCTTGGGGAACTCCTGAATAATTATTTATGATTTTAGATGATATATTACCTATTTTAACAGACTGAGTCCTGTTAGTTAAATAACTTCCAATCTATTCTAAAAATTTTGGATTGTAGCCCATCTGTGCTAACTTTAAAATGAGAACATTATGCTGTACCCTGTTGAATGCCTTCGCAAAATCGGTAAAAATAACGTCAACCTGATATCTTTTTTCCGTTGCATTAAGACAATAAGAAGTTAAAATTGACAGATTTGTGGTTGTAGATCTACCACTTACAAATCCATGTTAAACCTCAGATATATAATTTCTAACAATAGAATAAATCTTTGTTTTTACTACGACCTCAAAAATGTTCGGTATAATCTGAAGTTTGGCTATATGGACCAAGAGCCCACAGCAGATTTGGGGTGCGAAAGTGAACCAAAAAAAAATTATATGAGTCGAAAGGTGTGTTAGGGCTGATAAAAGAAATGCAAGTCTTGCAGTCCCTGGTGGCGGCAATTTTCTAAAAAATGTACTTAAATCAGAAAAAAAAATTATTAAAAAACAACGTTAACATGTACAATGCCCTGTTATATTTTCATGAAAGGCCAGAAGTTCCTCCTTTCATTTTATTTTTAAATAAAGTTCTTTCAACGAATAGTTTTTGAAATATTAATGTTTGAACTCAAAATGTTGAAGAAAAAAAAATTAAAAAAATGGTAAAAAATATTTTTTTTCGCAAAATTTCACGTAATTAAACACTACTTTTGTTTCCAAAGTTCAATGCCCTTACTAATTTCTAGTCAAAAACTAAAAACCGGATGGTTCTAGGACTTTTGCTTTTTAAGATATTAAAAAGTAAATGAACCATAAAAAATAAATAAATTGGGTGGCACAACGGCTCGTGAAGAACCAGGGCCTAGTGACTAACAACTCGCAACCATTCCTGTGTGCGCCGGTCGACAGGAATGGAAGGGACCTACAATTTAATGCCGAATCCGAACGGCTAGACGAGAAGCAACTATGTATTCGTGACAAGTGATATTCTTGGAGGATTTGTCAATTCCTCGCAAGAGGCAGTAGCCCTGAACAAAAACTTTTTTAGTTTTTAGGTGGACGAGGCTGGGAAGCGAACCCAGACCACCAGCGTGACAGTCGAACGCACTAACCGCTACGCTACGGGCTACTAAAATTAGTATAAATATTCAATTTGGCTATTGACAAATGAAACATTTTTAATAAATTTCTTCCCATTCTTGGGATAGGTGCTACGATCAAAATTTCATACCTTCTCTTTCCCTTAAGTGAAACATCCTTTCGTCATAGATATTTTTATGGATCCTTTATTCTCATGTCAAATTAAATATTTATACAAATTTCCATCAATGTACCATTCTTTTCAAGGTATTTTTTTCATAGTTTACCAGTTTTACCGAAAAACAGTCATCTCAGATTCAGAATTGAAAAATACTATAAAATCATGTATCATATGTCCAAATTGTATCAATATAATTTTTTAATTTCGATAAGTCATACCTCCACCTTTCCCCCTCCAAAAAAACACCCGTGGGATACAAATATTTGTATGGACTCTATTGATTCTTTATTCTTATGGTTAATCCGACATTCCCACCAAGTTTCAAAAATCTAAGAATTTTTTTCCGAATGTTTGTCCTTTTTTAACTGGTTGCTGAAATGATAATTTAGCCGGATTTGTCTTGTTTTTATGAGAAAGCTGGTTTATTTACTTTTTAATATCTTAAAAAGTAAAAGTCCTAGAACCATCCGGTTTTCAGTTTTTGACTAGAAATTGGTAAGGGCATTGAATTTTGGAAACAAAAATAGTACTTAATTACATGAAAATTTGTGAAAAAGATATTTTTTACTATTTTTTTAATTTTCTTTTTTTCAAAATTTTGAGTTCAAACATTAATATTTCAAAAACTATTCATTCAAGGAACTTCATTTAAAAAGGAAATGAAAGAAGGGACTTCTGGCCTTTCATGAAAACATAACAGGGCATTGTACATGTTACCGTTGTGTTTCTTAATATTTTTGTTTCTGTTTTAAGTCAATTTTTTAGAAAATTACCCCTCCCACCTGACAGCCGCCACTAGGGACTGCAAGACTTGCATTTATTTTAGCAGCCCTGATACACCTTTCGACTCATATAATTTTTGTTGGTTCACTTTCGCACCCCAAATCTGCTGTGGGCTCTTAGACCAATAGGTCTGTAATTTTCTATAGCTTGTTTAGGGCCAGATTTATGAACTGGAGTTATAAACGAGTGTTTCCAAGAATTTAGGAACACACCTTCAGCAAGAGAAAGATTAAAAATTAGCTTGTAGGACTCACTAACAGTCACCCAAATCAACTGATGAGAAGGATGGCCACTCAGCAGCGACACCCCGAGCCGAGATACCTCAGTACGATGGAAATCCTGGTTGACAACATCGTCACGTGCAACGAGCCAGCAGTTTCGTTCTACGCTGACTAAATACCAACCCATCCGCCCACAAAAACCACAACTTGACAACCGGGACGGAACACCCCGAGGACCATAAAGTCAGCCGATTTTTAGATTTAATTTTTTGACATGTATTTTATATTTTATAATCCATTAAATTTAAGACAAAGTATAAGATTAGGCCCCCTATGTGCCAATAAATGTATAATATCATCGTATCTAATTAAAAGTCAAATTGTAGATATTATTTTGTTCAATAAACATATATCTATATCTATCAGGCTCAACTATTGGCTAGATAAGCTGCATAATCTAATCACTAACCAAACCATATAGTGTGTCATGCAGAGTTATAAAAACTGATCCAAAGATGATGCTGAGTGGTTAAACATTTTTGAATGGTACTCTTTTATTGTGTTTTTCATCTTTATTTATATTATCTTTGCTCATATTTACAAAACCTTTTTAAACACTTAAAAACTAGGTATTTAAAATTAAGTTTCTCCAAGTAACTTTTAAATGTTCTCATATGAATCCTTCATACCGGCACCCAACAGGCAAGAAACAACGTCAAAGTAAATAACAATTTTATTGGATCGGGAAATCGATAGTTTTCATCATCTACGCGAGTATTTCTTAAATTTCTTTTTTGATTCGGGTATTATAGGCCAAACAGATTTAAAGTTACAATCAAAATCATTTGGATATCTCTGACCGCAATGTAATAGCCAGTTTCTAAGTGCGGTAAAACAACAAACTTACCAAGTCATTTGAAGACACGTTTTGACGTCGATAGAATCAAAAAAGCCCTCTGAAAACTATGAAAATGTTGACCTTTTATTGGTACATTTGAAAAAATTGTTTCAGGGAACTAAGGTGATATTTGGAATGCAATATTTTAAGAAAGTTACAAGGTAATTCTTGTTTCCAAACTCAAACAAAAATTTAAGTATACTGGCTAGGTAAATCATTAGTGTATAGCTGTAGCCTTAGCAGAAGGTCCTTCTCTACGCTTCTTTCATTGATAATTTGCTTGCGTACTTTAAGGACATATTTACATAGAGATTAAACGCAAATTTAAAGCCAAAGACATACAGTTTTTTTAACAAAAGGTTTCACTAAAATAAAAAAAAAATAAAAGAAAATTTTTCAGTCTTAGGCTTTATTGCGTTTGTATGTACAATTGTACATAGGCGTCGTGACCCCCCCCCCTGGCTGAAAGTCTGGATCCGCCCTTGCTTACGCGACTCCGTCGCTCCGCTTAGGGTATGCTCAGTCGCCAGGCAGGAGTCTATGTTGACAGTTGGTGTGCTTTTGTAATAAACCGTCACTTGGGTGGCCCGCGTATCGGGTTCAAGGATTTTATCTCCCTTTTTGGGCCTCCAATTTTTCATTTTCCATTTATTTGCAGGATCTTATTTTTTAGTTCGGAATTTTCCAACGTGATGTTTTAATGCGAGATTTAATTTTGAAAGATTTTAGTTGAAATTTGCGAGATTTTTGGTTGTGAAATGTAAATGCGAGATTGTTAAAAGCGAGAATTTGTTATTGTGAGTTTATGAAAAGCGGGTTTATTAGTTTGCGAGATTTCGTATTTCGAGATTTATATAAAAAAATACGAGATTTCATTATTCGAGATTTTAGTTTGCGAGATATCGTAGTGCTCCCATATGTATGTATATAGCTAAATATGCACCAACGATTAAATGCAATTTTAAAGGAAAACTAATGATTTCTAAACATAGGTAATTATTTCTCTTGCTTCTAAAGTGTTTCAAATAATTGGCATTGGCATGCAAGTCCTATCCTTAATTACGAATAATATGTATTCGTTTCAATGTATTTCTAAACAGTTCATTCTATTTTGAATTATTACTTTGGTGCGACTCAATTATCAATTTAGACTTTTTTATAAATATTCGTACCTACCCAAATTTATTATCTGATATTTATTTTTCATTTTGACCATAAATTCCGTCAACAAAGTTGAATTTATAAATACCTTATCCACAACTTTAACTTCTTCTTTTATTAAATTGAATTTGTACGTCAGTTCAATTGCAGTAATAAACTTTTTTGAATCAAATGAATTACTTATGTTTTTATAGGTTTAAATTGGAAATTCATGCGTCAAAGCTTATACAATTGGTGTTTTGCTGAAATTATTGAATAATAAAAAAAAGATCGTTATCAGTAGGCTTGCGATTCAAAAGAACTCCAAACACTGGGTAGCCCATGCCTATGATGGTTATCTTTATCAGTATGAGAATTAAATAATGTAAATGTTTTAATTTCGCAATTCATTGAAAAAATGCCCACAAAAGAACATTATAAAAGAGTTCTTAGCTCTTTGAAGTGATCATTTAACAAGAAGTTCACAGTGTAAACCTTACTTCTTTGAAGAAACAACGAAATTGTTAAAATGTGGAAGCTGCTTGTGATAGACGCGATTTTGTCAGTACTAATTGTAGTTGGAGTTTCGGGAATGTCAAGTTCACATAGAAATAACGGTGATTTAAATATTACGGAACATCCTGGAGAGTTATGTTTGCGCACTTGTGTTCAAAGTGATAAAAGAATATGTTACTTTGAATTCGTAATGGAATTTTACCAAGCGATGGGAGTGTGAGTTCTAAGAATGTTTTTTTTTAAACATTTTTGATACCTTTTATTTTCTTTTAAAGTGCCTGTGGAAAATGTGCGCAGGGTGTTGCGGAAGATTGTAATAATCCTCAATGTATTGTTGGCGACGGTATTGAAAAGGGTGTCATGAGTATAAACCGGCAGATACCGGGACCAGCAATTCAGGTTTGCAAAGGGGACATGATCATTATTGATGTTGTTAACAAAGCTCCTGGATCTGCAAGTGCTATTCATTGGCATGGTTTGCACATGAAAGATACCCCTTTTATGGACGGAGTGCCTTACGTTACACAATGTCCCAATTTGTATGGTTCTACGTTCCGATACTGGTTCGACGCCGTAGAACCGGGAACACATTTCTATCATTCACATTCAGGTAGAGTACAAAATTGAATCCTATTTGAACTATCTTATTTTTATAAATCAACCAGGGCATCATAAAATAAATGGGCAATATGGTGCATTAGTTGTTCGTGAACCAGAGGAAGATGTTGCCAACAACAATGAGTACGACTATGATCTACCCGAGCATTACCTTCTCATATCGGATTGGATGCATGTGTATGGAGAACAACTTTTCCCAGGTCTTCCATCTACACCAACAGGACCCGATTCATTGTTGATAAATGGACGTGGAACTTATATTAATCCCAAAACATTGGAACACACAAACGTACCGGCAAGAATATTGTTTGTTAAACCTGGGAAGAAGTATAGAATCAGAATTGTGAATGCAGTAAGTCACGCCTTTCCAGTTAAATTGCAGGTAAAATCAGAAAATGAGCTTTTGTTGTACATGTTTTTTTGTTTAATAAACTAGTTTTCTACAGATACAATCACACATACTTAAAGTGATTTCTTCAGATTCTTTTAATGTTGAACCAAGTGAATTTGGTACAGTAGTCTCAAATTCTGGCGAAAGGTATGACATCGTCATGACTGCCAATCACACAGAAGGAGACTTTTGGATAAGAGCTGGAGCTCTGGGCCAAAAAACACCTATGGAGTCATTTGCTCTGCTCAGGTATGAAACTGATGATGCAATTTCAGATGCTGAAAGGTCCCAGCCACAATTTCCAGACTACTCTGATACCTTTCCTTCTGGAAAAGTGAGTACAATTTTCAATAATAATAAATAAATAATGTTTAATGAAAATTATCGTTGCAGTTACTTAATGATCCTTCGGCAAACTGCTCTGTTGGAACGGATAATTGCTGCGTGACAGAACTATCTGCGCTTGAGGACGACGAAGAACTGCGCACCAAAGAACCGGATCAGCAAATCTTTGTTGCATTCAACAACATTAAAGTGCCAAATTCGGACATTTTTCAACCAGGAAGCTATCCCCATTTTCAAAGTGAGGTTTTTTTTAAATTTTTTGATTTTTTTTTTATTGCTTTTATTTTGTATAGATATATTTTCATCTATAACCACTGTTGGTGCCATAAATAACATAAGTATTGTCTTTCCTTCATCGCCACCCCTTACACAACCCCATGACGTTGACGAATCTGAATTTTGTAGTGAATCGAATTTGCCTTCTCATTGTGATAACAAGTTATATTGTTCCTGCATCCATCGAATAAAGGTTTCAAAGGGCAGCATTGTCGAATTGGTGGTTGTAGATGAAGCAGCTAGTAATTCATTTTCGAATTTTGTGCTGGATATCTTAACAAAACACCGTTTAATTTTCCTACAGATGCTGAAAACCTACATCATCCATTTCATTTGCACGGCTATCGATTTATGGTTACTGGACTCGGCCAGCATCCACTGGGTTTACCTATGACATTAAGAGCAGCTAAGCAAATCGAAGCGTCGAATGGTCTTCCGAGAAATTATAAAAACAAACCACCTTTTAAGGATACAGTTTCAATACCAAATCGTGGATATGCTATTTTCCGATTGCATGCTGATAATCCAGGTAGAAGAAGATGTTATATATTTAGCAATTTTATATCAGACTGTCATCTATTTCATTTTTTTTTCGTTTTTGTGTAGGATTCTGGCTTATGCACTGTCATTTTGAATGGCATTTCGCTTCTGGCATGGGAGTTATAATTCAAGTTGGCAATAGAAATCAGATGGTAAAAGCACCAGCGGACTTCCCTAAATGTAAAAGTTATATGCCGAAACTCCAAATCCCAAAGTATCATTATAAAGAAAATAAAGTGTAGACTATTTACTTTAACCACCTCTGGTGACCTTTTTATTGATACATTTTAATTTTTAAATGTCCAAAATGGTCAAATTAAAAAAATTAATTTTACACCACTGTGATATACAAATTATTTGCTTCATTTGACCTGAGGCTCATTTAACAACTAAAACTAAAATGGGAGATACATATAAATAAAATTTGTGACATACAACTTGAACTAGCTCTTAATAGAAGACAACGCTCGAAGCGATTGCAGAGAAATATTTTCCCTATATGAGCAAAACATATACGGACGGAAAAGAAAATTATTAGAATTGAATATTTTTTTTTCGATTTTTAAATTTTAAACTTTTAATAGTAGGGAGAATAACTATACAGGGTGTCCCTTAATTCGTCAAGAGTATTTAAGGGTATGATTCTGGGGTATATTCTAAGAAAAAAATTGTTCCACAGTTGAGCCTATCTCCAATTTTGTTATCATTTACCGGGAATTTAGGAAAAGTCTTACTTCGGGGTAAACCTGATCCATGTTACCGGTAATTGCGCCGTAAGTACTGATGATAGAAACTTCGTTAGGCCTTTATTTTTAGAAGAATTACCAGCCTTTGTAATTGCGTTTAAATAAATTTGATACCTTGTCTCAGTCTTAAGATATCCAGTTTTAAGCCTGTTTTATTTTTCTTGCCCATGCTTATTTTTTGTCTTTGGGGTCAATTTTCTCCAAAAAATGGGTAATCAACATGATGTTTTAATAATTTTTTTGAATGTATGTAACAATACTTAAAATAAAATTCATCAACAAGCTCATGCTCAAAGCGTTCTCCGAAGTGATGCAGTAGCTAGGATCGTTAATATCAATATCAGTGAAATACAAAAACTGGCTATAGAATGCATGCAAAATTAAAGGGGACTCAGTTTAACACCTGTTATAACTGTTTTAGTTCACACATAAAATAAAAATTATCGATAAGCACACATATCATTTTTTATTCATAGACATTCGAGCAATAAACAAAAAAAAAAAAAACCTTTTTATTAAATTTTACCTGCCGCTGATTTTCAAAATTATCATAAAATCTATGGGTTTGATAAAACTTTTATTTTTAGTATTGTTACATACATTCAAAAAAATTATTTAAACATCATGTTGATCACACATTTTTTGGAGAAAATTGACCCCAAAGTCAAAAAATTAGCATGGGCAAGAGAAACGAAACAGGCTTAAAACTGGATATCGTAAGACTGAGACATGGTATCAAATTTATTTAAACGCAATTACAAAGGCTGGTATTTCTTCTAAAAATAAAGGCCTAAACGAAGTTTCTATCATAAGTACTTACGGCGCAATTACCGGTAACATGGATCAGGATACCCCCAAGTAAGACTTTTCTTAAATTCCCGATAAATGATATCAAAATTGGAGATAGGCCCTTACCGTAAAACAATTTTTTTCTTAGAATATACCCCAGAATCATACCCTAAAATATTCTTGACGAATTAAGGGACACCCTGTACAAATATCGGTTGTCAAGAATTGCAGTAGCAGTTTTAGTTGACCTTGCATATAGAAAAGAATGTATTGGGAGAAGCTATACAAAATTGCTAGCGGATATCAAAAATTGCAGTTCTAGAAACAGTTTTAGTTGCACTTGAAAACAAAATACAAAATATATATTTTAATGCAAATTATATTTGCAGTCGCAATTGTTATTGCAGTTGGAAAATATGCTTAATATATTGAGAAAAGATTCAAAGGGTGCAGTGCTGTTTAATAATTCGCCATGACAAAAAAAAAGGTAACAATTCAATCGCAGATCAAAAAATAATACTTTTTTTAAGTGCACGGTTCACACTTTCCTACATGGAACCTTTATGCGATGGCAATGCCTGCTGAATGTGTCTGCATGGAAACTGCAGTATAAACAAATAAATTACTATACCTATTATGTACCTACTTGTACTTCTAAGTACATTTTAGAAAAAGATTCAAATTCACTTTCTTTCTAATCGTGTACGAGTGCGGTCGCGCTCATAAATAAAACATATTTTAAAACTATAAAATTGAACCATAAATAGCGTAACGACTATAATATTATTGGCACCCCTAAGGAAATTTCAACTTTGATCAACAATAACATATTTATTTGTAGAGTAATTTGAGAATGTTGTACATTATATATATATAGTATACTTTATTAAATTTCGCCTTGATTAAGTTTTATAAATAAAGATTTAATTATTTGGATTATATTTATAATGCCAATTTAAAAAAAGCTTACCAAAAACTACAATTATTGGCACCCTGATATAATTATTGGTACCCAGGCACTACAATTATTGACACTCTTTAAAGTACAAGAACATGATATTTTAATCAATGTTTTATAATTTCATTTTAATGATTTAAGAACACTTTATTTTAAATTAAAAAAAAATTAATAGAGTATCTATAAGTAAATAAATATATATACATGGTGTCCCACAGTCACCGCCCTAGACGAAAATTGTTAAAATCCGAAAAAATTAAGAGGTAATTTTCTCGTTTTCGCCACCTTTTCAACTTATAATAATTTTTATTATTTTTGATTCCGTTTCTCTTAACTGGATTTAACTTTGCCCAACTGCAGCCAATTTTTGAATTTTTGTTTGTATTTAAACAAGAACAATTAATAGTTTTTACTCACCGTGAAACGCAATTTATTTAAACCCATTCTGTCTATTTTTATGCGTTTTTTTCATTCGTATATCAGTTTTTTACAAAAAAACATTATTAAGTATCTTTTTTTTTATTAAAGTCCAATTTGTAATCTTTAGGCTACCATATATATTTTTTTTAACAAAAACATCCATTTCAAATTACAGTCAACTCCGCTTAAATGCACTCCACTTAACTGAAAACATCGGTTATCTGAAACAAGAAATTTATTCCGGAGGCTTTTTAAGAATTTTTCACACAAACTGCTTCGCATCACTTAACTCCGCTTAATTGCAAACACCGGATAATTAAAACAAAATTGTTTGCCTTAAATGAACAATTTTCATTTATTCAACTCCGCATAAGTGAAACGACCGTTGTTTTGGTTTTAAATATCACTCACTTCACTTAGGTCCTCGGACCTATTACGTCCTTTATGTTTCCCTTACGGGACATAGGGCCTCCACTACACCTACGCGCCATCGTGTACGATTTCTTGAAATATATTTCAGCTCTCTCCAACTTTTCCCCAGTCGTGCCGATTCCTGTTCGACCGTTCTTCGCCATGTACTTCTAGGCCGGCCCACTTGTCTTCCCTCCTGTGTGAGCGGGTTCCACTGCATTGCTTGAGATGCAATGCACCGATCGCCTTTTCGAAGCGTATGCCAATCCACTGCCACTTTCTTCTTCGTATAATGGAGTCTATGGGCTCCTGACCCGTTCTCGCATGAAGTTCGGCATTGGAGATACGGTTGGGCCAGAAAATCCTCAAGATATTTCGTAGACATCTTATAACGAAGGTTTGCAGCTTTCTAGTGACAATTTCAGTGACTTTCCAAGTGCTGCAGCCGTAAAGCAGAACGGATTCAACATTGGAGCGGAACAGTCGTAGCTTGGTCTTTAAGCTAAAAGAGTTGTTTCTCCATATTTTGGACAGCATTCCGAACGCAGCCTTTGCTTTTCTGATTCGGCTGTTTACGTCCAGTTCAGTTCCGCCACCCGTAGAGACAAAAACTCCCAAGATATTGGAAATCCTCTACCATCTCTACCGGTTGTCCAGAAATATTTACTTGGATTGATGAGGAAGTTCCAAGGCTGATCCTTTTAGTTTTTGCCGAGTTGATCTTAAGCCCTACGATTTCTGCTTCTCTCTCCACCCTTGTTGTCATTTGATGGAGATCCATGATCCTATGAGAGAGTAAGCATACGTCGTCCGCGTAGTCCAGATGTTTGAGGTGAGATTGCAGAGTCCACTGAATTCCTCCATTTCCATTTGACAAAGCTGCGTGCAGTACGTCACTTATCACCAACAGGAACAGTATTGGTGACAGTATACAGCCTTGCCTAACTCCATTTTGGATTTCAAACTGCTCTGACAGCCTACCTTTGTGCAAAACGTGACACCTGGATCCATCATATGTAGCCTTGATAATAGCAATCAATTTATCTGGGATGCCCCTCCTGCGCAAAGCAAGCCAAATAAATTCTCTATTGACACTGTCGAACGCCTTTTCAAAATCGATGAACAGCAGGTGAAGTGGTGATCGATATTCAACGCACTGTTCGATGATGATTCGCAAGGTGTTGATGTGATCCACACAGGAAGATCCAGTGCGGAAACCTGCTTGTTCGGCGTCGAGTGTGTCTTCGAGGTGGTCTTTAATTCGGTCCAATGTTATCCTTGCTATTATCTTGGCTACTGCATGCAGAACGCATATTCCTCTCCAGTTTTCGCACTGTGTGAGATCTCCTTTCTTTGGGAGCTTGACAATCATTCCTTTTTTCCACTCTTCAGGAAAGCTCTCTGTTTCCCAAGCTCTCTTAATAAGTGGGTGCAGTAGCTCGCTCGATGTCGTTGGGGCTGCTCCTAAGAGCTCTGCAGGAATACCGTCAAGTCCAACCGCTTTGTTGTTCTTCAGTGCTTTGATGGCGGTGATAATTTCTTCTTTACTGGGGGGTACGGTGCGTATTCGGGAAATTGTTACTTCGGGTAGCTCAGTGGGAATAGGGTTCACTTCACTTGCGAAAACGCGGTTTAAAACCGCAGAAAAGTGTTCCCTCCACCTTATGAGCTGGTCCTCATCCGAAATTAGCAGGGATCGGTTTGTGTCTTTAACCAGGTGTTGTTTAGAGCTCTGGACACCAGTGAGCTCTTTGGTAATTCTGTAGACGGTCCTACTGTCACACCTACTAGCGGCTTCTTCTGCTTCTGTAGCCAGTGCGTTGATGTAGTTACGCTTATCACGTCGCACACTACGGTGAACTTCCCTCATCTTCATGCGGTACGTAGACTCAAGCTCGTTTCTCCCTGCTGCTGGGGTAGCTGCGATGCGAGCTTTAAGGTGTTTCCTTTCTTCGATCCTTGCCCAAGTTTCGTCGGAAAGCCAAGCACTATTTCTTCCTTGCGCCCGGCCGACTATACTTTCAGCACCGGATATGAACACATTTTTCACAGCACACCAATGATTTTGGATGGATGTGGTTTCCGTGCTGCTGATTGCGTTCAATCCTTGTGAGAGGTGGTCCCCTAGTTGTTGGCGCACTGCAGGATCCTTTAGTCTATCTGTATTAAACTTGGGCATTCGAGTGTTTCCTTGGGATCTCCGAACTGCAGCTGTACGAAATCTTACGGTAGCAACCATCAGATGGTGGTCCCGGGCCATTCCGATGTCAGCACCTCTTCTGTTACGGACGTCCTGGAGACTGCTTCTAAAACGCCGGCTGATCGCGAAGTGGTCAATTTGGTTGGAAGTTGCTTGTCTGTCAGTCGACACCCAACTGACAACACGTCTTATGCTCGAACATGGTCCCTCCAATAACAAGGCCGTTGGCGTTGCAGAAATCGACAAATCGTTCGCCATTGTCGTTCCGGTTACCAACACCATGTTTTCCCATGACATGCCTTAGCCCAGTGTTATCATTGCCAACCTTGGCATTTAAGTCTCCCATCACCATAACTATATCACCTCGTGGAACGCTATCATAAGCAGCACTCAGCCGGTTATAAAAGGCCTCCTTCTCCTCGTCATAAGAGAGCAAAGTTGGGGCGTAACACTGTATGATGGTGACGCGACGTACTCTAGTCCGGAACCTGGCTTTCAGGATCCTGTCACCTAAAGGCTCCCAGGAAATTAGGCTTTTGAGAGCTGTTTTGGAAAGCAGCAATCCAACGCCAGATTCCCGAGCGCTTCCAGGTGTTTTTCCGGAATAGAATAGTACAGTGTTACGGGTTGGTGACTTAAACTTCCCGAACCCAGCCATCTAACTTCACTTATCCCTAAGATGTCCATCCTATACCGCATGAATTCCTTCTCTAGTTGCAGGAATCTGGCATTCTGAGGACCTTCTTTTCCATTGTCAAGAAGCGTCTTCACATTCCAGAAACCAATCTTTGTCCGGGTAAAATAGCCAAAAGTCGTCAACGAGTTATCATTAATTATCCGAGGCGTAGTGCTGGTTTCGGTAGCGGGTTGATTTCAGTTACGGAGAATGCTAACCTCCGTAACCTATCCTAGAAAGCTAGGCCTTTTCGCACTTGTAATTTTGGCCTTTTTATGTATATTGGGATACATAAATAGTTGCCCGGGGACCACCACGAGGAGGTAAAACAAGCACTTCATCGTGACTGATTGTTGCGCTACTGGCCCAGACCAAGTTCTGAGCAATCAATAGTTTCCCGATCAGGCACGATGCAGGTCGCCCAATATGGTATATTCATATTCGTTTTGTGATTAAAAATGCAAATACCTTTGTTGTTTGAATTGTTTCATATTGAAATATAACTATTTTGACACAATACAAAAAATCATACATATGTACATTTTTTTTTCTATTTGTCATGCTAAATAAAATTTTATTTGTTTTGACAAAACTCCGCTTATTTGAAAAAAGTTTCAGTTATCCGAAGTTCGGTTAACTGAAAACTCAGCTTAACAGAAACAAATTGTCTGCAATTATGGTGTTCCAGTTAAGCGGAGCCGACTGTATTATAATTTATAACTAAAAAAAGGAAATTGAAGAAAATTTGAATGTTGGATTCTTATTCAGTTTATTATTTTTTTAAACGTTCGATCTTTTTAGCACTCAGTAGCTTAGACGTAGTTTTTATCCCGTTTATAGTTAATATGGGCAACAGGGGACAAATTAATTCATGAATTTTTATTGCTGGTATCGACGCACGATTTTATCCTCAACAACATATCCAAAGTCCTCCAAAATCCCTGACTTGACTTTTTGTGTAAACACATTTTAAGTGGTGGAGAGAGGAGGGAGGCGGGAGTTTGTCAAGCTGAAAACTTTGTTGTAATACAATCTAATCATATGGCACATGTTTTTAAGGTGCTTTTCAACGCTGATTCTAAAGAGACCAAAACTAAAAAGATACATATGTGGAAAGTTAATGTCATTTGATCACTTTTTTTTAAAGTACAACAAGTAATATATTACCCAAAACCATTTTAAAATAGTGGGATTTTAATGAAATTTGGTATAAATGTTTCATTTGACATGTTTACTACGAATCAAAAGAGTCCCCAAAAATATCTGCGGTGAAAGGGTGTTTTTTTTTGAGGGCGAGATGTTAGTGCCTCATTATTACCATAACATCTATGAATATGTTTTGACACTGATGAAATTTGATAAAAATATTAAATATTTCATGGTTTCCAGGCATCAAAAGAACCCATTAAAATAACTTGATCCAAAGAGTTTTTTTTAGAGAGTTTATGTTTGACCTGTCCTATACGGAGCAAAATGTTAGCTCTTACGAAAAATTGTATTTTCATGTAATCGAGATAGTACATATAGAAAAACCAATATGATACAAGCACCCTAAAAAAAGTTAGATTAATTTTGAAACAGAAATTACTGTTTTTTCCGTTAAGCATTACACCCCCAAAAAACACACTTGGACCTTAGATATTTGTATGAACTCTTTTGATCCTTGTGTGCCAAAATAAATTTAATATTTTAAGCAAAGTTCATAAGTGTCAGAATTTGTTCATGTATGTTATGGTAATAATCACTCACTTGCATCTCTCCGTCAAAAAAAAACTCTTTAACCAAAGACATTTTTGGCGACTCTTTTGATTCTTAGTAAACATGCCAAATGAAACATTTATACCAAGTTTCATTAAAATCCCATTATTTTAATATGGTTTTGGGTAATATATTACTTGTTGTTCTTTAAAAAAAGTGATCATTCCATAAAAATAACATTAACTTCTACAGGATACATGTCTCTCTAGAATCAGCGTTGGAAAGCACCCTAAAAACATGTGTCATATGATTAGATTGTATTACAACAAATTTTTTAGCTTGACAAACTCCCGCCTCCCTCCCCTCTCCACCTCTTAAAATTCGCCTATACAAAAAGCCAATGCGCGGATTTTGGGGGACTTTGGATATGTTGTTGAGGATAAAATTCTGCGTCGATACCAGAAATAAAAGTTCATGAAATAATTTGTCCTTCGTTCGATCATATGAAAGATATGACGCCATCGGCATAAAAAAAAGTTGTAGGGTGGCAAATACTTCTAAATAAATTATGTTTTTTAAAGGAAGGGACCAAAATAAGTTTTTAACTCCATGAAGATTCAATTAGTTGAATTAATTGAATTCCTTTCATATAGTTCCTACCTAGTTTCAAAGGAAACAATCAAATATTATTTTCATTTCATTGCAAATTTAGTAAATTAAATCAAGTAAAATATAGTGCAGTGCATTAACGCCCACGGAATTAACACCCGCGGGTGTTAGTTCCAAAAAAAAAAAAAAAAAATTAATCCCCGCGAGTGTTAATTCCTTCTAAAATTAGGAACGAACAACCGCGGGGTTTAATCCCTTTTTCTGGTAGGTTTTAATTCCAATTTAAAATGGAGTCAGTCTGCTTTCAAAGTTTTTGTACTAAATAGTAATTTGGGTGGCCAGCTTCGCGGGTTCAAGGATTTTAACTCCCTTTTTCAAAGTGCTTTCAAAGTGTTTCTAATACCCACTGATTTGGGTAAAAGTATTTAAGAGTCATAAATGAATGAAGTGTTGGTCTTAATGCATGCCAATTCCAAAAAGCAAAAACGACCCGCGGGTCTTAGTTATTTTTTGTGGTTGGCCTTATTACTACTTAAAAATGGAATTAACCCCCGCGGGTATTTCCTTTTTTTTTGGGAAATAACACCTGCAAGGCTTAATTTGGTGGGCGTTAATGCACTGCACCGTAAAATATATATGTATTTTAACAACCCAAACTGAATTTCTAGTCAACCAATATTAGCATTTAAGACGTTGCTCCCTTTTTTAACCCATTAAAAAAAGAAGTTATTAAAAAAAATTAAAAGGAAGCAGTTAAAAACACACTTAAAAAATTATAGGTCCATAACCAAAACAATGGCAATTTTTTTAGCGTCTTTTTACTTTCACTTGTTAAACCGAGTTTAAAAAGAATGTCTTAAAACTAAAAACGCAGATATATAAGAAAAATATTAGAATTCAAAATAAAAAATAAATGGACTTATTTGGTCACCGGGTTAAAGAGAAAATGACTGTTGAATGATGGGGTGCCAATAGTTGGGTCAAAAATTTGGGGTGCCAATAATTGTAGTCGTTAAGCTATATTTTTTTTAGATATATCCAACGTATTGTGATGACTGATGAGTAAAACTAATTTGCTACTTTGCGTAGAATAATCGAAAAATAAACAAAGTCGCTAGTGATTTTCATTTTATTTCACAGAAACAAAAAAAAATTAATTCTCGATTTCATTCGAATAATATTTCTCTAACAGGATAGCTAGTTTACTTTTTCCCAAATCCGAATTTTCTTTGAATCTTCAAAATATATGTATTTCTCATCCTCAGCCATAATCTACCTACATTATGTTTTCCATAGAAATATGAAAAGGTAACATATTATCTGAGTTTTAATCGTTAATAGTATTTTCAAGATTTAAATTTCTTTAGACAATCCGAAATCCAAAATATTGAAACAAAAAAAAAACGAAGTAACACAATAAAGCTTAAGCAAATCGGCTCCTGCAATTCCATTTGACGAGGTAGCCCCCTGTCCGCAGGAATCAACATTAATAAGCCTAATTATAAAAGCTGACGATTGTCCTTGTGTACGTTTTTATTGACCGGAGAAGATTTTAATATTCCTCCACATAATTGTTCAACCAGCTGCCAGAACTCCGTTTTGAAAACAATGGTGATCAATTTTTTTCTCTTGAAGTGAATATTGCGAATAGGAATCTCAAAACTTTTGAAGAGCATCAAGAATTGTGGAATCAAAACTATCCTGAAAATTGTTTTTAAAAAATTGGTGATAACTACGGAACAACTCAAAAGACAAGATTTTAGATAACCAATTACAAGTAGTGTTAAACGATTTTTTTTTGGTTTTTGTTTGTTTTTCTTGTTTAATCAGTTCTGTTTTGAATCAAAATAATTCGAATCTAAATTCAATTAAATATAATATGTGTAAAGTTTTAAATGGTGATAGTGTTTTGCATACACCATAGTGTTTTGCAGGACCATTTTATTAAATTTTTATAAAGAAAAAGCATCGAGAGTTCATCAATGTGTGTACATCGAGGGAGCGACGGAAAGACCATAATTTAAAGCCGTGAGTATAATTTTGGTTTGTTTTGATAAAAAAAAAATTCCTCTAATGCACACACACATAAAACATTGCTTTTGTTTGATAAAACATTGATTTTGTTGATAATTATTTTGTTATAAACCTTAAAAATATTGGTTCATTTTGTTTTAGTTTGTAAATTTGTACATACATGTTTATGTTTTAATTCTTGGTGTTAAAGATACTTACCATTTAAATTATCTTTTTTCGTTAAATTTATCTTTGTTTTGTTGTTTACATGAAATCAAATTTGAAATTTATTAGTATTTGTTTTTCTTAATATGAATTGTTAAACTAATTTGTGGGAAAATGGTAACGCATTAAGGAAGGGTGAGTTAAGGATCGTATGTTTTTGGGGGCTATGCTCAAAATAAGGCAAGAGCGTAGCCAGGAGGTGGGGCAGCAATGTCTCACTATATGATAAGGGTTTGCCACCTAGTTTTTTTTTTATTGAAACTATCTTTATTGACATAACATCTGTCATGTTATTTGAAATCACAACAAAAACATAAATGTTAAAAAAGTAGCCAAGTTCTTCTATAGAAAAACCTTTTCGTAACAAGTCAGCCGTAAAAAGTAATGAGATCTAAAAGTTCGCCAAGTTCTAAGTTTATTAATGTTAAATATCAAATATTTTAAGTAGAGTAATATCGAAGAACCTACAAATTATTAGAGAATTATAAGATGATCAGTGACTTAAATTGAGTTAGTTTACTAGTCAAGCTTTCATTTCAAAATTGAGTAATTAGGGAAAAAAAGAAAACTTGGCAAGTAAACCAACTCATTTTAAGTCAGTAGGGTCAGTTGGTGTGAATGAGAACATGGGGTAAATGGAAACAGTGGCTATTTTAACACTTTAAAACTAGCTGAAGAAAGCTAAAAATTAAAAAAAAATTTCATTATATAATGTCGCGCCACCGATGCATTTTAATTTCTCTATTTGTCTAACAGATTTCACTGAACATTTCAGTTGTGAACAGAACATGTATCATAAAAACATAATTCCATTTATTGGATGTATTTAACTCTTTAAAAAAATATGTTAAATGCTATAACGGTAAGTGATAGTATTGTGTTAAATAAATATTTACAACGGTTTTAAGGTAGTTTATTTAAATGGCAGCTCTTGTAATTGCCTTTTTATAGTTTATTTTGTCATGTTTACGTATATCCCAGTAAAAAAGTTATATGGGGTAAATGGAAACCAAAGGAATTTTTGGAATAAGCCCATGCGAAGTGTTAAAATTTCCTTGAAAATATATTAAAAATAATATCTTAGTTCAATTAACATAAACGATATGAGGGAAGCTGTCAGAGAATAAGGAAAAAGAAAATAACAACGTCAATAATATCACAATTATTTATATATTTGGTAATATGTATGTAATTACATATGAGGCTGTGAGTGCAAAAGTGGCGTAACCGTATTTTGGAAAATTGGCTTATTTTGTCTCTCACTTTTTTGTCTTAGGGAGATAAATTATTTTAAACATTAGTTTAAGATTTTTGAATATCTTATCTATTTAAAACAGATATAACATTACTATTTTAAAAGCATAAGTGCTTCTTTTAGTCGATTTAAGACCAATTACAAAAAGTGGGTTACGCAACTTTTACACTCAGAGACACATTTATCATTTGAGCTAATAAACTTTTATATTATATAACTGATAAATAAGGATTAAAACTTGTGAAAAATCGAATCTGACGTAAGAATTGCTAACTAAATCAATCTTTTCGAGATAAATTAACTGTAAAGTTAAAAAAAAGTTGTATTTCACCACGAAATCATTAGCAAGCTCGTAAAGTTAAAACTCCCACAAAATAAGCTAAGCAAAGAATTCTTAAATGCACAAACAAAAATCCTTACTGAGCAGACTAGATTCTTTATTTTTTTTTTTATAAACTAACAGAAACATAACCTTAAATAAAGCGTTAAATTTTTGTCCAACTTTTAATTACAATATATTGGAAGGCGGAAATAATAAAGAATAAATAAAAAATAAAAAATCGGAGGACAGATTCTTCAAAAACTAATCAGTTTAGAGGTAGGTATTAGTTGATAGGAATAATGCTATATGGGGTAAATGGAAACATTGCGGTAATGATATTTTTTGCCAAATGCATGCCTGTTTTTCAAAGGAAACTCCTGTTTGTTTACTTTAACCATATATGAATATTCCCATTACTCAGTAAAGTATAGTTAAGTGCCCCCATTTACCCCAGAATTTTAAAAATAATGGGGCAAATGTAAACAAGGCAGGGGTAAATGTAAACACTACCCCGCAGCACATTTGGGTTCTTATATCATGATTTAGGCATCATTATTCGAATTTCTGGTGTTTTCTTATATAAAACCCGTTTTTAAAGTTAAAAAAGTAGACATTTAATATTTTTGTATTTATTTGAAAAATAGTGTCTTCAAGAAAATGCAAAAAGTGTTCTCATTTACCCCAACTGACCCTAATCATTAAATAACAGATTTCTCTGATAATTTTGAGGTTCTTCCATATTACTCTACCTAAAATATTTGATATTTAACATAAATAAACTTAGAACTTGGCGTACTTTCAGATCTCATTACTTTTTACGGCTGACTTGTTACGAAAAGGTTTTTGTATAGAAGAACTTGGCGCTACTTTTTTAACATTTATGTTTTCGTTGTGATTTCACTACTTTTTGCAAAGGTTCTTTTTATCAGGAAAAGTGGGTGGAATAAACGCCCAATGAGAGCCTCAAAGGTGATTTTTAATTTACGCCTTTTCTATATACTACAAGTCCTACCCATCTACCAATTTTCATAAGTTAAGAGTGCTCCATTTAAATGATAACAATTGACAATTGATGCCCCTGCATGAAAAATTTCATGACTTCAACTTTTTATTTGTATACACCTGAAAACGAACTGTTTTACCAAATTTCATAATCCTGCACCAAACGGAAGTGCTCTCAATATATTTAATATTATTTCTGTGAAAATGGGTGGTTGCCACGCCCACTGAATGTTAAATCTCAATTTTTAATTTTCCCTTTGCTTGCATGTCAAGTCTTATCGCTCTGCCAAATTTCATCATCATGAGACAACCAGAACTGCTCCATATAATTGATATAAATTCTGCGAAAATGGGCGGATGCCACGCCCTCTGAATTTAAAATCTCAAATTTTAAAACTTTGCATTTGCTTTCACTTCTAGCTCTACCGTTCTATCAAATTTCATCATTCTACGACAATCAGAAGTGCTCCTCATAATTGATATCAATTCTATTCATATGGGCGGGTGCCACGCCCCTGAATGTAAAATATCAAATTTAAAATATTTTCCTTTGTCTGCACTTTAAGCCCTACCGCTGTACTAAATTTCATCATTCCACGACAATCGGAAGTGATCCAAATAATTTATATCAATTCTATGAAAATGGGCGGGTACCACGCCCCCTGAATGGAAAATCTTAAATTTGTTTTCTTTGTATATACCACAGGGCCTATCGTTGTGCAAAATTACAAGATTCTACGATGTCGGGAAGTGCTCCATAATTTGTATGATCTGTCAGTCAGTCAGTCAGTTACGGTTTTTGCGATTTTTGCAGCCTTATATCTCGGAAACCCCTAGTGCTAAAGAATTGAAATTTAGTGAGTTGCCTAAACCTGGTGACCTAAGCAAATGCTGCGAGTTTGAAGTTTCTGACTTTATTGGTACTGAAGTTAGAGGGGGGTCGAAAATCGCCTGAGTTTGATCCTGTTAAAAGGGTGTAGTGCCAGAACTTGGCTGGGCACTACCGTGGCCTTTGATTTGGATTGTTGATCTTTTGTTCTTTCTCTTGTTTCTGGCACGAAATATTTGAGTGAGTAGGTGATAGTAGCAGCAAAACCCCCCCAAAAACATGAGCTGAGCTAAAGGTTAAGAAAGTGCCAGAGCTGCGTAATGTGGGAATTACCATCTCATCCCAACTCTCATTACAGTATGTATCTTTACTTGCAATTTTTACTACTTTTACTGAAATAATAATTCATCACCAACGTGTTGCTACTAAAAAAACTAACTCAAATATAAAGCTGCCAAAACTTTTTCTATAGACATTTGAAATTAAACATAGGCACAACGGCTCATGAAGAACCATTGCCTAGTGACTAACAACTCGCAATCATTCCTGTGTGCGCCTTTCGACAGGAATGGAAGGGACCTACAATTTTATGCCGAATCCGAACGGCTAGACGAGAAGCACTTATTCATGACAAGTTATACTCTTGGAGTATTTGTAAATTCCTCGCAAGAGGCAGTAGTCCTGAAAAAAACTTTTTAGTTTTTAGGCTGGGAAGCGATCCCAGACCTCCAGCGTGACAGTCGATCGCACTTACCATTACGCTACGGGCTACTAACGTTTTTTTGGTGCATACAATGTGAATGAATTCGCGGTAAGCAGGCCCGACATTTTACTTTAATGGCAAATTAAGAACTCCTGCTCAAATCAAGATGCTGTCAGATTTGTTCTGGAAGCGCTGTTCAATTATTTGAAGAAAAAAAAATTCGTAGGGAAAGTTGAAACTAATACTTTTAAGTTTCTTATTGGGGATCTGGAATATTAAAAGTAAAATAATGGAAGAAGGCAATTTTGATGTAATAAAAATACCGGGTATCTTTAAGAACACAAGGATCCATAAATTTTCATAAATATATTCAATATTTAATAGAGGCATATAAACAGAAACACTGTTAAAGGTAACACTAAATAACCGCATTAAGTGCTTGGATTTATTTAAGATTATAAAACCATTTCCATAAACAATTCCTAGTACTCATTGTCTTTTTGATATTAATACCACACAAGAGTTAAACCTCTTCAATTCCAAACCGATTTAACTTAACACCATCTTCACAGTGAAGTGTTTAATACTTGAAAGGGTTTCCAATTGCAGCTCACGTAAGTGTCTCATAGTGTGTTCTATGTAAATTTTTGTGTGCTAGCTTTTGCGATATATTTGTCAAGACAATTACTTGCATTGTTGCTGCGCTGTTGATACTTGACATAGATTAGCCGATTGACAATGCAATTGGGCCAATAAAATTATATAGTTCTTGTCTAAATGGTACCTATTATAATTATCCTACACTACACATTCACTATCTGTTTGGTATAAATATTTGGTTAAATACAAATCTTTAAGGGACACGTCACAGTCTGTTTAACTTAATCAACACAATAAAATCGCGTAATCGCTGCGGATCTAATTCCAGAGAAAAACAGTAAGTTCATTCATATATGTCGATGGAAGGCACTATTATCTTAACTTACACATTGATTTAAGGCAAATAAAGGCATGTGCTTGTACTTTTCCAAATCATTATCAAGGTTGTCAAAACATACATAAGTACAAGTCTTATTTAATCAAACACCATTCGCAGTTTAGTTGACTTCAGAATCTCATATTTGCTTGGACGACCAGTAGATTTGATTAAAATGCTTAGGTCTATCGTAATTTTGTTTATTATTTTTAATGTTGCGGTTTCGGGACAACCCGATATAGACAAGGACAATATCCTGGACAATAGTATCCCTGATGCACCGTTTGATGATGCTGATTCACTGCTGCGAACTAATTACGTTAATGTGTCGGAGCATGCTGGAGAGCTTTGCAACCGACCCTGCGAAGCAAATGAGCATAAAGTGTGTTATTTCCACTTTGTTTTGGAGCATTATCAAGCAATGGGAGTGTGAGTACTTTTGTTTTTCATTTGTATTCGCTTTGCAATCAATAATTTTCTTTTTATCCTCTTTCGCAAAAAGGGCATGTGGGAGGTGCGCTCAAGGTGTTATTGAAGACTGTGACAATCCCCAGTGTATTGTTGGTGATGGTGTTGAAAAAGGAGTGATGAGTATAAATCGGATGATCCCAGGACCGGCTATTCAGGTTTGCAAAGGAGACCTCATAATTGTCGATGTGGTTAATAATGCACATGGAACTGCAGCTGCAATTCATTGGCATGGGCTTCATATGAGGGACAGTCCTTTCATGGATGGAGTTCCATATACTACACAATGTCCCATTCCATTTGCATCGACTTTTCGTTATACATTTTCAGCCACAGAAGCAGGAACACATTTTTATCACTCCCATGCAGGTTGACCTATATCCTAAGACTTCCAGAGTGTGAGATGTTTGCTAATTGTCCTTTTGATTTTGTAGGCCATCACAAAGTGAACGGCCAATATGGAGCTTTAATTGTCCGAGAACCATATTTTGGAAGTGCTCACTCTAGTGAATATGAATTCGACTTACCAGAACATCACATACTCATTTCGGACTGGATGCATGATTACGGCGAGCAATTGTTTCCAGGTCTTCCGTCTACAGGCGGGATATTCCCTAATTCCCTTTTGATAAATGGACGTGGGACTTATATTGATGTAATTATACCACAAAGAAAGTATATGTATTCAAATTTTAATTATTTTATTTCAGCCAAAGACAATGGATCATACAAAGGTGCCAGCAACAAAGTTTTTGGTCAAGCCTGGGAAAAAATACAGATTTCGTGTCATAAATTCAATCAGTCATGCTTGTCCAGTTCAACTGCAGGTTAAATTATTGCTTTGACGTAAAACTGTATAGGAATTCATTATTTTATGTCTATTTTTTCCATAGGTCGAAGGTCACAGCTTATCAATTATATCATCAGACTCATACAATGTCGAATCACGGCCTTTTGACACGCTTGTTAGTAATTCTGGGGAGAGATACGATTTCATCCTTACCGCAAACTATACAAAGGGCGACTTTTGGATCAGAGTGTGTGGGTTGGGAGTTTGTTCTATAAACCCAACTGAATCGTTTGCCTTGCTGAGGTATGATACAAATGAAGCTAATGAGGTCACAATTGACCAAACACAACCTGCTTTCCCAGCCTTCAACGAAACGTTTCCTCCAGGCATTGTATGTACATCTCTTTTAACAGACATTGTTCAGATTTTCATCAAAATATTTGCTTAGATTCTGAACAATCCTAATGCAACTTGTTTTGAAGGTAGTAGCGACCATTGCATAACGGAATTAAATGCACTTGAGAAGGACAATGAACTTCTCTACAAAATACCAGATCACAAGTTCTTTTTAGCCTTTCACAATTTTCCCGTTCCTAATGAAGAGATATTTCGCCCGGGAAGTTTCGAACATTTTTCGAGTGCGTTTTAATTTAACATGCAACCAGTCAACGTCGTCATTGTTTGCTTTCCATTTTCAGACTTGCAAAGTAACTTGACCATTGTTGGAGCCGTGAATAATCTAAGTTTGGTATTTCCGGCCTCGCCACCCCTTACTCAACCGAAAGATATTGACGAGTCGCAAGTCTGTGATGAGTTCCACTGGCCAAAACATTGCATTGGAAAGAGACTTTGCCCATGTATCCATCGGATACAGATTCGAAGGAATAGTATTGTTGAATTGATAATTGTGGACGAATCAACTGGTAAGGCAATCTTTATAATAGTTTATTTGCACTACACAGTATGTAACGAACTGCATATCATGAACTCTTTTATATTTACTACAGCCGTTGGTCGGATGCATCATCCATTCCATTTACATGGTTATAGGTTCATGGTCACTGCACTAGGTCAACACCCGTTGGGCATCCCAATGACAGTTGCCAGAGCAATGCAAATGGAGAAGCAAAGAGGACTGCCACGGAATTATCATAATGACAGGCCACCATTTAAGGATACAGTTTCAATACCAAGCTGCGGTTTTGCTGTCGTAAGATTCCGAGCAAATAATCCAGGTAAAACCACTCACCACGATTTCAATGTTTGTTACGATTATAAGTATGTACATTATGTTTACACAATTTTCGCCGTGCAGGATACTGGCTTATGCATTGTCATTACGAATGGCATCTCGCTATAGGTATGGGCTTAATACTGCAGGTCGGAAAACAGCATCAGATGGTATCACCACCGAAGGATTTTCCTAAGTGTAGTAATTATATGCCGCGTATAAGATTACCTAAACTTTAAAAACATTCTAGTCTTTTTTTGAATTCCTGCAAAAATGGCAAGGGGAAGGAATAAAATAATGAGATCAATACATGTATAAATAAATAGAAAAATTGTTTTCATTTATGTATTTGTGTATGTGCTATATCAGAAAGTAAGTGGGAGATCAAATTGAATAAAAGAAGAATTCAATCTTTAATAAAATAAGTATTTTATTCTATGAAGTATTATCGAAGACTAAATATATTTTACAAAATTATAAAAACATTAAGTTAAAAGAAACTTAGACCAAAATAGTTTCGAGTAAATTATTTAAGCTATTTTATACAAAGTATTTAACACCGCCTCTTAATTTAATAGAAGCTATAAACTTAAGTAAATCTTCAAGAAACATTTAACATTATTTCAATCAAATTTAAACCTTTACGATGTTGCAAAAAAAAATGTCTGCCAAGTGCTTTTGTCATTACATCAGCCAGTTGATCGCTAGTTGATTTTTGTTCCAGCCGTATAACACCATTGCTTATTTCGTCACGAATGAAATGATATTTGATGTCTAAATGTTTCTTTCGTTTGCTTTCCTTTGATTCTTCAGCAATTTTAATACCTGAATTGTTGTCTTCAAAAATCACAACTGGAACAGAAGTTCACTAAGCATCTTTCGAATCCATTTGAGTTGGCATACTGCTTCAGTTAATGCAATCAACTCAGCTTCTGTTGACGACAAACTGACCGTTGATTGCTTCTTTGATGCCCAGCTCACGGTATTTCCAAATAACTTAAACACGTAACCTGAAGTGGATTTTCGATCATTCTTATCACCTCCCCAGTCAGCGTCACAATAACAAATCAGCGTTTCTGCTTCGTTTTCTTTTCTGAACACCATTTTCAAATCAAGTGTACCACAAATATTACGCAAGATATGTTTCGCATAATCGAAGTGGCGTTCATCAAAACAACTTTGAAATCGACTCATGTATCCAGTTGCAGCACATAAGTCCGGCCTTGTAGTCACAGTTGCGTATATTAAGCAACCAATTAGTTCTCGATAAGGGTGGTTTGTACAGTTGTTTTTGTCAGCTTCGTCATTGTGTAAACCCTTTTCCATTGGAGTAGCTTTTGGTTTACAGTCTTCCATATGAAATTTGTGCAATACTTTTTCTAAATATTGCCGCTGACTTAGTTGAATCGTTCCATTTTCTTTGTTTTTATGAATATGCATTCCCAGAAAAGTACTTGCTTCTGCCATGTCAGTCATTTCAAATTCTTTCGACAACATCTGCTTTATGATGTTAATCGTATTAATGTTTTTACAAAAGAGTAATATGGAATCGACGTACAAAAGGACGTAAAAGTAAATTCCATTTTGGTCCTTCAGATACACGCATTGATCTGACTCACATCGCTTAAAACCAATCCGAATCATAAAACTGTTGGATTTATTATTCCATGCTCGGGACGCTTGTTTTAAACCATAAAGTGCCTTACTTAGTTAACACACTTAATTTTGAATGTCCATACCTTCTGGTAACCGCATATAAATATCTTCAGACAGCTCACCATTCAAAAACGCACTTTTGACATCCATCTGATGAATATGCAAACCATTCTGATTCGCGATTGCAAGTAATATATTTACTGTGACTTACTTGGCAACTGGTGCGTAAGTTTCAGTGTAGTCGAAACCAGCTTTTTGAGTGAATCCACGAATCCAGCTTTGTATTTATCTATCTGCCCATCTACTTTGCGTTTCAATCGAAACACCCACTCGTTACGGCTTTCGATTCTTTGGCAGATCACACATAGTCCAAGTTTTGTTATTTAATAATGATTGGTACTCACTCTTAATTGCATTTTCCCATTCAGGCCAATCATCTCTTGCTTTCGCTTCAGCAACGGTAGTTGGATCATCATCAACATACTGCTCAGCCGTAAGAGCAAAATGAGCGTTTTCTAATTCTGAATCTGCGCAAAAACCACGTCTATCAGGCTGTCTTCGAGTACGTTCACTTCTTCGTTTACAATCTTTTTCGATGTTTTCAGCACAATCTTTGCTTGCGCTAGCAATATTTTCATTGTTCTCTCTGTTGTCATCGATGCCATTTTCATTTACATCGTCGAAATCGTGGATAGGTTCAATTAGGTTACCAGCCCAAACCAAATTAGAGCTGTGGACTACTGCATCCCGGCTGTCATCTTCTTTATTGTGTAATGCCTCTGAAATCGATATTTCTGTCATCTTCGGCATTATTAAAACAGATTCCTCATTGAACGTTACATGTCGACCAATCACTAGTTTATTCTTCTTGATGTCCCAAAGACGATATGAACCAAGCGATGGAGCATAACCAAGCATCCATCATACATTTGTTTGACTTGTCTTCAAATTTTGATCGGTTTTCCTTTGGTAGAAAATTGTAGCATTCTGAACCGAATATTCGCAAGTGTGACAAATCTGGTTTTCTTGAAAACCAAATCGCAGCTGATGACTTGTGAACAAACTGCTTCCCAACTGCACTAGTCGGCGATCGATTCTTCAAGTAATCTGCAGTAAGAATTGCCTCGTCCCAGAATTTATGATTCAAACCACTCGCTAGAAGCATTGTTGTTGCTTTTTCTTGAAGCGTTCGATTCAGTCTCTCAGACACAGAATTCATCTCTGAATTGTAGGGAACAGTGAACATCATTTGAATACCCTTCGACTTGCAGAAACTTTTGAATTCAGTCGAAGTATATTCTCCACCGTTGTCGGCTCTCAGTTTTGCAACCTTCTTGCAATGTAATGCTTCAGCCATAGCGACGAATTCTTTAAACTTGCTGAGAACGTCACTTTTTCGTTCTATGCAGAAAACCATTGAAGCTCTCGAGTAATCATCAGTAAATGAAACAAAATATTTGCTTCCATCATACGCCGACGTTGACATACACACATCACTGTGAATCAATTCCAAAATCCTATTGGAGCGTGTATTTTTATTCCTTGGAAATGATGAGCGTGTTTGTTTACCAAAAATACAAGATTCGCAGAATTTTGATGCAATGTCAACATTCAGTTCCTCGAATCCTTTGGCCATTTGACGACTTACCAGCTTTTTCAAATCGTTCGCATTCAAATGTGCCAATCCGTTATGCCATAAAGATTGAGATAAATTGTTAACATATCTCTCACCTGAGATGCCAGCAAATCTGTTTCGGTCAACATGCAGATCAACTTCATATAGTTTGCCTCTTGTATGCGCTTCAAACATGGGTATCCCATTGATCGCTGAATATGCCTGCTCCCTTTCGAAAACAATACGGTAACCTCTCTCAGTCAGACTTCGAATCGACATTAAGTTGCATTTCAAATCCTTTACGAATAGAACGTTTTTCATTGTCTTATGAACGTTTTAACGGAAATATCCCCCATTTGAGTTGCTAATATGCTTTGATTTTTCTTTGCAACTGAAATTTGAATTTCTTCGATGTCCTTTAAATTGTCAAAGTATTGCTTGTTGTTGACCATATGCTGTGTAGCACCAGAATCCAAGACAAACTTTACTTTATTTTCCTTCGATTCTACCGTTTGCGCTGCATGTTCATTTGGACTTGTTTCATTAACAACTGCACACATTGTTGAGCCTTTCTCTCTGAAAGTTTTATTGTTGCTGTCTGAGTCCTTCTTTTCCTTTCGTTTGACAAAACATTTCGATTTAATGTGTCCAATTTTACCACAACCATAACAGCTAACTTGCTTCTTTTTAGGCTTGACACTCATTGCACCAGGCTCACATGACCTTGTCGATGCACCACCAGTTCTTTTGATGTATTCGTCCATCAACCAAGTTTTAACGAATTCCAATTTAAGATCGCTTTGATTAATTGTTTCTAACGCAGTTACTAAATTGTCATAGCTTCCTGGCAAAGTGAGCAAAAAATGTACAATAACATCAACCTGTTCCATCTTTAAGTTGACGAATTTTGGTATCGAATCTAAGAAAATGTTCAATAATGTCTTCACTTTCATTATATTTCATCATTAGAAGCTGTTTTCTAAGCAATAACTGGCTTGAAATGCTTTTTCTTTCGAAAAAACCACACAACGTGTCGAACACCTCTTTACCAGTTATCTTCTCTTTAACATATTCCAATTGGCCATCATGAATAGTCTGGACCAAAATTGAACCACATTTCTTCTCCTCTAACTTCACCTGTGCATGGTTAACAGCCGCAGTATTCGCTAGGATATTTTCTAAATCATCCTCAATGTATTTTCTCAAAACCTTCTCGTCCAGTAAAATACCCACACTATATTTCCAGTTGCTGAAATTCGTGCCATCAAACAATGGAATTTTGATGCTCGTAGAATAATCGGCCATTTTTCTTTCTTTTACTCAAAATTGATACAGATCTCGGAATTGAAAAAAAAAATTGCTTCTAGAATAGAATTGATTTCAAAATTATTTTTCTTCAATAGTATCCTGGGCCCATAACCTCAGATAGTAAGTGGGAGATCAAATTGAATAAAAGAAGAATTCAATCTTTAATAAAATAAGTATTTTATTCTATGAAGTATTATCGAAGACTAAATATATTTTACAAAATTATAAAAACATAAAGTTAAAAGAAACTTAGATCAAAATAGTTTCGAGTAAATTATTAAAGCTATTTTATACAAAGTATTTAACACTATATAGGTAAGTTAGGTATATAGTTTTGGAGGAATATTTTATTTCGAACCAGTCGATCAAAATTAAAACTTCTTGTGAAATTCACCAGAAACAATTTTATTCCATATCTATGATTTTTGAATTCTCATTATAAAATGTTTCATTATTATATCTGTATTAATTTTGAGATTTTATATACTTCGCTTACTGAAAGGCATCAATAAAAACCTATGTAACTCTGAGGTGTATGGCTGCTTTAAGACAGTTCATTGCTCGTTGGGTAATAAAACCATTAACTCAAATCGATTTTCGTGATTATAATATTGCAACAAATGGCATTATACACTGCTAATAAATATCATCATTCCATGTGTATAATTCTTACCGCAATAGCAATTCTGTTTTGGTATATTAACAATGCATAATCTTTGCCTCGAAACATCGAAATGAACTTAATACTTCCTACTTCTATTAAATAACATTTTCTTCTTAACCTTTTGCTGTTTACATTGTCTTAATTTAAGATTTTTCATACGTTGGTATATTCCTCTTTAAATGTTCCTCCGAGTTTCTTCTGATAAAAATCTATCCAATTTATTTAGCTATGTAATTTGATTTTGACGTTATATGCATTTTTGTGTTGGCTTGCAGATCCAAATGTTAAGAATTTCGAATTCTTACAACGATACTAAATAAATTTAATGAGAAACAATAATCACCTTAAGAAGATATTTAATGAGCGATGTTTCTCAAAGCATTTATTGAACATACCTCCTTATCAACTATACTATAACTCAAAAAATGAAAACAAAAGGTTTAATGATTCTTTTTTAAGATTTATTTGTTTAGTGTCTAACTTCCTCCAAAATGATAAGGAATTTTTAATATTATGTATTTCAAAAAATACAATTCATTGATTAATTACTAAACAAATTTGTGCAGTTTTATCAGCCAAAAGATAATATTATATTAATTGTATTAGAAATAGAACCTTCTATAAGAAGTAACAACAATAATCACTTCATTTGACGTATGTACCTACCTACTAATTCAATTACTGGAAAAATGAAAATAAACAATAATTTATCAATCTTATTTTTAGATTATATTTGTTTGGTATCTCACTTGCTATAAATCGATAAGAAATATTAAAATTACAACTCCTAAAAATGAATTGTATAAATAAGTTATTCAACAAATATGTAATATTATACTTACTTGCTTAAGATGGCGCTTACAGTCCAGGATGGGCTTCGGCCTCAACTAACAAGCTCCTCCAGCCTCAGCTCTGTCCCTAGCTAGCCGCTTCCAGTTGCGCACACCGAGAGCTTTGATGTCGCCATCCACTTATTTGCGCCACCTGTTACGGGTTCTTCCTCTGTTGCGTACTCCATCGGGGTTGGGGTCGAAGACTCGTCGGGCGCTCCACGTGCACCAGCCATCTCAGCCACTGTATTTTCAGCTTTTTGACCAGGTCAACGTCGCTGTATAGCTCGTCGTTGAATCTTCTCCTCCACACTCCTTCGATACACACCGGATCGAAAATCACACGAAGAATCTTCCTCTCAAGCAGGATCGGGATGACTAGGGTCTTGTATAAAGTCTCTGTGGTTCTCTGAGAGAGGGCCTTACTACTTAAATGCCTTCTTAGACCGAAGAAACAGCGTTTGGCACGAGTAAATTTTTCACTTGATCTCTGAACTGATGTCATTTTGCGAGGTAATAGTGGAGCCCAGGTAGAAAAAGTCCTTGACAACATCGAAATTATATCTGTCCATCGTGACATTTTGCCCGAGTCGAAGATGTTGAGATTCCTATCTCGATGACAGCATATACTTCGTCTTGTCCTCGTTAACCGCCAATCTCATTTTAGCCGCCTGCGAGTCAATGCTCGCAAATGCGCCTGCAACAGCTCGCTTCGTTTTTTCGCGAGATTTCTCCATCGTCATCCTGCACAAGCGGGCGAGTTTGGCAGGGATGCCGAGACATGACATGGCTCTGTATAATTCGTCCCTTTTAACGCTATCATACGCGACTTTAAAATCGATAAAAAGGTGGTGTGTATAGATTTGGAATTCCCGGGATTTTTCTAAAATCTGTCGGAGTGTGAACATTTGATCGACGGTTGACTTGCCTGGCCTAAAACCACACTGATAGGGACCGATCAGATCGTTGACAAAAGGTTTTAGGCGGTCACACAGGATAGCCGACCAGATTTTATAAGCGACGCTTAGAAGACTAATTCCTCTGTAGTTGATGCATTTCCGAACATCCCCTTTATATAGATGGGCACACTATACCGAGGTTCCATTCATCAGATGAGCTGTTGTATGCTCCTAACCAATTCATCTCCCGCTGATTTAAATAGTTCGGCTTTTAAGCCATCCGCACCAGCAGCCTTGTACGACTTAAGTTTGGATATCGCCAGCCGCACTTCGGTTAAGTTGGGTGGACGGAACTCTTGGCCATCATCGTCCAAGTTGAATGGAGCGTTATGCCTACTAGGGGAATTTTGGCTGTCTTCGCCGTTAAGCAGTCTAGAGAAGTGTTCTTTCCAGATCCTCAGAACTGACTGTGTGTCTAATACCATATTACCACTCTCATCTCGGCAGGCTTCCGTTCTAGCTTTGTATACTTGGGTGCATCGTTTTACCCTCTGATAACATTTTCGAACATCCCCCCTGCCGCTACAACCCTCAATCTACTCGACCACCCGCTTCTCGAAAAAATAAATCGGGTGGCACAACGGCTCATGAAGAACCAGGGCCTAGTGACTAACAACTCGCAACCATTCCTGTGTGCGCCTTTCGACAGGAATGGAAGGGACCTACAATTTTATGCTGAATCCGAACGGCTAGACGAGAAGCGCTTATTCGTGACAAGTGATACTCTTAGAGGATTTGTCAATTCCTCGCAAGAGGCAGTAGCCCTGAAAAAAAACTTTTTAGTTTTTTAGGTGGACGAGGCTGGGAATCGATCCCAGATCTCCAGTGTGACAGTCGAACGCACTAACCATTACGCTACGGGCTACTACCCGCTTCTCGTGCTCTCTCTTTTTCCTCCTGAGAAGTCGGCGTTCCTCTTTTCATTTCATCCCGTAGAGCTCCCGAGCTACTCTCTCAGCAGCTCTTGTTCGAGTCTGCAGCATTGCCTGGTAAGCCTCGTCCTTAGCTGCATGCGCCAGCCGGCCCTCTTCATCGAACCAGGGGTTTTGTTTTGGTCACCTAGTGAAACCCAGCACATCAGAGGCGGCACTTCTGATGGCTGGTGGTGGACCCCCTGAGCGATTAAGAGTTACGTGGTCTGCAAAAGTTCTGGCGGTCTCATGCGATTTAAGCTTTTCGACATCGTACCTTTTCACAGCATCTGCTCTACGTTGTCGCGTCATGGATATCCGAATACGTAGTCTAGCTACCACCAGGTAGTGATCCGAGTCAGTATTGGCCCCTCGGAACGTTCGGACGTCCAAGATACTGGAAGCATGTCTCGCGTCTATCGCAACGTGGTCGATTTGGTTGACGGTTACTTGATCACGCGACCGCCAAGTCCCCTTGTGTATATTGAGGTGTGGGAAGTAGGTGCTTGAGATGATGGCATTTCGCCTCGCCGCAAAGTCTGCCAGCCAGTGTCCGTTGCCGGAAGTTTCGTCGTGGAGGCTGTGTCCTCCGACTATCGAGCCAAAGATGCCCTCGTTTCCGAATCTTGCGTTGAAGTCACCAAGAATGATCTTCACGTCGTACTTCGCGCACATATCATACGTTGTCTCCAGGTGATCGTAGAATGCTTCTTTGGTTGAGTCATCTCTCTTTTCATGGGGGGGCGTGAACACAGATCAGCGTAATGTTCTTAAATTTGCCTTTGATGCTGATCGTGACCAGACGCTAGCTTACACTTCGGAAGCCCAAGACTTCTTGCCTAAGTCTTTCCCTTATCACGAACCTGCAAACAAAAAGTCGCTGTCCCTGCTCCTTGAAGAACCCGCCATAGTAGATGTCACACGATTTCAGTCTCCGTATGCCCTCTTCATCCCATCGCACTTCCTGGATGGCTGTTACGTCAGGCTTTAGCCTGTCCAGGATCTTCACTAATTGTTCGGCTGCACGTGTTCTGTATAACGACAGGACGTTCCACGTGCAGATCCGAAATTCATTGTCCTTGCTTCGTTTGCTGGGGTCGTCAACTTTAAAATCATCCATATCAGAGGCTTGTAGTTGTTTCGGAACAAACTTTTTTTTACGTGGCAGGGAAGTTACCCCGACGCACAACCTGGAGGACCAGACCCTTCGTATAAATCAAAGGGTAGGGTGCCGGATAAACTGCTCCTTATAGGCCTGAGCTACGAATATGTCGTAGTTGCCCATATAAGGTGTTCACTAAGTAGTTCAACCTAACTGGAATTGTAGACGCCACCGTTTAGTGCATCTGGAGAATTCGTCCGCTGCCGCTTCGATGAAACGAGAAGTGCCTTAGTGGGAACACTCCTCCCCCTCTCTCGTTAGCTGTCCCCAACAGCTTTCCACCGGGATTAAAACCCCGTCTCCAGCTGAGGTACTTACAAGGAGTTAATAAAAAAACAACGAAGTGTCAAGTCAAAATAAATATACCTTACTTATGTATTGGGTGTGCAAATATTTACTTCTGCAAGGGTAGTTTTTATCTTCTTATATTTTATTCTTTTAAAGATTCATATTTTGTAATTAATTTTTTTTTGTTGTATAAATATTCTCAACAAACACTTTTACCCTCATTTAAATGATAGGTAGTCTATAGATTAGTGCACCCGGAGATAATTCAGTGATCATATTCTATCCTTTTTCAAACTGTCCGTTCCAAAACTATTACCCAATTCCCCTGATTTCACATTGGTAATATTTTATAAACCGAACGTCCAACATGGTCTACTTTAGTACCTTTACCATTGACCAATCGATAACGATGGATTTAAGCTGAACCAAAAGGTTTGAAATTGCTCTCTCGAGGATATCCCTTCTATATTTTGAGAAGACGATTTATTTCGCAACTTGTATGAGCGTTCCTTTAGCTTGCCTTACCTAGTTTTGTTTTTTCTTTTTTACTTTAAAAATCGAAAAACTAACACATCTATAAATTTACACATAAATTTCAACGATACATATAATTATATTCGCAGGAGCAAACAATTCCGACTTCGGACATTCCGAAAAGTGAATTTGAAGGTATGGATTGTTGCTTTGTTTTTAGAACTTTAGAATAACTATTTCCCATTTATACGTGTGTACATGTACATATTTTAACCTTCCTAAATTATTTGTTATGAAATAGTTGTTTTTAAGGGCGATATAGGTTGATTAAAGGGTATTAACTCTTGAAACATGGTGTTGAAGATTGGAGTTAGCCCACCAATTTTGCTTGGTTAATTCTGGAAAAATACTGCTGGAATATCATATACACTCTGACTAAAGTCAGTTTTTTAAATAAAAAATTATTGAAAATCTTACTTTTCGCTGTATTTAGTTCACAAAAATCAAAATTATCAGAAAATTATTATGTGTAAAAGTTCCAATAAATGATAAAAACTACCTGCGTAGGAAAAAAAAGTCTGGAAAAAACGTTTATAATTTTGTTTATATGTACTTAAATTCAAAAACCTTATCGACAAAACAAATTATTCATAAGGTTTGAGATTGTAAAATATTACATAAATCTGGGTTGATGATTCACATAAATTCACAAACACATACGCGTTCTAAAATTATTAAAATGCAAACAAGCAAAATATTCAAACGCAGATATCGTGTGCGTACAAAAGTTATTAATCTTATCATCATTTAAGTGGCAGTCCAATCAAAATTTTTAAAAGGGGCACGTCACTGATAACATTATTGTTGTATTGTGTTAAAAACATATATTTTCGCCAAAATGTATGAACAGCACTTTTGTAGGCTGGAACAAGTTAATGATTCCTATATGACTTACTTCCTCATTGATGATTTATTATTTTATTATCGACAAACACACTTCTTTTATATGCAGAAATAAGAACTAACTGGTTTATATTTGTATTATAAACTGAGTTTCAGATATTTTGTGATTTTATATTGTGCTCTATTGAAAAAATATTTTTTTTTCAAAGTAATAATATAATATAACATCATTAGAAGATGAAGAAATTTAAATATTGAAATTACTACTGTTTTAAGTGGATGGAATGAACATAATTCAATTAAAAATTACAAGTGACCTCAACTCCAGAAATAATTATGTTTTGCGCAGGTATAACAGTGGGCTCTTCAGTCAAAATTTGTGTCTTAGTAGGGTATAACAGACTGACTGAAGACCCCACTTTTTACCTGGGCGAAACACAATTATTGCTGGAGTTGAGGTCACCTGTACTTTTTAATTGAATAATATATCATCTCTTGTTAAAATGTGTTCTCGTAGATACTAGTTTTAAATTTAGTGTAAAAATAATCTGAACGTGTAATGTAATCTTTGCATTCTGCGAAAAAAGTAAGTGTAATATGTACATATGTATGTAAGGGGTGGTTACATTTCAAGGGCCGATGTTGATTTTGAATAAAACACAAATTATTTATGAAATTACTGACATTTCTTTTTATTATAATAATTTTGGTATGGTTTAATTATGTATTGAAATATCGACCAAATGGCCGCCGCGACTTCGGCGGCACACCTCCATCCGATGGTCCTAATTTTTGATGAAGCTGAGGCATAATTGAGGTTCTATGCCGTTAATGTGCTGAATTATATCATCCTTTAGCTCTTGAATTGTTGCAAGCTTATCGACGTACACCTTTTCTTTCAAATAACTACAAAGAAAGAAGTCCAACGGTGTCAAATCACATGATCTTGGCGGCCAATTGACAATTGACATCGCCACCACGTGAGATACCACGGCCATTGAATTTGTCACGCAAAAGATCCATTGTTTCGTTAGCTGTGTGGCAAGTTGCACCGTCTTCCAATTCGGGCCATAAAAAGTTCGTTATCATCTCACGATAGCGAACACCATTCACAGTAACTGCCTGACCGACCTCATTTTGGAAAAAATACGGCCTGGTGATGCCGCCAGCCCATAAACACCGCACCAAACAGTCACTCTTTGTGGGTGCATTGGATTTTTGACAATCACTCTTGAATTATCATTCGGACAAAAGCGGCAATTCTGCTTATTGACGAATCCACCGAGGTGAAAATGTGCCTCATCACTGAAGATGATTTTCTTCGAAAATTGATCATCCACTCTTGCTATTTCTTGGCACCATTCTGACCATTGACGACGCTTGAAATGGTCAAGAGGCTTTAGTTCTTGAGTCAATTGCACCTTGTAAGCGTGTAAATACAAGTTTGTATGCATAATGTTCATCAACGACGAGCGTGAGAGGTGCAATTGTTGGGCACGACGAAGAGTTGAGGTGGACGGCTCTTCAGCCACACTATCGCAAACAGCAGCAATATTTTGTGCAGTACGAGCTGTAGGAGCATGTACTGGTGTTTTCACATCTCCTACAGACCCATTTTGCTAAAATTTTTGCACGATTTTTCCGATTGTACGCACATTTGAACGATTAAATTGACCGACAAAATAACGAAGTGCACGATATGCACTTTGAATTGAACGCCCGTTTTCATAATAAGCCCGAATAACTTTAACGCGTTGCTCGATTGTGTATCTTTCCATGCTTCAAATTGAATGAGTCTGAAATTGAGAAATGTCAAATGAAATGCAGAAAAAAACTTGAAGTTTAGTTGTGGTTCACATTCAACATCGGCTCATCAGCCTTTGTATGCTTTTTTCCCAATCTATAGTGTCATATCAAATAAGAAATTCTTTTAAGTGGCTTCAATTTTGTCTCCTCAAATATAGAGATTTTGTTCATGTTTGCTTCTTAACTTCTACAGAAAAACTTCTTATCTCACATGATTTTTTCAGGACGACTGAACTATTAAAAAAATATATATACATGTATCAACATAGGTGCCACACTACAAAATAGTTCGTTCGTCTTTATGCTGCTTTGCTAGAGAGCATCCGTTTACCGATATATCCTTATCCAAGATATGGTTTTGGTTATTTCATATTTGGCATACAATAAAAACAGTATACGTTCTGGACTGTGAAGCATTTTATATGTTTACGTGAGTATTCCACAAATATCCTCCTTTGTCGAGATACAAAAAAATAAAAAAAGAAAAATACTTATACGCTTAACCCATTCCTATAAAATACAAAACAAGAACAAGGCTATCTGAAACAGGCATTTTCATTTCGATGTGGTTATAAACAGCCAAGCAATATATAACCCACCTTCGTTTGGGCCCAAAGGAGTTCAAACTGATGCAATGGACTCGACTTCGGGTGATGTGTCCCTGTCTAGTGTTGGTTTTCTTTGGAAACGGACAACGGTCGATCTAGGGCAACTCAAAGAAAAGCTGAGCAGGCAAAAGTAATTTTGTTGCTTTTCCCTTGGATCGTGGGTAGAATTTTCATTTTTGTTCTTCTTCATGCGGCTACAATCCAAGTTTTTACTGGTTACTATCGATACTTAGTATAGTGGTGTGCAAAGAATGCTAAAATATATTTCTGGGAAAGTATAACAACTATACAATCTTAATTTTCTTAAAGAAAATTTATGTAAATATTTTATTTCAAAAAAAATTGGAGCGTAAAGCATTCAGCATTCAAACTAGCAAATGGTGATTGTCCGCAGATATTTCTTGCACTGTAAATCATAGATAGGGGACTTTTTAATTATTCGAGTCTTACGGGAACGACTTTGGACTGAAATGTGAATGAATAATTCTAGCATTTTGTAAGCTTCTTTTTACTATCGAAACTTTTTAGCACAGTACTGTAATAAAGTTGAGTGAACTAGAATACAACCCTTAGCCTCTTTTACCGCACCCTTAAACGAACGTTTTGGTCACCAGAAGGTAAATATTGAACTGTACAGATGAGAGGATTGGATATAAAATGTTAGACAGCATATTAATACCAATGTATCAAATACAAAAGGATTCAACTTTTTGTTGGTTGCTTTTGAAATGACCTTTTTGCCTCCTAAGCACCATCAGTACAGCATTTCTAGCTTTATACATTTTTTTGTTTCTCGAAGAGAAAAATTCATGGAAATTCCGACACAATTTTTACTATTTACAATGTATAATTATAATAATTTAAATGCTTCTGTTGGATAACAAAATTAAAAATTTATGAGCTATGTAACGTTTCTGAGATCTAAATGATTTCCATATTTTCATAGAAAACTGAATACGATTTATACAAAGGATTCCTTTCTTTTTCGGTAGATTGACTTATTTGTAAGCAATCTGAAACTTAAATAATTTATAAAGAAAAGATTCCTTGAACTTATGTCCAGACTCATCCATCTTGTTCGTGATACGTGAACTGGATGAATATGTTTTTTTGTTTATTTTTAACAGAACTTAAACTTAACCTTCTTCAAAAACGACAGTTTTTTTTTTTTTAATTTTAAGGAAAAGAAAACAACAGCCTGAATGAAGTGAGCAAAAGTTAACAAAAAATAATACTTAGGTATTGTACTGACCCTTCCAAAAAAACAAACAGAATTCTTTTAAGTTCTTCGATACGGAAGTTATTACAACCCCATTCCTCATAAATTGCCTACAAAATGACTTTAAACCGATTATTCTACGTGCCATGGTTGCTGAGTCAATTTTAATGAAGAATACAAGAAAGACCCTTTTTCTGTTGGTTTATTTTTAAGAAGCGATTCCTATGCGCTACAAAACACTTGAGCTCTTTTGGTAATCGCGTTAAGTATTTTGGACAGGTGCTGCCTCCTGGTAAATATCTAAGTTTGAAACATAAGAAAATATTTCGAACGTTGAAAAAATCCATTGAAAATAATAGACTGGTGTGAAACGTTTACATAGTGTTTTTTTTTTTTTTTAAATAACAATAGGTCACGTTTTTGTTTTCCGTTTAATCGAGAGCATTTTATCGAGCTGTTATATATTTTTAAAGAACCCCAAATATTTTTGATTCAAATATTAGAGTTCTGAAGAAAAATAATTATAATAAGTTCAGTAAGTAGAACTTCTTATAAACTACTTAAAAAGTGTAATTATTTAATCAAATTTGTATGTCAAACATTTATAGCCGGGTGTTAGTATGCGCTGGTTAAGTAACGCATTTAACTCCTGGATTTATAATCTTAACCATAAACATTACATTTTATATCGAAAATACTACAGTTTTTAAGAGCTCTTGTTTGAATTATAAAAATTACCTATGAGTGTTTTTTATAATACAAATTCTACATACTACTGAAATACATTAGCCAAGAAGAAGACTTAGCATTATTTAATTGGACTTGTTGAATTATTGATTCAATATAGCTTTTAACGGCCTTTAGTCCATAAAAATAGGAGTTTCGTCCCGGCGGCGTTCTCACTTGGCAATTTTTATTAATTTCAGTGCAGCTTACATCAATTTTACAGCGAAAATCAATTGTGAACTATATCCAACCCAATTAGAATTTCTAATCAAGAATTGTTGAAAATTTACCCGTGGCCTGGCATTGTTTACATATGAGTGTTTTTTATACTTGGCTGATGTATTTCAGTTGTATATAGAATTTGTATCTTAAAGGGCTTAAAGTTTTTGTGTTATTTTTGTATGTTTCACTGTTAAAAACGCTAAATAAAATAATAAAAAAAAACTAAGGAACATCGCCTCTAGAAAAAGGTCTGTTTTACACAGTGCCATTTTTGGTCTTTTTTTAACCGTTAATTTGGTCTATCTGCACGTTTAAAAAAACAAGTTAAGAACATAATTAAAAAAAATATAACGGGATGCAAATTTGAAAACGTAACGGACATCGCCCCTGGCAAATTATTTGCACAACATTTTGGTATTTGAAATTTTCCAATATCATTGACACTTTTCGAGGTCTGCAACTTTAAAAGAAAAAAAAAAATACAGCGATCTTCAGCTTCATTCAAATTTGTATGTCAAACATTTATAACCGGGTGTCAGTATGCGCTGGTAAAGTAGCGCATTAACGCCTTGATTCATAATCTTAACCAGAAACATTAAATTTGATATCGAAAATACTACATTTTTTAAGAGCTCTACTTTGAATTATAAAAATTATCTTGAACTGATAAATATATTAAATAAATTCCCATTCGCTAATGATTTTATTGAAATTGAAATTCTTTAAGCTACGTGAAAACGTTTCACAAATATTTGACAAAACGTGATATTTTGCGTCAGTATATTGGTACACAAGCAGAAACGTAGGTTCCCTTTTCCGCTTCCTCCCTCCCCAAAACAATAAATAAAGTTACACAGACATTTCGATGCCATCTGCAGCGGAATTAATTTCAAAATAATTGAATTTTCACGTATCATGTGTATCATATCATATCTGCAGCACCACCATCTTGGCTATAACAATATCAAGGGTTGTAGGATATGAAGTCCTCAGGAAAATTGAAATGTTTCCATTATCTTGGAAGAAAGGCGAGAAAACCAAACAATCATTGTTAGGTTTATGAATTATTTCTTTGAACCTTTTTAACGTTAAGTTAATATTTACATTTGAATCAATCACAATGAGCAAAAGGATCAAACATGTTTTTTGCCAGAACATTTTTTTTTTAAATTCATATAATGTGATGCCTTACTTTATACACAAGAAGTGGTCTTCCTTATATCAAAACATTCACAAATCCCAACGACTTATTGCTCTTCTGTTCATTTCCAATTCAATAGATGGTGTCGACTGTCCTTCATCCTTGATGTCTTGCCGTTGGTCTATTGTCGTCTGGGTTTCATTCAAGAGAATTCAATCATGTAGTAAATACCGTTAATTTCTAATGGTACAGCCTCCTTGGTGTAGTAGTTCTCGCAGCTTTCGCACTGTCGTTGTACGTCTTGATATTGTGTTGAGTTAAGTATACATATTGGATGGGATGTTGCCGATGACGGCCTCTATGTTTTGAGTTAAAATAACACGAAATTTCATGTTTGCCTTATGCCAACAGACTTGTTAGGAAAAATGATGCCAGTAATTTTCGTTTGAAAGAAAATTCAATTATAAATTTTGAACGTCAATATGAAACATTTTGATTTTGTAAGTAACTGTATAAATTACATATATATGCTGTAAGAATTACTTGGTTGAAGGTTAAAATTGTTTGTCTATCAAAGTTGCACGTTAGAAAAACGGTCTTGAAAAAGAATACTTCAAAAATACTTTACCTAGAAAGAAGTTTTTCTTAAGTGGTACAAATATGTTTTTTTTTTAACAAACAGAATTTCTTAAATTTTCATAAAAATAATTATTATTCCTATCCAAGGGAAATTTCGTCCACATGGGAAATCATTTTCACATAAACAATCATGTTTTCATGAAACCATCTTATTAAAAAAAAAAAAAAAACAAGAAGAACTCAAGCACTTTGGAGATTCGCGCCAACAATCAAAAGAATAAATTATATAATGAACAAAGGAAGGATATGTTTTTTTTTTGTTGCTATACCTATGTCTTATTTTCGCATCCATTTCTGTATATATGTACACATACATATGTATCTATTTTATATATGCATGTATATCCTTTCTGTTTGGTATGGAAATCCAATGACATTCTCCAGTCGGAAAGATGTTTTACTTGTGAATGAGTTTACGTTTGCCAGAGAGACATAGTGAAGTGGATTTACTTTATTCCACCCATGTGCACAACTATAGACTTTACGAAACACATTGCAAGGATTTGCAGGAGGCAGCATTGATTTCGCGTGTAAAGTGTCAACTTGTGTGAAATCTTTTTAGCCAACCTGCATCATTTGATTTTAAATTTGAAATTAAATTGGTTTTTCCCTAGTTTTTCGTCTTTCACTATTTTTCTTCTTCTCGTCGTCTCAAAACTATACAATACGAGTATATCGTGACAATAAGGTCTTTTTCTTCTTCTTCTGGGCTAAGGCAAGGACCTTTGTTGTAGGATTTTTATTTTCTAAGTTTATTGCTTATGTCTTCGTTTTCAACTGGATTGGGAAAGATTTAGATGAGAAAGAAAAAGGTATCCAATTCTCTTATAAAGCACAGAAAAGATACTGGATTCATTTGCATGGCAATGATACAAAAGACATAAAACTCAGTAAAAAAATAAAAAAAAAAAAACAAAACAAAACAACACCTTACCCCGAGGTTCTGATGGCGGCATACAATTCACTGTGACACTATCTCTGAACTGACAGACGGACAAACATTCTGGTTGGAAATTTTTTGCTATGTCTGACTTCATGAAATATGAAATTCAATTTCACAGATTTTTCTAGGTGAAGTGGCATTGTGTTGAAAATGTAAAAGAAAAAAACAACATGAATGAATGCATAAAAAACAACTCAGCAAGATCAAGTACTTGTAGATTTACTCGTTGTCGTTCAGCCACTATACAGAAGCTTGGGATTCAAGTGGTGTAAGCTTATGTTAGATTTACTACTAGGGGACACAATTGGATTTCTTCAAGGTAAAATAGATTTAGCTATTCTTTTGAACACAAGCAAAAAAAAATATGTGAATGTGTGCTGAGTATTTGGGTAAATCTATTATATTTGGCTAAAACATATTGGATTGTGGGTACTTCCTATAAGCAATTCACAATAATTGGTTGATTAAATATGAATAAGAAGTCAATGACTCTTGAAGAAAAATATATTTCATCATCATCCAGTTTTTGTATTATTTCTATTATCAGAAAAGTACTTTCTCACTCCGAAAATTAGAAAATTCCAATTTTCTAAAAATTTCCAGTGTTTTGTTAAAATCATTTGCTTGAAACATTCTGAAGAAGAAAACGACTCTTCTTTATGCCTAACTTAACTCAACAAATTATTTTATGCCATACATATTTTTTCGCCGCAATTCATTAAGTTGATGTTGTATTTTAAAATAAATTCCCTGTCTACGAGTATAAGCTGACCAACTCATGTCCACCCGAAAATCCTTAGAGATCCTCAGCAAGCCAATGACACATTCGAATGCAAATTTAATCAAGAAACTTTGTTCGCTTTATTTAGCAGCAAATGTATATCTACAAAACTTACAACAATGTCAGAAGAGAAGAAGAGAGTCCGACAATAAACTCCATACATTCATATCCACATCCATCCAAGCAACGTTTTACTGAACGGGCCCAATATCCCTTCAGATTCACGATTCACCAAATTAATTAATATCGATGTCCTTTTGGAAAGCACAATTCTCTGATCCAATTTCCGACGACAACAACTACAATAAAATGGATAGATTTCACAGGCACAGCGATGCGATGGTGAAATGCTGAATTTGAATGAATGATGATGTTAGGGTTTGGGAAATGGACAGGACGCTTTTGATTACCAATTCATTTGTCATTCGATATTCATTTTTGGTCAGGGGACCCATATACATAGCAAAGCAGGGCAGCAGTTTCTTCGCATCCCTCTGCTCTGGCTGTTTAATTGCCAACCATTTTATTAACTTGTGAATAATAGCATTCGTAATAATAATTATTCTGGGTCGGTTCTTCATACTGTCACATCGTCGCCTGATTGGGAACACACTTGACATAGCTCCACAATATTAATGCCTAATATCATAAGTTACAACCATGATCAAAGTTTATTCGGCAATGAGGACAAAGCTTTATGACCGCAAAGGGAATCAGGATTGCCAAATTATTATTTCATGATTAACACTAAAATCTGTTGGCTGATTGGGTTGTTGTCCATACTTGTAGCCTGGAAGCGTGGAAAGCCTTTATTGTTTAGGTCCCAACGGTGATATTCATCAAGGCATGGAAAGCATGTTTCAGGAATGTTGTTGTGTGTGAGTGTTGTATCATTATGTGGGTTAGCAAAAGCACATATTTCCTTCTTTTTGCCGAACAGAGAGTAATGGATTAGTGATAAATGATAATATATTTTATTTATACTTAATGTTCAGTTGGTGCTGTTCGGGTCGTAAGTGGGACATCAAATATAAAAAGGCTTCTTCTGGCCAGGACATCATTTATTCAATCTATTTTCTTATATACTTTTCGCAATGGGGGAGTTTTGGGTTTGCATGGCTCAGGATTGTACATTATCAACTCCCAAAATATTATATGAGGTCACTTTGTCGAAATCGCTCAATAGGTTGTTATAATCAGCGAAGCAAAGTAAGAAAGTAGGGAGAGGGCATTTACGTCTGGAGAGATTTTGAAGCACAGGAGGGGTGCAGTGAGTTGGTAATTTGGGAAACACATTAAAAAAATGAGATTGAATGAATTCTTTAAAATACTACTTTAAGAATTTTTAAAGAAAAGATTTTCGAAGAAATCCCAAGAGAATTTTTTTGATATACAAACACATATCTAACTTGTGATGGTTCATTTTTATAACCTAGACCATTTGTATAGTAGAGATTAATGGATTTGTAAATATGAAAATATGTATGTAATTGTGAAGTTTTTGTACATAACATCATATTGAAAATGAAGCTTATTACATATACCCTATAACACGTAAAAGAATACCTAATCCCTTGGGAAAATCTAGCAAGAATGAGGCCAATAGATTGATGTCTTCTACAATGGATTTTTGCATTAAAAACAAAAACTATATTCTTCATGAATGCCACCCAATCTACCAATATTTTGCTCAAGATTTAATACAAAAGTAAATGTGCTAGTGCCTTAATATTTCGTATAACGATACGAATGCCAAAATCGTTCAAAAAATTATGATGATCTCAAACACAATTCATTTCATAACGACAGCAAAAAAAATAAATAGACAAAATAAGACAATTTTCATCAAAACTACGACATCTTTACTCTAGCAATCATTTTTTTTTATCACAAAGAATATAATATGAAGATAAACTTGTCTCTATGCAACATTTGTGGGTAAGTGAAAAGTTTTTCTTAATGGAATGAGAAACTTATTTGTGGGTTTAGATTTTATTTTCAACATGAGAGCAATTCATAAATCAACAATGAACTGTGGTTACGTGTGTGAGAACACACACGATACACCAAATCATTCCAAAAATTATTATTGGAAAAAAGTTTTCGACTTCAAGTCAACGTTAGCATAGGAACATCAGATAAACCTCATAAATGTGATGGAAATGCAATGAAAACTTATACTTCATTAGCTTCGAACCAGAGGTTTATTTTTTTTATTGAACAAGGAGATGAAGATATGAGAATGAAGCAACAATTAGAAATTTAAGAAAGAGGAATCTCGCAGAGGGTGCGAAAACGATCTGCTTACACTAACAAATTAATAAAACTCATGACAATGAAGAAAACTTTGAACACTTTGCTTTGTCAGTTTTGAACCCGAGCTTATACCTACCCTTTCTTTTTGTAACGTAACGAAGATGTCCACATATAGTCTAAGAAAGATGAGATCGGACCGCGAACAAATTAGTTCATGAAAATTTATTGCTGGTCTCGACGCAGAACATATCCAAAGTCCCGCTAAATCCTTGCATTGGTTTTTTGTATAGACGCATTTAAAGATGTTGAGAGGGGGAGAAGGCGGGAGTTTATCAAGCTGAAAAAAAGTTATTATAATACAAGCTTATCATATGACATATGTTTTTAGGGTGCTTTTCAACGCTGATTCTAAGAAACTGAAAAGATACATGTATCCTGTGGAAAATTAATGTCATTGTTATGGAATGATCACTTTTTCTAAAGTTCAACAAGTAATATTACCCAAAACCATTTTAGAATAATTGGATTTTAATGAAATTTGGTATAAATGTTTCTATTGCCATGTTTACCAAGAATCAAAAGAGTCCCCAAAAATATCTGTGCTAAAAGGGTGTTTTTTTTTAAGGGCGAGATGTAGGTGCGTCATTATTACCAGAAAATCTATGAATAAGTTTTGACACTGATGAAATTTGCTAAAAATATTAAATATGTCATGGTTTCCAAGTATCAAAAGAGTCCATTAAAATAACTTGATCCAGAGTTTTTTTAAAGAGTTAATGTTTGGCCTGCCCTACACGCAGTAAAATGTTAGGTCTTACCAAAAATTGTATTTTCGTGTAATCGAGAAAGTACATATCAGATATGATATATGCTTTAAAGGTATTTTTCAACGCCAAATCTAATAAAAGAAAAACCAATATGATACAAGCACTCTAAACAAAGTTAGATTCATTTTGAAGCAAAAATTACTGTTTTTTCCGTTAAGCAGGTCAAACATTACACCCTCAAAAACATCGTTGGACCTTAGATATTTGTATGGACTCTTTCGATCCTTGGGTGCCAATATAAATTTAATAATTTAAGCAAATTTCATGAGTGTCGGAATTTGTTCAGGGATGTTATGGTAATAATCACTCACTTGCATCTCTCCGTCAAAAAAAACACCCTTTAACCACAGATATTTTTATATACTCTTTTGATTCTTGGTAAACATGCCAAATGAAACATTTATACTAAATTTCATTAATATCCCATTATTTTAAAATGGATTTGGGTAATAATTTACTTGTTGTACTTAAAAAAAAGTATATTCGTTTTCAGATTCACATCCATGTCCTTCGGATGTGGAACTAGAACGGCAGCGTATGATTAGCTCATTAAATTCTGATCTCGACAGCATTGTCCAATGGGGAATCAAAAACCGCGTAGAATTTAATGCTTCGAAAACTCAATGCTGTCTTCTGTCATCAAAACGAAACACACCTCCCATGCCGCTATCCATGAGCGGCACTTGTATTGAAGAAACCGAAAAGCTTTCAGTCCTCGGTATGTGTATCACAGACCACCTTCTGTGGAACGAGCACATATTCGACGTCGCCAAAAATGCAGCTAAATGCTTAGGCTTTCTTCGGCGATGCAAGAAATTTTTCTCCCCTTCTGATCTGGCTGTAATCTATAAAGCATTTATCCGTCCGAAATTTGAGTACAATTCTCATATTTGGGCAGGTGCCCCAATAACCCACTTGAGTATCTTAGATAGGATTCAAAAAAGAGCTTTGAAAATGATAGGTGACAGAAATATAACAGAAACAATTGCATCCCTCGAACACCGCCGCGATGTTTCATGTCTAACATTATTTTACCGTTACTTTTATAAACACTGTTCTAGTGAAATAGCCAGCTGCATTCCTCCCCTAAGACAATTCAACCGTAATACTCGTACCTCTAGGAATGCACATCAGTTTACCCTCGAGTCCAACTTCGGACGTACTGTCAAGTATAGAGATTCTTTTTTTAGCCGCACTACCCGAATGTGGAATGCTTTACCCGGCTCTATCTTTCCCGACCATTTTAATATTCAGAGGTTCAAAACCAATGTGCATTGGTATCTCCTCTTAAATCCTTCCCTATTTTCCCAACGCTCGCACTGTGTTTAAACATTTAAAGGGCAGCCAAATCCCTTTAGTGCGCGCTCAAAAAAAAAAAAAAAAAAAAAAATCATTCCATAAAAATGCCTTTAACTTTCTACGGGATACATGTATCTTTTCAGTTTTGGCCTCTGTAGAATCAGCATTAAAAAGCATCCTAAAAACATGTGTCATATGATTAGATTGTATTATAATAAATTTTGTCAGCTTTATAAACTCCCGCCTTCTCCCTCTCTCCACCTCTTTAAATGCGTCTATACAACAAACCAATGCGGGGATTTTGGAGGACTTTGGATATGTTGTTGAGGATAAAATTCTGCGTCGATACCAGTAATAAAAGTTCATGAATTAATTTGTTCCCGGTTGCCCATATTAATTTTTCTATCTTTCCTAGACTAATAAGAATTGTTTGCCGATATGGTTCCTATAAGTTCAGTTATGCATTTGTCGGACGTTCAAAATACATTATGGTAAGTAAATTTACTCGGAGTTAGATTTTTACAAGTCTCGTCTCGATCTTGTTTAGATCGAAAATTTAAAATATCATCGGTGTCGTCTTCGGTTATATTAAACTAAGGTTAGATCTCACGACTTTATTTTAAAAATTAGAATATGTAATCTCGGTAAGGTCTTTGGTGGGGAAGAACAAAATTATTTTAAATATTGAAAGAAGAAATGGAATCTTTAATTAATGTCATGTATCTGCAATCAACAATTGATTTTAGATGAAAAGTTTACATTTCTATACACCTATATTTATTTTAAATGACAGGTTATATATTATCCTTTTTATTTACATTCACACAACCCATTAACACTGTTGTATAAAAATAAATATCTGGTCACTGTGTCGTATACGTCCTTTTTTATTATTATTTTTATTGAACGTAGCTGAGTATTAGTTAAATGTGTTTCATTTAAACAGCTTTAGCTTTTGATTTAAAAAATAGTATACAAAATTAAAATAAAATGTTGTTTATTTTAAGCCCAACTAGAGGTACAACTCTCCTAAAAAAATGTCATATAGAACTTAAAAAGTCATAGAGCAGAGGTTACGACTGCACTGATTACGCCTAGAAGTTTATTTATTTAAAATTTGTTAAGCTATAAAATATTGCCAAAGCGATATATTTGTATGTGACTAAAACTTTTCCAAAACTCAGACATTTGATTAATGTAAAAAGAAAACAATGTATTTTTAAAAACCTTTTCCATCACACAAAACATGGTTAAACCAATTTTTTTAATGATAAGTCTCAGTATAAAATGTGATGATAAAGGGCGAGCATGACAACCATAATAAACGTTTTAAATGAAATGAAACTGAATGGAACGGATGAAACACGTTTTTGTATTGTAATTTGAATGGCACACACACAAAGCTATACATATTATTTATTTGGGTTCCATTTAAAACTTCCTCCGCATCGTATATATCACAAAACAATGCCCGGATATTTATTTTTTCTTTGTTTCTTCTAACTTTATCCGCGGACATTTATTGCTTTTTAATGAGCCATTAAAATGTGTCCAACATCCCTCCTTTTGTGTGGCTATTCGAAGGTGGGTCCGAGGATTAAGAGCATAGCAGGCTCCATTCCAACAGTGCCAGTGGCAGCGGACAAAAACGATTAAATTTATAATAACCCACATCAAAACCGGGAAAACGTGAAGCTTTTTGCAGAATAAGCTAGCTGTATGATAATGATTGATTAGAAAAATTCATTCTTTAAAAACAAGGTACTATGTAAATATGTATATATATGTTTACTTCGTACATATATACCTAAAATACCCTTTCACACAAACGGCACATTATCACATTCAAGAGTCGATCAATCAATCAGTTTTCTGTTGATTGGAATCATGTTTCTAATATACGGTAGTATACAAATTGTGCCTTTATGTAAGTATGCTGAAGAGGGAATCTAATTGATTTGCCTACAAATCTTAAAATAACTTTCTTTTGGTTTTGATTGATGGACAATAATTTTGTTGACAACAGGTTAAAAGTTGAATTTTTAGATGATAATTTCGAGAACAATGAGATTAAAAAAAAAAGATGCTTTTAAACCAGGGAGTTAACCGAAAAAATGAATTCCCTAGACAATTTCTCAGTTGGATTTTATTTATTTACGAGCATATTTTTTTTAATGAATGGGCGATGGATAGGGCTGCCAGATTAAATTTGGTTAATATCGGGACGCCATGGTCCAAGAACCGGTACAAATCGGGACATTAAAAAAAATCTATTTATAACGTTTCTAAATGTCAAAATGAGGCATGTTTGCGAATTTTTTGCACGAGCCGATCTTTTTTGGACGAGTTCTACAAGTTCAAAAATATAGTTTTAAAATTAGAAAAATGTTAAGTAGTATCATGTTTTACCCTTAATATTAGGCTGTTTTAAATTTTGGCCAATATTTTTTGACTATCTTGGAAGTAACTACCGAATTGTAAAATGTTGAAAAAATTAAAAAAGCCAATAACGAAATATTCGGGAATATTTCAAAACAAGTTAGAAACAGGTAATTTGTACAAAAACCCAAACATTTATTTCAGTTCTTCAATCTTTGTTTGCAAAAACTTATGCAGTGTTATAAAAACTGTTCGAAGTTTTATCAAAAACCATTACAGCCTTTTTTTTAGAAAACTTGATAAAACCGAAATTTTCGTAAGACCGTTTTATCCAGATAAGCTAAAACAATAAATTGAATCTCACTGCTATGGAATAATATAGAATGTTTCACACCATACTTGAAGCAAATCTACCGATTTGCTTAGGCTCTAGCTCGATATAAATCGGAACGCACAGACAAACAAACCGCCGGACGTCTTTTGTCGAAAAACAGTTTTTGGGCTTCTACATTATCGTTTTTTTTTGACAAAAAACCGTGGAAAGTTCGGACAAAATCGGGACATTTTGTAAATCGGGACAGATATCGGGACAGGGTTCAAATATCGGGACTGTCCCACCAAAATCGGGACGTCTGGCAGCCCTAGCGATGGACCTGAAATTGCCTCTCGGATAAATTTTAGGAATAAAGAGTAGATATTTTTTTCCCTGCTTTTGTATGTAAATGCATTCTTTCTAAATGCTTAAATAAAAATAATCGATAGAAAGGACAACCAAGCCCAACTAACAATTTATCTTCTGTAAGGGTCTATCTAAGTTATTTCCTAATCAGAAAATTTGACTCTATAAGGCCTTAGAGAAACATATTTGGCCCACATTGAGAAGCTCGAAAGGCTTTTAAGCAATCATTTACAGATTTATTAGAAGTACTCAATCTATTTCGCTAAGGCCTTATAGAACAAAACTACATTCAAACAATGCAAATGTAGTAGTGTAGGTTCAAGTGTTTCGATAGGCACATCTAAAAACCCTTATAAAAGGCTTGTCGATCCCTAGGAGAAGGCTTTTCGAAGCATAATGCAAAACAAAACAAAAAATAAATTCTTTATTTTTATTTCTACATTTTCACCTTTATTTTCATGCAAGTAATGATTTTCTTCTGAAATTTAATGCACAATAATTATTTATATCTGAAAAAAACACATTACTTACTAAATGGATTTTGCGGGATTTGAACCGAGGATAGTTGGGTTGAGAGTCGAGCACCTCAGGTATTGAGCTAGCCTGGCATATGAAGATGAGTGTCAAATTGGAACCACTTGAAACCGAAATTAGCTTCCTAAAAACTTCCTTGGGACTTCCTGATGAATTGAACTTATTTAAAAAAATACAGGTGACCATTCGTCTGTTGCTTGCAAGGGAGTTTTTTTACTTAATTTTTTTTTTTTTTTTTTTATTTTTAATGTTTTCATGATTACACGTCAGGGAAAACATGGAAGTGGTCACACAAACATACATTTTGTAAGACAACAATTATAATATATATAAGTTCCTTTTTCATTGAAATCGATTGTTTTTAAGAACGAAAGGCTTTGATTTGAGAAAAAATATAAAAAACTCTTTTATGCTCCATAAAATATGTACATACTTTTCATTTTGTAAACAAACCATTTACTGACAATTTTAATTTGTATCTTTTTTAAAAACACTAGGTAATTGCCAAAGTAAAAAACAAACAACAACGACCATCATTAAGTTTTTTTCAACTGAAAGTAGCTATGTAGTATAGATATAATGTTGAGTGGAAAATATTTTTTTCCGTCGGCTGTTTTAGTAATGAAACAAGAATTGTAGCATTAACTTTTCCCGACGTTTCGACAGGGGTTGCTGTCTTCTTCAGGGGGAACTTTATTACATACAAAATACAAATAGTTTATCACAATGTTAGCAACAAAAATAACAATGAAAGTTGAACTTACACTTTGAGAAATATAAACGATAAATTTAGTGTGCAACTAAAAACTAATAAAGAAAGAAAGCGGCTAGCTGTTATGATGAAACCAGTGAGCAGTATACCGCTGAAATGTTCTGTGTGTCTTGCTTTCGATTCATATTGTTTTTGTTGTTTATAATATGAAGCGTTAGGAGAGTGTATCGCTTTGAGGTATGCTTTTCCGTTTGAAGAACTTTGACACCTTCGAAATCAGGAGAATGGCCACATTCGATTGCATGACTAGCGACGGAAAAAATGTTTTCCACTCAACATTATACTTATCAAATTGGTCGATAAATTAATTTTTTAATATGTAGTATAGATATTAAAAAACGTTTAAAATGTAATTAAAAAAACTACTGAGTAATGAAAGCTTCATACTAAGAAAATTTTTTGAAAACATTCGAATTTCTTAACGTGACAATAATTTTTAACGATGAAACAGAAACTATACTATGGTCACCTTGTTTGTGAATAATTCAGCCAAGCAGTAGCTAATTTTCACATCAATACTACTTTCCATGCGAAGTACCAGCTTTTAATGCTTTCATGTTGAGTGTGCAACACTTCGCTAGGACCAAATTATCGGAATTATTACTTCCCGCACATGCGCCTGAGAGGATGAGGCATAACCACCTCTTCACAGGTCTTAAAGTAACAAATTAGGCTGACATCACTTCGCTGAGGCAAATTAATCGAAATAAATGCTTCTCGCGCATGCGTCTGACAGAGTTCACACCATTATTATGCTTGTGTCGGGCTTGTGTTTGATGGGTTATAGAACCAATATTGGATGTCATGCTTAATCAGAGTTACCACTGCGATCAAATTTCATTCTGAGGGAATCATTTTTATTGGTGGTATCCGGGGTATTAAAAAAAAACAAACAAGGAATATGAATACAGTTTATCTGTTCTTGTCAAATCACTTCTAATAAAAAATGATTAAATAATTTCTAGTTGTACTGCAATTCTGAATATAAATTACATAATTATAGTTCCATGTAAAAAAAAAATATATATTTTTTTCTTTTTTTTGAATTTAAATTGTTTTTTTTTCATATTTATCTTAATGCAGAAAATAAATGTTTGTTCCGTTTTTGTTTTGCAAAATTTAAAAGCTTTACCTAACTCAATGAATCGGTTTTATTTAAATTTTCTAATTTTCCTATTTTTATTTTCATAAATAATTTGACCAGTGGTAACCCTCTCTCGGCAGTAGAAACATACATGCGTCGAACAGTACACAAGATAATGCTTGTAACGGGCTTTTCCTCAGGGGCCTTACACAAACAAAATAAATTGAAAGAATTCCACTAACAATTATGCTTCCATTAGACTTTTGTACACATTAAAGCTTGTTGCAGGCCTTTGTAAGCTGGCCCTTCCAGAGCTCTTGGCAGTGCTTCCTAATGAAAGCTTTTTCTTTGCTTTTATTTCACACGCCTCTCAAAACTAATTTCTGGGAAACCTTACGAAAACTATAACCAAATTGTAAATATTTAGACTTGCAGAAAATTAAAGATTCTGCTTGTAATAGGTTTGTGTAAGCTGTTTTCAGAAATATAGCTTCGAAAATTTGCAACTTCGATGTCCAAACTAAATACAAGCCTTGTAGAAATAATAACTTATAGAAATTCAAAAAATGAACCTTATAGAGGAAAAATTGTTAGTTGGGAGATTAACTAGTGAAACAATGAAATCATAGTTGTTTGAAGATAAGGCTTTCAAACCTTTTACTGCTTTGTAGCGGTATGAATAGCTCTTAGCCTTACTTTTTTATTATTTGTATTTAATCATGAAATGTATCCCATTATCGTTAGCATGCTTTTATTAAGATCTTAGAATTACAAATTATATTTGTCTTGACTTTGAAGATACGACTGTTTTTAATTATTTTCCTAGGAGTGCCTTTTATGTATACGGCTCCTTAAACATAACGTTTTTTTCTATTACCACACTCACATGCATATTGTGCTCATAATAAAAGATAATCATCAATGCACAAGGATCTAAATAAATTCTACTTAATTTTATTTCACAAGAAACTTAAGTAGATATAGTACCCTTTGGTCACTTGAATTATACACCCCACAAAGTACGATACGATTTGTGCTACGTGCAAGTACAACAATTTACACACAGTCTATCTAAAAACACCATGAAAACCAACGAGAGTACATGAAAATTGCTACTCCTGTCTTTTTTTTTTTGGTAGAAAATATGTCCCCTCAAGCTCTAAAAAGCGGAATATTATAATGTCACGAACTACAATACCACTCTCCAAACTACACAGAATCGGTAGGTAGCGTCATTGGTCTTTTAACGTGTCCTGCGACAAGAATTACTCTTCTGGTTGCTCATTGCGAAAAACGGGATCGTAATTGCGATGGTAATATTGTTCTAAGTGCCTTGAGGGATGGAAATGAAAATAAATTAAAGGGAAAGAGTGTTTAAAAAAAAATGGGAATGGTACACTTTTGCACTGTTATAGACAAAGACCCTTTATATCTCATTGTTATTGAAAAAATTACTACAAACTTTTGATTGTAATTAGTTTCTTCTCCTCAGGGCTTCTATAGCTACTCTACCTAGCAGTTGAATAATTTCAATGACACTTTCCAATGTACAATTGTACTTTTGCACTAGAAGATGACAGTGGTAGGTATATTGGTTCTATTGGTTCCGACGGTAATTATTGTAGCTAGAAACCAAAACTCTTCCAACCGAAAAATATGTAAACTTCTACCTTAAAATGAAAACTTTGTTGAATGAACAAAAAAAAAAAAGGAAAAACATCTTCCCATTTTACTTTTGCCCCCAGCTAATCCTATTTTGCATTCGTCAGATGCAGAAATCTCAATTTACAAACATTGTATAGGTGCAAATTGGATGCTCTGTTGAGGAATCGATTCCGATTTGCTGTCAGTTGGAATAAGGTTCTGAATTTGGACAGAAGTGCAAATCGAACCTTTTCTTTTTTATCTTCTTCCGTTATTTTTTTTCGTCTATGACTGCGACGGCTTGGTTCTGGTCGTAGGTCTGGCATCAGTGTTGTCGAAAGCAATTGTAAATTTGGAGCTAGGAGTTCTGTAAAACTTGTTATTGCCTTATAATGTTTGCATAATTCGAAAATGTTTTTTTATGCAATGGAGTTTCATCGTACAAATTAAAATCTATTTGTGTGTTGATGAATATTTGTATCTGCGAATTTTATTTGAAAAGCAATGGTAAAATTATTTAAAGTTTTCAAAAGATGCTTTAATCTATGCAACCACCGTGAACATAAGTGCAATTACTTTTGGCACCAACCAGAGGCAACATATATTTCACGAAGCACGTGTCTGGCAGCAACAAAACTATTTACGGTTTCGCCCACGACCCACCTTCTGTTGGTTTATAGAACTGGTTTCCTTGGTCCAGGACTCTGCACTTAAATTGAAGTAACTAGGTATACTTCGATGGCATATTTTCCGTTTTTCCATGTAACACCAATACAAATACAAACTAAGCACAACACCTACCCCATGACGGAAGAAACTGACAAATGAAAACTTGCATAATATTGCCATACACAAGGATGATGTTGGTGCGATGTTTTCTATGCTATGTCAACATTATTCTCCTTCTTTGGATGGTAATTTCTTCTCCACAATATTTTTTTTTTTTGTGTTTCATTTTTAGTAATTTCAACAATTTTCTGTTTTATTGCAACAAAAGTTGCAACTTCCAAGACAGGAAAATAAAGTTTTGGTTTCTTTTCTCAAGATTGCAGATTTCAATTTATCAAACTGCATGAATAAAAAGGTATCTAACGTAGAGAGGAAGGTAATCTTGATTTTCTTTTTTCTTTGAGTAATTTCTGTGAACAGTTTTGCTGCCTCATTTAAATCGGTAGGAGAGAAGCAAGAGATTGCAAATGGCCACAGGCGAACGTAATAGGAATTTAATCGATAAGAGTTGATTTATTGGAAATTTTTTTGTTAAAGACTTTTTTTTGTTTAACATTTATAAATAGGAATATAATTTTATCTAAAAACAAGGATATTTTATTTATCAAAATATCTCTTGAATTAAATTAAAAGGTATTGCAGAAATAGGATCATTTTAATTTTTAGGAGCATTAGGTACCCTGATTAACTTCACTAATATATAGCGTGAGAGATGTCAAAGATGTCAATACCAAAAAAAGAACAAAAACTCAAGGAAAATCTTCCCCATTGTAATTAATCGGAACAAAAAAAGGTTTCTATTTGACACAGAAATATCGTAGCGTAAATAATTTTTCTGTAATTTATCAAAGCAACAACCAAGCCAAAGCAAATAATGAGCGCATCACAGCCGCCAATTCCACCACCAATAATTTAGCTTAGGGGCATTCATTCTGTCACATTTTAACTTCCTTGTGTCATCCGTGACGCTTTTTGGGGCTTCTGATTTTTGTGTTTGTTTGCTCGTTTCCTACTACAACATCTATGCAATGATACCTACTTTTTTTATTTTTTGTCTTCTTTCATTTAGCCTTCAAACAGTTCTCCTTCATTGGGCTTTATAGTTTTTTTTTTTTTTTTTTTTTTTTTTTGCTTATCTGCGTCCTTTAGTTTGTTTCTGAGGACAAGGATTAATTGGATATTTTGTGTGCTTCATTCTTGGACTCTGTTGTTTGCTGTTTTATTATCGTAAAAAATTGAAATGAACACAGATCCCAAAAACAGTTAGACAATTCGAAAAACAAAAGCATGGAAAATATATCGAAAGCTTACGAACCGAACAGCCAGCTCCCAGATCCAATGTAGGGAAATGTTTCATTTATATTGAAGGATTAACTATACGATTTATGTATAGTGTTTCCATCCTTATTTTCACAGTTTGCGAGTGCTATAGGTAGTACTGGATGGGAATCTGCTTTGATTTCATCAGAATTTGAGTATTGTTCTGGCAATGGCACCTTTTCGACAAGGAGAAATATTCGGGGATTGTATGTATGTACTTTTACGTACATACATATACCTTGGACATTGACCGGACTAGCTTGAAACAAATAAAATTGACACTATATTGACCTTATAGACGGAGAGGTATGGGAAGAACAACCTTAATCCATGTTTAAGAATGGGGAGGGTTTTGTGGTTGTGTTGGATTGATGCTTTAAGTTATTGGCTTATTTTAAAGGATGAAGAGAACGACGGCACATTTCAAGACAACTGAGATTGGGTACAGCACAATTTACGTATTTTCTTTATGTATGCACATGTTAGTGTATGTGTTTATTGCCAATCGAAGAAAAGGTAAGGGATGAATAAAGCATTCAATTATTAAAGAAGGGTGGGAGGTTAACTTGTCAAGATAAAATCCTAACAAAGGTGAATTTTAAAGTGCAAATTAATTTAATAATTCCGTAGGGAGACACCTCTTCTTAAAACTTAACCCAAGAAACATGATCTGAATTAATAAGTTTGGTTGCGAATTTTTCACCTTCTCTTTCTCCTTAGAATTTAATGTTAATCAGTATTGAACGTATTTTGATACTCATAAAATGTTTCTAAATAATTTGGCATCTGTTTCTGCAGAGTATATTTAACTTTTAAAAAAGCTATAAAAACAAAGACGGTAAATGTTAAATGCTAGGGATGTAGGTACATACTTACTCTAATATTGCAAAAGCGCTTCAATGAATGGATCGATAACAACAATTTTTTGAAGGAGTTCCAGGCAGGTTTAAGAAGTTACTATTCAACGACTGATCACAATTTTACCATCAGAAGAATTGCAGAAACATTCCTTCATAAAGAAAAGAAGTTGTACACTTTTTTCATAGATTTTAGATCTGTATTCGATATGATTGATAGGAAAGCTCTTATTTACAAGCTCTATAGTAACGGATTGTCACGGAAATTTGGAAGGGTTATACAGAATCTTTACGGGGACACAATGGCTAAGATATGGAATGGTGATGTGCTGTCAGAAGGGTTTAAAACGCAATCGGGAGTCAGGCGAGGTCGCACATTGAGCCCAAGTATGTTTGCATTGTGTATTGATGATCTTGTCGAATCTTGCCCTGTGGAGTTGAATACGCCGGAAAGCTTATCAAAATATTGATGTTCGCGGATGACATAGTACTTTTGGCAGCCTCACCTGAATCATTGCAGCTGATGATAAATCGCTTATTTCAATACTGTCAGCTTTGGAGCTTGATAGTTAACCTAGATAAATCCAAGATTTTGATTTTCAAACGTGGAAGGGGGCGCAACTGTGCTAACGAAAAATGCCATTATAATGGTAAGAACATCGAAGTTGTTACGGAATTCAAATACCTGGGTGTTAATTTGACACGAAATTTGAGTATGGAAAGTCACCTGAAAGAGAAACTGCTGATGGCGAAAGGCGCAATTAGTGCAACATGGAATAGTTGCTTTTATAACAAAAGTATAGCTCATAGCAGCAAGTTCAAAATATTTAAAGCGGTATCAGCATCAATCCTTTTTTACGCCGCACAGACTTCGGGAACGAAGCAGTATGACACAGTTGAGAAACTTCTGCGGTACTTTTGCAAACGAATCTAAGACTAACTAAGTCACCATGTTAGAAACAGGATTTTCGCTTCTTTCCATACGAACCTTAAAAATGCAAGTGGATTACATAATGAAAGTTTTAAAAATGTACTATAACCGACTACCAAAGATAGTAGGCGCGAATTCGTAATCGTCTGAATAACTTAGATCTGCAAAGTTTGTGTTCGTAAATAAAAATTGAAATCTGACTTCAGGAGGCCTGCAAAACAAATTACGTTCGTGTGCAGAAAAAAAAAAAATTGAAATCAGGAAAACATTTACATAGGTAGAGGGTGGGTCAGCATTGGGCCATTTTTCTTTGGAACAATGTTTCGGTCAACAATGTTATTCCAACAACAATGTTGTTGCTTTTTAAAAAAGAAACTTGTATTTGGCCCACCCTGTAAGTGAAATGGCTTTGAAGTACATACCTTTGTCATCAAGAGATTTGTCCATCATAGCATATTTTTTTTCCAAATTTCACCCAAAAGCCCTAAAATCACCTTTTACCGCGCGAGAATTTAATCTCAAACATTTTTTTTTGTTTAATAATCGCGATTTTTTACAAATAATTTTCTGCGCTGCGATGTTTACGAATACATTTTTTTTTTTCAAAAACTGCCGCCTGCTTACTTTCTGCGGGCAGAAGAAAAATAAAATCGATACGCAGAAGATAAGCAGACATGCGGCAGATCTGTCGCAGATTTCTGCGAATACGAACTCGTCCTAGCTCTTAGAGTCATAAGAACTTTAACAAGCTGCTGTGCTTATTGGCTGGATCTAGCGAAAGATTGTGGGATTAATTTAAACCTGAACAATCCTAGTAATGAAGAATAAGAAACTTCGCTCTACCACCTCATTTCTGAAGTAGACTTAGAGCCAATTTATTCACTATTGCTCAACTTGCTGAAAACTCCAAAGTTGGGCAACTTACAAGTTGACTTCAAAGCCGCAGTTGAACTGAAAGTTGAAAAATGCTTTTATTCACTACTTCGAATCTGAACTCCAGGGTTGAAATTTAAAAGTTGACCAACCTGCAGTTTCTAAAATATCCTTGGGATATTTGTGGACATGACGCACAAGACGTCATTTTCAACTTTTGTTTTGCATTAGAATTAGTTGTGAATTTTGAATAATTTTTCCGAATAATTGCAATGGATTTTTCATTCCATGTGAAGCGCGGAATCAACAAAATACCAAGCTTTATTGAAAGCTATACAAAACGGATTAGGTACAAGTTTTATTTTTAAAGCAAATAATATACATATATCTAGCAATAAGAGGTGAGTTTTCACACACTATAGTTTGTTCCTATAACTATTTTGTTTTCCTAAAATGAAATTAGATAGGAAGAAACACAAATTTTCACAGAGAAGAATAATGGAGTGTCAAACAGAAAAAGCCAAACAAAGATCAACAACTCCATGAAACGTAAGAACTGTTGTTGTGAAATGGAATCATGAAAGGATCGATGTTCATGAGTAGATTACACTTTTCAGGCGAAATCGTCGCCCACTACTTAAACATCACAAGACCAGCAAATCATTCCATATACAACATGGAACACAATACTGAAGTGATCTGTTTATGGAAATTGTACACTGGTTCTATTTTTTGGTGGGGGAAAGGCACCATTTTTATAAACAAATTTCAATTATAAAAAAAAAAAATATGAAACAAAAAAAAACTCATGCGGTCCTCCATCTTAGTACTAACTCACCCGACGCGACGATGCTTGATTTCGGTGATCGGTCGAGAACTGAATAGCATGAACGAATATACAGAAATGAGGAAAAATCCGAAGCAATCGGGGAGTTGAGAAAATCCAAAGTTGATCAACTCTAGAGTTGAAAATAAAAAGTTGAAAACGTCAACTTTGGGTGAAAAAAAAAATAAATCGGGTGGCACAACGGCTCATGAAGAACCAGGGTCTAGTGACTAACAACTCGCAACCATTCCTGTGTGCGCCTATCGACAGGAATGGAAGGGACCTACAATTTTATGCCGAATCCGAAAGGCTAGACGAGAAGCACTTATTCGTGACAAGTGATACTCTTGGAGGATTTGTCAATTCCTCGCAAGACGCAGTAGCCCTGAAAAAAACTTTTTAGTTTTTAGATGGACGAGGCTGGGAAGCGAACCCAGACCTCCAGCGTGACAGTTAAACGCACTAACCATTACGCCACGGGCTACTACGTGAATAAAAACTATTTCTCAAGTTGACTGCAAAAATCCCAGAGTTATGTTCAACTTTGACTGACTAAGTTAGGCCTTAAAGCAGCGAGAGAAATACTTAAATGATGCAACAGGATCTACAGGCAACTAAACAGTCAGTTAAATCATAATTCGGAAGAGAGGAACTACTTTAAGGATGACATCAGTACTGCCGAGATATCAACGATGGTAAAACTACGGGGAGAAATTATGCCACATAGAAATGACTTACCGATAAAATGCTCTCTATGCAACTTAGGAGAAAGGGAAGATATTATCCACTTTACGGGAAGATGTCCGATTCTAAAAGAATTAAGAAGGCATGTTTTTATATGCGACATTTTGACGCAAAGCCAATTTATACTGTTGCTTAACAATATGGAAATTAAAAGATTATTCAAATTCTGTAGGCTGGTTCTTCTCTATAGAAACCATATTATAAATAAAAGTTTTTAAAAGAATGTATTTTTGTTTCTTATAACTTGTTAAAACAAATATAAACAGTAGTAATTATTGATAGTTTTGAAGAAAAATTTAATTTCACTTTAATGTATTAATTTTTATGTTTTGTCAACTAGGCAGACGGCAAAAATGCCATGCTTTTTTGTTTTTTAGTAAACTATGTAATTAATCAATGGTAATTAATAAAAACCAATCTAATCTAAAAAAATCTAGTCCACTAACTCTAAAAAGTACATAGGTACCTAACTATGAGACTATGAACATAATATTTAAATTGCAAGAAATAAAATCAAGTCAATTAAACCAAAAACAAGCCATCTCTTTTCTTGGAATTTAATGGGAAAATAAAAAAAAATTAACAGAAACTCGTGAGGTCTCATCCCTTCAAATTTCAACCACATTATAATCCATTAAAATACCTCTTGTCACACTCTACTTTAATAGATATCCCCTTTGACACCTAGATCATTGCTTTTAATAGTTTACGTTGCTCTTATTAAATTACCTATATTCTTGCAGGTGTGCAAGGCAGAGCACTAATCTCTTCAGGGTTACTTTCAACACCGTTGAGCTAAAAGTAATAAGAATCTACCGCCTCCTTTCGTTTTTTTCCGAACATTGTACACAATGTCACGTAACAATTTACGGCCCATTGGCGGTTACAATTTGCAATCACGTTCAAATATCCTTTTCAATTCAGAGATCTCAACCCTCTTCCATTCCTCTGTCTCTTTTTATTGTATACTGGATGTTGTATAACATCCGCAATAGCATTTCTACGCTTCTGGGTGAAGAACAAAATACTCTTTTCATGTCTACGTGTTCTATTATTCCACTCAGAACGTATATTGTTTTTGCTAATGTTTAAGTTTCTAATTAGATCCTAGGAACAGGCGGTGGGAGGTGGCACCTGTGTTGAGTGACAACGTTGGCACTGGACCCACTGATTCAAAATTGACTCCGTTAAAAGTTATTGTCAAAGTCTCTTGTGACTGGAATTTAAATGCGAAAAGTATTTCTTAAGTAAAGTAATGAAATGAATCAAAGATCAAAAATTATTATTTTACCAGAAAATGAAACACACCCTAATTTTGTAGGACATTAACTTATCAACAAAACTATACAATACAAAATGGACACGACTGGATCGCACAAACTTGCTCTCGTAGCTAAAAACTTGAACGTAGCCAATGTCAATGTGCATATGTGGTTCTATAACATTATGATATTATTAAAAAAGTTTTAAAAAAAATTAAAATTTACTATAATTTACTAAAAATTTGTTTCTTTAATAGCTAAAGCAGATGGAGCTCAAAAAACAGTTTGCCATCTGGTTTGTTTGATAAATGTAAATTTACGATAAAAAATTTTCCAAAATCGTTAGAACGGTTTTCTTAAAAATTAATTTTTTATACATATATAAAAATTCTTGAACATTTTTAAAAATAAAATTTGGAATGCCAACTTTTAGAATTAAATAATTTACAATTTTACACAAAATTTAAAAAATATTTATTGACCCGTTTTCAAGATATTGAATTTAAAAAAAAAAATTCAATACTTTTTTAAAAACCCAAAACTTATTTTTTCAAAAAAGTAAAGGACCACTTAAATAAAAAAAATTGGTTGAAATCGGTGTAGCCGTTAACGAGAAATTTAAAAACCAACAAATCGGTTCTATGACAGGTACCGTTAATAACCGTTATAAAAAAAATTTTTTCTACCAAAATATTTATTTTAGTAATTTTAGTAGCTCGTAATTTTTTTTTTCAAAATCGTTAGAGCCGTTTTTGAAATAAATTAATTTTTGTATATTGGTTGTATGGCAGGTACCGTTATTTTTTGAGTTAAAAAATAAATTTCCCTCTAGGGAATCACATAAGAAGTTTAAATCCAAGGTTTGAAGAAAATCGCTTCAGCCGTTTAGGCTGCAGCTCGAGGTACATACAGACAGACAGACGGACAGATATACAGAATTCCGAGACCCACTTTTTTTCGCGTTCTCCATAATCGTAGTGTTAGGGAAAACTATTATCTCGAATTTTTGTTTGCACGAATCCTAAACTTGCCCTATACTACGTATATCGCAAGTAAAAAACACAACAAAGAGTAGGTATACAGATGTGATCCTTAAAACAACAGAATCAATTCTTTATATGAACTTGAACTCGCTGGGGAACGTCCAAACACGTTTTTGAACCAAATAAAGGATGAAGAAATAAGAACAATTTTTTGAATTGGGTAAAAGGTACGTATAGAATACTGTCCGTACGTGTTCTTATTCTTGGCGCACAACAAAAATCAATAAAAAGTACATATTAGGTATAGATACTCTTTGATATAAAAGAATATTGAATCAGACATATCTATTATCAGTGCGAAATATATTATGTGGAATATTCGGAATCAAGTACATATCTTCAAGTTGGCCTTATTTGTGGGTTAAAATTCAATTTGGTTTATTTTTTGAAAGCATGTACCATAAAGTGTATTTTGGATAAGAAGCATTTTTAAATGAAATACATTAAAAAAAAAACAAGATTCCATCAACTTTAAAATTAAACCAAAAAATATTCACAACAAAAAATCGGGATACAATTGATTGAACACTTCCAAAAAAATCAAAACAGCTATCGATTACATCTACCAAAATTTCCTCCATTATCTTATCGAACCAAGAGCATTAACTTTCTCCCAACTAAAAGTGTACAAACATTACTCCAAACCCAAATTTCGCTGCTTTCACAGTGCCACTCCAAAAACATGATGATTCCCAGTGTAAATAAATCGCCCATGTTTCGAAAGATCATCACGAAGAATCAAGAATAGCCCTTAGTTAAGCAAATAAAAAAAAATACGAGGCGAATAGCGAAAATGAAAGAAATCGAAAAAGATACAAATAGTAATTTGTTTTAGTCCATTTCGTACTATGTAGATATACCTATTCGTCCTGACAATTGAGTACCGAGGAGAGCAACTTAATCCCTTTACTCCTCTTACTCTTCAGCTCCTTTGATATGGGAATTTGAATTAACCCATTTTATTCAGAATAACGTTTGATAATAAACATCAGGACCTTCGGTACTCATCTTTAATTTAGTAAAACAATGCAAATGTGGGAAGCTAGAAGATGGTTTTGTATATTCGGGTACAGATTGGTGTGACTCCTTTCACTGCTTAATAGCAGTCAACATCATATAGTCCTCTTCGTTTTATTCGGTAGGTAAGGTGGGGTGAAATCAAGTTAGATGGATCGATGGAGCTTCTTTCGAGGATTTATAATATACCCTTCTTATTGGGGTAAATTATTCATGCATACCTGCCTGCGTGGAGGGATGTCTGCATTTTATATGTTCACATTTTTTGTATTTTAATCCCAGAGCATCAGTGATAATATGCGTAGTTGTTTTACTCAAAGGATATAATACATACACATATAATGTGAAGTGATGTGATGTTATGGGGCTCACAAAGTAGCAGGGACGGACTAAGACATTAATGTAAATATGGCCCTGGAGAAAAACTAACTTTCGAAGTCCTGGATTGAACATTTCGCAATCACTTTGGTTTGAACTAGGGAGGGATTCAAGTTCAAGTAAAATGTTTATAAGAATTAGAAAATTTCCAAACCAACTTCGATAGGTTCTGAAAACTTAATCAAACAATAGATTTGATTGCCTACTCCATCATTTACATAATCCGGCCCTGCTAAGTAGAGGTTGACAGTCCTTCTGTTTAAAAAGCGAAAGTAGGAAAAGGAGTGCGGATTTAATATTATGCAACCACAAGTTATCAGGATATATGAAGGTATCATTTGAATACAACTAGGTATCATTTGAATACAACTATAGGTAGGAGTATAAGCATGAGTTATAAAGAGTAGGAGGATTTTACTTTGACATATATATTAGGACTTAGCTTTTCTATTTATGGAAAGTATCTATACATACATATACTCATTTGAAATATTCTATAGAATTTAATAAATTAATGAACCTTTATGATTAAATGGGATCATCTGTGGTTCAAAAAACGAATTAGTTATGTCATATGTCTTGATTTTGTATAACCTCTTCGAAAGGAAGTTAATCAAATAAAATAAAAAGTACAATTTTGATAATTTCACCATCGCGTAAGCGTAGGGTGGATGAAATGGCGGGAAAACTCTGCCATCTTCTGTGATAGATAAATGCCCCCTAAGCTGAAAGAAAAGCTCTACACGGCAGTTGCTCTTCCAGCGCTTACATAAGGTTCACAGTGTTGGACAATGACGGCAGCTGAAATGAAGGAGTGGCAAAGCGTGATCGAATAAGAAGCAAGAGAATCCGGGGAAGCCTACACGTCAAAAATAACATCTTGGACAGACTACAGCATGACCAACTTAGCTGGTACTGTCATGTACAAAGAAGATGCCATGAGAACCCAGTTCAAAAGGCAATAGCACTAGACGTTCCAACACTATCGCGGAAGAAAGGTAGGCGCAAAAACTCCTGGATGAAACAAATGCAACGGCACCTGTATTTAGTTGGCCTCAGACATGGAACAATCCAAAACCGGGAGGCCTGTTGACGTTTTCTGAGGTCAACCCGGCGAACACCACAAGTGGAACCTAGGAAGGTTGTGGCCCCCCTCGAGATCATGACAAACGTCGGTAAAATGAAGAAGACAGTTTTGACAATTTCGTAGGAATTTTGTTTTTGTTTTGGTTTTATTTTCAGTGGATTGGTTTCAAAGAATGTTATATGTATATCTGTGGTTTTTGGTACATGGTAACTCCATACGAAAATTTCCTTTTTACAGCCACTTAACATCGAGCTAGAGTCTTAACGAGCTGAACGATTTTCTTTAAAATTAGTACAAATATGCATTAAATTGAAAATGAAAGATATTTTCCAACACTTTTATACAAATCTAAATGCATGTTTATACCAAACACCACAGATATGTATTTTTGTCTGTATTTTGTTTAAATAGATACCTACTCACTTACTTAGGTCCTCAGACCTATTACGTCCGTGATATTTCCCTTACGGGACATATGGCCTCCACCACTCCTACGCGCCATCGTGTACGATTTCTGGAAATGTATTTCAGCTTTCTCCAACTTTTCCCCAGTCGTGCCGATTCCTGTTCGACGGTTCTTCGCCATGTACTTCTAGGCCGGCCCACTTGTCTTCCCTCCTGTGTAAGCGGGTTCCACTGCATTGCTTAAGATGCAATGCACCGATCGCCTTTTCGAAGCATATGGCCAATCCACTGCCACTTTCTTCTTCGTATAATGGAGTCTATGGCCTGACCCGTTCTCGCATGAAGTTCGGTATTGGAGATACGGTTGGGCCAGAAAAAATCCTGAAGATCTTTCGTAGACATCTATTAACGAACGTTTGCAGCTTTCTAGTGACAGTGTCAGTGACTTCCCAAGAGCTGCACCCGTAAAGCAGCACGTATTCAACATTGGAGCGAAACAGTCGTAGCTTGGTCTTAAAGATAAAAGAGTTGTTTCCCCATATTTTGGACAGCATTCCGAACGCAGCATTTGCTTTTCTGATTCTGCTATTTATGTCAGTTCCACCACCCGTAGAGACAATACTCCCAAGATATTGTAAATCCTCTACCATCTCTACCGGTTGTCCAGAAATATTTACTTGGATTGATGAGGAAGTTCCAAGGCTGATCCTTTTAGTTTTTGCCGAGTTGATCTTAAGCCCTACACTTTCTGCTTCTCTCTCCACCCTTGTTATTATTTGATGGAGATCCATGATCCTATGAGAGAGTAAGCATACGTCGTCCGCGTAGTCCAGATGTTTGAGGTGAGATTCCAGAGTCCACTGAATTCCTCCATTTCCATTTGACAAAGCTGCGTGCAGTGCGTCACTTATCACCAACAGGAACAGGATTGGTGACAGTATACAGTCAACCCCACTTTGGATTTCAAACTCCTCTGACAGCCTACCTTTGTACAAAACGTGACACTTGGATCTATCATATGTAGCCTTGATAATAGCAATCAATTTATCTGGGATGCCCCTCCTGCGCAAAGCAAGCCAAATAAATTCTCTATTGACACTGTCGAACGCCTTTTCAAAATCCATGAACAGCAGGTGAAGTGGTGATCGATATTCAACGCACTGTTCGATGATGATCCGCAAGGTGTTGATGTGATCCACACAGGAAGATCCAGAGCGGAATCCTGCTTGTTCGGCGTCGAGTGTGTCTTCGAGGTGGTCTTTAATTCGGTCCAATACCATCCTTGCTATTATCTTGGCTACTGCAGGCAGAACGCATATTCCTCTCCAGTTTTCTCACTGTGTGAGTTCTCCTCTCTTTAGGAGCTTGACAATCATTCCTTTTTTCCACTCTTCAGGAAAGCTCTTTGTTTCGCAAGCTCTCTTAATAAGTGGGTGGAGTAGCTCGCTCGATGTTGTTGGGGCTGGTCATAAGAGCTCTGCAGGTATACCGTCAAGTCAAACCGCTTTGTTGTTCTTCAATGCTTTTATGGCGGTGATAATTTCTTCCTTACTGGGGGATACGGTGCGTAATCGGGAAATTGTTACTTCGGGTGGCTCAGTGGGAATAGGATTCACTTCACTGGCGAAAACGCGGTTTAAAACTGCAGAAAAGTGTTCCCTCTTTTAAGTTGATCCTCATCCGAAATTAGCAGGGATCCGTTTGTGTCTTTAACCAGGTGTTGTTTAGAGCTCTGGACACCAGTGAGCTCTTTGGTAATTCTGTAGACTATCCTACTGTCACACCTACTAGCGGCTTCTTCTGCTTCTGTAGCCAATGCGTTGATGTAGTTACGCTTATCATTATCACGTCACACACGTCGGTGAACTTCCCTCATCTTCATGCGGTACGTAGACTCAAGCTCGTTTCTCCCTGCTGCTGGGGTAGCTGCGATACGATCTTTAAGGTGTTTCCTTTCTTCGATCCTTGCACAAGTTTCGTCGGAAAGCCAAGCACAATTTCTTCCTTGCGCCCGGCCGACTTTACTTTCAGCACCGGATATGCACACATTTTTCACAGTACACCAATGTTTTTCGATGGATGTGGTTTCTGTGCTGCTGATTGCGTTCAATCCTTGTGAAAGGTGGTCCCCTAGTTGTTGGCGCACTGCGGGATCCTTTAGTCTATCTGTATTAAACTTGGGCATTCAAGTATTTCCTTGGGATCTCCGAAAAGCAGCTGAACGCAATCTTACGGTAGCAACCATCAGATGGTGGTCCCGGGCCATTCCCATGTCAGCACCTCTTCTGTTACGGACGTCCTGGAGACTGCTTCCAAAACGCCGACTGATCGCGAAGTGGTGAATTTAGTTGGAAGTTGCTTGTCTGTCAGTCGACACCCAACTGACTTTGTGGCACGTCTTATGCTCGAACCCGGTCCCTCCAATAACAAGGCCGTTAGAGTTGCAGAAATCGACAAATCGTTCACCATAGTCATTTCGGTTACCAACACCATGTTTTCCCATGACATGCCTAAGCCCAGTGTTGTCATTGCCAACCTTGGCATTTAAGTCTCCCATTACCATAATTATATCTCCTCGTGGAATGCTATCATCAGCAGCACTCAGCCGGTTATTAAAGTGACTCCTTCTACTCGTCAGAAGAGAACAAAGTTGGGGCGTAACACTGTATGATGGTGACACGACGTACTCTAATCCGGAACCTGGCTTTCAGGATCTAGCTTTTGAGAACTGTTTTGGAAAGCAGCAATCCAACGCCAGATTCCCGAGCGCTTCCAGGTGTTTTTCCGGAATAGTATAGTACAGTGTTACGGGTTGGTGACTTAAACTTCCCCGAGCCCAACCATCTAACTTCACTAATTCCTAAGATGACCATCCTATACCGCATGAATTCCTTCTCTAGTTGCAGGAATCTGGCATTTTGAGGACCTTCATTTCCATCGTCAAGAAGCGTCTTCACATTCCAGAAACCAATCTTTGTCCGGCTACAATAACCAAAAGTCGTTAACGAGTTATCATTAATATTCCGAGGCGTAGTGTTGGTTTCGGTAGAGGGCTGGTTTCAGTTACGGAGAATGCTAACCTCCGTAACCTATCCTTGAAAGCTAGGCCTTTTCGCACTTGTAATGTTGGCCTATTTATGTATATTGGGATACACAAATAGTTGCCAAATAGTAGTTCTGGGCAATCAATAGTTTCCCGATGAGGTCGCCCTTTTGAAATAAACAAAGTAATTTAAGTTGAAATCGTTTTTAATGAAGTCTTAATTGAACTAGGTACTATGAAAAAGTTTGTTTTATATTTTTAAAAAATTAGTTCTTATACACAAATTTCGAGGATTTTAAGGGACAAATCCTGGCTTTTAGATTAATATCATTGTTCAATTAAGTGGAATCACAAAACTACAAACAGTGGTTAAAGTATCTTTCTGTTACAGAGTAGTACATCAGGTTTCCTTAGGAAATAAATAAGCTATTCCTATATATAAATAATATTATTCACTCAATAAAAATAAATAAAATTCCCCACAAAGTAAGTCCCCCGAATGTGTCATGAAACTATTTCCAAAAACCACACACAAACTCGATAAAACTGGTAACTTCATATCCACTTTACCCAAAGCATTTATTTTACTTTTCCGAACAGTTTATTTTAATATATACAAAAAAAAAAAAATTTAGCTTCCAAGCCATGGTATAGGTATGTAGGTACATATATGTACCTATAGAAAGCTTCTAAAAGATATCTTTTTTAAAACTTCACTCATGATGGTTCTTCTTCGACGAGTGACCCACCAACTACACAAATGTATAGAAAAGACATATATAGTCCATCTGAAAGGGTATCCTTCTCCATGCCTTCCATATACATTATACAATGCACCTACTCTCATGAACTATCAAGCATTTCTAAAATGTTTCTTATAACATTATCCTCAAACATATACCTCCTTCACAGTTCGTACATAATGTATAAATGTACACATACATATATATATAGATACATATGTATGCCTTGTTCTTATAGAAGTTTGAAAGACGGTGCAAGAGAAGTAAACGACATTACCATTATTGCATTCAAAAAGACGCAAGGAAGTTGGCGAGCTATAAAATCACTGAAGATGATTGAAGCAAAATACCTACTGACAAGCACATATACACTTACATTCTCATCTTCCTAGTTCCAGCTTCCAGTATAAAGCATCTCAAATCTGAAGGACTATGAATGGATGAATCCAATAAGAGAAAGATATAGAAGACTCTCATTCCCGCTTCGACGAAATAGTGAATATATGCTATGGGGATGTCATGCGGAAACATTTTCGGTGATATGTCAAAAAAGGAAACATATGTTGTCAAACACTTGGCGATGGCACTTTAATTAAAGTATATCTCATAAGTTTACTTGTCCTTTAAACGAATATATATACACATACGCCTAATACATAATATACTGGTATGTACTTATACATTTCCTCAGAAACATTATAGCGTTTGAAAATGTTCCAAGGATAGAATTTGTGCTTTGCATATGCTACTGCTAGCTTTAGTTAGTACTTTTTGCTCTGAGTATTCTGTGTGATTCTATTTCTATTCTAAAATATTCACAATGTGGCTATATTGAGGCGAAATGAACAGTTGCCTAGGTTTTCCTCTTGCACATTGTCTCATCCATTCGTCCTGGATGATAATGACATTACTATAGTTTAAGAAGTGAATCCGGAGATTGTGGTATGGCATATTATTATCACCAGCATTGCAACCCTAAACCCTTTTCGAAGTGAATGAATGGGTTATAGCCATACTTTTCAAAGGGCTGCCAAGTTAAATCAAATTAAGAAGGTTGTTTGGATTGTTTCTCTGATACTTTTATGTATTATGACATTTGAATGACATTTTTAATTAAATTTCGACTAAGTAAAATTGCTGATGTAAATGTTAATTTAAAAGATCAATATGAAATACGACTAGATCTTAACTCCATAATTAATATTTAAAGTTGGATCCACAATGTATGCATATTTATATTTTAATATCATAATGTTTTATGTAAAAGGTTTTCAGATATTAAGTCAGCAAATCTCAAACTGGAACCACTTGACATGTTTTGCCACAAACAACAATTTATTTTCTTTCACAACAAACGCAACAAATTAAGTAAAGTTCAGGCTCCTTCAATTTAATAAGCTTTATGTGAAAACTTTTTGAAAACATCATCTAATACTAGAAACGGCAACCCTTCAGACAATAATTTTCTTGTTTGTTTCTAGGTACTCTAGGTTAGTATATAATCATTAAGAATTCATAACTATCTTCGTCAATTATTTTATGCATGAACGAGTAAATTGAAGATAATTTCACTTTAAGTGTATGATGAAAATTTAAATATACCACACTTTCACCACCTTTATACACCCCCACTATTCCAAAGTGTCCTTGGCCTAGTGTCTTACCTGGTTTGTAGTCCTTATGATGTCCCGCACCGCTACCACTTCTCCTATCATACTACTACTACTACCAGAACATTTACCGCGTTTTCCCCTTTCGTTTATTCTAATTAAAAATGAAAAGTTTAAGAGTGAATGGTATTAATTTTGCTCACAAGGACCTTTTCGCAATTTATAATTTGATGGAGACTGAATGTTAGATTTAAACAAAAAAAAAAAAAATAAAAAAAAGAAAAGAATAAGGAATAGAAAAACAGAGCCAGAACCAGTGTAGGTAATCCATTCAAAGGAGAAGATGGTCTTTTTATGTAATTAAAGCCAGAGACAACTGTGACACTATTCGGTGAGTTGTACCTGGACATCTATTTATTTGCCTAATAAATGCCATTGACTTGAGACTCGCCACTGGATGCTGTGATGGTAATAAGGACACGCGGGATTGGGATAGCGGGGGTTTTCTCATCTCAAAAATAGCTAGCTTCCAACTTTACCCTAAGAAATTGTTCTGCATAGTTATTCTTCTCTTTTCGTATATTTACTTTAATTATTCAAATGCAAGCGAATGCTGCTCTTTTAATTGCAACTTAAAATTCAGAACATAAAATTGTGAGAAAAGGGAGGATTTTAGTTTAACATACATACTTTGGTGTGGAGTGAGCTACTTTTAATGTCAAATTGTATATAGTTCAGAGAGAAAGAAATATTGCTGTGGATTTGTGAAATTTCTTCATCTGCAAGTTTGTTTAAGAATTTTTAACTTAAGATTTTTAATCAAATATTTTTCAGATCGTTGATTTGTAGTAAAAGAACTATGAACAAACTTTACGACTTGGTGTTAGGAAGAATCACTTGATGCAAGGGATAACATAAATAATTATCGAATGTTAATCACAACGGTTTATTAGACAAAAGCAAACAAATTCGTGTTGAGTCCTTCATGAGCACTAGGACACAAAAGACGGCTCAACTTTCCTTTACGGTAGCACGAATTTCCACATGCGAATACTTTTATTCGATAGATTTATTTTTATCACAATTTTAATGTGAGGAAACTTTTATATATATTTAAAATTAATTTTTAAAGTTTTAACTTTTCATACAAAATGTATGTAATTGACGATCAAGAAGAACGGCGCGGGTTTGTTTATATTGACAGTTCTTTACCATAAAGGTACACACACATAGATGGTAAGTGTTGTGCATTTTTTTTTGGGATTTTTCTGCAATATTTTAATTTCTGAGGGAAATTATTTATTTTTGGTTTGAAAGTTAAATCCTTAAACCCGCGAAGCGGGTTACTCAAAGTACTGTTTAGTACAAAAAACTTTGACAACAGATCGACTGACAACATAGGCGCCTGCCAGACGACTGAGCATACCCTAAGCGGAGCGACGGAGTCGCGTTTGTTTGTTTTGACAGTTCTTTACCATAATGGTACACACATATAGATGGTAAGTGTTGTGCATGTTTTTGGGATTTTTCTGCAATATTTTGATTTCTGAGAGAAATTATTTATTTTTTGTCTGAAAGTTAAATCCTTAAAACCGCGAAGCTGGTTACTCAAAGTACTGTTTAGTACAAAAAAACATAGGCGCCTGCCAGACGACTGAGCATACCCTTAGCGGAGCGACGGAGTCGCGTGAGCGGGACAGATGACCCGAAAAGGTAGTTAAAATCCCTAAACCCGCGAAGCGGGCCACCTAAAGTACTGTTTACTACAAAAAACTTTGATAACAGATCGACTGACAACATAGGCGCCTGCCAGACGACTGAGCATACCCTAAGCGGAGCAACGGAGTCGCGTGAGCTGGACAGAGGACCCGAAAAGGGAGTTAAAATCCTTGAACTCGCGAAGCGGGCCACCCAATGTACTTTTAATTGAAAAATAAAAACATCCTAATTCGCAAAAAACGTTCCAAAAAAAATCCCAAAATAAAATCCCAAACAAAATCCACACGCCACACATCACTTATAGTAGTAGTAGAACTGTAATGATAATAGTAGAATTTTTTTATGTAGTGGCCGTAGATTTCATACATATTGAATACAATTTTTAACTTTAAATGTTTATTATATATTGAAATAAAAGTTTGTTCATATTAAAATTGTATTTAATCTACCCAAAAAAAATATTCGCATGTGAAAATGTGTGCTATCTTAAAGGAAACTTGAGTAGGTCTAGGTAGTGTGAAAAAAATTACCAAAATCGAAAAATTAAAACATTTTTTAATAATATTTAGGGGTGTTTCCTCACCGTAATATTTTAAAGCTATTCTATAGAGACCCGTAGCTCACTGAAAAAAAATCAAAATTCTAGGCGTGCTACCGTAATGGAAAGTCGCCCTCAAAAGACTCTTTGGGTTCTTACTAAAAATTAAATTTGTGTTAAAGATTTTAAAATTAAGCGATTTTGCTGTCACGAAGTCGCATGGAACACTTAGACGGTGTGTCAGTTGCGTTAATATGTTGGTTAAATTTGATCCCAGTTAAATTTGATCCGTTTTTATAGGCGTGAATAAAATTGAAGGGTTTTGCTGTGTTAGTTGCATTAAATGGAATTTTTTAAAACATTCATTTCCCATTGACGTTCCTTGCGTTAATTTCCTTAACCGAGACGGTGGATACCTTGATTTGTTGTTGCAATTGCTTTTTTCAGAAGGAAATACAACACAAATCTATCCAATTCGCTTTGGACACGATCTTGAAGTGGCAGGGATGAAGCCCGTAGCGTAATGGTTAGTGCGTTCGACTGTCACGCTGGAGGTCTGGGATCGCTTCCCAGCCTCGTCCACCTAAAAACTAAAAAGTTTTTTTTCAGGGCTACTGCCTCTTGCGAGGAATTGACAAATCCTCCAAGAGTATCACTTGTCACGAATAAGTGCTTCTCGTCTAGCCGTTCGGATTCGGCATAAAATTGTAGGTCCCTTCCATTCCTGTCGAAAGGCGCACACAGGAATGGTTGCGAGTTGTTATTCAATAGGCCCTGGTTCTTCATAAGCCGTTGTGCCACCCGATTTATTTTTTATTTATTTAGGGATGAACCTAGTATACCTGGACTGCTAGTCGATCGTCATTCTCATTTGTTAAGCATGACACACAAGACGTCATTTTCAAATTTTGGTTTGCATTAGAATAATTTTGCATTTGAGTGTGAATATATTTCTTTATTCATTTTAGATATTCAAAATATTTGGAATAAGAATTTCGTGTTTCCTTATTCAATTAAATACTCGGGATAGACCATTATTGTCGATTTTTTATTTAGTCCGAATAATTGGAATGGATTTTTCATTCCATCTAAGGCGCGGTTCCCTATCTAAGTACTAAAAGATGCTTGATTTCGGTGATCGAACGAGAACGTGTTTTTGTTTTTTTAGACCGATATTTTCCGTATTGTCTTTCGTCAAAAGGCAGTCAATAACTGTCGCTGCTTTTGAGAGGCGAGAACGATAAATGAAATCATGGTCGTCCTATTTATGGATACCAACACGGGGAAGAATTTTTTTAATTTAACACGGGGAAGCATTTTATATTGCCGCCTTTCAAGGGATAAATTTTCTTCCTCTGCATCATCTTCGCTGCTCCAAAAAGATGACACCCAATTCTCTCAGAAGTAGGTAATTTGCACGAAACATTTTTTATTTTATTAATTCAATTAAAACAGAGCTCTATTTTTATTTGATTATTATTTATTTTGAGATTTTTTTCCTTTCGAAGTCAAAAGCGAAAAAATTACACAACTAAATATCATGAATGAATAAACTGAAATGATGAAAACTCCTAAGTTTACTCACTAACTTCTACTATTTCGTTGATCAACTCTAGAGTTGATAATCAAAAGTTGAAAACGTCAACTTCGAGTGAAAAAAAACTATTTCTCAAGTTGACTGTATAAATCCCAAAGTTATATTATATTATAAATTGCCGCTAGTGTATCGATTTTTTTTTTTAATAAAGGTAACCATCGTGATGTTGGTTCCTAGCAGGCGGCGAATAACACGTCGATGGTGTAAGTAATGTGAATCTTAATACAAACGTCAAAATGTATCCACTAGTTAAAATTTAAACGAGCTCCTGAGCAGGTTAAATTTTGACGACTAAATTCACCTCAGTAATGTCAAAATTTAGCCAAGGTATCTAATTTAACGCACTTTTAACGCAATTGAAACACGGCCTTAGTGTAAATTCTCAAATAACTCATTATTGTATGAGCAACTCTGTTGATCAGCAATTTGACATTGTTAAAACCGTAAAAAAAATCATTCGTCCAAAAGTACTGATGAGATTTTATAAATAATCACGTTTATGCTAGTTAGGAAATACTCAGCATGTCAGCATGTTTTTTTTGTGATAGATCGAAAATAAACCAGACAACTCTGAGAAGCCCCTTAAAAAATATTCATAAGATCCCAGTCCATGAAACATAATAACTGAATTCCTATAAATCCTTTCCAGAAAAAGAAAATAAATATGTACATGCCAAGACGACGGACGGACGTTAACCAACTTCTCGTATAAACATGCATCAAGGTTCACAAAAGTTCTATGACATATTGGGTCAGTATATGGAACATTGGTCAATGTCCTTCTCCCCATCAGCATCATTTAGGTCCATTGGCTTTTAGGATAATATGTGCGGTTGCCTTGAGTATAAATGTTCGTTCATTTATATTCAAGGTCATTTCATCACCCACGATACTCTCAAGTGATATAATTTATGAGATTGTAAATTGGGGTTTACGACACCATCATTGAAAGCCGAAATAAAAAATGCTCTGGGCATCAGTAGCCATCTTATTTTTTTGTATCTTCTTCTCATATAAGAGTATGTATACGAGGAACTTTTATTAGTGTTTTTTTTTTTTTTTTCTTTAAGAGTTTTAGAAATGCGAATAATTTCTTAACATAAAGCCTTCTCGTGTTGGATGAGGTCTGGTCCGCTATTCAATAAAGAAAGAAATTTTAATCAAAGAAATTTAATTTTCATGGTGGAAAAAGTGGAAAATGAAATAAAAAATACGTGAAAAGGGGGCCTGTGGGCGGCGTTTTTTTATTGTCTTCTTGACAAAAACTAAAAGAATAAGGATAATCAATTCAGGGAATCCCTTTGGCCAAATTAAAAGAATGTCCTTAAGTTGTGTTTCAGAAGAATGAACAAAAAATGTCTATGGGTGTAAGACAAATGGAAGAGAAAGAGAGTTTGGAATTTGAATAAAATTAAAAGCATTTTCAAAAATGTATGTATGTATATGTATCTGTGTAATACCTGGGATATTTTTGAAGTAAGGAATTTAAAAATAATATGAATTGTTTTGTAAATTGCTGTTGGTATAAAGTTTTCTTTTTTCAGATAGAAAGTATGTCATGCGAGGAGAATGAGTATTTGCACGCCTGTGTAAACAAAGATAAATTAGATACATACAGTGGTGTCAAAAACATTCCGGATTTTTTTGGTCAACTGCATTGAGTGTTGGTTTGTGAGATAAAAATGAACAAATCAAATTTTTGTAATTTTTCGCCATTTTTACTAAACAATTGTAACATTTTAAACAAAAAACATGGTAAATTATCCATTAAAACAAAAAATAATAGTTAAAAATTAAAGTTGATTCGGAATTTTAATGTGACAAACTAACCGGATTTTATCTTGTACAATTAATTATTATTTTGTATTTAATATTTTGTCCAGTAACCCCTATTTTTTATCACAGCTCGACATCGACGAGGCATTGACTGAATTAAATTTTCGAAAATAGAAGAAGGAATATTCTCCCATTCATTTTTCAAGGCTGCAAAAAGAAAAGTTGTTGACGTGTTTTTTTTCCCAACCCGCCCTTTTAAAATGGCCCACAAGTTTTCAATTAGGTGTAGATCGGGTGATTGAGACGGCCATTCTAAAACACGAATATTTTTAGTCGCAAACCACTCTTTTAGCAGGTTTGAAGAATGTTTGGGGTCATTATCCTGCTGAAAAACCCAACGCAAAGGCATTTCTTCCTCTGCATATGGAAGCATTACTGACTCCAAAATGTCCTTATATTGAAAACGGTCCATAATTCCTGTGATTTGGTGTATTGGACCGCAGCCTGCGCCTGAAAAACAGCCCCAAACCATCACCGAGGCTCCACCGTGCTTAACTGTAGGGAGTACATTTGCAGGTTTTAGTCGCGTACCTTTTGAGCGCCTTACTGTCCTTGCACCATCGGAGTAAAACAAGTTGAATTTGCTTTCATCACTGAAAAGCACGCTCCTCCATTGGCTTAAAGACCAGGTAAGATGATTTTTTGCAAATTCAACCCTGAGTTAAATATTTTGATTAGGAATTTAAAGTCTTTTCCAAACACCTTTCATGGCTTACCTTTTTCTATGATGTTTAGCAGTAAGAAGAGGTTTCTTCGCTGGTCGAAATGCAAAAAGACAGAAATCTCTTAAACGCTTCCTTACCGTACTTGGCCCTATAGGTAGATTTAGTTCAACACAAATTATCTTTGAAGTTGCAAAAGGGTCTTTAAGCACAAAATTCTTTATGCGCCTATCAGTTTGAACAGTTGTTTTGCGAGGGCGTCCACCAAAATTATCTGCTTCTACTGATTTCCCGCTTCTAAATTTTGTAATGATGTCACAAACCGTTGACGTTGGAATTTGCAATATTTCAGGTATTAAATTTTGTTTTGTACCGGCTTGGAACTTTTCTATTACCTTGTATCGAATCGCGTTGCTATAACGTGTTTTAGCCATTTTCTGCACTATATAATTTCAACTAACACAGCTCTCAACTTGTAAAGTCTGTTTAATCTACGACGTGAGTCAAAAGACTCGAAAAAACCGCTACTTTAACATCGAGACTCGCAATCTCCCTGCAATCCGGTTAGTTTTGCACAGGCATGTTTTTGAAAAACAGGAATGTTTTTGACAGTGAGGGCCTTGTCAAGACGCAATTTTTATTAAGAGTCTTGACAAGGCCCTCACTGTCAACTGAAGAGTCCAAGTGAGAACGCCGGGACGAAACGCCAATTTTTATGGACTAAATGCCGTTAAAAGCTATATTGAATCAATAATTCAACAAGTCCAATTAAAAAATGCTAAGTCTTCTACTTGGCTGATGTATTTCAGTAGTATATAGAATTTGTATTATAAAAATCACTCATATCTAATTATTATGGCTGGAATTCTCATGCACTTAAAAATCGAAAATATGCGCTTAAAATATGCCTTTAAAAAAAAAAAAAACAGTGAAACAAAATAATTTTGATTTAGTTTTTAATTATTAAGATTTGAAATCAGTCTTTTTCACAAAAATAAAGATAACATTAAAAAATACAAAAAAAATAATACAACCAAAAATCTATTTCAAAAACAAAAAAAAAATGAGTCTGGGGTCGGCCCACGCTAGTAACTTCCCATTGGTGCACTTGAAAACCATATACATATTTACCTAAGTGGTAGGTGATAGAGTATATATAGAGTCATAACTTTGGGTTTTGGATAATCAGTATACGAGTATAGGTAGGTTTAGATATAGGTAGCCTATATTTTGTACTTTTTTTTCTAACTCTTCTCGGTGTAGAGGTAGGTATCAATTATTTAAGCCAATTATTTCAAAACAGACTATTGGCTACAAAAAATACCAAAATCAGGGGAGTGTACTTAACAAAAAAAACATGGTTTTAAAGAATATAAAAAGGCAATTTAAGTGTCATATGCAAAATTTCGATTTTGTAGCGATTTTGAGTGTAAGAAATTAAACATTTTTGGAAAGTTGTTTCTTGCAACATTTTGATTTTTAGCGTTTTAAAGGGTGGTTTTAAAAATCTCAAAATTACACAACATATAGGTGGTATAGGTATATATTTTTGGTAGAATTTTGAAACCGATATCATTGTTTGTTTTTCAAAATATTTAAGTCGAAAAAAATTTGTTAAGAATTTTTAATAGTTTTTGTTCCAGTTTTTTTTCTCAAAAAAAAATATTTATTGAATTTTTTTTTAAAAAATTATCAGTTTTTGACTACGTCATAATATGTAAAAAAAAAAAAAATAGACTGGGTTCGGAATAATTTTTTGTTCTTGAAATATTTGAGACGAAAATTATTTTTCAACTGTTTTTCTTAGTTTAAAAAAAAAGTGTCTGTTGATTTTTTTTTTTAATATTTACCAATATGGTATTGTGTAATTATGTGTAAATTAAATTTAGTCTGAAGTGAATATCTTATTCCGTTCTCGAGATATTCCAGATAAATGACATTTTACAGCTCCTTTTTAAATTGCTTTAATAAAAAAACAATTTATTGAATTTGTTAGAAAACCTTTTCAGCACGTTATGACAATATTATCTGTAAAATAAAATTCATCCGAGGTCGATATCTTTATTCATTCTGGAGATATGGTGAACGAAAAAAGTACACCCAACGTACGTACATACACACATACAGACATCTTGCTAAAAACGACGAATTCTGATTCTAGAGACCAAATCAAAATTTTCAATTCGACAAATCGCACCAATTACAATAACTTCCAATGGGAAGTTAAAAATGTTACTTAAACTTACATACTATTTTCATATGTTTTGTTCACATAAATAGGGAAACTTTGTTTAAATTTTTCAAAAACAAAACTTTGCCTATTTGGCCTTTGAAAACTTTTGTACATAGAAAAAGAACGTCAACTACAAATTTCATCTGATGCAAGATTATTAAAACAGCTTTCGTTATTGTTGCTTAGATTAAATACATTATTTACACTTTTCATTGCAGAATAGCCTTGGTTTTTTTTTTTTTCAATAACAGTCTTAATTTTTTTTAATAAGTGCACCAATAGGGCCTTTAACACAACTTATTTTTGCAAAAGTTTCATCAACTAAATCGATTTCATTTTTCAATGCTTTGTGATTGTGCCACATAGAAAACTTTAGTTTGAGCAAATAAATACAATTTCACTTTTAGGCAGGGGTTGAGCCAATATTTCATTTTAGAATGGCATTACCATCGTCGAAACTATTGACAACTGCTTGGAAATCTTCAAAATATTTTGCATAATAGATAATACGTATGTAATTGCTTATAGCCATGTTCCCCAGCTAGTAACTATAGGCTGGGTTGTAAGAGGTGTGAGAGGACATTTGTCTTTAGAGAAATAAATTCGACTTGGTGCCTTTAAAAATATTTTTTTTCCATATATGCACGACTAATGTAAAAATATGCACTTAAAATATGCATTTATTATTAAAATATGCATTTATTATGAAAATATGCATTTTGCATAAAATATGCAAAATATGCACTAACGATTAAATGCCATTTTAAAGGAAATTTCATGATTCGTGAAGATAATTTGGTCTAAGGCTTCTAAATGTTGTGGGACATGGAAAGCCAAGCCCTACTAATTATTAATTTTATACATAATAATTATGTCGTTGACTTGATCTTAACATATTTCTGTAAGTATCCCCTTTTAGTTTACCAATATACTGATATTTCGTATGTCATTCTCATTCCTATTTTTTTAAACTCCCCACACCACACTTAAGAATTAAAAACAAAAATCGCACCATGAAGTATACTATATTTGTTCACACGCCCTGTGCTTTTTTCGATTATTTGTGAGCAGTGTTGTCACTTTGCCACAATTGTGGTAGATCTTCCACTTTTTTTCAGCAGTTTTCAAATCTACCACTTCTGCCACGGTAATCAAAAATTTTACCACTTTTTATCAGCCATATAAAAATCAAGGAATTCCTTTAAATGCATACAAATTTCTGAGGAAATTAAAAAAAAAAATATTTCGAAAAATCTTAAAACACCTTTTTCTTTAACCCAAGTATGCAGATCGCGCTAAATTTTAGCTAGCACTATTCTCGCCTTACATTGGCTAAAATCCTAGCTAAATTTTGGTGGAGAATGTCACAGAAATCAGCTGAATTGAAACAAAAGAAACAACTATACCAAAATAATTGTTTATAAAATGCAAATCTTATTTTGTATTGTCCAAATAATTTATAGATGATTATTTATTGAGTTTTTGTTTCACTTTTGTACCTTAAGCCTGATCCACATCTGTGTCGTGTGATGTGTTGTTGAGTCGTGTGTCGCTATCGCTACAATGCATTTCATATGTGCAGAACCATATTTGTCTCATGTGTTGTGTTGCAGTATGGCGCATAAAATATATGGAATGACAGCAACGACTCCACAACACAACACAACATACGACACAGATGTGGATCAGGCTTTTTACTACGTTTTCATTAGAGCCGAAATGAGGTAATTTCGAAATAAGGTCATTTGGAACGTCATTTCCTATACAAATTTGACGTTCCAAATCAGCTTATTTCGAAATTACCTTATTTCGGCGCTAATGAAAACGTAGTATTAATGTCCTCTTAAACAATATTTGTTTTGTAGTTTGCATAAATTCATAGCTTGTTCTACTTGCACTTCTTTCCTCCACCCGTCTCAGTATTCCACTTATAGATTTTTCATTTTACAATTGTTCAGAAAAACACATCAATCCACAACATGGCGTTCTGGATTTGCACAAAATTATCACAATTTGTTTCAAGCTAGTGATGGTACACGTAGGGAAAACTCCCTACACGTAGGGATTGTTGTCTTGAAAAGATACCGTATGGGGAAAAGGGACAGATTTTTGAGATATCAGAATTTTCAATGAAAGCGTAGGGATTTTCAGAATTTTATTATAATTTTTTTTTAATCACATACCCTGGAATTTAAATACTCATACTTATAATATTATTACTTAGAAGAGTTTCAACAAAGACTACCTAGTAAGAATTCAAATATTTTCAGTTTGGTTTTTTTAATCCTAAAGCCTAGTACTCACCTCTGAGTGAAATGAAAAATAAAAGCGGTTTGAGATTTACGTGAATAAGCATTGTGAAACCACAATTAATTATCCACATGAAATTCAGTCCTCAGTTTGAAACTTTTTAGTACTTACTTTGAATGAAAAAAATTATTTGATTTGTCTGACAGCTAAACAGAATCTTGCTTGAGAAGACTATTTTAAATCAATAGTTTGATTTTTGACTTGTCGGTAACACTTAATATTGAAAAATAAACGATCATAAGATCCAAAATAATTCTTAATGATTTTTTATTCAGTTATTATTAGAACTTTTATTTTTTTTTTTGATTGAAAATTCAAACATTCAATAATATAAATTACGGAGCGAAAGCTATGCAGCCTAACTGCGAGTGTGTTATCACACAAAAAGCCCAATTTTGTAAATCAATTCTTGACCAGTGTCAAATCTTTCACACAATCTCCCACCTTACAATTGTCCAAAGAATTGTTGGTTTGTAAACAGTGTACGGAGAAAAGAGAAAGAACCCGAATGATCAACAACCAACTTGTGTGCGGCTAGTAAAAACGCTAGTTGTCTCAATATGCAATTTATAAAGACAAAACCTTACATTGGATGGGCATGATCAGGTGACCTCGGCGGCGCAATGCGTAGTGCATAGGCCTCAGAGGTAGCTGGTCTAGGTTCGATTCCAATTGACGGCACTAATTTATAAATTAAAATTGAACATAAAGACTAAGCACCACTGAAAGGAATCTGATGATTGGTGTGGCAGCCTTGAAATTGCAATAATTCCGGCCAAATACAGTGGTGGTAGCCCACTCAAGTGGTTGTTGAAAATTCAAACATTCAATTTTATTTTAATTTATTGACAAATGTCACACTTTTCCACACTTCAATTATTTTTTCCTAGTGGTCAAACGTAGTAGTAGTAGCCCGTAGCGTAATGGTTAGTGCGTTCGACTGTCACGCTGGAGGTCTGGGATCGCTTCCCAGCCTCGTCCACCTAAAAACTAAAAAGTTTTTTTTCAGGGCTACTGCCTCTTGCGAGGAATTGACAAATCCTCCAAGGGTATCACTTGTCACGAATAAGTGCTTCTCGTCTAGCCGTTCGGATTCGGCATAAAATTGTAGGTCCCTTCCATTCCTGTCGAAAGGCGCACACAGGAATAATTGCGAGTTGTTAGTCACTAGGCCCTGGTTCTTCATGAGCCGTTGTGCCACCCGATTTATAGTGGTTAAACGTTAGGAAATGAAAATTATGAAATGAAATTAATTTTGAACCGGTTCATATTTCGCTCTCACATTTTGGGTACTCAGCTCTCGTTATGAATTTCATCATTGTGAAATAAATGTCACTTTTATATAGAAATTTCATTTTCACTTGAACTGAGTACTAGGCTTAAGGTTGTATTAATGGGGATGGGGACAGAACTGAGTTCCGTTTTAAGCTTCTGTCCGAGAAACTTTCCTAACATATCAATTTTAAATATGCACTTTTGCAAGAGCATAGGACCAACGAATTTAACTTTTTGGAAAAATAAAAGAACAACTTAGCTGTTAGAAGTTGCGCAATTTTGGAATAAAATGAATAATATTCAAAACGTCTATGAGGTTTTGTCAAATCTAGCTAAGCATGAGCTGGCTCATTTTAAGCTTAAATTATAAACTTTTATAATCCTTCAAAATAGTTTTTTAAACAAACATTAAAAAAAAATCTTATTTTTGTTTCCTTAAGTATGTTTATGTTTTTTTGTGGGTTTTATAGGTGTAGGGATAAAATTCATAAAGTAGGGATTTTTCGTGTATGCCGTAGGGATTTATTTTGTTTTCATTCCATTCCATTCAACACGTACATCCTGCGTACTTCAATCTTTAAGACAACACTCGACGGAACTATAAGTTCACATCGTATTCGTATAAAATTGTATGTAGTTAAATTGCCGCTAACTTCGTTTATTTTTTTTAAATACCTTGGTTTATAATACCAACAACAAAATAAAAGCTGCTGAAATAAAAATTTTAAAATCTACCCCGAAAAATCTGAATCTACCACTTTTTCGTAGCTCAATCTACCACGTTTTTAAATTTTGAAGTGACAACACTGTTTGTGAGTCAACACTGCCCAGAGTCGCGCAGTCCAGTACTCAGACACCAGTCACGTAAGTAATCGCTAAAGCTTCGCGGCGAATTCGCCTATCATCATTGAGATTTTGTTTGTTTACTTCCAAAGCCCAACACGCCACAACCACCACCTGTCAACAAAGGTTACTCAAGAACCAGTCTCTGCTGCTCCCATCAGCACAAATTAAGTGGTTTAAGCGCATCTACTATCTTAACGCAAGAAGACAACCAAAATCTAGTTGTATTTGTGCTGAGTGATCACAAATAGTTAACTGTCAGAAGTCAGACTTTAAAATTATACTCTCACTCTTAAGTTAGTTAAGTTCGAGTTGCACTACTGATCAGTCAGACATACTTTTCATCTAAAATATCCGTTTCTGCTTTATCGACCGCGGTGTCTACCAACAGCAGCAGTAGTTGTTGTATCTAATAGTTACACTGTGAGTTGCCTTTTTCTATTCCCAAAACAAAAACGGAAAAAAACTTGTTCTGACTACATAACATTAAACTAAAGCAAAAAAAATTGTGGTTTATTGGCCGTTCGCGAAGTTTTGAATTAAATTTTGTTCGAAAAAGAGTACCTATATGTTTTCTAATGGAATCATGTTCTACCAAATATAGTTTTAACTCGAGATTGTGTAAAAAAAGTTTGAATGTGAGTTTTTGTTTTTTTTTTTAACAAATTTGGATTACAAAATTGTGAAAAACAGGAATTTCTGTGAAAAATAAAAATACCAGATATCTACAAGCAACTCGATTCAAGGTGAGTAATTTATTCTTTTTATGAAATAAGTTCACCGCATTTTTGTCTGTTGTATTTGTGATCTTTTACCTATAAAGAGCTCATCTTCAAAAGAGTTAAGAGTTTTTTCTTTTCATTTTTTAATAAAAAAAAAAGGCGCTGGGTGTTCTCTTTGGAAATGGAGCTCAAGGTCACCAGTATAGGTACTCGGATAGGCCATTTACGGATCGAAAAGCTTTGCTAATTTTGGTCATTTGATTAGATATATTTTTTGTTGAACTTGAAAATGTTATATAAATAGTTGAGGTTTAAATATTTAAAAGTATGGTTGATTCATGTAAATTAGAACGTTTAATTTATTTTTCGATTTTGTTTGCATGGTAAAAACGTGCAAATTCACAGGTAGGTTCTTCAAAAAAAATATTCCGATCGAGGAATCCGAGACATTTTACTCCCGGGGAATTTTACGATACTTGCGTACCAAACTTATCGACAGTTAATTTAGTGAGTATACATACATACAAAGTTACATTTGTATATGAAAGGAAAATATTTGTTTCCAAATTTTCCGCTGATGCACAGGTTCGGTATTCGTGAATAGGCAAAGGTGAGACTAATTTCCTAATAGGTATACGGCGAATAACAATCAGAATAAATCTATCGTTTTTTAATGAAAGAATCAATTAAAAAAAGTGTATGGTTATCGAATATGTAAATCCGCGGAGCATTTGCGCAATTAATTGTTTTCTTATATTTTCAATGTAAAAAAGGGTTTTCAATCGAAAACGTTATAGTCTAAGAGCCGACATCAAGTTTTGGGAGTGGATGGATAACCAAAATATGAGTACAATGGTTTGTAGGTGCATGTATCGTGGTATCGAAAACCAAAGTCTCAGAGGTACCTATTACCACTTCAATAAATTAAAAAAAAAATATATTATGATGGCTTAGGAATCCGACCAATAGAACTCAAGATTAAGCTTTTTAAGAGGACCTTATCGGCTTTTACTTGGAGATTTATAAAACGCGCAAAAAATCAACAAAACAAAGTATCAAAAAAAAAAAAAAAAAAACTATTAAGGTTCGCTTAAAAAGCTAATATCTTGAGATATATTGGTCAGATTACCAAGATTTTGATGTTTGGACTTAAGGAAAATGACAGAGCATTACAACATGTATATTTTAAATTTATTGAAATGGTAATACCTCTGACAAAAAAATGGAAAATTGCTATTTTCAAACCCCCACACCCGCCAAAGGCTGACAAAAAAAAAAATGCCGGGCTTTTGCTTTCGATACCACGATATACGCACCGACAAAACATCATACTCATATTTTGGTTATCCATCCACTACCAAAATTTTCTGTCGGCTTTTGGTCTATTTTACGTAGATATGTACTGAAAGAAAGAGTGAATTCGTAATCGTATGACTAACTTAGACATGCAAAGTTTGTTTTCGTAAACAATAATTGAAATCTGATTTCAGCAAGCCTGCAAAACAAATTACGTTCGTAAACATCAAAAGTAGTCAGTTTGTACAGAAAAAAAAAACATTCTGCTGAAAAAAAATTAAAATTAAAACATGTAAAGGGAGGGCCATCTAGGGGTTTATTTTTGAATCATATGTTATTTTTACACTGACAGCTGTTTCCCAATTGAAATCTTGACGGAAAGTCATTATTATACCTCCAAGTCGCTTCACGCTTGACAGAATTTGGTTTATATAATTAAAATATAAAAAATACTTATTTCCATAGTGAGTGCCATGTGAAAATCGTCTTTTCTGACGAGGAACATTTTCATCTCGGCGGCTTCGTTAACAAACCAAATTGCCGCATCTGGGGCTTGGAAAACCCGCACACGTTACTGTCGAGAACCCAAGGCATCTATAGAGAGTGACAGTTTGGTGCGGATTGTGGAGTGGTGGCATCATTGGACCATTTTTCTTCGAAAATGAGCCTGGGAACAACGTTTCTTTTTTTTTTACTAAAATTAAAGACATGGATTTGAACAACCTTTGGTTCATGCAGGATATGGTGCGCCATGCCACACAGCCCATTTCACAATCAATCTTTTGCGCACCAAATTCCAAAATCGTGCGTTATCAGCCGTCTTTGCGATGTAAATTTGCCGCATCGGAACTGCGTTTTGACCCTTTGAACTTAATTTTTGTTGGGAAACGTATAGGACCGATGTTATGCCAGCAATCCGGTATTGATTCAAGCAATTAAGGCCAATAGCATCCAAGTAATCCGTAAGATACAGCCCGAAACATCAACAATATTCTGGAAAATTGGAGTGACCGAATTCGCTGCTGCGAAACCAGCTGAGGCAGCCACTTGAACGACCTTGGGTTCCATAATTAATGGGAATGTTTGTTGTTAGTAATAAAGCCATAATACATGGACAAAATTAAATTTTGTTCACTTTATTGCATTTTTAAAAAGAAAGTTGTGATTGACCCACCCTGTAAATGAAATGGCTTCCAAGTACATAAATCATCTGGAAATTTGTCTATCAACGAATATTTCTTTCCAAATGTCACCCAAAAGCCCTACAATCGCCTTTTTGTAATAATCGGATTTTTTTATAAATAATTTTCTGCGCTGCGATGTTTAGGAACACAAATTTATTAAAAAACTGCCGCCTGCTTGCTTTCTGCGGGCAGAAGAAAAATAATCTATTTCAAAAATCGATTAGCAGAAGCTAAGCAGGCATGCGGCAGATCTGCCGCATATTTCTGCGATTACGAACTCCCCCAAATTGAGTCTCGTTTTTAAGTAGATATAGGTGTAGGAGGAACATACATATGTATATTTCCTTTGAATTTAATAAGGGGTCTCCTTATCTATTTCATTTTTCAACAATTTAGTTCAATTCCAGACTTCATGCAAGTTTGTATGCCTCTTCCAAAGCAAAGATAACAATTTGAGAAGAAACTCAAACGCACATAAAAAGAAACAAGTTATGAACCCAAAGAAGTTATCTCGAGTAAGTGCAATCATAACGTTGTCGTATAAGCATCATTCTTTAAACAAAATCACAAGAATGTCACATTTTTTAAGGATCTCTTAAATTCCGCACTCAAACCAAAGCCAAGGCAAAACGCTATCACATTTCCAGCTTGTTTAATCAATCATACATTAAAAGCTCTGATTCCCGCAGACAACTTTTCCGACAACGTCGACACACTATAATATACCTACCTGCCATAATGGGATCAAGTCAAAACCACTAGCACCACAAGCTGCCTTTTATTACCTTTCAAGTATATTCGCTTGCTCAAAGGAAAAAACCCCTAAGCGGCTTTACCCACTTAATGCTATCATCTCCTATTACATCCTTTTTTGTTTTATATATCCTCTCCGGTATCTGCTCACTTATCGTCTTTTCCGTTTCGTCTGTAACCTTTCTATGACGATGACGAGTAATTCTTAAAATCCACGCTCACACTGTTAGGATCCGCAATTTAATGGATTCGCTAACATTTCTACTTACACATCGTTCATCCTGTTTCCTACAAATAACATAAAACTCTTCATTTTTGTATACTAAAATCAATCGGAATAGATCCGGAATTCTTATAAGTATACATATATATGTATGTAATGTAGATAACGTCTATATACGTTTATTGTTATTTTGGTTCTTTTGAATCCCTTGAGGCAGCGGTGTAGTTGAGGCAACCACAAAACAGAAAGTCGTTAATAGTTTAATAGCTTTAAATTTTGCACCACCGCGCGCCGGCCGCCAAACTGAAATAGAAGGTTTTCCTTTCTACTTTATTGTTCTAGGTATATTCTGTCCCTCAGTTATTCATACTGCTCATCCTTTTTGCAACCCTTCTTATACCCATTCGAATTTATTCCGATTTCGATTCTACTAAACACAAAGGCTTCACAGTAGGGGCTTTGTGTACTACCTATACACTTTGAGGCGGTTCGCTTGCGGCAAAGAAACGATTTCGTTTTAATATGAATCCGCTTTGTTTCTGGTAGCGCCACCACTTCGACGCTATCAAACAATCGTATACGAAACAAACCAACTCTGTTCTCATATAGTTCCAAGGATATTTAAGCTTTTCTATCGAATCCAAACGGAAGCTGAGACAACAACAGGTTATTCATTCATCCGTTGGATGAACACATGTACTGGCACTCTGCACGCAACAAGAAACTGAATTTTATCCAGTGAAACACAAAACAATTTCCATTTTGTGCAAAATGTTTATTTTCATCCTTAATTGAGCACAGCACAGCGAAAGGAAGATGGAATTTTGATTGTTTTGCTGGCCTAGCCGTTTGAGATGCGATTTTTTTCTCTGAACTTCAAAGAAGTTAAACTAAAAGTATTTACCTTCTTTTTTTTGAGGTTTTCAATGATTATAAGGTTTGAATGGTTTTGAATGATTTCGAACAAATTTTCAACAAATTCTTTGAAGAATTCTGCTGGTATTTCTTTTGTTAAAGAATTACATTTGAAAACATTTGATTTTAATTTTTCGTATTTCAAACAGACTTAGGCTCGTTTCACGTTCGGTTTCATTCGGTCCGGTCTGTCTTCGGTTCGATTTCGATTTCCTCAAGACCTCTTTACACACAGACGGTTCATATTCAGTTTGTACTCACTAATAATTAAAATTAAATAAAATGTATTAAAAAAAAAATCAGAAAAACCGAATACGAACCGAATATGTGTGAACGCTAAGTTTACTTTGTGTTCCCTAGACCCGAATACGTGCCGTTTTGAAACCGAATGAAACCGTTTCGTGTAGAGGGATCGTTCGGTACTATACGGTTTCTATTAAAAATAAAAAATAAATCGGGTTGCACAACGGCTCATGAAGAACCAGCGCCTAGTGACTAACAACTCGCAACCATTCCTGTGTGCGCCTGTCGACAGGAATGGATGGGACCTACATTTTTATGTCGAATCCGAACGGCTAGACGAGAAGCACTTATTCGTGACAAGTGATACTCTTGGAGGATTTGTCAATTCCTCGCAAGAGGCAGTTGCCCTGAAAAAAAAAACATTTTAGTTTTTAGGTGGACGAGGCTGGGAAGCGAACCCACCCTGCAGCGTGACAGTCGAACGCACTAACCATTACGCTACGGGCTACTACGGTTTCTATTAGGTTTTTATTTTTGCCGTTTTATCGTTTCACACATATCAGGCACAGCCGAATACAAACCGAATAGAGACCGAACCGAATGAAACCTAATGTTTCACACACATCGAGCCTTATAAAATCAGCCCAATTCTAAATATTCCCCGGGAAAATAACTCCACGGGAGATTTGTTCCCGAAAAATTAAAATGCTCCTCAAATCAAATATATTAACATTTTCAATTTGTTGGCCATTTAAAATTCCAGCTTTTTCCTCGAAGTATTATTTCTCATATTCGAAGTTTGCTTAGAATAAGAAAAAGGGAACAAAATTCCCGGGAATTTCTCGTTTAGAATAAGAGAGTAGGGAAAAGGGAAGTATTTCCCCGGGAATTTTTATTTAGAATTGGGCTGAATATAAATGTTAAACTATGCCCGTCATACACTATCAACATTCATACATAAATGGTATGCGCACCTAATATTTTTATTTTATTTCATTGTCTCCTTCACAATTTAATACCTATGACATTGCAACAGTTTTTATTTTAACTTTAATTCACCATGATGATTTAAATTCAAATAAAATCCCCTATTTGAAATTTATATCATTGCTCACTTACAGAAATATATTGTTGTAGTAGATTATAATCATTATTCATTCTCATATCTACCTGCATTTGAGAATTTATCAACATGAAATTAATAAATTTATTTATCAACATTCGGAGATTTTTTTTAAATACAAATTAGGTATAATCATTGAGGTAAACTTATACCACAATCTATTTTCAATGGTCTTATATGGCTATGGGTTGAAGTGAAGGGAAGTCACTTTTTTGAAAAATATCAGGAAATCGGTTTTTTGCGATAATTTTTTTTGATAACTACCTACATTAATTTTCAATTAAGAGATGATATTAAACGTGTAATTCTCCTTTAACTGCTATTGAATTAAATTGTTGTTGCTTTAAATGAGTTAATTTCAAGCGAACCACAAGCTACCTGAAAAAAGTTATGTTTTACCACGGATAAAACAGTGAACCGCATCTAATATAGATTCAGCTTAATTTCATTTTTATATAAGTACCATGGTCAGCTAGCAAGTGAAATTGTATCTATCCAAAAAAAAACATTTAAATTAACGAAGCTAATGTTTTTTTTCCTAAAAAAATATATGTAGGTATTAAAAACACCCCACCACAGAAGCACCTGTATAAAATACTCTGCATTTACAATTTCACATGTATGTCGTACCTATGTATGTGTATGGATTTATATGCATATAAATATGATTTTATTTTGGATTCAGATCCAATTTACATAAACCTCCCGAAACGACGGAAAAAACATACATATAACCTTGATCCTCTTACCTTCTGAATTGTGCCTACTGCCTGGTTCAAAAAAAAAATCGAATTAAAATGCTCCACAAACCAATTCCAGAGGCCAGAATCGTTACGTTAATTACTCACAGATAGCATCAGCAGGTATTGCTAGCTTGCAAAGCGTTCCCCAGCATAAATGTGTTGGGCATTTTCAGAGAATTTGTGCGATGTGTGTTGTGGGTTCAGCTGATGGAAATAGCGCACGCAAAGAATTTAGGTTTAAAAAATAAAAAAAAGTGTTTACTATAGAAAAATGCGCTGGCAAAAAATCATATGGGAATGCATTTTGTGCTTGCCATATGTTTTAAAAAATTGTTGAATGAACATTTATTTTTGTGCGGTTTTAAGGTATTTTGCAAACGGTTATGGAGTCAGCAAATCCAAGTAAATAACCATCAAACCCGTCAAGGCCCTTAACCTAGGCTACAGGAAGTAAACAAAACCATGAGTAGGTAGGTATATATTTTATACAAATATTTGAGCTAGTTAGCCTTCATACACAGTAGACGAAGTATAACTGAGAAACGCTGAAGTGGATAGATACATTGACTGTTCATAAATCTTATGTGTCAACAGTTTTTCGGACAAAGGTTGAACTATATCAGACCAGTAGGAAAATGTGACTGTTTTAGCGGTTTATTGCAGCAGTCTATTTAAAATACAATTTAAATCGAATAGAGTTATCAATCAGTATTTAAAAAACGGCTAACTCGTTGTAGATATTGGGGCATATTCATAGTCGCAGACAGACCCAGGTTTAACTAAACTACAGTCTAAGACAATTTTGGGTCAATGAATACAGACTGATTTTAATTACAAATTTTTAGTTTTATAAGATAATTTACTTGGTATACTACACAAGTAGCTTCAAACATTTTGAAATGAAATACTTAAAAAAATAGAATCAACGTCTGAAAATTCAACTAAAGCTATGTTTAACTCAGACCCAGCTCTAAAATGACTATGAATACGCCCCATTTTATGCAACAACCTCTGGCAACAAATATCTACTAGGTATAGGTATAAGCCATAATTTATTTCTATTCAACTAACTAATTCATCTAACTATCCATTTAAACGACTTTTTGACTTACTGCCATCTTCAATAATTAGAGAAACCAGTCAATTTGTATCTACCTACTATTAATGAGTTTATGGAAATCTTTAGAACAATAGCACTGAAATTAGAAACAGTTTAGCAATGAACTTGTGGTGTCAAGACAAAGTTTTCCACTGATACTATAATTATTATTACATATCTCTTGATACACCTGCCAGTTAGCAAGGTAATTTCTATCATTCTATCAATTGACGATCTTAATAGTCAAGCAAATCAAACACATGGATAGTATCTGTCTAACTAAACAAAAATATTCCAAACGGGTTTTCGCGATATATACGACTACATACATGTGTAAATATCTAGGTAAGCCAATATCTTTTTGGTGAATCATGAAGAGAAAGATGACTGACATTGCTTAGTGATTTTGTTAAATCTCAAACTAAATTAGCTAACTCACTTGCAGTATATCTATCTTCTAATAGATGTATGTAAATATATACATAGGTATATGTATATACTTGCTTACATTATTGTTTTAAAGGTCGTGGCATTGAACTATTTTAAGTCATTTAATTTTATTCAGATATTGATCTAAATATGCAATAAATTTCTTATTTCAGAAGAAATACATGTTTTTTTCTTGTTACTTCTCTTTTCACAAGAAAATGTTTTCATTATTTTAGAGCACTTAAGTAATTAGTTAATTTGCAAAGTGGAATGAGATAGGTATATAAAATGACAAAATGTATGTATCTTTTGTTGTAAGGGGAAGGTGTTGTTTCCCAAAAAATTGGATAAATTACTTTTTTGTTATTTTGTATTTAAATAAAGCTTCCCATGAACAGGTTAAGGTTGGTGTATTATATAACTTTTGTCTGTTTTTGTGTTGCCTGACAGACGTTTATACATCTGCGTTGATGATGTGACAAAATCATACGGCTTCTTCAAAACGCTTTAAGTTAAGCGATGCTCTGCGGGTTCCCTTAAAACGGTATCATCATCAAAAAAGTTCATCTGCCTTTCACAAAATTAAAGTCACACAAAAAAAAAAAAAAAACCTGACGGCAAATGGATGAACGGATAAATGGTTGGATGGACATGTGAGGTGAGATCATTATTCTTCGTGTTTTCCCTTTTTTTATGGCAAAATGTATGTGTATATCTATGTCTGTACTTAAAGAATGAAGAGTAAACAAAGCAAAATGTATCTCGATAGAATCATGATGGACGTTTTGAGATATAAAAATTATTGAATAAAGTATTAAAGGCAAACAATGTTATCCTGAAATTATGAGTCATTTTTTGTGATTGTTATTTTCAAGAAAAATCTCTTATTTAGTATCAATCACAATAAGGTTCATGAGAAGTTATAAGGTCAACGCTATCACAATCAATAACGAAGTATCATTATCATCAGGGATTAGACACCTTATCTGTCAAAAGCACATATTGGAAGAAAATATAGATTCAGTTTAGGGCAACTTTTTCTATGATAAAACATATTTTTTTTGGATAAACAAAGAAGAAAACAATTAAACTAGTTTTCGAATCAGTAAATTTCCTTAAAAATGGCATTTAATCGTTAGAGCATATTTTTGCATATTTTACTATAAATGCATAAAAATGCAAATTTGGGGCGATAGGCAATAACGCCCAAGGCAAAAGCGCCCGAATCGATTTGGATTTATCGCTAAAAAATAAATTATAAAATGGAAATATTGCCCAAATAAATTTTTTGACCCCAATCATAAAATGGAAATTTCGCCCGAAAATTGAACATGTAAATGTTTTTTTTTAAAGTTTGGGGGTTCTTTGCTCAATTTTGGTTGATTTTTTCACACAAAATTTCAACGGATTTTATTGTCAATAGTTTTATTTAACAAGAGTAGGTGGCCCTCTCGCGGGTTCAGGGATTTTAGCTCCCTTTTCGGGTCCTCTCTCCGTCGCTACGCTTAGGGTATTCTCAGTCGCCAGGCAGGCGCCTATGTTGTCAGTTAGTGTGTGACAACATAGGCGACTGAGCCACTTGCTTTTGTTAAATTTTCGATTCCAGCCTACAATTAAAGCATTTAATTAAAAAAAAAATAATTTTTATAAGTTGATGTTGGAATACGGATTTCTTAATAACAGTATTAAACGGATCACACTCAAAACGCAAATTGATATGATGAAGAGCATGCAGCTAAGGACGAGAGCTACCAGGCAATGCTGCATACTCGAACAAGAGCTCCTTAGAGAGTGGCCCGGGAGCTCTGCTGGCTGAAAAGAAAAGAGAAACGCCGACTTCTCAGGAGGAAAAAGGGAGAGCACGAGAAGCGGGCGGTCAAGTCTATTGAGGGTTGTAGCGGCAGGGGTGATGTTTAAAAATGTTATCAAAGGGTGAATCGATCCACCCAAGGATACAAAGCTAAAACGGAAGCCTGCCGAGATGAGAGTCTGAACATGGTAGTAGATACACTGCACAGTCAGTGCTGAGGATCTGAAAAGAACACTTCTCTAGACAGCTTAGCGGCGAAGACAGTCAAGATACCGCTTTTAGGCGGAACAACTTGGACGACGATGGCCAACAGTTACGTCTACCCGACCTAGCCGAAGTGTGGCAGGCGGTATCCAAACTTAAGTCGTACAAGGCTGCTGGTGAGGATGGGGTACCAGCCGAAATATTCAAATCAGCGGGAGATGAATTGGTTAGGCCTAGTTCACACGAGATTACACCGCACGTTTTTAAGCTGTACACATCCGAACTTTACAGGTTAACACGTTTTTTGCAAAAAAAAATGTGCATTTCAGATGCTCTGAAGCAAGGAATGAAGGAGGAACCCATTAGAAGCACAAGTGGAAAACGACCTGAACCAACTCGGTGTGCGCCACTGGAAGCGTCTGGCCAGGGATAGAGCTGGCTGGAGGGAGGGACTTGTTAGTTGAGGTCGTAGCTCATACTGGGCTGTGAGCGCCATCTAAAGTAGGTAAGTAGCTGATCGATGAAATAAAATTTCAGAAAAGGTGCCGAAAAAATCCAAGTAATTTATAATGTCAGTTTACTTGATGCTTTTGTGAACAAGAGTGTAAGGGATTAATTTTTGCTAAGGTCGAGAAGATCTACAACATTGACTGTTTTAAGGGCAAAAAAGTTTACAAAATTGAAATATATAGTTTGTAAATAAAAATTAATAATTATGTAGTCACCTCATTTAACTTAAAGATGCCTCATAACTTTACACCGGGATCTGCAATGAAAAAAACAAACTTTATGATAACTATAAATTATAATTTTTTTTTAATAAAACTTTTATAGGGTCATTTAGGGCTATTTTGAAAATGTTGAGTTTTTTCGTGACTTAAGTGAATTATAATAATAAAAACAAATCGGCGCAAAATTTCATTGAAATCAGTTAACATAGACAAGACAAATATAGTTTTATATAAGTTATATTACAAAATCTTATGCATTCGAAGTTGACCATTTTTGAAGTCGCAAAATCTTGCAACTGATCTCTTATACGTACAAAAATGTCGTTATATTTTTGCTCGAGAATATTAAAATCTAAAAAATAAGTAGATAACATATTTTCCGTCCAATTCGTCATTTAAGAGTAAAGCGGGAAAACGCGGTATTTTCAGACTTTGGCGATTTATTGATTATTACGGATCTAAAAGCCAAGATCTACAATTTTTGTAGAAAATACTTTCGAAAGCATTTACCGTTTCGGAGTTATATGCGACAAATGATATTTTTGACCTTTATTTTTAGTTTAAGTTTTATTTTATTTCATCTATTGATCCATTACTGTCTCTTAGACTAGCCTACTCAAAACTACATGGGTAACACATTTTGTTTGTTAATTTGTTTAATAATATAATAATAACATAATCTTTAATACCTTAAATAAATAATAAATAGTATAAATACAAAATACAAAATAACCTTTTAAAAAATAAAATAAATTTACATATAAATGGTTGGTTAAATTTTAAGGGCCGATATTGATTTTGAATAAAACACAAATTGTTAAGGAAATTATTGCCATTTCTTTTTATTATGATAATATTGGTATGGTTCAATTATGTATGGAACAAAATATCGGCCAAATGGCTGCCGCGACCTCGGCGGCACATCTCCATCCGATGGTCCAAATTGTCGATGACGCTGAGGCATAATTGAGGTTATATGTCGTTAATGTGCCGAATTATCTCCTCCTTTAGGTCTTGAGTTGTTGCTGCTTTATCGACGTATACCTTTTCTTTCAAATAACCCCAAAGAAAGAAATCCAACGGTGTCAAATCACATGATCTTGGCGGCCAATTGACATCGCCACCACGTGAGATAACACGGCCATTGAATTTGTCGCGCAAAAGAGCCATTGTTTCGTTAGCTGTGTGGCAAGTGGCACCGTCCTGTTGAAACCACATATCGTCCACATCCATATCTTCCAATTTGGGCCATAAAAAGTTCGTTATCATCTCACGATAGCGAACACCATTCACAGTAACTGCCTGACCGACCTCATTTTGGAAAAAATACGGCCCGATGATGCCGCCAGCCCATAAACCGCACCAAACAGTCACTCTTTGTGGGTGCATTGGTTTTTCGACAATCACTCTTGGATTATCATTCGCCCAAAAGCGGCAATTCTGCTTATTGACGAATCCACCGAGGTGAAAATGTGCCTCATCACTGGAGATAATTTTCTTCGAAAATTGATCATCCACTGTTGCCATTTCTTGCCACCATTCTGACCATTGACGACGCTTGAAATGGTCAAGAGGCTTTAGTTCTTGAGCCAATTGTACCTTGTCAGCGTGTAAATGCAAGTCTTTATACAAAATGTTCATCAACGACCAACGTGAGAGATGCAATTGTTGGGCACGACGACGAGTTTAGGTGGACGGCTCTTCAGCCACACTATCGCGAACAGCAGCAATATTTTCTGCAGTACGAGCATGCACTGGTGTTTTCACATCTCCTACAGACCTGGTTTGCTCAAATTTTTGCACGTTTTTTCCGATTGTACGCACATTTGGACGATTAAATTGACCGACAAAATAACGAAGTACACGATATGCATTTTGATTTGAACGCCCATTTTCATAATAAGCCCGAATAACTTTAACGCGTTGCTCGATTCCATGGTTCAAATTGAATTAGTCTGAAATTGAGAAATGACAAACGAAATGCAGAACAAACTTGACGTTTAGGTATACGTATCTTGAATTTCATTTAGAATATTCTTAATAGATTATCGCTAAACTTCTGTCTATCATATAAGAGATCTTTGAAATAGAGTCTGACTTTCCATAGTTTGTAAAAGATCTTGCTATAAAAAAGTAGGATCTTTCCCTTATTTGTCTACTTGGAGCATATTACAGAAATAAAGAAAGCAACATGGGACAGTCAATATGGCTACACATTACCAAATTATATTAATATATTACAAAATTAATTCAGTTCAAGGTTCAATGGGCAGAGGTATTTTGAATAAAATTGAAAATGTTTTATACAAAAACGAGGGAACTCAAAAATAGAAAAATCTCAAATATGTTAACGCTGAATAGTAACGAAGAAGAGAATTTGGGAAACTATTCAATAAGTGAAATTATTTCATTCAAGAATGCCCCTGTTACATCTTTTGACGTTGAAATATATTTTTCAATGTAAAAAAGTTTTTTTGCGATCAAATAAACAAATATTTTTTTTTTTTTAATTTGAAAAAAAAACTTTATGGTAGGTAAATATGTATATGTGTGAAAAAGACATATTCAAAAAATCTGGACAACTAGTACCTTACTTAAATGAGATTGGAAAAGAATTCTTTTAATTTATTTTATGTGTAGGTACTATTTTTCATTATCTTACAACTTTTTCAGAACATATTTTTACTTTTTAAGCGCATATTTTCTCATTTTACGTGCATATTTTATACGCATATTTAGTGTTTTTTAGCGCATAAAAAAACTTGCCCTGTACATCACACACATCGCCTGACTTATAAAATTGAAATGATAAATTATAGTTGATGCCATTTACCAGCACGCTATTTGACAACTGGAATCATGAAAAACAATCACCACGGAAAGGTGATAAAATTATTTTTGTCAAATTATCCAGCAGTTGGTGTCATAAACTTATAAAATTACAGCATTTTTTTATAACGTGGTGTTTTTTTTAAGTTAAATTATAGTTATAACATTTTAAGTATTGTTGAAGTGATATAATAAACCTATCGTAATTTAAACTGATTCCTTTTTCCGCCCACTAGAGGGAAATCTTAACTATCGTAATTTATATCATGTAATAACTGAGAGTCGTTAGGTACCTTGCTACCTATCTAAGGTCGATGAAAAGTTGTATTTTTGTCTTTTTAGTGCTTAGGTACAAATATTCTATGTCAGGATTATATTGAACTAAACTATAGGAAACTGTAAATAATAAATACGTTTGTACCTATAGACTTTTTAATAGCAGACAATTGAGCTCTTCGCCTTAATTTTGAAGTCATTAGATTCAGAACTGAAAAATAACCTAAAATCATGTAACATTTGTCCAAATTGTATCAATATAATTTTGTAGTTTCGATTAGTCATACCTCCCCCTTTCCCCTCCATAAAACACCAGTGGGATACAGATATTTGTATGGACTCTTTTGATTCTTTATTCTTATGGTTATCCGATATTCCCACCAAGTTTCAAAAATGTAAGAATTTTTTTTCGCATGTTTTTCCTATTTTAACTTTTTGCTGAAATGATAATTTAGCCGGATTTGTCTTATTTTTATGAGAAAGCTGGTTCATTTACTTTTTAATATCTTAAAAAGTAAAAGTCTTAGAAACATCCGGTTTTCAGTTTTTGGCTAGAAATTGATAAAAGCATTGAATTTTGGAAACAAAAATAGTACTTAATAACGTGAAATTTTACGAAAAAAAAAAATTGTTTACCATATTTTTAATTTTTTTAATGCAAAACTTGCATTATTTGGTTTTTTGGTTCACTTTCGCACCCCAAATCTACTGTGGGCTCTTGGTCTAATAGGTATTTTAAACAAAAAGTAAAATATTTTGTTAGGGAATTTTTACAGCATGTTGTTGTTGCGTGTTGTTCTTCTAAGTCTATGGCAGCCAAACAAAAACTTGCGTATTCATACCCAAGTGCTTATTCCATCTTTTGTTTTTTGTACAATTTAGTAAAACGATTTAAAAAAATCGAATTTTTGAATTAAATTTTGTAATTGATATACATAGGTACTAACAATTTTGAAAAGTAATCATTTTCACAAAAACACACGGGTGAGTCTAGCAGCATTTTGTGGTTTAAACATGCTTAGATCCCACACAAATAAAGAAAACATTTAAACACAATGGCGCAAAATTTTAAACGATTTAGTAAATTGGTAAAGCCAGTTTAGTAAGCTACTAGGTTAAAAAGAAGATTTTGCTAATTTTGAACGATTTTAACCTCTTACCATCTCTTAACAATTTACTAATGTTAAAATCACAAAATGGTTACTTAAACTTTTAGCAATTTGCTAAATCCATACGACATCTGTCATTTTCCTCGAAAAAAATTGTCTTACCCATTTTAATTGGGGGGGGGGGGGTTGAAAATTTTTAAATGATAATAAATATTATATTTTATCACGAAAAGTCGAAATCTTGACTTGACTTGAAGGACAATAATGATTCAACTCCGATTTAAATGAAAACATCTATTTTTAAAATTGCAAAAGTTGTTCTTAAAAAAACAAAAACATTTTCTCTAAATTAAAACTTTCCTTTTTTTAATAAATTTCTGTTCGTAAACATGGCAGCGCAGAAAATCCAATTTTTTTATAATTATTATTAAAAAACCGACATTTCTTTAATTAAATTTTCACGCTGGAAATGCGATTTTAGGGCTTCTGGATGATATTTTGAACGAAATATTCTTTGTACGCCAAAATTTTATTTCTTACCTATCTGTTAATTAAGGTATAAACTGTCACCTTCCATTGATGGATGGCTATTATAATTATTACCTCAAAAAAGCTCGTTTTTTTTAGAATTATTATTTAAAATTTGTTTTTTTTTTGATTACATTTTAGCGCGGGAAAAACCGATTTTAGGGCTTTTGGGTGATATATGGAACAAAATATTCGGTGATGGAAAATATCCCTATGTATTTCGAAGCCATTTAATTTACTTATACATACATACATATCTACCTACATATTTTTTTAATTTTTAGCAGAATTTGTTTTTTTTTTCGGCACAAACTGCCCGACGGCCGGCGACTTGATTTCTACACAAATTTTGATGTTTACAAGCGTATTATGTTTTGCAGGCCTGCTTAAATAAGATTTCAATTTTTGTTTACGAATACCAACTTCGGAGATATAAGTTAGTCAGACGATTACGAACTCGCTCTTAGTTATTATCAAAATGTACGTAGTTATTTAAAACAATTTTTTGTTTAATCAAATAATATTCGTTTTTAAAATATTTGTGCGGAATGCTAACACTTTCCAGTGGGGACTGCATACAAATTTAATCAAAATTAATTAAGCCATTTCATATTAAAGGTAATTAAGAGTGAAATTCGTATGCGAGGAAGTTAATTTGATACATTATTTATTTACTTTATTATTAAATATAAATTTTTCAAAAATAATAATAAATTTTTTCAAAAATAATAATAAAATAATAAAATTTTTCAAAAATAATAATTTAAAATAAGTAATTATATTATTTTAAACTAGTATATAATAATAACATTTTTCAAAAATAATAATAAAATTTTTCTAATAATTATTACTTTCAAAAATTATTTTTATTTAATTTATATAATTTAAATTATTTATTAATTATAATTATGTTTAATTTATAAAGTTTTATTTTAGCTTACAAAATTTATTACTAATTTCTATTATATGTACATTTTTGTGTGAATTTATATTTATTTTAAAAATAAATATAATTAAATAATAAATATATTTGCAATAATTAATATTATTAATTAAAGAAATTTAGAAATAGAAATATTAATTTTATATTGACTTAATTTGTGCCAGCAGTTGCGGTTATACAAATAATATAAATAAATTTTATGAATAATAGTTAAATAATTTATATTTATTGCTTAGCCCTTAGCAATAGGTTGTTTAAGATTTTGCGATTATAATTTCTTTCATCTTCTCATGTTTCCATACAATTCGGTTGGTGCGGTAGGTCATAGAGAAAACGTTTGCAGACGAAAAATGTTCAGCTTGAAATAAAGAGCTTTCTTATCCCAAGTTGAGCTCTCTTTGCCCTTTTTATATTTTTGGACACCATCAACAACAGATTTTCTCCAAACATTTTTTTCTCTTTGGTGAATAGGAATCGAAATAAATAAAAATAAATTAAGGGCAGGTTACAGGTTCGTATAATGCTTCAGATTTTAAGAAACGAAAAAATATTAGGTGCTCATTAAATATTTTTTACAAATTTTACAGTCAATGGCCAAAGTTATTTTAAATAAAAGTACAGATAAATTGATTAAAAGTGTCAAGAAAAAATAATAAAATATATTAATTGGAATCAAATATAATTTCTGAAATTTCAAAACACAATATTGATGTTGATAATAAAATATTAGAGCATGTATCCTCTATTTTAATTTTTGAGTTTGAATCAGCTCGATAGGCCAATCGCCAAATATTTGTGTTTTAAACCCGAATATCTAAAGCTATGAAGTTACAAATTGTTCAATATACAAATATCCACCGCTTGCCATCACCGCTTGTTAATATAAGCTCTCGCTTTGTTGCACATGCAGGTCTCGGAGACTATAAATATATAGACACAAAATAACACCAACACCAATGCTGATGATGCAAAAACCAAAAAGTGTAGAATGTAACAAAATATTGTTTCTGCCATAGTCTGGTTATAGTGTTATTTTATTTATTTATAGTTTATCTAGCTGCAACAATATTCTTGCAATATTCCACACTCAATCGGGTTTAACCATTAAATTTAAAACCACTGCTATGCTGTGATGGTCGCTGACTCATCCGTGGCGGAAGATCGAGTGCAGCAATAGTTAATATGATACAGTCAGCATTAAAAGTGAATGTACACTTGAGTGTTATTGTAGTTGTGCAAGATGGCTTGCTTTACTTAAGTTTTTTTTTTTTCTTTCTTTTAAGCAGAAGGTTTTTTAATAAATATTTTATCGTTATGAAATTTTGTTAAATATATTTATGTGTTTGTAAATAAATCTTTAAGTACCTACCTACTAGATGTTTCAGTTTAATTTTTTATTACGTTATGGGTATTCATGCAATGGCGGGGGTAGACCCAGATAAACCTGGTAAACCATTTTTTTATATAAAATCATCTGGTTTACCAGGTTTATCTGGGCTTTACGCGCGCCGCATGAATACCACTTTCATTGTATAAATTTGTATATTTTTGAGCTTTTGGTTAACATAGCAGTTCAATCGCATAAGTGATAGAATGTAAACTTAGCAGAAAACAATTTTTTGCAATATTCCTGACCATTAAAACCAATCGGTAACACTTTCAACAAATTAAATGCTGATTAATTTCAATACCTGTTCAATGTACATTTATTAGTTGTTTATGATCTGGTATTTCGTCTTCTTTCAGATATGTGTGAAATTTGTTTTAAAAAATATTAAATCAATCGTTAGTATAAAAAGTCGCAATTACAAATTATATATAAAAAAAAACCACTCCTTTATTTAACAAATAAATGAAAATAACAACGATCATTCTTCTGAGAGATGACTGTTTATTTTGACTTTGGTTTTACTTTCGTGTATCAATTTAGTTTGTTACAATCATTTGTGTTACTCTCACTGAGTCAGTAAACCCAGTCAGTGAACGAGTCTGCTATCTGCCCGGTCATGGGGTTCCAGAATGCAGAGCTTTGCAATTTTCCATTGAATTAATTTTTCTGTTTGAAATTGATTTTTGTTTTTGGCTTTTGTTTTAGTTTACTTTAGCAGTTACGTCAGCAAAAAAAGTTAAACAAAAAAAACACAAATCTGGACAATGAAAATGTGCGGTTTATCCCATTACAAAAATCCAGTTTACAAATATATAAAGTTACTCGATAGTCGCATGTGGTTGTCGAACTAGTTTTTGTTAGCTTTAAAAGACAAACATTAACTTTGGTAACAAGAAAGTAACTTTGATTGAATTTGACCAACGATAAACGAACATCCGGATGCAACCTTGAATATGTCGAACTACCAGCATAGACTCTTGTCGTACATATGTTTGTATGTTTAGGCAATAATGATGCCACCGACATTTGTTGTTTGTGAACATTAATCAGAATGTCAATTTTGATTAAGACATTCGTAAGTACGTACTTACATATTTATAGCGTTTATGTAAGTAATTTAAGAAAACATACATGTAAACAAGAATGAAGTTTACCTTGATGTACGATAAATTTAATGTCATGTTATCCACCATGATGCCGTCGCGCCGCCACCGCCCATAATAATTCTCCCGGTCAATTGCGGGGCTAATTTCCAATAAAATTGCAAGTAAAGTTGCATTCTTGACGGGCAAAGGGTTAACAAGGGTATAAGTTAAGCGGGAAATGTAGATACATTCTTTATTCGGATATATTAAAAGTGCCCCTTAGTGACCTTTGGTAAAGTGCTTATGGTTGCAATTAATAGTAATTATCTACACAAAAGGTAGTTATACGTATACTTTATTTCTTAATTGAAGAGTAATTACATTTCAAAGAAGAGGGGAAAAGGTCATTATAAATCTTTCAAATAGCTCTGACTTTTAGTTTGATTTTAATGTGCCTACAAACTAACAGAAAATGTATAAGTGATTTGGACATGTTTAACAAGTGTACACGAAAGATTAATAATTATTTATACGTCGAGTTCTGCATAGGTATCAGTTAAATTTTCAAAATAATATTTAGACATACCTACATTACATATGTATAATCTAATTGAATTTTCACCTCATACATGACTTTTTATTTAAAATGATGCTCTGTCGAGTTATTATTACGAAAATATACGCGCAGATTCGAACTATGAGAACAAATAATTTAAAAGTGTGTTCTGGTTTTGGCCAGGTATCTTTTTTTTTCAATTTTTATTTCAAAAACTTTCTTCCAATTCATCCAGGACGATAATTGCTTTTAATTTTTTATTGCAATAAATTCTCAACTATCTGGAAGTATTATTTTATTATATTTTCTACAGACAATTCCCCTATTAAGTTCCCTCCATATCAGAACCTTATAGCTTTTAGTTTTTTTAAGGAATTTTATAACTTCAAACCATTTTTTCTGTTTTATTATCTATCTTCTAATGAGACAGGACAAAAAAGTAGTTGACCTAAAAACTATGCGAAAACTTTCATTGTATTTATCTATCAAAGAATCTTTTTTTTTTTTTTTTTTTTTTCTTGCAATTTTCTCTCAATTTCAAGAAAATTTTTACGTCAAGACTGCAAGTGCCATGGGACCGCGCAAAAGTGGGAGTTTCGTTGTCCTACTATACAGCAAGAGTAGTTTAACAATCTACTATCCATCACAGCATGTTAGGTACTTTTTCAATGAGACCCTAGGCAGACGAGTCGAGTCAAGTCGGTAAAGAGTTACTTCCCGATAATGAAAATTAACATCGAAAGCAATTATGTTCCTTTAAATAAGTACTACTCTTTACTATGTTAAGTTTTAATTGTTGATGATGCAGGCAGGGTTTCGATGTTAAGGGTGTTTTACCTGTTTATAACCAGTTGTTATACTACCTTTATAGCTTGCATGTTGTATTGATGATGCTGTACTCTCTCTGTCTCTATGCAATATATGTAGATATACATTAATATGTATGTATGTGTAAATTTGAAAATTATTCAACTCATGTTCGAAATAAACAGGGAGCAGGTTACATCTGCCCTTGAGATTTTACTCAGCACAATGACCAGTTTTTATAATGTAAAGTTACATACACATATCTACTACAAAAAGCCATTTAGTTAGCGGTTAAATGAGATTGCCCGTCTCAAACTAACTAGAAATTTTGATGTTGGATGAGAAGAATTAAATTGTTAAATGTCTTTAAGGTATTGACAATATTCAGGTTTGTAATCCGAGGTCAATACATTAGTATATCTACCCTTAAATGACGTTATACCTACATTATAAAATATTTTCAACAAAAATGTGAGAGGTCATATCTTTAAACACGTATGGAAAATAAGTTGTATCTTCAAAAACCCTAAAATATTTCAAATAATTTCATCAAATCATAATCAAAGATTTCATGTCTTGAATTTTTACAGAGGAGCATTTTAGATCTCCAAAATACTTTAGGCTTTACCAACGAGAGCCTTTTTAGTATGTTGAGCTTTGATTGAAAGCATTATATCGCTACGATATCACCCCTGTTGTGATTTCCTTTTCAAATTGATTCCTTATACGAAATTGATTTCCGTACGTATGTACATATCGCCCATGTAGTACAATAGTGTCACAACTCAAAAAAAAAAAATTTTTGAGTTTTAGACGCAAGAAAATACTTGACATTTTCTGGAATGTTTCTATCTAGTTGCCATTGATTTAAGTGTAACATTTCTTTTTCCAAAATGTAAAATGTCGTTTTAGATGTTTAAGTGTAAATAAAAGGTGCTTTGACAAAAATGATATATTTTTAGTTATGATGTGATTCCTGTTGGAAACAGTTGTGCAATAAATATAAAAAATATATTAATTTGGATTGTGTCGTTTAAGTGGTTAAAATTTGCAAAAAAACAAGTGTTGTATTTTGAGTTAAAACATTTTGTCTGTCTTTTCTGTGGAAAAACATTTGCTTAATTTTTAGTTGTGACGTTTAAGTTGATTGAGATATGACACTTTAGATGACTTAATTACACCAGCTAAGAAAAACTTTAATTTTGGTACGCCGACCTCGAATCCAGATTGGGACTCATCGTATCAAAAACCTTTAGAAAACGTAGTTTTGTTGTTCAGTTTTACTTTGGTTAACGAGTGTTACTTTTCGGTAGATATTTTATTATGAATTCGATGAGTCGCTCAAGATTAATAATGCAATAGCTATACCAAAAAACAACTTCAATTTGGAAATATTTCGATTTTTTCTGATTTGTTTCAAAACGAGCCAACTGAATTAATAACTTTGATGAGCCCTGAACATTTTTTCAGCTCCTCAACATCCTTAATCACTCCTCCACGATTCAATCCTACATAATACAGCGACCTTCACAGACGAACCGCCAATACAGGTAAACGAGAAAATTTTGAAGATTTTGATGAAACGCCAACCACATTAAATACGAAGTCCCAACCCAAATTTGTCTTACCAAGGCCAAACCAAAAAACATTACACAGTTTCCCGAATATACCAATATATGAAAGTGATTTTGACGATTCGGACGCATTTCCTCATTTTCACAACAATCCTTCCACCATTTCAACCAGTTCTTCCAACCGCGCAGATAGTTCCCCTGAGTCTGAAAAAGAACAAGGATAGGACGTAAACGGAACCGAAATCCGAAAAAGCTACAACCTGAATGAATGTTTCCTTTTGTATAAGGCTTTATAAGGTGAATTTGCTTTAGTTTTAAGAGAAGAAATGCTCGAAGAAAGGCGTGGTGATCAAAAGACATAATAATGTTGATCATTATTCTACATTTTGATTAAGAATAATCCTCCATTATCTTAATAACTTTTATAAAAAACTATCAAAGTCATGAAAAATCATGATGTAATATTATTAAGAAACAAATGCATCATAACTGTCACAACTAAAATTTTTTCGACTAAAGTGGCTGAATTCAAAATAATACATATTTTAACATTGAATATGTTTATAAACTCGTTTTGCACAAATTATGGTTGGTGTTACCAAAATGATTAAAGTACAAATGAATACAAATGGAAATGAACTTTAGCGTAGTAGGGGCATTTTGCGAAAAATTTAGTTGGTGTTACCACAGAAGCTACCTACAAAACTAAAATGAACATATCTTTGTAAGCGATGAACATCGCAGCGTATCGAATTGTTGGTTGGGCGATGTTTCGTGCTTGTGCTACCAAAGAAGTAAGAAAGAATGAAACAATGAATAAGTATGAAAAATAAACGATGACATAAATTATGAGCTACATGTTGGTAGGTCTTTTATTGACAGGTGCAGACTGCAGATGCAGAGCACAACTACAGCAGACGCAGAGTATGTATCGAATTTATGTTGTGCTGTGTACAGTCACAGTGCGTGTTTACAGAGGTTTGGCGGGGGGGGAGGGGGTAGAAAAGGAACGGAGGATAAGGGGTTACATACAAAATTTAACACAGTAGAATTTACTATAATATATGTATATAATCATAAATTTAAAATAACTTTTTTACAAAAAAAAGTTACTTTTCTACAAAAAAAAAATAACTTTTTTACAAAAAAAAAAACTTTTTTACATTAAAACATAGCTAAAAAAACATAGCAAAAAAAAAAAATTGTACACAAAAATACACAAAAAATTAACTTGTTTACAAACAAATTAACAACTTTTTTCAAACTAAATTTCTTGTAACAATAAACATCTTTGGTTACTTGCTTAAACAAAAGTGATGAGAAATTATTCAATAATATTTTATATTTCTATTATAAATTATACATACAAAATATGCATATATTAACGCTCTTTTCTGACTCTCTGACTGGGTAACGCTGCTATGATGATAAAATCAAAAAAAAAAAAAAACACTCCTGCTCTTAAAAGAAAATGTTAAGGGTTGCCAATTTTCTGGAATTAACTTTTTTATGAAAGTTAACGGTGAGTTTGTCAACTAAATTTTATACATATTTGCGCTAAGCCCTGCCTAACATAATTATGTTCGACGGGCGCCTTTGGGGTCCTGCAACCAACTAGTCTCCGATATTAAGATTTTAAAATACTTCATTAAGCCAGACATAAAAGATTAATGGAAAAAAAAAAAAAACAATCTACAATAATATGAAAACTTTGAAAAAAAAAAAAATGAAAATCGATTTGAGTTAATGTTTTTGTAGGTACATCACTAATTGACTTAATTATTCAAAACTTTATACCGAAAATTGATGTGATACAAAAGTTGTAATTTAAGATTCTCGGTTGCATACAGGCGCGAAAGCAGGGGGGCGTTTTGGGGGTTCAAACCCCCCCGAAATGTATACATTTAACTTCCTCGCCATAAAATTTCACTCTTCGTTTTTGAGTTTTCAGTTTAAACCCCCCCCCCCCCCCGAAATTTTTTCCTGCGTTCGCGGCTGGTAGCATATAATTCTCTACAAACAGTAGAGGATTAAATAGTTGTAGATATAATAGAAAATTTAAAATTTAGTGCTTTTTGAATTATGATTAAAAAAGATGATCGTTTTGTGAAACCGCATCGGACTGGTACAATCGTTCCTAACTTTAGTTTTTCTTGGATTTCAATGAACTAATCTTTTTCGTAGCTCGTACCATTGGAAAAACAGAAGTACTATACAGTAGAGGATGCTTATAGTCAAAAGAAGATGAGAGCCAACAAATGTTGCTGTGCTTGTACCCAATTCTGAAGATGGTTTGTCCCTTACAAAAAAGATCAGATCTTTATTGATGAGGTGACAAATTAAAGCAGGGATGACTTAAATTTGTATGCATCAAACTTAAACGGAAAATGTTGTACAAATTCATTCTAAAAATGTGATTGAGATTGAGTTAATAGTCGTTTCGATTTTTGGCGCATAAAATTGAAAGGTTGATACAAAATTTGACAAATTTGTAAATCAAAACCCACGCATTATATTAATTGACTTAAACCTACTACGATTAGGTACAAGATAATGTTAAAAAAAATATTTTGATTAATTTAACAAGAGCAAAACGAATCCTAATATAAAATAAATTCGTAACTTACAAAATTCTACACGGATCCTCCAGATTAAGGTTTAAAAATACTGCCCCTAAGATTTACACAAAACAAAAACTATCTACGAATTCTTGAAAACTTCAAAAAATTAAAAACAATTTGAGTTAATGTTTTTTTTCACCTACCTAATTTACTTAATTATTCAGAAATTAATTAATTATTGGAAATCTAATACAAAATTCAAATTTAATGCTTTTTGAATTATGGTTATTAAAGACAAGATGTTGTGACACTCAATCGGACAGATAAATGATAAAATCGTTCCTTACTTTATATTTTACTGAAGGATTTCAATCTTCTGTTTCTCTTGTCAGCAATTAAGCGCTTATGTTAATCAAACATATCTGCGCACTTATTGAAAGCTCCAAGGGTTCTGAAACAAACAACAAAAACTATTCTTATCTATTCTATCAATAGCAGTAGGTTCACTTGTAGTTGAAGATAGCTAGTACAATTGACGAAGTCGAAAGGAAGAAAACATTACACAGTCGAGCCCGTTTATAGCCATATGAAGATGAAATAAATGAAACTCTTACCAAATTAAAATAATTATATTGTACCTTATTGCATCACGAAAGGTTGTCAATATCACCTCCTAACAAGAATTTCAAATTCAAAAACATTTATTGTGTATGTTAAAATAAGGAGTTCTTCTATTCAATTAACATTATCGTTTTCTTAAATAACATATCTTGCTTCAACTTGATTTTAATTAATGGGATTTTGTTTAAGTGCAAACAATTAGTTATGTTTTTGTTTTATCTAGCAAATGCAAGTTATTTTCAATGCTCCCATTCTTACTCTATGAGTGAAATCTGTAAATTTTTTTGTTATGAACAAATCACGAAAAATGTCATAACTCTAAGAACGTGAATTTACATGGTTTAAGATGTAAATGTGATGCTGGTTTTTATTTATGGTTGGTTAAAAGTATATTTACTTTTGTAAACATTAACTATTTTATAAATTTGCTGTTTCTGTTCACGTAAAATGGTTTTTCGACCCTATTGAAAAACTAAGATGTTTGAGTTGTGACATTATGTATTTAAAAAAGTGTTCCGAATTTTACTTTCGCAGTACTCAGTTACAAACCTCTCTTTCTTTCGAAATCTGAAAAAAAAAAAACAACGAAACATAAGGTGCATCGTCGATTTTAAGTTAAAATCTCTTGCAAAATATGAATTCTTATATAGTTTTAAAATGTCACAATTTCAAATCGGGCGTCAAATCTTAAATAAATTTCAAATGTCAAATAAATTCTTTATCCGATCGAAAATAAAAGCACACTCATTCTGCAAGTATTCAAAATGAAAAGTATTTCAAAACACCTAGACTTTGAAAACAAAAGAGTTTTTTTAACAATCGGAATTAAGAATAGTGGTGAATATGTACTTTTAAGAAGATGGCGAGATGGAATTCGAAATAAAATACAACCAAAATAAAACAAAACTTAGTTTCCACTTCAAAAGTTTCTCTAATCAGAATCCTGGAACCTCTAAATTAGACATCAGACGCCTTATCATTTAAAATACTGACCTTCAATGTAAGAAGATACCATCAAGATAAATTAAATAAACAGAAATTTTAAATATAATAACAATTTTTTTTTATGGTACATTGAAGTATCATCATTTTTATTTTATTCAAAATAAATTTCATAGAATAACCAACTATAAAAGACTCTCAAAAATAAATCAAATTTCATAAACAAGTTGTAAATTTCTTAAATCTACAAAAAGTCAATCAAAACTGCTTGTTATCGACTTCATCTTTTATGCCACCTATCTAGTATTCAAAAGCCCACCTTGATCATCTTGAATTGATGATTTACATGATATCCCTAATGATTTCGATAACACTTCATAAATTAGGTACTTCCGCAAATTATGTCCTCACTCAATTTGAAGGAGCATTAGGGACTGGCTTTTTTTTCTTTCTGTCATCATCCAAATAATAATAATAATGAAGTCAAAACCAAAAAAGAATCAAAAAAAAAAAAATAAGAAAAAGAAAAAGAATAAGTGAAAAACCAAAAGAAGAACCGGGAATAATGTTCTAATTTTTATTCTGGACTCATTGTACAGCAACAATACGCGGGGAAGCAAGAAGGACTTTCAATTTATCCGGGAAGGAACCAGAAGCACAAGCAAAGAAAACAAATTTAGAAGCAACACCCTCACGAAGTCAATTTCACCCTTGATGAAATCCACTTGCAATTTTTCAGTCGCCGCAATGGCATCCAAAGAAGTTGAGCGTAGTGGAGTGAGAGTAACATGGTTTCGGTTGGAAGAAGAGAGGGAGTCTGTATAACGCGTTTTAGTTGGCTGCATGGCAATTTTCTATGTTCATTAAGAGGATGCTCCCTGCTGTTTACTCTATTTTAGTTTTTTTTCTTGGGAAAACGTGTAAAGAAACAAATTGTTAAGATTGTCCAACATCAACATAAGTTGTCTCAAATATAGGTGTAGTTAACTATGTTTATATTCCGTGTACCCAATCTTTAAGAGGAATATATACATGTATGAAACCTTTGTTTATTTTCTCCACAAATGTGCTTGCGTGTTTTATCTGCGATAATTGTTTTTACAATTGACGTTACCAACCGTGATATTCCTTAAAACCATAAAAGAATTCCAGAAAAATAGTAAATGTTCTTCTTGGATTCTTGCAGTTTTGGAGATTATGCTAATTTTACTGAAACAAAAAGAAAGAAATTTAAAGAATGCCGAGAATTTAAATAGTTAACACAGTTATAGGGAGTATAAATCATAAAAATGTGCCCAAGGCCTGAATATATTTTCGCTTTCAATTTGTGCAGATAAAAATGTCTCTCTAAATAAATTATATTTGTAAGTACATAGCAGACGAAGAAATAAATCCACTTTTCCTTTCGTTCAGTGGCTCGTTATATAATTTTGTTTTGTTAGAATACGAACATTTTAAATTCAAACACATTAAAGAGTGGTTCTTTTACATCGATTGTGTGTGTAAAGCTACTTAGTTGTCTATAGTCCTTCTGTAAGTCGCGACTGACAATAATTCCCTTTTCCATGATAGATAGATCCAAGTGGTCCTTCCCTAAGTCCCTTGTGTAAATAATTTACCATAAAGCCTTGGTACTTATTCGTCAAAAACTTTAATGTCTACATCATTCAGAGTTTTAAACATTTTAGAAGTTTTGTTTTTTTTTTTTTTGTATTTATTTTTTCCTTTTTTCATTATAATCATGCCGAATTCTTATGAGAGTTTGAAAAGAGTGATTATCGTTAAATTTTATTCAATGCCACAGATTTGTTGTTTTGTTTTTCTTCCAATCGAAACGAATTTAGTAGCCGCCGTATTGTGTCGTTTATTAATTTTTTTTCTGTTTGGATTTAATATGAAAGTCGATATGATAATAATTTAATTTAATAGTATTTTATTTATTTTCCAGTCAAGAGTTTTTACTTGTATCATAAATTTTCAAAAAAAAAAAAAAACTTTTTCAATTTCAAAAAAAAAAGCTATCAGGGAAATTCGAAACCAGTATGTACAATCTGTTAGATTATTGTTTAGTATTGGAGTAAAGAAAATGTTTTATAGAAATAATTTGTTGGTTGAATTGTTTTTATACAACCGTCTAAGGTCTGTTTATTATTGTATTATTGATAAAGTTTTGTAATTTAATTCAAAATTGTATTCATAAAAGCATGATATAACTATATGTGATAGTAAACACGAAAAGAAGGGGATCACTTAGTTCTATGAGCATGTTCCTAGAAGTACCATTTGTCCAAATTTAAAAAAACGAATATCTTCAGGGCGACTGGTAAGCAATTTAAAAACGATTTCGAATGTCGTATTACCGTTCATGAAAGTCTTGCGTTTCTCAGCGTTTTCAAATAAAATTAAATGTCTGGATCGCACAAATTTGCACTTGTGTAACGTGACAAGACACAGAAGATGATATGTATGTTATAAACCGAGAGCCAACGACATAAAAAGTCAAGTCATTTGCGTAATGTTGAAACCCATACCAATACATAGCTTTGGAAGGGTAAAACCAGGATTACCAAGTCTGCCTGCCCATACCCTTGACAAAGGGGTGGGGGGTTGAAAATGGAGATTTTCTTAATTTTGTATCCGGGGTACATATTTTCAGTTCAATTAATTTTTTGAAAATATTTCATGATGTTCTGTCATTTTCCTTACTTCAAATTCTAAACACCTTGATTTTGATGATCTGACTAGTAGAACTCAAGTTATAAGCTTTTTAAACGAACCATAATTTACTTTTTTGGAGACTTTGTTTTGTTGATTTTTTGCGTTTTAAAAATCTTCCAGAAAACAAATATAAGGTTCGCTCAAAAAGCTTATATCTTGAGTTCTACTAGTCGGATCATCAAAATCAATGTGCTTAGAAGTAAGGAAAATGATAGAACATCATGATATATTTTCAAAAAATTAATTGAAGTGAAAATACCCCGGATAAAAAATTAATAAAATCTCCATTTTCAACCCCCACCCCTTCGTCAAGGGTATGTGCAGGCAGACATGGTAATCCTGGTTTCACCCTTCCAAAGCTATGTATTGGTATGGGTTTCAACATTACGCAAATGACTTCACTTTTTATATCGTTGGCCCTTAGACTATTATGTTATTGTTTACAAGAACGTGTTCAAAACGTACTAATTATTTTATAGAAATTTGTTTGTTATAGAAAACAAACATTTTGAAACATTTTTAAAGACAATGGGCAGTATTCATAGACATATTTTAGACTTTTGCTAAAATATGATTAAGCAAACCTCTAGTTTTAGATATTCATAAAGATATTTAAACTATTACTTAGGTGAAAACCTGGGGTTTAATTTTAAACAGATGATGAGTTGTGTTTAAATCATTATTAAATCTACTGAAAGTCAAAAATTCATTTTTTTAAATTCAATTTAGAAGCCAAAAAACAATGTTTTGGGAAAACATATATAAATGTCAATTGATATTGCAATGTATGATCTTTTGGGTGGTATCGATATATTACTGAAACTACAAATATGAACAAGCGCACAAAAGTTAATATGTTATATGACGAAGAAATTTAGGCAGAAGTGATTGCAATTCTAACAAAAAACTGATAATGTTCCTTCCATTCTATTTTATTAAATAATTGAAGCGCTTAGAAGATGAAGGACTTAAGCGACATATTAAAACTTTGAGTTATAAGCATTTAAAGTTTATTGCCTATAACTTATTTTTATGAAAATAATAAAAATACAGCATTGATTATTTGAAGTCAATAAAACTCAGGACCACAAGGAACATATTCATCATAGCATTCTTTGTAAAGGTAAGAACCATACTCCCTGCGAATCCATTTTATTATGAGGCCCTAAATTGAACCTTGCAATAAAGTAAAAATAAAATTAGTCTGCTGGGGTATTCGTGAAGTAATTTTCGTCTGCTTTTTTGCAGAGTCACTTCCGGTTAGGTTTTGAAGCAGAAACGTTACACCAACAGTTGTAGTTCCCAATTAGTAGTTTAGCCTCCCTCAGTTTTGGGAGTTCTTTCCAAATTTTGGATCTTTTTGCCCCCTCTTCTAATTTGATCTTGTTTTTGATCACATTTTCACCTAATCCGGAATAGGGCTCAGGCCTTTAGGGGGGTTGTTGATCCTGTTTTGGCTAGGGAGTCTGCCTCCTCTTAACCATCGATACCCACGTGACCCGGTACCCAATAGAGTTAGACATTGTTATTTTTGACCAGTGCATTTAACCTCCGCAAGCATTCCCATACTAGTTTTCAGCTAATGGCATAGGTGCTTAACGCTTTAAGCACGGCTTGGCTATCTCACATGATGGCAATGTTTCGATTTCGGTAGTTTCTTTCAAGGTTACGTTCTGCTCATTTACCTATGGTGTTTACTTCCGTCTGGAAAATGCTTGTGGACTGTCCCATCGGTACAGATAGTTTGGTTCTTGGCCCAAATATACCCGCCCCAGTCCCTTTAGACGTTCTCGTTCCATCAGTATACCATTTGACTATAAACATTTTCCGCTGGGATGTTCGTCACGGAATTTCGGTCTGCATTTTTGAACCTAAGCCTGTGAGAGTGTCCTGCAGCAAATAGCATTCGAGCAAATGTTAAGCAAATTACTTGAATTCCGTCATTTTTGTCACACCTTTAAGGTCAATTTAACATCCATTTGTCAAGGGTATCGGCTATGTATTGGCATGGGTTACAACATTACGCAAATGACTTGACTTTTAATGTCGTTGGCTCTTAGACTATACAAAATTTAGCCATCATGTTAAGCCACCTGCGTCAAAATATTCAAATTTGAAGTAGTGTGTGTTGGCTCGTGCCTCTTGCCTGCACATGCACTGATTTTTGTGGTGTTCACCTATAATATAATGTCGCGAAACACAGTGTTATCATTGCCAGTAACTTCTTGAATTTTCCATGAATAAACGAAAATGAATTTTGGATGAAGGTGTAAAGTGCCCACATAACACCTTTATGCACGAAATAAAAAGTTCAGATAAAATTATTTTTGTATAAAGGACTTAATATAAAGGACTTAAGGGCATTTAACACATTCATCCACAAAGTTTATTATTAAAGTGATTGCATATAACACCTTTATCTTTGGCTAAATATGAATCTAGAGGCGATAGAAGAGTACAGGCGAGTCAGAAATTTAAGTTTTCATATAACACTTTCATCTGTAGGAAAAAAGCCAAATTTCAAAAAACGTCACTTAACACTTTCATCTTCTAAGCGCTTCAATTTATGGTATTAATATAAAAAATAATTTAAAAGAAAACAAAATAGCAACAACCACAACTATTCATTCATTTTTTCGGATTGAATTTTACAAAGCTGCATTTCATTTGTCTAGGTTTTTATTGTCCTGCTTTATTGCCGTTGAAGAATGTTAACTTCTCGAATTAGTGCATGGTTTCCGAAAAAGTATAAGTCGCAAATTTTGAAACTCACCCGAACACTGTAACCGATTCTTTGGTTGTAACATCTTGACAATTCTTGTAATTCCGTGTTCAAACAAAACAGCACACACTATTGATTTCTATTTATTTTTCGTTTTGAAATTTTAAATGTCAGAAATTGAAAGAGAATTGTAGCAGAATCATTTGATAAACTATTAGTAGAGAAATGTCTATGAATAATATCTATGTTTATTTAAAGAATAGAACTAAAACTATGGGTTAGTAAATCAAGTGTTTAGCGAACAATTATGATTACGCCCCAATATATTTAGAACTAAGTAGAAGTATTGTATACGTTCACAAAACTATAACAAAATCTGACCAATTATTTACAAAAGGCAATATTGAAAAAAAAATCATCAAAACCTTATTCCGTTAACAGGATTTCTTGGCAAAAACCTTTTAATGCGGTGTCATTCTAAATTCCTTCGACGCTACATGAACGATATTTAATAACAATTTGTATAGCCTTTTACGAGAAAATTAAGTACCTTCGTTCGACCCAGTCGTGCATATTATTTCAAAAAGTAAACAAATTTTCAACAGTTTAGATTGTATTGTTTTATTGTATTAGATATGTATTGTATAGAGTGGCAACTTTGTAACATATCATTATATTAAGAAGAATATGCGTTAACAAAAACTATGAAGAGCTGGAAAAAGAGGTAAAAACCAATAAATAGGGCTGGCCACGAGACGAGACTCTGCGAGAGCTTTGTAAGTCTCGTCTCGGTCTCGTTAAAATCGAAAATTTTCATTCTCGTCTCGGTCTAGTGTCGGTCTCGTATAGTTAAGTCTCGTCTCGGTCTCGTCTCCGAAAAATACGATTTCCGGACAACTTGTTGATTATTGGAACGAAATGTTTTCGATTATAGTTTGAATACGTGCAGAAGAAAATAAAAATTTAACTGAAATTGGGTTTCTTAATTTTTTAGACTCTCTGCAAATTTCGGTCAAAATATACCGTCTCGTCTCGGTCTCGTCTCGGTTGCTTAAAAGCCAGCCTCGTCTTGTCTCGGTCTCGTTATACGAGATCGAGACCGAGACTTTTCTCGTCTCGTGGCCAGCCCTACCAATAAATATACTGGTTCGGCTTAAACAGTTTTTTTTTTTTTGCTTTCAATCCAATTTGATCTTGAAATTCTCTTTTAAGCCTGACTTTAGGTTATTTATGCAAATGACCTTCGAAACTTAATTGACGTTTACCTTTTCTGTCTGCTTTTTACGAGAAAACGAACGGAAAAAAACAACTTATACACATTTGTGATTCAACCTGACAGATGATAAGATGATGACGATTGTAAAATTCTTAGGAATAGTTTCTTTAATGAGCTGGTTTCTTGCATTTGTACGAGTCGGTATACACAAGTTGTTTCCATCTTTATAACTACTATTTTTTTTATTTTCTTTTTTCACTATATAAATATTGCATTATAAATTGGAAAGCGGTAGGTTCCGTTGTTGAAAAGTCAACAATTGACTTCGACAATTATATTTTCTTACACTACAAATTGTATTGAAAAGTTGCTTCTGAAAAAATAAATTTCAAACAAAAAAATGTTCCACATACGCCACAGTGACCCATATTTTTTTTACTATTTTTAATTTTGAAAGAATCCAATATTGTATAAGACACTTTTCCACACTTCCGCCCCAACCTTGCTGTCATACAAGAATTAAATCTTATCAACATTTTCAATGGTTTTTAATTTAAAGTCTTGGCTTACAAGAGCAATATTTTCCGATCCAGTCATTCATTTAATTTTCTTTCTTTGTTTCAAAAACTTATTTCCATTAAATAATTATTATTTTGGACTTTTCATTCGAGAATCTATTACAATTAATTTAAGTTAATTTAATTAAAAAGTGCTATGGATTAAGTTGATTTGGTTATCAACATTTCACACAAAAATAATTACATTTCTCTGAATTAACACCAAAAGAATTTCATTTTCATTACATTACTCAAAATGAGCTAATTAATTTGCATATAATTATTGTTAACCTTTTAAAGTTCTCTGCTCTGGTAAGGAGATAAAATTCAGACAATCAAGGGTTGGGTTCATAAATTACAACAAAAAAGTCTGAATATCTCTAAAGTTTGCAATGGAAACCTTGCCAGCCGAAATGTAATCAATGGATACTAGTTTTCTTTTTTTTTTTAAATTATCTCGAAATCTTGCCAATTTATTTTTGTATTATTCCTGTCGATATATACAATCCCTACATTTTTAATACTTAATGTGGATATGTTGGAGAAGTTACCTATATGGATTTTGTATTATTTTGCAGTAATATGTTCAGCATGACCTTGGATAGTTTTTGTTTCCAGCTTCATTATATATTTTTTTTTTTTTGTTAATTGGCAGACTTGTGTACTTGTGCTTGTATTGATTCTCCAAATTGCACATCCTTGTTTTATTTTTAAATTTTATTTTTATTTTTCAATGCAGCCCCATGGCAAAAGTATACTTATAACGATGGCGAATATGCTGTGTCTGTGTGGTATTCTGTTTATAGTTTTAAACTTACTGATGTACAAATTTATTGTGGTTCGATAAGTGGAAAGGGATACTGGGAGTTCAAACCGATTACAGTTATTTATTTAGTAATTTTTGGTTCTGGTTTTCGTTTTTGTTATCTTTTCTGTTTAAAATATGTAAACAAAAAATTGGCAGCTAGACAGTTCTTAATTAAAGGTGGACTCTTATGGGCTAGTATCTAAATAATTTAGATGTTCATTGTTAATCGAAACAACATTAGTATTAATTTCATAAAATTGGCCTCGTCATAAGCCTATGAAATTGTTGATTTATCCTTTTTTAATTAAACATTCACCATAGGTAAATAGAAAATGTTTAGAAACTGTTTGTTTTTTTAAAAAACATTTAAATTTTCATTTGAATTTAGGGATTAGAACCATTTTGTATATTTTTGAGAAAATGTTTCTTTGATGAAATTAATATGGTTTAAGATTTCGTTAAAGGTTAGTTTTAACACAAACAAATTGCACATACTTTTAAGGTGTTTAAATTTAAAGGTACGTTTATTCATTTAACAATCTTTTAAGAAGACAAAAATATATACCTTTTATCTTTTGAAAAATAAAGTAATGCGGCTTAGTACATACGATTACAATTTTTTCGTTCCGCTTCTCACCCAACTGACATTTTGTGAGTTGACTTAATATTCAAAGCCTTACATACAATAATGCAAGTTAAAATAATGGATTCCTTCTGCTTAAATCAGCGATCATGAGGGACCATGAAGCGTGTAAATGCCATTGCTACGGCCTCATAAGCTGAAGAAAAATTATTCAACATCCTTTAATCTTACTTTACCATTCCATCAAATGCCTTACAGTGTAAGTCCAGCTATCAATTTCATAACACTTGACTTTTTGGCTTTTAACACGCGAAACGCATGGAGGCAGCAGCAGCCTTAAATTGTATTCCTTAAATATTGTATTCAAGGATTTACATACATTGTTGATGCTGTGTAATGATGATAAAGTATATGCACGTAATTTATCACACTGGCGTGTAGAAGGGGCTTTTGCTCCTTCTCTCTCCGAGCACAACACTTTATTTCATTTCGAATCGCTATGTTCATCATTTGCATATTCTGATATGCGCATATCAACGAAGTGTGATATACATTTGCATATTCCTGTAATTTTATCGCACAGAATCTGATTTTTTTCTATCAAAAAAGATGAAATGGATTTACGCGCTCATCGCTTTTTTTTTTTTTTTTTTAATTTTAAATATTATGTGTTATCGATTGACTTTTATTTCAAAATAATTTTGTCAAATGAAAATTTTTCAATTAGTATTATTGTGCACATATTTTATCACGTTATAATATTGTGATTTTTTCATTATAAAAAAATATAAAACCTTAGTCATAAATAAATTAATATTTATCAACAGTAAAAACAAATCCAATCAAATTTGATTTATGTACATACATATGTATGTATATGTACTTGTACATATGTATAACAAATACAAAATAAATGTATCAAATAAAAAATGAACAGAGAATTGAAAATGGCTATTATTCAACAATCCCACTTCTGATAACCAGGAAAATCTTAAAAGCAACCAGAAAATCATAGCTCAACTATCATCGTAGACTGCAATAAACCAGAACCACCTGTGTATGTTCGTAAATATAATACAGAAATTTAATCCATCCTACTCATCACAGTTGAATGAAACAAAAATAAGAGTCTTCTCCTGCTAATCCTTAAAGAAGCGAGGATATTTTATTATACCAACAGAATGATTTTCCTTCGATGTCGGCTATGTTGTTCTTTATTTTTCCTAACCACAGCTTACATTTCACCTATACGAGTAGAGGTACTTTTATATACAAACATACGTAAACATGTACATACATACATACATACATGCTCCTTCATTCATGATTTACTACAATTGTCTTTTTTGTGCCATTCCTTAAACAAGGAAACAGCAAATACACATTTATGGTTTTCACATCTGATTTATTGCAATCAGAAGCAAGACAACTATGATGATGTGTATTTTTTTCTCCTTACGATTCTTATTCGTTTTATTTATATATTTTTTGCTTTTTATGTGTCAGTATGTTATAAGAAACAAAAGAAAATTCTTTAATGTTCTCGTTAGTTAAAGGACATGTGCAAACAATTTTGTATATTACATTACATACATACATATGTAGGTACGAACAGTGGCATCCAATCAATATATAAGATATATGAATTTCGTATAAGGCTAGGGGCAGTAGATAAGCCTCAACTTACTAGGCAGAGGGTAAAGATGTAAGAAAACCCGTCAACAGTATTTTAAAAGTGAATGAACATATGAGTGGAGTACATATATGAAAATGAACTAAAATTAGAAATATGGAGGGACCATAACGAAATTTCTACGACAAATCTAATATTGTAACTTGTGCCCTAGTTTATAGACATGTCGGACTAAGCCAATACGAGTTCTTGAGAATAGAAAATCTAACAATATTGTTCACCTATACATATTTGTTATATGTTAGAGTGGTCCTTATAAAGGTCATTGTCTTATTTTAAATGACCAACCCCCCTAATTTGTTCTAAATAATTTAAAAAAAAAATCCTGTAAACTTTTAGCTCATTAATATTAATGTTAACCCGGCCGTGTATTGCCAAACTGTATATCAGAATGCTACAGAATGCTCATACAAATTAAGAGCAAACTGTGTACTGTGTCAGATCAAAAGCATATTTTTCTGTGTTGGTATACAGTTTGCTCAAAGAAACTAAGAGCAAAGTACCTTTAATTACAGAGCCATCGTTCACGTTGTTATAGTTTTTGTATGTGGTGAGTTCTGGGTTGGTAAACATTTTGCTTAAAAAACTAAGAGCAAAGTACCTGTGATTACAGAGCTATCGTTCACGTTAGTATAGTTAGGTCAAAATTCTTTTTTTTTTAAATTCTGCTTTTCAAAATTCTTTTTTTCAAAATTCTGCGAACAGTAAAAAAAAGTTTCAAAAATGTAAAAAAGCCCGCGCTTTTTTTAATGTCTGAAGTTTTATATGGGAAATCCCATGTAATTTTATAACATCCAACTTTAAAAATTCATACCTTTAGTAAAGATTGATAAACAAAAATTGAATTTTTGCACACATGTAGTAACTTTTGTCATGTTTACAAAAATGTATTAAAAAAAATTTACAACATTTATTAAAATTAAAATTAAATAAAAAAAAATTGTTTTTGTTTAAATGGCAATAAGTAGGGAAATAACTGTTATAAATTTGTTTGTAGGTACATTTTTATAAATATGACAAAAGTGACTACATGTGTTCCAAAATTCAATTTTTTTTTTATCAATCATTACCAAAGTTAAGATTTTTTCAATTTTTGATGTACAAAAATACAGACATCTTCACGGAAAGAATTCTTAGATCAGATCAAGAAAAATAAGCTACAAATCACGAAAAATTAATCCAGTTTTGGACCTTGGATTGGAAATTACTAATTTTTGCAATATTAAAAAATGCGCGAAATGAAGATATTGAAACTCAAAAATTATATTTCAACACTTTTGAGTATCAATAATTCGATCCAGGAAAAAAAATATTGCCATTAGCGAATCGCAATTTGATATCAATTTGTATCAATTTGGATATAGTGTTTGATGGCTAACCTGGAATCGTGGGTTCGATCCGTACTCTAGGTAGCATTTTTTTTTATTTATTTTTATTACGGGCATACAAATTGAATTATTATTATTATTTCAAAGTCAAAATAAAAAAAAAATGAAAATTTCCAAATCTGCGAATTGTGGTCGAAATGTTGATTTGCGTGTATTTTTATTTTGTTATTTTTGTCCACACACGGGTTGTTGTGTTTTGCAGCCGCTTCCTTTTTATTATGAAATGTGTATACAATTTTACATATTTGAAAAAGAATTTTATTTTACTTACTTGGGATTCGATCCTGGTACCTTCCGCATATCAATCCAACACGCTACCACCGCACGATGCAAGGGGACCATGTTGAAACTTAATCACTTCAAAAACTTATTTACTTGTCGGTTGGTTCAAATCACCATACAAATATTTAAATTATTCCCCTGAAGTGTTAGATTACGCCTAAAAAAATTGTAAATTACTGTATAGTTTTGCAAATACCTATTTTCGTAAATTGCTATCGTGTGGGGTCAATATTTATATGGTAGCTACTTACATTTTGCTGGTTTGAGCATTGAGAAAATGAAAATCACCATTTAAAGTTCGCAAAACAAAATCAATAAGTTGTAAAATTAAATTACTCCCCTGAAGTAGTAGATTGCGATTCAAAAACTTGTAATTTACATTCAAGTCAACAAGCTCGAATTATAACTTTTGATAATAAATATCGAATTATAAAATTTAGCTTTTTACGATAATTTGAGTAGTAAATTACAAAATTTTCAGTTATTTTTTAATAAAAGCGCCTTGATTTACAAAAAAAAAAAAGAATTTCATAAGTTACAACCTAAAATTTTGCAATTGGTGATTTTTCAATTCTTTCCGTGTTGGGGGCCAGGTTAACGTTAATAAAATGAGCTAAAATTGTACAGGAATTTTTCTTTTAATTATTTAGACCAAATTAGGGGGGTGCGTCATTCAAAATAAGACAATGACCTTTATAAGGACCACCCTAATATGTATATATATTTGTATACAGAAAATAAATACCTAAGCATTTCTGTCCTTCAAAAGCTCCCTTTAATATATTGAACCTATAATTTTCCCCCGATATCATCTACTAAGCGCGAATTATAGCTCACTGATGCGGAGCAAATTATAACATAACTTTCACACTGGTACGACAACTGTTTGACCTAATTTAAGTGTTTTAAAACTAACCATGCACCGCTAGGCAATAATATTCCCATTGAAGTTGTAATTTTAATCCTTACTTTAGTTACTTCCCTATATCTTGACTTTGCAAAATAAATATTGAAATCTAATGAACTTAGTTTTTAAAGACTTTGCGCTATAGCTATACCAACATTTCTACGTTTATATATGTACATACTACATACATCACATTGGGTCATATTTTTTAGAAACTTATACGTGACAAGAAAGTATACGTATGTACATATATATAGCAGAACATAGGACAAGCTAAAAAAAGAAGCCCTTTAACATAATTCATTTATAAAAATGACAAATTGTATAATGGCTGTAATGAGAATAATGTCAAAAATTCCAATAAAATTAAGAATGATTGAACTCTGCTGGACCATGGTACATGGTCTTCTTAAAGAAACCAATTAAAAATCGAAACGCATAACTTAGGTAATTAATGTCAAAGGAAAAGCAAAATTCGATTAAACAAATAAGTCTAGATTATTATGATTTATTAAATATTTGCTTGAGATTTTTCTTTCAAGATTTAATCATTTTTATTTTAACACAAACTGGCCTAGGGCTGCTATAGAAGGAGTGGGCACTTAATCAAGTTGAAAAATTAAAGCATCCAACCAATTTTGTTTTTATTTATTTCTTTTTCTAAGTGTTTTGTTTTTGTATACCCTAAAATTTTATGATGGAGGAAAAGGGATAACTCAAATAGTATGAGAATTTTGTATAGTTAAAGAGCTTTGAAAAATTTAGAATCACCTTTACATTCATCGAAATATTATCATTTTTTGAAATTTATTAAAAGAAATCAAATCAAATAGCTACTTTGAATTCTAAGAATGTTTTTAAAATGTTTATCTCACGTTCTTCACATACCTTAATGTTTAGTCTTTTCGAAGTCATAATAATTAAAAAAATAAAAACGTAGATGGTGTGAATTGGTGGACTTCAAAATAAATGATTTAAAAGGAATTTTGATTAGGTCTGGCCACGGGAAGAGAAAAGTCTCGGTCTCGCATGACGAGACCGAGGCGAGACGAGACTGACTTTTAAGCATCCGAGACGAGACTGTTTATTTGGACAGAAATTTACAGAGAGTCTAATAAATACAAAAATCCAATTTCAATTAAATATTTATTTTCTTCTGCACGTATCCAAACTATAATCGAAAATATTTCGTTCCAATAATCAAGAAGTTGGCCGGAAATCATATTTTTCGGAGACGAGACTTAATTATACGAGATCGAGACTAGGCTGAAAATTTTCGAGACCGAGACGAGACTTACAAAAGTCTCGCAGAGTCTCGTCTCGTGACCAGCCCTAATTTTGATAAATTTTCAACTCTGTTTTAAAGAAAGTTAAAATTGTACGCCCATACTTTTATTAAATACCGTTTTTTTTAGTTTAATCTATTAAAAAAAAGGATTCTCAAATAAACTTCAATGAAAGTCCGTACCTATATAAAAAAATCAATTTCCAGTAGAAAACATTCAATATTGGATCAATTTAGAAAAATGTTTTTTCGTAATATATACAAATACATTCATACATATCTAACCCAACTTTTTGTTCATAACAATTTTTGTCCATGTAACCTAGTTTATTTCTATGTATTTTGTTTTTAATTTCAGAAACTTTTGATACTTCAAACAACTTAAATTGAATTAGCAGCAACGTTATAAGGGTTCGTCGTTTCATCATTTTAGGAGTGACGACATCGAGTGTATCGCAACATAGAATTTAGCGGGGTCGCCAAAACTTTCCCCACAAACACAAACTCGCACTCAAAACCACAAACAAATAAATCTAATCATGGATGCTGAATCAGAGGGTGTTCCGCCAATTGAACCAGCCGCACCCCAAATGGATTTAGCCGCACGTCGCCGCCTTTTCATGTCACAACCATCGACTTTGGCCACCAGGAAACAGCAAGCTGTGTGTGTGCGCCGCGCTCACAAAATGTACGGGACAGTCAAAAATCCCAACATTGTGCTTGATGGGCTGAATATGACAGTACCAAAAGGATCAATGTAAGTTTTGTTGTTTTTGTTTTTTGTTGATGATTTCAAAAAGGATTGTCCTATATTATATAAAAGTAAACCATTTTAACTTTGTTTATGTTTTTTTTTTTTTTTTTGTGTAGGTAAGTAAATATTATTTTTGTGAAAGTTTTGTTTTTCAACAATACAACTTCCTCCCTATAAAGCTGTCATGATGTGTTCGAAAGGATATCGTCATACATTTTCACAGGATATAATCATACACAAACAAAAGTTAAATAAATAAATTAATATCATTCTGTTTCGGATGTGTTTTCTGTTTGGCTGACGTTTTTAGTGAAAATGCGTTAAAAATAATAATAATACAAATGCATAATAATGTTAAATTGGAATTGGATACATCCGAGTGTCCTTTATGAAGTCGACATCATTTTTGCACATGGATAAACTTTATTTTTATCAAAAGATATGTTCGCATTTTGAATTGGAACTTATCCTATAGCCTTAAGCAAAGTGCCAGGAGCATGCAAAAAGTTGATTGCTTTTATGCACCAGCAAAGTAGTAACAGATTATTCTTCATCGTTGTCGTATACTTCCATAAAAGTCGTATAGCCATCGTCGTCCTTTTTTCGTGTAGGGCATCCTGTTAGCATTGTTCCTTGATTCCGATAGCAGTCGATTTCTCTAGTTTATGCAGTTATATGCGCACTCATCCTTTACATTACATTTTTCTTCTTTTTAGATCTATTTTTATCTGATGGATAAGTGAGCATTGATTCTACGTCACTTCCTCTATCAATTTACACTTAGACGATATAGGAAATGCATTGACTAAAACTACTTTACCAGATTTGTTTCCAGATCAAGAATTTTATTTCTCCCCCCATTTATTTTTGAAGGTCCTTTCGATTCATGTGTCTGGTTTTATTGGGGACATCCCCAGTTTGATGCATATGAAGTTAAATCGAAAAATTCAAAATTCAAAGCACATGCAGTTCTAAAACGTACAAAATTTACACACCCTTTAAACGGTCGTTGCTACATAGCAGTATTTTTTATATTTGTTTTTATTTGTTTTTGTTTGTTTTTCTCCCCAATAAAATGTTAACATCAGTCAACGACATGAAGACGTCAAAGATCAGGCATTCAACTCACCTGTTAATCTATAACGAAGTACTTTTTTATTGCTATGACTTGAATTTCTACCCAAGTAACTGTAACACGTTGCTTAATAAAAGGTTGTTTATGTTCGGGATAAAACACATGAGTTATACTAGTTCTGAAAGAAGTTGAGTTTTTATTTTGTATATGATAATGAAAATTAACGATGATACTCGTAGTTTGAGGTTTGCATAAAAAAGTCATTCAAAGTGACCATGCTGTTATGTACTAGTTCTGAGGTTGTGAAATAGAATTCTTTGGTAACTTCAAAAGGCCTTGTTGTTGTAATCTTTTTTATGTCAACAAATTAACGATTATATGTTTCATATCAGAACGTGTGCTTGTCTATTAACAAATGATGTTTTTTTTTGAAGGACAGCATTAACATGTGACTGATGTAATAAAAACAGTAGTGATCCCAGTAACATTAAAAAAAAAACGAGGTAGTCTCTTTTTTGTACTGTGACCATAGTCAGCTTGCGAAGAAGTGTAATTATCAACCAACGTTTTTTGAAACAAAAAAGTTAAAAGAATCTATATAAGCTTTCTATAACGTAAGACTAAGACTTAATTAAGAAAATAGTGTAGTGTAATTGCATAAGTAGCCATGATTGATTAACGAGACACTACTGTTTGTATCTACCTACATTATGTATTTCAGCTAGAAAAAAAATCATGATGTAAAATTTCCCAAAACCTAAAAGTTATTGTCATATCTACCCACACTCTGCCCACATCTCTGCATGATATTCTGCTTTCTTTATTGATTATTATAAGATTTTTGTTCGCATCTCTTAAACACGCCATTGTTGTTGTCAAAGACATAAACGTAGATACTTTCATTTCAATTGGTGTCTCCTAATACATAATTATTTTTCATGGCCAATATCATGAGATGGCAGGTCCAAGTATAGAGAGGCAGTATAAATTATTTATGCACTATAATATCAACATTCCGAGCCATAGATTCACTATAGCAAACTTATATATCTCATAAGACCAGAAAAGATAAAGTTGGTTAACGGTTGACATTGGCCTACTTGAATGAGTTTTGGAACAAAAAAAGATACATAAAATATAAAGCGAAAAGAAGACTTGGCGGAAATGAATATAAAAGTGGAAAGGTTCCACTGAACAGTATAGTCGTTGTCGAATTATAGACATTACATTTTGATGTGTGCATGTGCATTGTGCATCTTGAGTGGTTATTTTACCTATATTGGTTTTAATTTTTTTTTTTTTTTTTTATTTTAGTTAAAGTTTAATTCACAAAGTTTCGTGGAAATATTTGGATAATAATTTGAACTCCATTTAGGTATTTTAGTTATTGGTAAAGTTTAGTCTAGTCTTAAGAGGTTTTCGCTTCAGAGTTTCGCTAACACCATCGCACTTGCAATTCCATAAGTTTACACGTTAACTCTTAAATTCAAATTAACTTGACAATTATATTTTGCCATTAAGAAGTTAGAAAAAAATCAAATGAAGATATCTAACCTCAGAAGAATTACTACCTAAAGTATGTAGAAAAAAAAAATTGTAGAAAATCGCACGCAAGCAAATCAGCATTGAAAGTAAAGCGTATATAGCCGCGTTAAAAATATGGAATTGTTTACTTTTTAAGTTTAATATTAACTTCTCATGGTCGATGGTCGTTTTGCGCCTGTTGCAACATAATACTTGGAATAATCGTAGGTAGGTATTTACCTATGTATGTATAGGTATATATTAGCATTTAACAAAAATTAGCTACACATCAATAAACACTTACCTATAATTATAGGTACCTACACTTGTTTCTGTGTAGTAGCCCGTAGCGTAATGGTTAGTGCGTTCGATTGTCACGCTGGAGGTCTGGGATTGCTTCCCAGCCTCGTCCACCTAAAAACTAAAAAAGTTTTTTTCAGGGCTACTGCCTCATGCGAGGAATTGACAAATCCTCCAAGAGTATCACTTGTCACGAATAAGTGCTTCTCGTCTTGCCGTTCGGATTCGGCATAAAATTGTAGGTCCCTTCCATTCCTGTCGAAAGGCGCACACACGAATGGTTGCGAGTTGTTAGTCACTAGGCCCTGGTTCTTCATGAGCCGTTGTGCCACCCGATTTATTTATTTATTAACACTTGTTTCTGTAGTTGGTGGAATTTTTGTTTATTATTATTTAATATTTCCACTAGTTTTATATACAGCAGTTTTTGATGTCAAAACAATTGCAAAGGTTTAGTGAAAATAACTATTCATATTGTAAATGTAATTATTCGTTAATACAAGGTCCTATTATATATTGATGAAGAAGAAGAGAACACCCCATTTTTACTTGCAATATAGGTACTATATGGTAAGTTATGGATTCGTAAAAAAAATCGAACTCGAGATAATAATTTTCCCTAACATAGAGAACGCGAAAAAATGGGTCCCGCAATTCTGTCTGCCTGTCTGTCTGTCCTCGCCCGTACAGCCTAAACGGCTGGAGGGATTTTCTTCAAACTTGGTATATAGTGTTTTTTGATTAATATGCCCAGACGTTTTTTTTATTTTTTTCATGACAAAAAATAACTGTACCTGCCATACAATTTTTTTTCGCCAGAATGGAAAATAATATTTTTCTCAAAAATGGGTCCGAGGATTTTGTTAAAAAAAATTCAAATGAATTAAGTAAGAAAATGCTACTTTTTAATAGTTTTTTATTTTCATAAATTGAATATTTAGGGTTCCTCCAGTATAACCATTTTTTTGGTTTTTTATTTTCTCGAAAACAGATTAGTTAAAATTTTCATTTTTTGTATGGTAAAACCTCTAAAAAGTATAAACATTATTTGTGAACCAAAATAATTTTTGTTTTTTTAAATTAATAAAAAATTAATTTTTAAGAAAACCGCTCCAACAATTTTTTTTTCATAAATTCATATTTATCAAAAAAATGAGATGGCATACTTGATTTTGAGCTCTAACTCTCAAATCCATTAAAATAATAAATTTATAGTAATTTAAAGTAATAATTTATTTAACTTTTTTTTTAATGATATCATAATATTTTGGAACCAATAGCTTCGTACTTGTACATCATCAATTTCTAGCTACGTTAAAGTTGTTAGCTACGAGAGCAAGTTTGTGCGATCCAGTCGTGCCCTTTTTTTTTTTCCTAAATTCCCGAATTTTTGTTTGAGTTTTGAATTACATATTGTCAAAGAATTTAAAAATATAACATTACTAGCGGAAACACCCGGCGTTGCCCGGGTCCCTTTTGTTAAAGGATAGTTTGTTAACAAATCTTGACAAAAAAATTTCCCGTGGAAAATGGTTTTCCTTGAAAATATTGCTGCTATCGTGAATATCTCTGAAATAAATTCGATGAATTGACCGCCCAATTCCCCAGGAAAACTTATTCCCGACATCTATAAATTTTCAACATCAGTCATGTTCTCAATTTTCAAAGGATAGAAATATTGTGCAAGTGTTAATTATTATTAATATAAAAGCTTAACTATATATTCACGTACTTCTAAATATCTATGCTAAGGACACTTACTTGTAAGAAAATATTTGAAAAATGTTTATGGTTTGCTATCTCGCCGCCAAATATCAACTGTCAAAGCAAAAGGTGTGATTTTTCGGATTTTTGACATTTCACCACCATCACTGTCAACTGTCAACTGCGATTTTTTTGATTTCCACTGAACTTAGAGTGCAGAATCCACGTCCTAAATCGATTGGCGCTCTCAGATCTTGGCATTTCGACACCTGTCAAATCAAATTGAAAAGTGAAATTTCTTTTTTTCTGTTGGTGCTAAAGTGCTGGCCGAGACATTAGGTAATAACACCCTCCTTTGTCCTTTGATTGGTGCCTTTAGATTTTGACATTTCGACACACGACCTGCAACGCATAGAAGAGAGGAGCTGTAGTTCGGCAGTATTTGCTCTTATAGCATTGCTGTTACCATTTTTGTTATCATTGTGAATGATTTACTCTACGGAGCGAATGTTTCTCACTGATTTGTGAGATTGTGAAAGTATTCGCCGTGTTTATTTCAACATAACTAAATTTTCACCGACCATGTAAATGAAACATGATTGCTTAAGGTTTTACCATCCACCACAATCCAATCAACAACCAGCGCATTTTTGCTTACATGAGAATTATATCATGCCATTCATTAGCCTATCATCACTACTTATTATATTTTCCAACATTCACTTAAACATTCAACAAAAACCAGGCAAAAAACTCATACGCACTAGAAACGTCAAATCTCATAGCTAAGCTTTGTACAACGCTCATGTCTTGTTCAAAAAGTTATATTTTTCGGCATGGCGGTCGCTGCATGTGGACATAGATTTTTCGGACTCCATTGGATTTTTTCTAGACATGTTCATAATCCTGCCATCTGTTTAATCGAATCAGTCTTTAAAATTGTATGGTTGTCTATTAATATTTTGCATGTATTTAAATAGTGAGACAACGACCTTTCTAAAGACATCTAAATTTTGAAATTGGGATAAGTACTTTCCGATTTATATCCCATTTTATGCATATAAATTGACAATTTTAAAATTTTTCTGGATTTTATCTGTAAAAAATATTTCTAATGTAAAATTTTTATATTTGAAATTATTTTTTGAAGCTTGTGAGCAATGCGCAGTTATGTTTTATATATCAAAATTTTTATCAGTTTTTCAGGATTTATAATTTTGCAAAAATGTTAACACAGAAATTTATATTATAAATTTGTACCTCAAATTCATGTATCATTTGTTATGAACTATTAAGTATTACTCAAGTTTGAAACCTCTTAATTTGGCTAAATCGAGCTTTTTCGTGATTTATTTTATTGAATTGCCCCTACTTTTTCCCGTTAGATTTACAAATACAAAATTATCACATATTTGTAGAATTATCAAATGTGCATCCTTTGTTTTTTTTAAATATATAAATTTTTGATTAACTTTTGAATTTAAAGTACGAAAAAATAAGTTGGTTTTACATTAAAAAACATTTTTAGTACACATTTTTTTAATATTTTGCAATAATTTTTACACACAAATTTATGTTATAAATTTCTATCTAAATTTCATAAAATAAATAAATCGGGTGGCACAACGGCTCATGAAGAACCAGGGCCTAGTGACTAACAACTTTCGACAGGAATGGAAGGGACCTACAATTTTATGCCGAATCCGAACGGCTGACGAGAAGCACTTATTCGTGACAAGTGATAATCTTGGAGGATTTGTCAATTCCTCGCAAGAGGCAGTAGCCCTGAAAAAAAACTTTTTAGTTTTTAGGTGGACGAGGCTGGGAAGCGATCCCAGACCTCCAGCGTGACAGTCGAACGCACTAACTATTACGCTACGGGCTACTACATCTAAATTTCATGTACCATCTATTATGAACTATTAAGGTTTGCTCAATTTTGAAACCTCTAAAGTTGTCTAAATGGAGCTTTTTTGTGATTTATTTATTAAATTACCCCTACTTTTTTTCCTGTTAGATTTAGAAATACAAAATTATTCACATATTTATAGAAGAAGGTTACACCTATAAAAGTGCATCATTAGCTTTTTGAAATTAAAAAAAAAATTTCATCAAGTTTTGAATTTAATATATGTCATATAAATTTGACGGGTCATTTACACGAGTATGAAATTTTTCACCCCCTCTCAATAATTTTTATACACACATTTAGCCACATCTCATAGCTAAATTCTGAGATCAAAACTTTAATAATCGTCTGAGTAGAAATGAAGATATGATTTTTTATATTAAAAGAACTCCAATTAGAAATTCAATTGAGATAACGGTGCTCTTCAATGGTAGACGATTGTTGACAATGAACAGAGCGGAGCATTTCTATGGATTTTATTCGATTTTTTTATGAATTAAAAAAAAAACAATTGTGACGCTAATATAGGAGGTAGATTTAAAGGTGAGGTATCAAACTAATGGCTATACTATTGAGATTAAATATAAGAAAAAATTAAATCAATCCCTGCACACACCCACATGTTATTAAGTAATATGTGTGAACTATATTATATTGTCAATTTCTCAGCTCAACGGTACAATAGGAATATAATTTTTGTATACAAGTTCCTAGGACATATAGCTATAATTCATTAGTACATTGCAAACCTCTACGATTGTTATAAAAAATGTCTTTTATATTAGTTAAGATTATTATTTGAGATTTAAAACGAAAAGGCTCTGATTTAATTAAATAAACAAATAACTTAATAAAGCTAAACCAAAGCTAAATTGGTTATTTCTTACACTCTTAATAAACGTTCCTGGAATCTAACTCTAACTAACTCTGGAATCTAAGCTCTATGTTTAAATGGTTTCTTCACGAATAAAAAACATTTAAGTTGGCATAAACTTGGTAAGATATTAGAAAAAGTATAGGTGTTGATACTTAAAAAAATTAAAGACTTTTTAACTTAAATTTTTTTTTTTTTCAATATGTATCTGTTATTATAACAATCTAGCTTGGTTTTTCACCAAAATTTCACAGAAAATACCTGTTTGGATAGATTAAAATCTATATCTATTTATTCAGAAAAGAAAATTAAAAGCACTTATTTTTCAGCATAGTGAGACACTATGTAGTGTATTTACCTACATAGAGGTATTTCAATTAACACACATATCCCTCTTTCTCTAGTAATTTCTAGGTAATTAAACAAATCTGTTTTTCAAAAGGATCATTCATAAAACCGCCAACAGTTAGTTCTACGCTGTGTTCTACGCTCTTTCCATACCTATAGCTCCTTCATGTCTGCAAAACGAGCACATCAACACATTTCTTTAAAAACCCATTGAATGCGCTATTCGTGTAGGTAACTCAATATCAATTATCTTACAGTTTTCGCTGATTCCGTTGTTTGTAAAAGGTTTTGTAATTACCTGAAAAGTTTTCCAAAAACTTTCACTGTTTAACGAAACCGCAAGCATTTGGCAGTTTAATTGAATTGTGGTGCATGCCTCTTGTTCCTTCAAATACGTACGAGCAAGCATACAGAAATTGTTGTTGTTAAACACACGGCCAAGTAGTATTAAGGTACCTAACCTACCTACTTGCCAAAGTTTCTTTTCTTCTGTAGAAAATTCGTAATTAAAGAAAAGATACCGAACCTCACACACTATACTTTAGATCAAGGATAAATAAATAATGTTGAACTGATGGAGAAAATAGAATCGAATTTCTATCTAAATGCCGTTCAATCAAACTTAAAAGCTCAAACAATTCATCAATTTCAAGGACTGTATTCACAAAACCATCAGAAAAAAAATATAATATGTTATTAACTTTAATTGTTCATTTTGTCAACTATTTCACAAAATATATGTAGGTCCTCAACCCCATCAGCTATTATACGACCTGAAGTGCGTGCTATGAAATTCAAAACTTGATAAACATTACTCAAAATTTGTAAGCTGAAACAAATGGTTGGTATCTTAATCCTTAAGCACCACAGAAAGCTTAAACAAAACATTTCCATTCTATCTGCAATCTCGCTCATAAACCTAATCTCATCCGTCGATTTATTTAATGACCTGGTTTCCTGTGTTTTCCTATGAAGGCTCCCTTATACTTCCAGAGATTTTATTTATCTATTTGTAAGCATGGGTGGACATGACGAGGATGAAAAGCAAAAGATGTCACATCCTTTTGAGAAGGAAATAAGTGTTAAAACAAGGAGAAAACATTAAACAAGTTTTCTGTAAATAGAAATGTCTATTTTGACTTATTTATATAAATTGAAAAAAAAAAAATATGTAAAAGAATTATTTTAATTTTTAACAAAAGTTGCTGATTTCTAGAAATCAATTTTTTTGTAGACTTTTACTGTTAAGAAAATGTAAAAAGTCTGTCAAGAAATGTCTGTTTTGGGCAAGGACACCAATCTTAGTGTTCGTAAAGATGTTTATGTTTATTTTTTTAATAATCTACGTAATCAAGTGCGCGGCTAAGTTCATGAGAACTGTAGCAAAGTTATCTACACATTAATAAATAAAATAAAATTGTTTGTTTCCACTAGAACAGTTCAAAAAATCGTATATTATTTTATTAATGGTAACTCTTTTTTTTTTTAAGTGAGTATACATTCGATCTTAATAATTTATTATTTGAATTAACTTTCCATTCGGAACGAGCAAACAAACTTGCCGAATTGTTTGTGTCATTTTGAACATGAACAGCTACTCGAGTGAAACGCGCATATTTTTCCAAAAAATGCCAATGACGTTTGCAAATTATTTAATTTTGTCAACCAACATTAAAATGATTGATAACCGAAACCATAAATTATATTTGATTCCACTCAGTTGTGATTGAAATAATTACATGTATGAACGAGTACATAGAAAAGAAAAAAAAATTAGTAAAACATTTTTTGTTTGTTTTCTTCTTTGCCTTGTGGATATTTTTTTTTTTCTTATAATGTACTTACAAACATACTAACGAGAAGGTGTTCTACCTACTCAAAGAAAATATGTATACACTGGGCCTCCGGTATTAAGAGTTCTTAGAGGACATTCAATTTGATTTTGATAAAATAAATTGTATGTGATAAGGACGATGGACAACCATAGCGTGCCCGTATGTGTATGTGTCAGGTTCACTGTTTGTCGAATACATATATATATTTAGATAAACCGGAACCGGAAGGGAGAATTCCTTATACAATATTGATGTTTTGTCATATTTTGCCGGATATTAAATTTAGTAAAGATATGAAAAGCTTGGCTAAGGCTCATTGGTTTTGCACTTGACAGTTGACTTAGACACCTATTCTTGAACGAATTACATTGATATATCCCATATTTGATTGAATCATAAAACAATTCCTGTATTATTTATTTTGTAAATCGAAATTTTGTATGTTTTGATCCTTTTGGATGTATTTCTTATTTTGAAAGTAATTTTGTCAATAGGTTTTTTGTGCTTACTCAATCATTTCATAAATAAGTTGGCTATTTCTGAAAAAAAAAAAAAAAATGTTCAGCTCTAGTAACGAGTAATATACAGCATAAGGTGTCACAAAATGCTAGGGCGTGTAGGTTGGACTTAGACAAGAAAAAAATCGTATGGAGGGGAGGGTCTATTTCCCCCCGCTTAGGCGGGAGGGGCACTTTTCAACAAAAAAAATCAATTAAAACAGAATAAAAATATTAAAAAATAACGGTAATACTTACAGAGTCGTGCTATAGCATTTTGAATAGCCAAAAATCTATTCTTCAATATTATTTTTAAATTAAGTTGTCCGAGTGAATAGTTTTTGAAAAATTAGTTTTCAAAGCCAAAAGTAAAAAAAAAAATAATTCCAAGCTTTTTTTTTTTTCAAAATTGTATGTAATTAAGCATAATTTTTGTTTATAAATCTTAATGCTCTTGTCAATTTTGAGTCAAACACTGAAAACCGTATGAATCTAGGACTTTCAAGATATGAAAAAAATAAATGAAGCAACTTTCTCCTAAAACTAAGAAGAATTCGGCTAAATGATCATTTCAGCAACCAGTTGATTATTTATCATCAACCTCGTTTTTTCTTGTTTTTACTAATATGCTGGTTTCTTCATTTTTTAATATCTTGAAAAGTCAAAGTCCAAGAACCAAGCGGTTTTTAGTGTTTGACTAAAAATTGACAAGAGCATTAAGTTTTAAAAACAAAAATTATACTTAATTACATAAAATTTTGAAAAAAATTAGCTTGAAATAATTTTTTTTTTCAAAAATGACTTTTAAAATTAATTTTTCAAAAACTATTCACTTGAACAACTAAATTTAAAAATAATGTTAAAGAATAGACTTAGGCTTTTCAAAATGCTATAGCATGACTCTGTAAATGTTACCGTTATTTTTTTTCTGTTTTAAGTGATTTTTTTTTTTAAATTGCCCTCCCGCCTAAACGGGGGGAAATAGACGCCCCTTCCAAACGATTTTTTTCTTGCCTTAGTCCAACCTACACGCCCTAGCCTTTTGTGACACCTTATGCAAATCTCCCTGTATATCTACATACATATATCTTTACATCTCTTTACATACCAAGAAAATATTTTGAAAAACGAAAATGGTTCTTTCCTTGATTCAAATTTAAATTTAATTATAGATAACTTTATCTCTACAATCATTTGCCATATACGGGTAACCAAGTATTTATAATTAAAAACAAAATAATACCAGTGTAAAGGTACTCACAGTTTTTCTTTATGTCATTTCTTTTAAATTTTATTTAAAAATGAAAGGATGAAAGAATCTAAATGTAGGAGCTTTCAGTTGAGTTCATTTTTATTTATTTTGCCTTGTTAATTAACTACATTCCTCTTACTAAATTTTGAACAACAAAAAATCACTTTCATTGCTTTTTTTTTTTAATTTACTCGTAACCCAAAATAATGACGTCGTCGCGTTTGAAATAAAAAAAATGAAATCAAACAAAAAACAAATATACAATGAACAACGAAAAATCGAATAAACAATAAAGAGACAAATAATGGTAATTCTTTTACGCCCTCGTTAAAACATTTTGGTAAAACAAAGTTAATTTGGGAGCACGAATCCCCATTCAAATTTAAGTAAAAAAAATTACTACACAGTTTTATTATCATCCTTCCACTCAAAAATACGAATAAAAATATCATCCCTGCTGCTTGTCGGTGTTAAATGGCACCAAAGGGATAAATGAAATCATTTTGAGCTTTTTCTTTGTTCGCTTTGTATTGTTTAAATTTTCACTGACCACTTTCAACCCTCCAGCTGAGCATCCATCCGTGTTAGACGTATTCAAAGCCAAATAGGGATGAAAGGGGGTAAAACAATATTACAGAAAAAAAAAATAAATAAATGCACGACTGCGTTGAACACACTTGCTGGGCTAACTTTAAAGTCAAATTCGATTAAGATTTTTTAAACGCCTAGGTAAAGGTAAAATTTTAATATTTTTAAATAAGAAAGTAGAATTTTGTACAGCGAAATCAAAAAATCTATTTTCCGAATTTTAGGAGCTATGGATTTGGTTGAAATTTTATTTTCGATCTGGGTTTTCTTCTGAAGGATTTCAGAAATTGATTGTAACAAGTGAGTCCGGCTAAATTATTATATTCTTACCTTCGACCCCTAAAACTCTAGTTAAGAGATATTATATTCTATGTTCATTTAGAAATAAATGCCCTGAGCTCATTTGTGTTGCTTTTATTTTTTTAATAATTTTTTTTTTTGCGAATTTATTACTCACCCTTAGAGAAGATACCTTTATCGAAAGATACAAAATGTGAAATTCTGAATGACTGTGTAATGAAATTAGAGCAGTTTATATATGGGTTTGTAAAATTTTACACAGCTTGTTGGAGTATTCAATTAAAAAACATGTTTCATAACCATTTACCTCATATGACACTGAAGGGTTCACAGCAACATAACCACTAAAGTAACCCCAGTTAAACCGTCATACGCAATAATATAGGTGCTCATGCAATAATTGTTTATTTTTTTTTTTTATTTTTATATTGCAATTTCCTTTTTTCTGATCTTTATATTTTATTTTTGTTTTATATTATTTATTTTTGTTTAAAATATTCAACACAAGGGGTTGTGAATTGTGATAGTAAAACATTGCAATCAAGTTAATTGCAGCAGTGCTTGTTACTTGGTTTCTCTGTGTTTTTTGTATTGTTTTGTGAAAAAACAACTTATTTGTGAGAGAAATATAAATTGTATAAATGTATCTACCTATGTACACATGTAAAGTGAAAAAGAATTGTGCTACGCTGATCAATATAAAAATATTTTTAAATACAATTATAGTGATTTAATTATTGAAAAGAAAAAGGCATTGAGCTCATTTAACTTCAGTGCTCAGTGGAGCGGTAGCTACCTACATTTGTATCCTGAAAGTATGCACTGAAAATTTAAAACAGCAGAAGTTCATCAACAATTTTAGGCAAATTGATACCAAGACTCTATATTATATTTACCTACATACCAGAAAAAAACTGTACAAAGCACATAGTATTTTAAAACGCTGGAAATAAAAATTATCCATTTTAATTCATAAAAAATGAATGAAATATTAAAATTAAATTATACATAATAATTGTTTTTGTATAGGAAATCTCATGACGTTTCCATTGAATGGCATTCTAATTAATCACGAAATATTGCGGTATTAATTTTAGGCTGCCTAAGGGAATATGATTTTACGCTATTTATTTTTATAAAATGAGAGAAATCAGTAGAATTTTTTAAGTTAAATAAAACGTTACCAAAATGCACATAGGAATATATGACAATGTGAGGTATTATACAGGGTGCCCCTTAATTCGTCAATAGTATTTTAGGGCATGATTCTTGGGTGTATTCTAAGAAAAAAATCTTCAACGGTGAGGGCCTATCTCCAATTTTGGTATTATTTACCGTGGATTTAAGTAAAGTCTTATTGTGGTGTACCCTGACCCATGGTAACGGTAATTACGCTGTTAGTAATAATGATAGAAACTTTGTTTAGGCCTTTATTTTTAGAAGAAATACTAGCCTTTGTAACTGCGTTTAAATCTATCTTTTCTCAGGCTTAAGATATTCAGTTTTAAGCCTGTTTCATTTTTCCTAAATAATTTATTGACGGGATCAATTTGCTCCAAGAAATGCGTCATCAACATGATGTTTTAGTATTTTTTTTGAATGTATGTAACAATACTAAAAATAAAAGTCGGTTACAAGTTTGCCGAAAAACCCATAGATTTTATGATAATTTGGAAAAACCGCGGCATGTAAAATTATTCATAGCTTTTCGAGTTTAAAGCTAAAAAAAAAAACATTTTTTTTTTAAATTTTACCTGCCGCTGTTTTTCGAAATTATCATAAAATCTATGGGTTTTTCGGCAATCTTGTTCCTAACATTTATTTTAAGTATTGTTACATACATCCAACAAAATTATCAAAACATCATATTGATTACGCATTTTTTTGAAAAAATTGACCCCAAAGTCAAAAAATTAGCATGGGCAGGAAAAATGGAACAGGCTAAAAACTGAATATCTAAAGACTGAGAAAAGCTATACAATTTATTTAAACGCAGTTACAAAGGCTGGTATTTCTTCTAAAATTAAAGGTCCAAACGAAGTTTCTATCATTATTACTAAGAGCGCAATTACCGTGGGTCTGGGTACACCAAAATAAGACTTTTCTTAAATCCACGATAAATGATATCAAAATTGGAGATAGGCCCTTACTGCTGAACAATTTTTTTCTTAGAATACACACAAGAATCATGCCCTTGAATACTATGGACGAATTAAGGGACACCCTGTATACGTATACAACATATATGAGTATAAAATAAACTTACTCAAAAATTCTGTTTAAAATATTTGATGTTGCTTTCAAATAAGAGCTGATGAAATTAAATAATTTAAAGTAATTTTCCTAATATCAATTTCAAGAAAAGTATTTCAAGGAGGTTTGCTATGTACTTAACCTGAGTTAGCAAGAGCACTTTAATTGCTTGAAGAAACTGAAAGCAATATCTCGAAGAAAGGATCCAAATTGCATTCAAGGTGGGTAGATAGTATCTATATAATGTCTGATAAATGAAAAGGATGTGTATAAACAGTTTTCAAAAGCTACATCCCAGAAGAGCTATACAAAAGTTGCAAAGGTTCATTTTAGGAAGAAGCTACTCGTATCTATTTTACTCCAAAAGAATCCACTTTTACGAAATGTGCTCATATAAAGAAGAGAAGTAGGTATACCTTTATGCCTTAATACAAGGTTTTTCTTCTCAAAACTAAACTCCGTGTCAAAAGGATTAAATTATTTCTTGAAAACATGTAACTCTGACTAATGTTTTTTTTTTTTTTCTGCGAATGACATTTAATATTTATTCCAAGCACATGTTTCAAATTGAGAAAGTAAACGCTCTCACAGACGAATTAAATTGACGTTGTGAATGTTCCTTGGAAAGTGGTGGTTTTTTACAGCTACAAAAAATGGCTACATGAAATTTGGCCCTAATGAAAAATGGCCCCAAACGAAAAATGGCCCCAAGTTTGGGGCTTTTTTTCATAATGAAAAATGCCCCCATTTTCGAAAGTGAAAAATGGCCCAAACTAATGAAAAATGGTCCCAAACACAAAATGAAAAATTACCCCAAGAGAAAAATTACAATCGCACAAAAAATGTTTTGCGTCGGCTTGGGAGACCATAAAAAGTACCTTGCCTGGCCTGCTTCGCTGGTTCAAGGATTTGAACTCCCTTTTCGGGTCCTCTGTCCCGCTCACGCGACTCCTGCCTTCCGCTAAGGGTATGCTCAGTCGCCAGGGCCAGGTAGGCGCCTATGTTGTCAGTTGGTGTGCTCTCAGTTTATATGCAATAAACAATACATTAAGTGGCGCGCTTCGCGGGTTCAAGGATTTAAACTCCCTTTTCGGGTCCTCTGTCCCGCTCAGGCGACTCCGTCGCTCCGCTTAGGGTATGCTCAGTCGCCTGGCAGGCGCCTATGTTATCAGTCGGTCTGCTATCAAAATTTTCGTTTAAAAAGTATTTTGGTTTAAGAATAAAAGTTTGGGGCCATTTTGCATAATGAAATTTCACCCCAAAATTAAAAATGAAAAAAGGCCCCAAAACAATGAAAAATGGCCCCAATTTACAAATTTTAAACTTTTTTTTGTTTTTTTTGTTTCCCATATACATTTTTGAGACCATTTTTCATTTTAAGTTTGGGGCCATATTTCATTGGGGTATTTTTTGTGTACCTACAAAAAATATAAATATTTGATGGCAAAATCCCTTGCATTATCTTTTTTGCACATTTGATAAAACATCGTGAGCAGAACATGTTTAAGAATTAAAATAAAAGCTCATTCAGTTTTTATTTTAAATCTTAAATCAATTTAAAAATTCTACACTCGAAATGGCTTTTTATAGTTATAAACAAAACGGAAACTTGATTATACATTTCCCTCGGCACCAAAACTAGCTACAAATAGAAAAATGTATCACCAGTTTTTTTTTTGTTAACTTCTTTGTACATACTTCGTGCACTTTTTTAAATTTGTATCAAGTCCTGAGAGGATTAATAATACAAAATAAAATCAAAAGCAACCGAAATCAAATTTATTTATTTTTCAAGGAAATAAAAGGATATTTTTCAATAAAAAAAAAAAAAAATCACAAAGTGTCATGCATGAGAGAGCTTCCATTTTGTGTTGCGGCTAGACCTTTTATAAAACGAAATAAATTGTTATTTGAATAAAATCTGAAATAAAAAATAAAAGGATATTCATATGCGGATATAAATTTAAGTCTATGTATGTATGTATGTATGAATATGAGAACATTTATAAAGGTCAACGAAATGTATGTAAATCTATCCTCTTGGAAGTGGCGAAACATTAAAAAAATATTATTAATTTATAAATAAAAATGGCAAACTAGAAAATGCAAATTATTTGGAGTATTTCGACAGCAAAAGAAATGCGAAATGGCATCCTGCTATTTCTTGCCAAATTCACAGACCATTTTAGATGAAACCATTCCACATCATACCATCCCCTTAATTATTTCACGAGTTTTAAATGCTATTCGGTTTGGTGTCGCAAATCTGGGTTCTTTCTCATGGGGATGATTTTATCTGTTTTTTTTTTTTTTTTTTTTTTTTCATTGTTCAGCAGTTGATATAAAATTTTAATTAAACAATTACCATGAGCGATTGGTGTAGTGTATGTTGGCGTTATGCTTCCGTCTGTTGGATAAAACTGAAACGTTGATTTTTTTTATTTCTCGTGGAAAAAATGTTGTTTAAAATGTATTAATTTGTTTAAAGCATTTTGCTGAATTTCAAGTGCGAAAATATATTTCTGGAATGTGTGTATTGGCTGAACAACAAAAATGCTATTTCGTTTCGGGGACAAGTTCAATTTAACGATAAGCAATGAATTTTAATTTAAATAAATTTGTTTCAAGCATATAAAATGAATTACTCTTAAGAAATATAATGATTTCTTTTTGGGAAATTATTGCAATTTTAATTGTTTATATTTTAAAACTCAAAAACTACAAAGGAACTAAGTACTATGTGCTCTATGGCGGTTTTTCAACCAGAATAGTATAATATTGTCAAAATTAGAAAATTATACTTCTACTTTATGTTTTAGTTAAAGTTATATTTGTAACTTAGTATACATTTTTTGCTTTTTTTTCAGTTAAATATTTTATTAAAACATCAGTTACATAAATAGCTTCAAACAATAAAGACTTATTAATTTAATAAGCTTGTCTTTTAATTTGGATATTATTCAATAGCAAGGACCCAGTTCACGTCTGAACGTCTACAATAAGAGAACTTGCAATAATTGTACCGAAAATTCTATTAAGGAATTTGTACGATTCAAATTGTGATTGTTTAAATCCCAGATGAAGAAAAGGCAGACTTGGGAACTTAAAATGGAAATCGACAGGATGAGCATTGAGAAGCTTGAGGGTGGGAACAATTGGCTTACACGGAAATTTAAAATTTGTCAAATTTTGGAAGCCAATGAACTGTTCGATCTTGTCGAGGGTTCCATTTTGAAGCCAGTTGTTGGAAGTGTAAATTATGCGAATGCAATTTTGGTATGGAAGAAATTGGATGCAAAAGCAAGACATTCAATTTCAACATCTTGTATGAAGCAGCCCGAGGGTTCCATAATGATTGCGAAACTGCTACAGACATGTGGACAACGCTTTAAAGCACATATGAGCAGGCATCCAAATCTAATATTTTGTTTTTACAACAAAAATATTATAGTTTCTCGAAGGATCCAGAAGATGATATAACAACATTTCTATCGAAGCTGTTAAAAATTGTATAGCAACTCAGGGATCAACAGGAGAGCATATCCGAGTCCATGGTCATGACAAGAATTTTGATGGAGTTGATGGGAATCAAATAGCGCAGATAGTCAAACAATAGAAAACTTGCGAGCACGGCTGATGTCAGAGGAGTTGAGGTTGAAATCGCAGGGTCAGGTCGAAAAAGTGGAGGCTCTTGTCCCTAAACGAACTTTTCCAAAGAAGACTAATTTTAAAAAGGATAATTTGTCAAAATCTAGTAAGAGCACAAATAAAGGTGGAAAACCACAAGGTAAATGTTTTAAATGGGGTCACTGGAAGCGGATTGTCCACAAAAGAGCAATTTGCATAAAAAGCAAGATGAGACCTCTTCGATTGACGCTTTTATGTGTCACGGATCAACATGTAATGGAGACAAAAACACTTGGATTTTAGATTCAGGAGCAATATGAGCCATAGACATGAATGGTTTGAGAATTTCACAGAAATAACAACTTATGTGACAATTGGACTTGGAAAGAAAATACCGGCTCGAGGTACAAAAAAATAAATCGGGTGGCACAACGGCTCATGAAGAACCAGGGCCTAGTGACTAACAACTCGCAACCATTCCTGTGTGCGCCTTTCGACAGGAATGGAAGGGACCTACAATTTTATGCCGAATCCGAACGGCTAGACGAGAAGCACTTATTCGTGACAAGTGATACTTTTGGAGGATTTGTCAATTCCTCGCAAGAGGCAGTAGCCCTGAGAAAAAACTTTTTAGTTTTTAGGTGGACGAGGCTGAGTAATGGCACTAACCATTACGCTACGGGCTCGAGGTACAGGCAATGTTAATATTCTTGCATTCAACGGCAATGATTGGATTCGCAAACGCATGGTTAATGTTTTGTTTGTACCATAAATTCAACTGAATTTATTTTCTTCGGGTAACACAACGGATTTGGGCTATCGAATGCAGTCTTCTAACAAGCGTTGTGAATTGCTGAAGGATGGAAATATCGTTGCAGTGGGAGTTCGTCGAGAAAAGTTGTCCCAGATGTTATTCAAGGTAACAAAATCATCAAAAGTCCAAATGAGCGAAGCAAATGTAGTAGTTTGGAAGACATCACTTCGTTTATGGCACAAACGATTAGGACACCAACACATCGCTCATGTAAAATAAAGTTTTTAAAGCACCGAAAAATTGATTACATTGACGATGACTTCACGTGCGAAGCTTGTGTGTATGGAAAGCATCATAGAGGCACCATCAAGAAACGTGAAGAAAAATCGAAGATATGTGGTGAACTTATTTATTCAGGTGTATGCGGACCGTTTCAAGAAAACTCTATTGGAAATTCCAGGTATTTTCTGCTAATAAAGGACGATTACTCACATTTTCGATTTGTGTATTCCATGAAACATAAATCGGAGGTGGCAACAAATGTCAAGAAATGTATCCAAATAAAGCAGAAAGAACATGGACACAACATACGTTTTTTTAGATCAACGAACAAAATGGAAGAACAGAAAGGGAAATACGAACGATAGTTGAATCCCCAAGGACCATGCTACATTTAAAACAAATGGCTAAGCGATTTTGCGCTGAAGCAGTAAATTCAGCGGTGCGTGTGCTCAATCGAACTGGGGCGAGTACTCTTTCAGATAAATCTCCTTATGAACTCTGATACAACAAGGAAGCAAACATTGAAAATTTACACATTTTTGGTACCGAGGTATTCGTACATATTCCAAAGGAAAAGCGACAAAAACTTGAAGCGAAATCCATTAAATTTGTGTTCGTCGGGTTTGATACTTAATCAAAGGGATTTAGAGTATGAAATCCTAATTCGAACCGAATTGAAATTGCTGGAGATGTCATATTTTTGGTGGAGAGTTCCATGGTATCTTTCAACAATGAAGACCCATCACCGAAAGAAAATTCTTGTGAAGATAAACTAGAAGAAATAATAACACCGGAACATGATAAATTGCAAGGTCGGAAGGTGCATTATGTGATATCGACAAAAAGAACATTGTCAAAAAAAAAAATCGTCTTCGAGATCGAAGTGTAATTGAGCCAAGGCGTTTATCGTATTTCGTATCGGAAGTTCACACAGCGGTATTGGCTATTATTAATGAACCTAAAACATATGTATGAGGATGCAATAAAATCAGATGACCATGAACAGTGGAAGCATGCGATGGATGAAGAGTATGATTCACTGAAAAAAAATCGTACCTGGGTTTTGATAAAGCCATCAGTTGACAAAAATATAAATTAAAACGGTAGCATTGATCGATATAAAGCAAGACTGGGAAGTGCGCGGTTTTACCAAAGAATATGGAATTGACTATCAAGAAACGTTTAGTCCCGTTGTCAAGTTTACATCGCTTAGAGCAATATTGGCGTTGGCAGCATCAAAAGGTATGAAACTAAAACAATTCGACGTGAAGATGGTGTCTTGGAAGAAGATGTCTACCAGCCCATTCGATACAAAGACGGGAGTGAACGAGTTTGCAAACTATCCAAAAGTTTGTATGGCTTGAAACAGGCATCGCGTTGTTGGAATAAAAATTTTGCGTCATTTATAAACAAATTCGCTTTCAAGACTTGTGAATCTCATCCATGTGTATTTGTATCAGACGGAAAAGATGGTATGCTGATTTTGGCCATTTATGTAGATGATGATTCCGGTGATTAAACATCTTCAAAAAGAATTCGAGATAAAATTATCTAAACTAAACTGGGGCTCGAAATAATTCAGCAACATGACGCATCAATTCATCTGCACCAAAAAGGATACGCAAAGAAAATACTTGAACGATTTCATATGTTAAATTGTAACGCTGTTGCAACACCAACTGATTGTGCCCAGAATCTGGACGACTTCGAAACCAATCGGAAGCTTGATTTATTTGACGGTAGCAACAAGGCCAGAAATCTGTTTTGCAGTCGGAAATGTTAGCCGACATTCGGAAAAGCCGGCTGAAGCACATGTGAATGCAGTAAAATGCATTTTCAGATACATTCGAGGTACAATGGATATGGGTATTCACTTCAAAGGTGGAAACGATTTAAGTTTTTCTGGATATAGTGACGCAAATTATGCCAGAGACAATAAAACAAGAAGGTCAACATCTGGATACGTTTTCATGTTTGTAAATAGTATCATTAGCTGGAGTTCGGAACGCCAAAAGTCAGTGGCTTTATCAACAACAGAATCCGAGTACATGTCTGCAGCACACTCTGTTAAAGAATTAGTGTGGTAGCTGGGCGAACTTCTTCAAACAACAATGACTTCACCAATTTTCTATATAGATAACCAGAGTGCAATAAGACTAGTGAAAAATCCCGAATTCCATAAGAGAACCAAGCACATCGACGTACGATATCACTTTATTCGTGATACATAAAGTATGTGCAATCAAATGATCAATTGGCAGACATCATGACAAAATCTTTGCCCAAGGTTAAACACCAATATTTTCGAAACATAATGAATGCAATATCAAGGAATTAATGTTAACGATACCTTTTGTTCATACCTTATTGTGCTAATTAACTTGTAACTAAAAGTGGGATTGTTATACTTCCACTTTATGTTTTAGTTAAAAATATATTTATAACTTTGTGTTCAATTTTTTGATTTTGTCAGTTAAATATTTTATTGAAAAATCACTTCCATAAATAGTTTCAAACAATAAAGACTTATTAATTTAATAAGCTTGTCTTTTAATTGGGATATTATTCAAAAGAGTAAAGTCGGGTAATGTGGACCTGTCGGGTAAAGTGGACCACTGGCTTTTGTCGTTTCTCTTAAATGGGATCGAGGTTAAAATCGATTGAGCATGTGCGCAAACTGCTAAAACTTACCTCAGTGTAGTTTTAGCAGAAGAAGTTGGCCACAGAAGGCTCATCAGACTCAGACATGCACCGCATATGCTACCATGCCTAGTCAGAGACCGAAAATTATCCACCGCTACCGATGATAATGTTCAAAAGGGTAGTTATGTGCATTCAAGAGGACACAAGCGTACACAGGTTTTTCTCAAAATCCACCTCTGTCTACCAACTCCTACTCTCACCTCCACGTGGTGAACATCGGGTGTCTAGTACCTCAGCTGGAGACGGGGTTTAAATCCCCGTGGAAAGCTGTTGGGGACAGCCAACGAGAGAGGGGGGGGAGGAGTGTTCCCACTAAGGCACTTCTCCTTTCATCGAGGCGGCAGCGGACGAATTCTCTAGATGGAATCAACGGTGGCGTCTACAGTTCCAGTTAGGTTGAACTACTTAGTGAACACCTTATATGGGCTACTACGACATATTTGTAGCTCAGGCCTATAAGGAGCGGTTTATCCGGCTCCTTACCCTTGGAGTTATACGAAGGGTCTGGTCCTCCGGGTCGGGGGTTGTGCGTCGGGGTAACTTCCCTACCACGTAAAAAAAAGTTGTTCCGAAACAACAACAAGCCTCGGATATGGATGATTTTAAAGTTGACGACCCCAGCAAACGAAACAAGGACAATGAATTTCGGATCTGCACGTGGAACGTCCTGTCCTTATACAGAACACGTGCAGCCGAACAATTAGTGGAGAACCTGGACAGGCTAAAGGCTGACGTAACAGCCATCCAGGAAGTGCGATGGGATGGAGAGGGCGTACGGAGACTGAAAACGTGTGACATCTACTACGGCGGGTGCTTGAAGGAACAGGGTCAGCGGCTCTTGGGTTGTGGTTTTGTGATAAGGGGAAGACTTAGGCAAGAAGTCTTGGGCTTCCGAAGTGTAAGCGAGCGCCTGGTCACAATCCGCATCAAAGGCAAATTTAAGAACATTTCGCTGATTTGTGTTCACGCCCCCCATGAAAGGAGAGAAGACTCAACCAAAGAAGCATTCTACGATCTCCTGGAGACAACGTATGATATGTGCCCGAAGTACGACGTGAAGATCATTCTTGGTGACTTCAACGCAAGATTCGGAAAGGAGGGCATCTTTGGTTCGATAGTCGGAGGACACAGCCTACACGACGAAACTTCCGGCAACGGACACAGGCTGGCAGACTTTGCGGCGGGGCGAAATGTCATCATCTCAAGCACCTACTTCCCACACCTCAATATACACAAGGGGACTTGGCGGTCGCGTGATCAAGTAACCGTCAACCAAATCGACCACGTTGCGATAGACGCGAGACATGCTTCCAGTATCTTGGACGTCCGAACGTTCCGAGGGGCCAACATTGACTCGGATCACTACCTGGTGGTAGCTAGACTACGTATGCGGATATCCATGACGCGACAACGCAGAGCAGATGCTGTGAAAAGATTCGATGTCGAGAAGCTTAAATCGCAAGAGACTGCCAGAACTTTTGCAGACCACGTAACTCTTAATCTCTCAGGAGGTCCGCCACCAGCATCAAGTGCAGAGGACCAGTGGGAACACTGTCAACAAGCCATCGGAAGTGCCGCCTCTGATGTGCTGGGTTTCACTAGGCGAATACAACGAAACCCCTGGTTCGATGAGGAGTGCCGGCTAGCGCATGCAGCTAAGGACGAGGACTACCAGGCAATGCTGCAGACTCGAACAAGAGCTGCTGAGAGAGTGGCCCGGGAGCTCTACGGGCTGAAACGAAAAGAGGAACGCCGACTTCTCAGGAGGAAAAAGAGAGAGCACGAGAAGCGGGCGGTAGAGTCTATTGAGGGTTGTAGCGGTAGGGAAGATGTTCGAAAATTTTATCAGAGGGTGAAGCGATCCACCCAAGGATTCAAGGCTAGAACGGAAGCCTGCCGAGATGAGAGTGGGAATATGGTAGTAGACACACAGTCAGTGCTGAGGATCTGGAAAGAACACTTCTCTAGACTGCTTAATGGCGAAGACAGCCAAGATGCCGCTAATAGGCAGAACGCTCCATTCAACTTGGACGATGATGGCCAAGAGTTCCGTCCACCCGACCTAACCGAAGTTCGGCTGGCGATATCCAAACTTAAGTCGTACAAGGCTGCAGGTGCGGATGGCTTACAAGCCGAACTATTTAAATCAGCGGGAGATGAATTGGCTAGGAGCATACACCAGCTCATCTGCAAAATTTGGTCGGAGGAAAGTATGCCCGATGAATGGAACCTCGGTATAGTGTGCCCCATCCATAAAAAGGGAGATGTTCTGAAATGTACCAACTACAGAGGAATTAGTCTCCTAAACGTCGCTTATAAAATCTTGTCGGCCATCCTGTGTGACCGCTTAAAACCTTTTGTCAACGATCTGATCGGCCCTTATCAGTGCGGTTTTAGGCCAGGCAAGTCAACCGTCGATCAAATGTTCACACTCCGACAGATTTTAGAAAAATCCCGGGAATTCCAGATCGATACACACCACCTTTTTATCGATTTTAAAGTCGCGTATGATAGCGTGAAAAGGGACGAATTATACAGAGCCATGTCGAGTCTCGGCATCCCTGCCAAACTCGTCCGCTTGTGCAGGATGACGATGGAGAAATCTCGCTGCTCCGTCAAAATTGGTAAGAACACCACCGATTCCTTTGATGTTGAGAAAGGATTGAGGCAAGGCGACGCGTTATCATGCAACCTATTCAACATCGTTCTTGAAGCCATTGTACGCAACGCACATGTCAACACCAGCGGTACAATCTATCAAAAGTCCGTTCAATTGCTTGCATATGCGGATGACATAGACATTGTCGGCAGAACGAAGCGAGCTGTGGCAGGGGCATTTGCGAGCATTGAATCGGAGGCGGCTAGAATGGGATTGGCGGTTAGTGAGGACAAGACGATGTATATGCTGTCATCGAGAGAGGAATCTCAACATCGTCGACTCGGGCAAAATATCACGATGGACAGATATAACTTCGAAGTTGTCAAGGACTTTGTCTACCTGGGCTCCACTATTACATCGCAGAATGACATCAGTGCAGAGATCAAGCGAAGAATTACTCTTGCCAACCGCTGTTTCTTCGGTCTAAGAAGGCATTTAAGTAGTAAGGCCCTCTCTCAGAGAACCAAGGAGACTTTATACAAAACCCTAATCATCCCGGTCCTGCTTTATGGGTCAGAAGCATGGACACTGAAAGATTCGGATAAAAATCTGCTAGGGTGCTTTGAGAGGAAGATTCTTCGTGTGATTTTCGGTCCGGTGTGTATCGAAGGAATATGGAGGAGAAGATTCAACGACGAGCTATACGGGCTATACAGCGACGTTGACCTGGTCAAAAAGCTGAAAATACAGCGGCTTAGATGGCTGGGGCACGTGGAGCGTATGGACAGCAACGCACCTGCCCGACGAGTCTTCGAATCCAACCCCGATGGGGTACGCAGCAGAGGAAGAACCCGTAACAGGTGGCGCAATCAAGTGAATGACGACATCAAAGCACTCGGTGTGCGCAACTGGAAGCGGCTAGCTAGGGACAGAGCTGGCTGGAGGGGCTTGTTAGTTGAGGCCGAAGCCCATCCTGGGCTGTGAGCGCCATCAAAAGTAAAAGTAAGTACTACCGATGATAAAAGAGATGCCGAATGCATGTACTGCGGTACCCTATGCTCGGAAGATCGACCAGGCGAAGTATGGATCCAAAGCGTTGCGTGTCACATTTGGGCCCATGCACTTTGTGTTGGAAGCGAAAAACCACTGTTTATCTGTAAATTTTGTTCCTCTAAGTGAATCCACAAAAAAAAAACACTATTTATCTATGAATTTTGTGCCTCCTATGTTCCTTTAAGCGGTGGTCCACATTTCCCGCCTATTTTGTATGTTTACGTTTTTGACTTTTTTTACTTTTTTATTTTTGTTTTTTTTTTTTTTTAAGTGAATTTATATTTTTGTTGCTAGATTTATGTATCTTATTTTGTAACCAAAAATCTTAAAAAAAACTTTAACCGTTTACGTTTTATTAGCAAAAATTAGATTGGTGGTCCACATTACCCGACTTTACTCTAGCAAGGAATCAATTAAAAAAATATTAAGTTCAAAATTGATTAATTTTCAAAATCTCCAAAATCAATAGTCGAGTCTTATTAAGTGTCAAGTAAAACTTCACTAACCAAAGCATGCTAGTTAATTTAGTCTGATGAAATATGTATGTATTTCTCAATAAAGGAGTGTCAAAAGTTCTTTCATGATTACTGATTACATAATATTAACATTTTGAATAATTATGTCTTACAAATCATTAAACAAACTCTATGAATAATTGTTAGAAGCCATGAAATACCTTCTGGACATCAAAAGACAACACGCAACCAAGCACATTTATAAAATAATATAAACTTAAATATTCAGAATAGGTCTACCTTATTTTATGGAAAGTGGATAATAACATTTTATGATAAAAGTAGACGTAAAACAAATAGAACATAGCTCTATTGTGTGGAATCTGTATCCACAGCGAAACGGTCAAATGAAATACTGCAATATCTCCCTTTTATTTATACGAGAATGAGAAGAAATAATAATAATGGACTTAAACGTAAAGTCTTCGATGAAAAACTCAATGTGTTAATTATTTTCTTAAACAACACGCTAATTATTCTGAAGTCAATCATTTCTATTTCTATTCTTGAACAGCTTTAATATTGTAATAACAAAACTTAATGCGAGAAAAATTATTTAAATAATACCAATTAGAATGTAATTTCATTTCCATTTCTTGAAAGCTTTCGTTTAAAATTAAACTCTAACTCAAATGATTTATTAGTTCAATGTCAGAAAATAAATCCACCAGCAAATTTAAACGAACTTCTAACATCTCTAATGTAAATATATACTCAGTGTGTAATAATTGGAAACACCAATAATTGCTCACCCTAAAACCTCTATAAATTTGAGCATCTGATAAATAAACTTTGCAAGTAAGTGCATTATTTGCGGCAATGTAAATACATATGGTAAATATTATCGATGCAAAAAAACATTCATTTTTTTTATGAGAGTTTTTGATGTAAGTTCAGCATGGAATGTGCAAAGTTCAAGTTAATTTATATTCATTTTATGAACACGTTTTCAATGAATATATTTACAGGTATAATTAAATGAACCTAGGTTAATGTGATACGATAAATAAACAGAGAAAGGTGTACGTAATTCTTGAGATAAGAAACTAATTTTGTCATTTTTCTTACTCATTCTTCATAAATTAATAAAAAACGATTGACAATAAAACACACGATTGACAATAAAACCCCGTCTCAGCTGGAGACAGGGTTTTAATCCCCTCTACTAATATGGTAGTAGACACAGTCAGTTCTGAGGATCTTCGCCTAACGGTGAAGACAACCAAGATTCCGCTAGTAGGCAGAACGCTCCATTCAACTTGGACGATGATGGCCAAGAGTTCCATCCACCCGACCTAACCGAAGTGCGGCTGGCAATATCCAAACTTAACTCGTACAGGGCTGCTGGATGCTGGTGCGGATGGCTTACAAGCCGAAATATTTTAATAAGCGGGAAATGAATTGGTTAGGAGCATACACCAGCTCATCTGCAAAATTTGGTCGAATGAAAGTATGCCCGATGAATGGAATCTCAGTATAGTGTGCTCCATCCATAAAAAGGGAGATGTTCTGAAATGCACCAACTACAAAGGAATTAGTCTCCTAAACGCCGCTTATAAAATCTTGTCGGTTATCCTGTGTGACCGCCTAAAACCTTTTGTCAACGATCTGATCGGCCCCTATCAGTTTGGTTTCAGGCCAGGCAAGTCAACCGTCGATCAAATGTTCACACTCCGACAGATTTTAGAAAAATCCCGTGAATTCCAGATCAATACACAAAACCTCTTTATCGGTGTTAAAGTCGCGTATGATAGCGTGAAAAGGGACGAATTATACAGAGCCATGTCATGTCTCGGCATCCCTGCCAAACTCGTCCATTGTGCAGGATGACGATGCTCCGTCAAAATTGGTAAGAACACCACCGATTTAGTGTTGAGAAAGGATTGAGGCAAGGCGACGCAACGCGTTATCTTGCAACCTATTCAACATCGTTCTTGAAGCAATTGTACGCAAAGCACATGTCAGCACCAGCGGTACAATCTATCAAAAGTCCATTCAATTGCTTGCGTATGCAGATGACATAGACATTGTCGGCAGAACGAAGCGAGCTGTGGCAGGCGCATTTGCGAGCATTGAATCGGAGGCGGATAAAATGGGATTGGCGGTTAACGAGGATAAGATGAATTCCTCGAGAGAGGAATCTCAACATCTTCGACTCGGGCAAAACGTCACGATGGACAGATATAACTTCGAAGTTGTCAAGGATTTTGTCTACCTGGGCTCTATTACCTCGCAAAATGACAGCAGTGCAGAGATCAAGCGAAGAATTAAGGAACATTCACATGAGAGCGACCAACGACCGACGAATGAACAAACCAATGGGAATTAAAAAATTAATAAACCTTAATATTTCACAAAATCTAGTCAAAATGGTAGAATTCGATTTAAGACTAATTTTGAAATTATAAAATCTGAATTTTTATTTGCTTAAATATGAGAAATTTGAGAGAACAAATTGGTCGTAACGAATTGCGGCTATTCGCGGCGAACAAATTGTTTTCTTAAAATTCTCTTGTTTTAGCAATTCAAATGAAAATTTTAGTATTTTAAAATAATCCTCAAGTATATTTCATCCATTTTGTCTAGATTTTGTAAAGAATTAAGGTTTATTAATGTTTGAAATCCCATTTGTTCATTCATTCGTCGGTCGTTAGTCGCTCTCATCTGTACAGTCTTTTACTCTTGCCAACCGCTGTTTCTTCGGTCTAAGAAGGCATTTAAGTAGTAAGGCCCTCTCTCAGAGAACCAAGGAGACTTTATACAAGACCCTAATCCTCCCGGTCCTGCTCTATGGTTCAGAAGCATGGACACTGAGAAAATCGGATACAAATCTGCTAGGGTGCTTTGAGAGGAAGATTCTTCGTGTGATTTTCGGTCCGGTGTGTATCGAAGGAGTGTGGAGGAGAAGATTCAATGACGAGCTATACGGGCAATACAGCGACGTTGACCTGGTCAAAAAGCTGAAAATACAGCGGCTGAGATGACTGGGGCACCTGGAGCGTATGGACAGCAACGGACCTGCCCGACGAGTCTTTGAATCGCAGCAGAGGAAGAACCCATAACAGGTGGCACAAACAAGTGGATGACGACATCAAAGCACTCGGTGTGCGCAACTGGAAGCGGCTAGCTAGGGACAGAACTGGCTGGAGGGGCTTGTTAGTTGAGGCCGAAGCCCATCCTGGGCTGTGAGCGCCATCTAAAGTAAAGTTAGTAAGACCATTAAAAATTGAAAACAAAACACTTTTAGTTGCTCCCGAAATATTTTGTATCATTTATGAATGATAATAATTTTGAAAATTGCCCCTCCTGCCTAATCTAGGGGAAAAAAAGACATGTCCTATATTTTCTTTGTACACTTAAGGCATCACCCTGAATTTTTAACAAAACAATGACGTTTTTCGAGCGAAATCTGTATAATATTCAGAAAAGTACTAATTATCTTATACATTTGTTTTCTTATTCAAGCCAGTTCAGGGTGCGTTCTTTATAAATTTATTTATAATAAGAACCACCCAAGTGCATGTACATATATCTATATTGAACATACATATCATATTTGAACCAAAATTTAAAAATCCACATATGATTTTCCGTGATTATCATTAAATTGTCTTTACACCATAAAGAGTTAATTCACGCAGGCTGTGGAATGCAATGTCATCAAACTCCGAGGTTTTTTTGCATCACGGAAATAAAACCAAAATAAATAAACCAAATTTACAACAGTTGCATCACACAGGTGTATTACAACGCAGAGCACATTTTTGATTCAGTTGATGATGTTGCAGAAGTCGCTATACCTAATGTTTTGTATTAAAATTCATTTTAATGGCATAGTACCGCGTTAAGTCCGTCCGGATATCCTTTTTGAAAACCAACAAAGGATTGCGCTACATTAACCGCAACAAAAAACACCACCTCGCGCGCGCACTTGCGGCATCTGTTCATAACTCTTCGCTGCTGGTATTCACTTTTTTGTTTTGTTTTGTGTTCATCACTTTTTCTATGTAGAATATAATAATTAACACTAAAATGAATGTTCGCACAAATACACACACACAAAAAGGCTTCGGATACTCTTTATTTTGTTTTCTTGTGTTTCAGTGGGGTGTGCCACAGAAAAACCCTAAACCCTATACAAAGTAGAAAACATGCCATTGTTTCGAGACACAAAATAATATTACGGACACCCCTTTTTCTTGTACTAGATATAGTAAGCGAAAAATCGTAGCGAAAAACCTGCTTCTGACCATAGCATGATGTATAACCTAATAACTTGGCTTTTTCCTACCCTTGGCATAGTTTCCGGTCTACCACCACTGTGAAGACAAAAAGCTTTAGTCCTATACAAGCGCAAACGTGGATTTCACCAGTTACATATCATACTTGTTTTTGCTTGTAAGAATAATAACAATTTTGGGTTGCATTATCAATTATGTAATAACGTATTAAATTGGAATGTTTCAATTAAAAAAAGATTCGAACTTAAACCATCGTCCTGCTTAACTAAACTTAGATAAGAATACCATTTTAAAACTTCCGATTTCGTTTGAGAAAATATTTCAACAACTGAATGAGTGAATATTAATAGGAAGGGGTTTAAGTACACTGCGACCTGAAGTGTCAATTGTGCCCCATCTAGAGCTAGATGAGATCGCTCATTCTATAGCTCTTCCTCCAAGTTTGTTCGTTTGAGAAACTTAAGTTTTTGGAGGACTTTCAGAGATGGTTGTTCGGTCTCTTCTTTGTTGCACAAGTGCATGCTATTTACATAATATATGGTCAGGTGTTTCCTCATGAGTGTTGCAGAATCTGCATGTGGCACTGCTCACCAGGCCAAGAATACTTAGGCGTCTTTTCAGTTTACAGCGACCAGTGAGGAAACCAGTTATCATTCTGAGGTTATTCCTGCTTAAGCCTATACAACATACAAAGTGTTCTTGGTTGTAGCTCCCAAGGAGTAGCTTCGCTTGCCTCAGGTGGGGGAGTTCTGTCCATAATTTGGATCTTTTTGCCTCCTCTTCTGTTTTGATTTTATTTTTAATCACATTTTCTCCTATACCACATTAGGGCTCAGGTCCCGTTAAAGGCATTGTTGCTCCTATTTTTGCCAAAGAGTCTGCCTCTTCATTTCCCTGGACACCTACGTGCCCAGGTACCCAATGAAGTGTGACATAATTATTTTTGCCAAGGTCGTTTAACCTATCCACGCACTCCTATACCAGTTTTGAACTAATGGCATAGGAGTTCAGTGCCTTGAGCGCGGATTGGCTGTCCGACATAATGGCAATGTTTTGGTTAGGGTTGTTTCTTTGAAGATTTCGTTCGGCACATTTTCCTATGGCATTTAATTCTGCTTTGAAAAATGCTAGTGGACTGCCCCATCGACAGAGAAAGTTTGGTTCTCGGCCCAAAGATTCCTGCACCCGTACCTTGAGACGATCTCGATCCATCAGTGCACCACTTGATGGCATTTGCAATAAGAGAGTACTTCACTGTTTCGCCTACCCACTCTTTCTTGCTATTTTACTCCGTTCTGAATTTTTTCTCGAAGTTATACTTTTTAGTCATGCCATCTCTTGGAATGTCAAGTAATCTTGATACCGAAGACCTGGAAATGGATTCTCTTTCTCTAATTCCTATACATTTTCCCTTCCCAGTACCTTCCCTGGCGAATCTTAGGATGGCTCCCGTTGCTGCGCTTTCTACCACTACATTTAGTGGGGTTAGGTGAAGGATAACCTCCATTGCTGCAGTGGGGCATGTTATCATTGCTCCAGCAAGGCATATGCATGCGACCCTTTGAATTTTGTCTAGTTACTTATTCGGTTCTTTTGTGCGATGCAACAGCACCATTGGTAATGATGGGCCTTACCATCATGGTGTACATCCATCTAATGATGTTTGGTTTGCAACCCCATGATTTCCCTGCAAGTCTCTTGCATATCATTAGGGCTTTTGTGTAAGAAGGCGGTCTCGGTAGATCTGCCCGGCCTATATGCATGCTGGCGATGGTTAAGAGGCATTTGTATTAATACTTCTGATCTAATGAAGTTATCAATTACCTTCTCCAAAGTCTTCAGTAAAAAAGATGTTAAACTTGTCGGCCTGAATGACTTTCGATGTGTTGTATCTTTTTTCCCAATTTTGGGTATAAATATGACTTTAGCTCTTTTCCATAGACTTGGTATATGCCCAAGTACAATGCTAATTCGAAGTATGTTAATAAGGTAAGGCATTAATTCCTCTTTCCCTTTTTGTAAAAGGGCTGGAAAAATACCGTCTACACCCGGTGACTTAAAAGGTTGAAAGGTACTGATGGCCCATTCAATCCTTTGTCCTGGGCAGATAGTTGAAGCTACTTCCAGCTGTACTTCCAGCTATCGGAAAACTACTCGGAAAATGAGTATTCAGTAGCAGAGTGGACCTTTGCTCCTCATCTTCCGTAAAGCTGCCATCAGGCTTCCGAAGTGCTAGAGAAGTCAGTGCTTTCTCTTTTGCTAGAGCTTTGTGCAGCCCTGCTGCAGCTGGGGTAGAGGTAATTCCCTCACAGAAAACCACAAAGCTATTTCTTTTGACTTTCCTTATTTCCCTGTTATGTTTAGTTAACTCAGTAGTGTAATTATTCCACTCCCTAGTTCTTTTTACCTCATTGAAGAGTTTTCTCACCTTGGATCTTAGCTTTGAAAGATTTTTGCTCCACCATGGAGCATCAACTTGCTTTCTTTGTGATTTAAGAGGGCAACTGAGCTATCACCATTGCACGGCGACTTCTTTCAACAATTTGCCTTTTCGTCAGTATAGAGTGAAAACCGGCTAATTTAATTTTTGAATCCGAATTAAAATATTTGTTATAAATAAATCATAAAAAGAAAGTTACATATTTTAATGAACCCTTTTATACTAATATGTATTAATTTGGAAGGTTTTTGCGACCTATAGTGCAGTTGTGTTTCGCTCTGACAACAACAATTTTTCTATTGTTATTGTTAATCTTCTAATAACCTTTTATACTAATTTCGAAAGATTAATTGATTGGTTTTTGTGCTATTTTAATTTTTTTAAATAATCTATAATGAGGAAAAAAGATACATTTTGCTGTTTTTCACTCTAAGCCGTCGTCGATCGATTTGTAACTATTTTTACTAGGTTACGTGAACATAACAGAACATAAACCTATGCATAAAACCAGGCGTGAACGCAGGAAAAAATTTCGAGGGGGGGGGATTAAACTGAAATCTCAACAATTAAGAGTGAAATTGTATGGCGAGGAAGTTAAATTCATAAATTTCGGGGGGGGTGAACCCCCAAAACCCTGCCCCTGCGTTCGCGCCTGCATAAAACGATTTCTTGGATTATTTTGTACATTATTCTTATATCACTACGAAAATGAAGAAATTCTTCTTGTTTCACTATGCATAGCATATAGTTTAGGCCATAGGACCCATTTAACAAAAGTCCCCAACAGAATCTACCCACTTGGTATAGCGTAATTATTTTCGTACCTTGACTAATAAAATTGGCTTTGCAAAAATATCTTAAAATCTCTGCACCCAGAATACCAAGCTAACTAGCTTTAGCTACCTACCTATAGACCTACATACCTGCTTTATTCCCCATAAGGTATGCAGGACGCCGGGTTAATCTGCGACTATGTTCCGGTTGAGTGGTAACTTAAAAGGAAGGAATTTTTGTTTTGTTTCGCTTTATTTGCAAAACTAAAACAAAAGCGAAAAAACAGCAACGAATTGTTGTCAAAACAAAAACACACAAACTCTATGTAATAGAAGGTTACTGTGTTAGAGGTGCGGGCGAAAGGCAGTTTTAACAACTCTCAGAAGTTAGTCTCTTAATGTTGCTTGCCACCTTTATGGTAGGTGGCAGGTGTAAGTGTGTACTTCAACTATGCTGCTGAAATAGAAGAATAGTTGTGTACTATACATATAGCTGTTGAAGCTGGTTTAATAATTATGAGTAACTTTTGTTTACACTCTGCAAACATGCAAGCCATTCATTTTGAGTTCTTTTTGCCGCATGTGTATGTTAATTCAAAATTTCCCAAGCACAAATTTTCAAATGAAGGATCACACATATGATTCAGGAGGGCTTTAACAACACCGTGTTGTAAATAGCGATATTCGTAAGGGTTGATGTATACCATTACCTAACCATGATATGTTGAGAATTTATGGTTCCAACTCATATGAAGGGTTAAGATATGTCGCACAAGAAAACAACACGAATTGATAGTTAAGATAAAATACAAAGAGTAATGAATCTAAAACATGGACCGTTTTTGTTTAAGTTTATGGTTTGGATAAGGCATCATCCAATGTGGCAAACGTGGTCGGTTTATGAAACCTAAAGGTAATTTTGTTTATTTTAATTTGTGAAGAGAAGTTCACAAGTTGAAGTCTTTTGTTATATAAATGGAAACACAAATTTCTGAATCATTAATAATTTAAAAATTGAACTTTATTGTCAAAACAATGCACTTCTTGAACAATGTTATGATGTAGTTAACCTCAAACAACAAGTTTTTTGAGAATTTCTTTAATAAACTGAATTACCTTTGACTCACTTAAGGAAAAGGAGAAGTAAAGAAAACCATGCATCTTACCCAAACAATAAGATCTCGTTTCGGAATTTTTATCTTTAAGTTTCTGTAAATGTCAAAGAATTTATAAGTTTTGTGTGTATGCTTGTAAACTGCAGATACGATATTTTAACTGTTTGGGTGGGTATGATACTATCATTTTTTAATACATCAAAACTTACACTCTTTAAAATGTCACAATTCTGCTAACTACAGCCCACTCTTGAGCAGCTTTTCAGAGTACAAGTGGGCACAATTATGGGCTCAAACTTGAGCGCTTGAGACATCACATCATCTCCATACGAATTCAACAAAAGTATAATAACAGCAAAATGTGACGAAAAGAGCCAACAAAAGCCAGCAAACAACTTAATTTTCGAAGTAAGAATGCAAAATTGTTAAGTCAACAATTTGCTATGAAAATAGTTAGTTAATCTGTACAAGGAAAGTTATGTACAATGAACACATAATATAATTTATCAAGGTAGATACTCATGTAGGTAAGGTTCCTACTGCTGGTCGTATGAAGTAGTTCAAACACGTACAACGTACGCCTTCAACATTGTCAGATGTAAGTTATGGAAAAGGGGGATAAGTTTGCAAATTCAAACTTTTCCAGATTCTGGCTTAGACGGAAGAGAATTGTTTTTTGTTCTTATTATAATTGCATCATCATCATTGCTTCATGAATTAGCTATTTTGTGCCTCATTTCTGCAACTGAATAGTATAAAGGCGCACAGAACTCATGACGTTCTTAGATATACTTATGATATTGTGAAATTGTGATGTGCATTTTTGCTGAAACGCCATAGGCGCGACAAAAGGTTTATAACGCACTCATATCATTATAATAATACATCATTATGAAATTAAATGCAATTAAATTAAGTGGGCTTATAGGTATACCTACATACATATGTAGCTATATGGGTTTTTATATGCAAACATAATTATTTCGAGTTATTAGAGAATAAATTTTAATTGGTGTCGGTTTGTTTATATGCATGTTTGTGTGTTTCCATACGGCGTGGTTTTGGATTTTCAAAAACAAAGTGAGGTGACACGAATGGAAATTGTATCTCTCCCTAAGCGCGTTATGGAGAATAAACACAAATAGGTTCCCTATTTGTGTTATTTTTTAGGATGCAAATTTCCAATTAGTTCAAATGAACTTAAACAGTTATACAAAATAGGTTTATCTAATAGAATGGTCATAAAGCTTTATAGCAAAAATAAAACAAAGTTGCCGTGGATTTATAAAGCTTATTTGGTGCATGTCAAAGTCAAATGAAATAATATTCATAATATGAGTTGTGGTAAATCAAAATTAATAATTATAGGGTTAGTATATGGGGGGGAATTTTGCGGATTTATTAAGAATGACATAATGAACTTTGTGGGGATTAAAATATTTCCATTTCGAATAATTTTTTTTTTTATTTCACTTTTTCATGATTAATTGTGAAAACTAAAATGCCTTTCAGGAAGTCTTTTTTTTGGTTGGTGTTTTTTTTTTTAAGTACAAAAGTGAGAAATAAACATGGATGCTTAGGACACTTTAGTAAAGGGGCTTATTGCAAGAGTCTATTCAGAATAGACTTAAGCCTTTTTTATTTGAAATTTTAAGTTTTGCTCAGAAAATTTTTATCAGTTCACATACCCATCTACATTTTGAGAATAAACATATTTGTATGCATAAAATAAATTGTCAGTTTATTTACTTACTTATAAATTTAAAAAAATATATATATGCATTATGTATGTTATTTATAGAATATTATGGGGCTTATTGCGAAAGTCTTTTCGACTTTTTTCGATTCTATCAAATTTACAATTAGTGTCGCCTTGATCAGTAGACTTATTGAAGTAGAATCGATTTTCGAAAATAGAATATTAAAAGCTCTCGACTAGAGCTTTAGACTGAAATGTCAAATCTCCCCTAGAGTTTTAGAAAATAAATATAGTTTGACGAAAATTTGACGTTTTTTTGAAGAAATAAATAGTTTTTTCTTCAAAAAAATAATATTCCATAGCGCGATGAACTCCGGTCCTTCAGATTTTAGACATTTGATGAAAATATGCAGACATACATTTGTAATGGGTGATTTTTTAAGAGGTTTAGAACTTTAAAAAAAAAAACACAAAAAATTCGAAAAAATGATGAAATATTTATTTGAATCGATAGTTTGAACCTTGCAATTTAATATTTAAAGATAATTTCATGCAAATGTTGACCGCGGCTGCGTCTCAGGTAGCCCATCCGCTGAGTCCAATTTTGGCATACTCTTTCACACATATCGGCCGGTATCTCACGAATGAATGCATGGATGTTGGCTTCCAGTGCGTCAATCGAAGCGGGCTTGTCCCTATAGACATTAGCCTTGACATACCCCCACAAAAAATAGTCTAATGGTGTCAAATCGCACGATCTAGGCGGCCAATTGACCGGCCCGAAACGTGAAATTAACTGTTCACCAAACTCGCCTCGCAATTGCGCCATTGTTTCGCGTGCTGTGTGGCATGTGGCACCGTCTTGTTGAAACCACATATCATGCAAGTCAAGAACTTCCATTTCGGGCAAAAAAAAGTTTGTTATCATCGCTCGGTAGCGTTCACCATTGACAGTAACGCTGCGATTCGCATCATCTTTGAAGAAATATGGCCCAATAATGCCGCCGGCCCATAAACCGCACCAAACAGTGGCTTTTTCGGGATGCATTGGTAGCTGTTGCAATGCTTCTGGCTGATCTTCACTCCAAATGCGACAATTTTGCTTATTTACGTACCCATTCAACCAAAAATGAGCCTCATCGCTGAACACAATTTTTCGATAAAAAAGCGGATCCTCGTCCAGCTTTCCAAGAGCCCATTCACCAAAAATTCGGCGTTGTGGTAGGTCGGCTGGCTTTAGTTCTTGCACCAGCTGTATCTTAAAAGGCTTTACGCCCAAATCCTTCCGCAAAATTTTCCACGTAGTGCTGTAACAAAGGCCTAACTGCTGGGAATGGCGCCGAATCGACATTTCGCGGTCTTCTGTCACACTAGCTGATACGGCCGCAATATTTTCTTCACTACGCACAGTACGTAAACGTGTTGGTGGTTTAATGTCCAACAAAGTAAATTTGGTGCGAAATTTGGTCACAATCTTCCGAATAGACTGCTCAGAAGGTCGAGAATGCCGACCATAAAATGGAAGCAGCGCGCGATGAACATTTCGAACCGAGCACGAATTTTGATAGTAAAATTCAATAATTTGCAAGCGTTGTTCATTTGTAAGACGATCCATGGTTAAATTGCAAACCAAACTGAAGCTGTTTGACAGTGACACAAGGTACTAAACACACGTCAGCTGTCAAAACCAGTGTTGCCAAAACAAACCAGCTAAAAAATCACCCGTTATAATATTATTATGGCTTCGCAGACTCCTTTGGGGTGCAGTGGTGATTTGTGCGTCTTTAAAACGTACTTTCTCTAAAAGCCTTAATAACAATTATAACAACTTGAAAAATCATTTCAAAGTTGAATGTAAAGCTCCTTTGTACCAAATATGACATTGCAGCTTTTTGCAAACGGAAGGACTTTGAGAAAATTGTTGGACATCCTTATATATATCAATAAATACATCAGCATCAACTATTAAGACTTTTAGGAAAAAAATGCATTTTTATGATGTATTTTAAAAATGCACAGTTAATAAAGAATTTATAATAAGTAAATATATAAAAATCTTTAAAAAAAATTAATTATGGTAGCAAATTGTATATTGCAGCACATGTTAAGATGATTGGGCATCTTGAAGGAAGGACACCAAACATGGATGACGATATGAAAGTTCATATTGTACCAGAAGATATTCTTTTCCACTAAAATACATTCTGATAATAATGTTTAAACAAAAATTTGCACAAAAGTCGATCAGAAATTCCTGATCGAAAAAAAATTCTATTTGGTAGAAAAAAAATTGATTCTGATAGAAATTCACAATACCGATGATAGACTATAAGTCTTTTCGACTACAAGTCTATTTTGAAGAGACTCTCGCAATAAGCCCCTATGAATACAATATTTTCTCATTATCAAAAATACCTAATTATCATTTTGTTCGCAAATTAAACGAATATTTGATCAAAGAATTTGTACCAAATAAAAGTGATGCTTCTGACCAAGTAATGAGAAACATACTCAATTGAAGGGGATTTAATATTTACGTGTAGAAGATTTTCCTAAAATTTATATCCCTGGTTCAAGTTCAATTCCATATCAATACTCATAACGAGTTTTAAAAAAAACCTAAATATTATTTTTATGTTACAAGTGTGACATCGAAATTAAAGACAAAATTCGGACTCAGTTCAGCAAATATTTAAAAATTTAAAAAATGACAGTAAATCACAATATTTTCTTAGCGAACTCCCTTAATGGTCTAATTTATCACACCGGTAACAAAAACAGTGGTTCGCATAAACTCCAGCTTGTATAATTGATTTAATTAAACCAAACGGGATCTGGGTTAAGATAGTGCAAAACTGAAAATGCACTCAAATAAACACAAATTTACATTTTCAAATACAAGGTTTTTAACCTATGTAAATATTTCTTGGTTGGCAACTCTGGCTAGTGCTATATAGAAGTCATACAAAGGTGCTCTGTACAAATTTGTCTTTTTTAATATTAAATATTAATATTTCATCTTAAAGTGACCAAACTGAAAACCGAAAAGCAAGTGAGACTCACAGATTATCCAATTTTAAACTAGTATCACTATTTGAATCACTTCGAATGATCACCAAGTCATTTTCAAGAACAATAGTAGCCATTTTAAATAAACCTAATATATAAACATATACTTTTTATTGATGAACAATAAGCGTAAAGTTGGTGAGACCTCCCCCGAATTAACAACGTTGATTTCAAAAAAAGAAAAAAGTATGCCTCAATTGGTCGGTTCCATGTCCATCCAGGAATTATGCCAAATGTTCGACTTAAAACTCAAAGACGTTGCTACGAAGGACGACATTGTTGGACTTCGCAGTGAGATCATTGAGGTTAAAACCGAAAATGAGAAACTAAAGGAGTCACTGACTTCTTTAAACACAAAGTGCATTTTCTTGCAAAATGAAATTAACCAAACTAAAACTTCAGCTAACGCGGCCAACTTAGTTATTCGACTGAAAAAAGGTCCAAATGATCCACTCATAAAAACCGAAAACATCTGCAAAACTTTATCGGAGTCGCAGGATATAATAACCATCCAAGATATACGGGAGATAAGCTCAGCTAATGGCACAGTTACAACTTTGGCAGAATTTAAAAACAAAAATAATGCATTTAAGGTTCCTAGGAATGCAAAAAGACTGAAAGGAACCGGAGCATCCGTAAGTCGGGATTTTACAACTGAGAAAACATATTCAGATCACTCAACCTCGGATGAAAGTTTCACTCCGCGACTATAGACTCAGCATTAATAACATTATTGTAGAATGGACCGATAATCAAGGTTTTGTTTCTAATCAGGGAGATGGTTTTAAAAAATTAATTGAAGATAACCTGGAAAAAAACTTTTTTCATCAAATCTGTTTACAAATTCAACAACATTCACGAAGAGATGTCAGAATAAACGTCAAACAGCAAGAAACGTCAGTTGGGCAAAGTACATCTTCGGCTGGAAACACAATGCAAATCTGCAGTTGGGACTCAGCGGTTAACACTTCAGCACAAACTCATGTAACTGTAGAACATAACACAAAATTTGAATCATATTTTCCGAACCATAAAAATAAGTGGCAACCAGCAGTCAAAATTAATAGAAAAAGGAAGGGCTAGCGGAGGCATACTGATGGGCTACAAACCAAATATAACAGGGGTTGAATTCGTTTTCAAGAACCTCGAAGACTTTCTGTATATGGAAATCAAATCCAACTTCCATACTTCATCCTTGGTTCCTGTATATCTTAACTGCAATAGCTGGGATAGACATTTTAACTTGCTGGAAGACAATTTGTACATTACAGATCCTAAAAACATCATTCTCATTGGGGACTTCAAGGCAAGAACAGGATCAATGAAAAGCGAACCTAAACCTTTGAACTTATACCACCGTCATTCGAGAGATGTTGTTGCAAACCGAGAAGGAAAGAAAATTATTGATTTTTGTAATTCGTTCGGTCCTGGTATTTGCAATGGAAGTACACAGGGAGACGCTGATGGTGATTACACTTTTATCGGTCCTCAGGGCAGCTCAGTAAGTGATTATGCTATGGTGAATGGGGATAGGTGCAACCTAATGAATGATTTCGAAGTTGTATATCGCAGATTCACTCAGACCATCTCCCTCTCCAAGTTTCAATTCAGCTACCAATGAGCCTACTGCGCGCGGATGTTGGCACAACAAAAGCTACAAAATACAAATGGAAACAATCGATGGCGAATACGTATGCTGAAGCGTTAGACAACAACATCGCCTTAAAGCTTGCACCTCCATCCAATACACACCTTAATCTTTCCGAAATTGATGATACCATAGCAATATCGATACCAACATCTTGCATGACGATTAATAACAGGGTTTCTACTCCTCGTGACAAATGGTTTGACAGAGACTGCTCACAAGCTAAAAAAAAATCATTTGCTTGGTTAAAGCTTGTAAGGAAATACCCTCAAAACCTCTTTCTAAAGCGAGAATATTTGGCCGCGAACAAAACTTTAAAAGCGCTCCTTAAGGCTAAGCGTCAAGCCTACTTTGAGAATATTGCACAGGATCTTTTAAGTTGCAGGAACGCGTCACAGTTTTGGAGCAAAGTACGTCTTGTAAACAACGACACCAAATCACCGCGACCCTGCCTACCAATTGATCTGAAGGATTTATGCGAACATTTCGAAAATCTCACAAAGGACAAGTTTGCTACGAGCTTCCAATTTGCTATCCCTTTTCAGGCGGATGATGCCTTGGAAACCCCGTTTTGTACCTTAGAGGTAAAAGCAGTGTTGGATGAAAAGAAATGTAACAAAGCTCCAGGATCCAACGGAATACCGCCGGAATTTTATAAATTCAGCACACCTTCATTCATCGAACACTTTACTCTAGCGCTTAACCAGGCTTATGAACACGGGTGCATACCAAATTATTTTAAGGATTCCATCGTCACTCCCGTATTCAAGAAAGGTGACCGCACTGATCCGGCAAACTATAGAGGAATATCCTTGCTAAGCACATCAATGAAAATTCTTACAAGGCTTCTCTACAAAAGACTCTACAACTGGGTCCAAGTAAACAATTTTCGAGGTGAGTCTCAAGCTGGGTTCCGTAAGAATAACCTCAACAATAGATCAAATCTACTCACTCACAACCATTGCGGACATTTTCTTTAAAGATAAAAAGAAGTTGTATGCCTTCTTCATAGATTTTAAAGCGTTAGTGCGTTCGACTGTCACGCTGGAGGTCTGGGATCGCTTCCCAGCCTCGTCCACTTAAAAACTAAAAAGTTTTTTTTTCAGGGCTACTGCCTCTTGCGACGAATTGACAAATCCTCCAAGAGTATCACTTGTCACGAATAAGTGCTTCTCGTCTAGCCGTTCGGATTCGGCATAAAATTGTAGGTCTCTTTCATTCCTGTCAAAAGGCGCACACAGGAATGGTTGCGAGTTGTTAGTCACTAGGCCCTGGTTCTTCATGAGCCGTTGTGCCACCCGATTAATTATTCGATACCATCGACAGAAAAGCCCTGATGCTTAAACTATACAACAAGGGTGTTACAACGAAATTTGGACGCATTTTGGAAAAATTGTATGAATCTACAACATCTGCAATCTCATTCAACAACGATGTAGCGGAATCGTACGAAGTGGAAATAGGAGTAAGACAAGGTTGCAACATAAGCCCTCTTTTGTTTGCATTCTTCATAGACGACATTGAGGACGTTCTACAGGGTTGCCACAAATCTTCTAGTGAAATCCTTAAAATTTCGCCGATGATATTGTGATATTTGCTGAAACGCCTGAGTCTCCAGTTGATGATAAACAGAATAGCTGCATACAGCTACAAATGGAGGCTTCAGGTAAACCTCAGTAAATCGAAGGTTATGATCTTTCGTAACGGTGGTGGAGGCCCAAACTGTCGCAACGAAATGTGGAGATTCGATAGTAAGGAAATTGAAGTAGTATTTGACTATAACTACCTAGGAGTAAAAATATCAAGAAATCGGAATCTGAGAAGCCATATTGTGGAGAAACTGGCCAAATCAAAAAATGCACTTAATGCAACGTGGATGTCCATTATGCATAACAAGGACGTTAATTTCAATTTAAAGTTTCGAATTTTTGAAACAACGGCGAAGGCAGTTATATGCTACGCCGCACAAGTATGGGGCCACAAAGAATTCAATGAGGTGGAACAACTTTTGAGATATTTTCTAAAGAGAACGTTGAGGCTTCCAAGTAGTACTCCAAATCACATTCTCATGCTCGAGACGGGTCTTCCTCCTCTATTCATTTCGACACTTAAAATGCAAGTAGACTACATTTTGAAGACGTTAAGCATGAACGAGAACAGGCTGCCCAAAAAACTAACTATGGTAATTTTAAGAAGGAAATCATCTTGGTTCGAGAGTTGGAGTAACTTAGCTACATTTTGTGATCGTCAACACTTACTTTAAACGAAAATAGGCCAGAACAATGGAAAGCTGAACTTTATGATCTCATCAGTGCAGTAGATGTGAAAAAAAGAGAGGAATTCGTTACAAGAGCGAGAGAATCAACAAGCAGATGTATTTACGCAATGCTCGAAGGATGATGCTTCAAGGAAGAGTACTCAACCGACCTCATATCACTGGTTTTAAAAACAAGAGGAGCGTTGCTGCCACTCAACTTTATACCGCACAGCGATGAACGACCGGAACTATGCAATTTGTGTAATCAAGGAGAAAGGGAAAATAACTACTACTTCCTTGGCAGATGCCCGATCTTAATGAAATCTCTAAGGAGCGTTTTCGGGAAGAGTTTACTCAGCGAAGATGAAATGATAAGCATTCTCAATGGAGCTGATTGGAAATTTTTGTTTCAATTTGTCAAGCTTGCTCTTTTCTACAGAAAAAAAAATTATAGATGAACTTTTTTTAAATTAAAAAAAAGATTTACTTAAAATTTACCTTAAAGTTAATACTGTCTACTGGCAGACGGCTTAGGCCATGCTCAAAATGGTTATTTTATTATTATATATTCATATAATTTGTGTAAGACCTAAAGAAAAATAAAGCATTTATTAATCTAATCTATCTATTTCAAACTTCAAATACATTTTACGTTTTTTTTTATTGATTGATTTTTGTTTGTCCAATTTAAAAGCTTGGTTAATATAGAATCATTGTTACATACATGCATACATACCTATATGATAACGTTTATAATATTTGTTAGGGTTACATCATGATGTATGTATGTTATGTACATAGGTATGTTGTGGACATTTATTCTCAGAGTTGCTTTTTTTAAGTATTTAAAAATGTTTAATATTTTTTTATATTTACTTTTTAATAATACAAAATATCCATTTTTCAAAATAATTCTAAATCACATCACACACGTATGATTCTTCTGCAAATGAACACTACTTGTCTGACCATGGAATAAATGACACTTTCAGAATTTCAACTTTTGACAATATTCAGAAAAAGGATAGAAAAGGATAACGCATTAAATTCCAGAGTATTGTGCCAATACACAAGTTCTTTAAACCGGAAATTGTCTGCTCTATTGAAACTTGTGCGGTAAAAGCGTTTCGTGTGAATACACCACACACAGGGAGTTAAAAGAGTTTATTTCGTAATAGAATGCGTCTATATATCGTGGCTAAAACTTTTTCCTTGAAACTTTCCAATAGAATGAATACAAAAAAAAAAAAATAAGAAAACAAAAAACAAGTGGAGAACTGAACTGAGAAGTGCTGGAAAAGTTGAGTCCTGATGTTTTTCTATCCTTTTATCAATTTGTGTTCACTTGTTTCCGTCGAATCAAGTACGAAAAATCCATAGTTAAAAGTCCTTCAGGCTTATACGCGCAAATTGTAGTCATCAGTTTTTATCTCTAGACGATGGCGGGCGTTGGTTCATGGATGATGTCAGGTCCTGTGGTGCTAACGCTGATCTTATGCCGAAGCATAGTGGTTGTACGGTGTTTTGTAATTGTTTTGTTTCTAGAGCTGCCTTTTGGAGGTTGTTCTTTGATCACTATACTATAGGGCGGTGATTAGCAGCTGCCTTGCCAGAAGCCTAACAAGTCCTTGATAAGTAGTCTATGTATACAAGCATGGCTAGGGCGAAGAAACAGTTCGGTTCACAAGAAAACCGAAACTTAGGAATTACTTTCGTAATTAGATTTTAAAAACGATTTGCTTTGATGTTTGACCGGAAAAATATTTTATTTGAAAAGTTGCAAGCTCAAACTTCTTGGCTGGAATTTCATCGTTGGCTGCGAATCAGAAGAACAAGTCTCTTATTATTATTGGCTTCCTTGGGATGTTAATTAAATAATAAATAGGAAACAATTTGCTGTTCTATAATTACCTACCTCCTTTTTAAATATTATCTATTATTTATGGATCATCTGGCCTACAGTAAGTGAGGACTTTTAAAGATGAGACCGTTTGAAGTTTTATTGGATATACTTATGACTTTTAGTAAGACTCTTAAAAAGTTGAAAGTTGGGGCTTAATCATCCCACACAATATTTGTATTTTTATTAATATCATTAAAATAAGTTATTATTCGCATTGACGATTCAAATAGAAGACTATCAACATTCATTTTGTGTTGCTCACAAGCTTTTAATCTATTTCATGTCTCAAGGCAAAACACATAATCATGAGCTTATAAAAACCAATTACAATATATCCCTTGACCCTTGAGCTAAGAAACATACAACACCATAAGCGTTAATTACACTCGCCCCTAATTTCTTTTTTTTTTTTCGTTTCAATGCAACACAGCGTGTTCAAGAATCTTAAAATCTTGCGAACGAACTATCATAATCATAATTACTTGACTGTTTCCTCCTTATATGATGATGATGATGACGAATCCCAAACATATTGTTTCCATGATAATAATAATAAAATCTACTCACGTAGTTCTAAAGCTTTATGAACACAAGAACCACTATAGGAAAAATCGCTATGAGATGAGATTAAAAACTTGAGCGAGGTCATTGAGTAAAACACCCCTACACACCCTTTCACCCAAAAACAATTCAATATTATACAGAAACAATGCATACAAACAGATGCGACACACTATAAAGCAAAGAATGTATCTTTATTAGAATAGGAAAATGCTTTTGAAATAGGTATTATATTGAACGAAACCTATTCAATATTCTTTTGTGAAGTTTTTGAATCATATTTGGAACATTGGAAATACTGTAGTGCCAGTGCCAGACAAACGGTGCGGATACAAGGGGGTTCAGAAAGGGCAATGAGCCTCTTCTTAGTCGCATGCGAGCTTAAAAATGAAAAACATATAGATTTTTTGTTTGCATAGGGGGTCGCAAGCATAGGGTCGGAAGTCTACGTGCGGATGATCATTGACATGTATGAGCACGTTAAAACGAAGGTAAGATGCCCCGAAGGAATCACCGAAGAGTTCCCAAATTGAGTAGGTGTGCCTCAGGGAAGTGTCTTGAGTCCTTTGCTCTTTATTACTGTCCTTGACTTTCTGCTTAAGAATAAGGTGGCGAACCCCAAAGTGAATCAGTTATTTTTGCTGACGATGGAGCCATCATAAGTGAGAACCTGTGTCCTTGCAACGAGCACTTGATGTATGGGTGGATGTTCTGGAGGGAAATGAAGCGCGAAAAAGACCGAATACCTATGCTGTTCATTTTCGGATCCACACAAGCCTATTCCGGACATCGTTTTGAATGGAACAGTGCTTCCCAAGTTCGTTTAAATATCCTGGATCAATGATCAATAGCAAAGGATCTTGTGATGAAGACATCAAACGTCGCGTAAGCGTACGGTGGATGAAGTGGCGGGAAAACTCTGCCATCTTCTGTGATAGGAAAATGCCACCTTAGCTGAAAGGAAAGTTCTACACGGTAGTTGTTCGTCCAGCGCTTACATAAGGTTCACAGTGTTGGACAATGTACAAGAAGTATGAGAATAAATTGACGGCAGCTGAAATGAAGATGCTTGGCATGACAGTAAGAGTGACAAAGCGTGATCGAATAAGAAGCAAGAGAATCCGAGGAAGCCTACACGTCAAAAATACCATCGTGGACAAAATACAGCATGACCAACTTAGCTGGTACTGTCATGTACAAAGAAGATGCCATGAGAACGCAGTTCAAAAACCAAAAGCACTAGACGTTCCAATACTATCGCGGAAGAAAGGCAGGCGCAAAAACTCCTGGATGAAACAAATGCAACTACAACTGCATTTAGTTGGCCTCAGACATGGAACAATCCAAAACCGGGAGGCCTGTCGGCGTTTTCTGAAGTCAACCCGGCGAACCCCACAAGTGGAACCTTAGGCGAAGCAGTTGAGTGAGAGAGTTGTGGTCCCCCTCGAAATCTTGACAATCGCCGGTAAAATGAAGAAGAAGAAGAAGAAGAAGAAGAAGAAGAAGAAGAAGAAGAAGAAAATAGGGTGTCGCAAGTGTTGGTAATTTTAAAATTACAATTGACTTTTTATTGTCAAAACAATCTTTGTACATGTAGGTTGGGCCCAAACAGGAAAATATTCGACCAACAGAGGGGATCTATTTTCCTCTTCTTGGAAGAAAGGGGCAATTTCGTTTCGTTAAACATAATATAAATTTAATAAAAACAACGCCAATCAAATGTTAAGATCAGATACAAAAAATTATCATCAATTAATAGTACCTGGAGCACAACCCTGGATCCACAACTGTAAAAAGTAAAATTAAAAAAAAAAAAAAAAAAAAAAAAACAGGTTATGGTTGTGTAGATTCATTGAATAATTAAGTTTCGAATTGAATTGTTTTGCTTTGTGCAAAAAGTTTTAGAAAATGAATTGTACGCCCTTAAGTAAGGACTCGCATGATAAATGAATTTAATTTTAGAGTTGGATAAAATATGTTTGTTTAAAAAATTGTTCTTAAAAATTATTAGGTACATATTTAAAATTCACTTTTTTAAACTCACGTACCTCGAATTACTATTTTCTACTTTTAATACATCGCTCTGTTTTGGAAAATGTGACAAAATTGGTAAATAGTTAATCACATCACTTATGGTGTTCGATATTTTTTTTTTCAAATTTTATTTTATTTCTACTTAATCCGATTTTCAATTAGTAATTTCTCAATGCAACATAAATTGCAACATTAATTTAAACGTTAATTAATTTTTATTTAAAAATTACAGAGCACGCAGGACTTTTATATTTACATTTTGTATGTATAAATGAATTCGAATGTGCATATAAAATTAAATCAATTCGAATGAAAATGAAATAAAGTGGCACCGTTTGCGGTCAGTTCTTCATCATCGTCATGGGAAGTGCATCAGAAGGCAGTTTGTTGCTACTGCCGCTGCTGCTGACAAACATTACATGCTCACTTCGCCTCGTTTAATATGTCAACAATTAAATACATGTTTAACTGAATTCAATTTTATTTTGTGAATTTTGTAAAGGCATCAGGATGTATTTATTTTGACTGCATTTATACTTGAAAGGTAAATAAAAATAATATAAGTAGATTTTAATTCAGAAGAAAAATTATCAACCTCTGTCGACAAACGTTTTAAAATGTATTGCTGTAAAAAGGAGTAATATGGAATACACCAATAGCTGTAAATAATGATTTCTTTCGCAGCCACAAACATTTGAAGGAAGTTTGTAAGCCTACTCTTTTAATATCTGTCAAAACGACATGACAGGCGAATTTCTGAATTAAATTAAAAGGTATATTTGTATAAATAGCTAATGGATGCCATCTTAATGGTAAAAACGTCATAAAATCTAATAATGTACTTATTTTGGGAAAGGAGGATTAGCAGAGGATATATACAAAAATAATCTACGTCATATTTCAGTACACAGTGGCGCAATAGTAAGTTGCTTGGACAATAACATCACTAAAAAGTTTCCTCATCTACATGTCGACTTATTGTCCAATCAAATTAGCAAAAATATCTACAAAAATTCGGGAGGAGAATTTTATTGTTTTATTCTAAAACGTACCTCTTGGGGATTCTTAAATCACATTTTTCCAATAAAAAAACCCTCTGCGTCGCCCGCCATTTTGGAAAAGGTGTTTAAATGTGTTTACTCGATTTTCTCAACCGCTATTAGTCGAAGAGTAGTTATTTTTGTTTACTTTTGTAGGTTAACATGTTTTTCTACAATTGTTGTCTTAAACTTTTTTTTGATAGATCCTTTCTATAAAAAGTTATTGTTGAAAAACCAGTAAATTTTCGATTTTAAAAATGATTTTTCAAGTTTATCTCACCCAATGTCCATCGAACCAAAAATCACTTGAAATACTTTTTAAAGACCATCAAATTTCCTACATTTCTGTTTATTTAGATTTCATTTAAGTCGATAAACTTTTAAGATATAGCACGACAAAGTTTCTAATATTATATAATAAAGTGTCGATTGATTTTATTAAATTGCCCCTACTTGTTGCCCGTTAGATAAACAAATATAAAATTACTAACATATTTGTAGAAAAAGGTTACACCTCTAATTGTATATAATGTACTTCTTGAAAATTTAAAACTTTTCATCATATTTTGAATTTAAAATATAATATATAAATTTGACGGGACATTTACGCACCCCAAAATTTAGCCACACTTGTAAGGTAAATTTTGAGATCTTAGGCCGTGTGTCAATTGCGTTAAAATGTTGGTTAAATTTGATCCGTTTTTATAGGGGTGAATAAAATTGAAGGGTTTTTGCTGTGTCAATTGTACTAAACGGAACTTTTTGAAACATACATTTCCCATCGACGTTCCTTGCGTTAAGCAACCTATCCGAGACGGTGGATACCTTGATTTTTTGTTGCAATAGCTTTTTTAAGAAGGAATTACAACACAAATCTATCCAAATTGCTTTGGAAACGATCTTGAACTCGGAAATTGCATTTTGATAGTGGCAGTCATGAACCTAGTTTACCTGGACTGCTAGTCGATCGTCATTCTCATTAGTTAAGCATGACACACAAGACGTCATTTTCAACTTTTGGTTTGCATTAGAATAATTTTGCATTTGATTGTGAATATGTTTCTTTATTCATTTTATATATTCAAAATATTTGGAATAAGAATTTTGTGTTTCCTTATTCAATAAAATACTCGGCATAAACCATTATTGTCGATTTTTTATTTATTCCGAATAATTGGAATGGATTTTTCATTCCATCTGAAGCGCGCAGTCAAAAGAATACCAGGACAAAAAACTCAATGCTCATGCGGTCCTCAATCTAAGTGCTAACCGCTCCCGAAGATGCTTGACTTCGGTGATCGAACGAGAACCTGTTTTTGTGTTTTAAACCGATATTTTCAGTAATGTCTTTCGTCAAAAGGCAAGGAATCCTTTATTAAATAAAAAAAACATAATTGTCGTCTCTTTTGAGAGACGAGAACGATAAATGAAATCATGGTCGTCCTATTTATCGATACCAACACGGGGAAGCATTTTATATTGCCGCCTTCCAAGGGATAAATTTTCTTCCTCTGCATCTTCGCTGCTCCTAAAAGATGACGCCCAATTCTCTCAGAAGTAGGTAATTTGCACGAAACATTTTTTATTTTATTAATTCAATTAAAACAGAGCTCTATTTTTATTTGATTGTTATTTATTTTAAGATTTTTTCCTTTCGAAGTCAAAAGCGAAAAGTTTACACAACTAAATATCATGAATGAATAAACAGAAATGATGAAAACTCCCAAGTTTACTCACTAACTTCTACTACTGAGTGAATAAAAACTATTTCTCAGGTTTGCTTTTAAAATCCCAAAGTTATGTTTAACTTTGAGTGAATAAATTAGGTCTAAGTCGTTTTCAAATTGCCGCTAGTGTATCGATTTTTTTTTTTAATAAAGGGAACCATCGTTATGTTGGCTCCTAGCAGTCCAGGTATATTAGGTCGATGGTGTAAGTAATGTGCAAGAAGCTTAATACTAACGTAAAAATTTATCCACTGGTTAAAATTTAAACGAGCTCCTGAGCAGGTTAAATTTTGACGAGTGTATTCACCTCAGTAATATAAAAATTTAGCCATGGGATCAAATTTATTTGTAGAAACGAAGTTAAGATTTTAAAAAGGAAAAAAAAGCCAATTATCTTGAAAAGTAAAAGTCCTTAAACCATCCGGATCTGTAATCAGGGGCTCAATACCTAGGAATGGGAAAAATATGTGTTGGTTCATACAATCATCCTCAAAGTTGATTTTTATGGTTTTTCAAACGATCTGGCAAGGTAAATGCCGCCTCTAATCGGTTTTGGACATACGGATCTGTAATCAGGGGCTCAATACCTAGGGATAGATACAATTTTTTTTTTGGTTCAAAGTTAATTTTGTTAGCTTTTCAAATTGTTATAACGCATCTTAAGCCGCCTCCAGGGACTGCAACCTTTCGACTCATATACTTTTTTTTCAGTTCACTTTCACACCCCTAAATTTGCTGTGGGCTCTTAGACTAAAAGGGATGGTTGATTGCTAAAAACAACAATACGCGCCAGGCGCCTCGCCGCCGGCCGTTGAAAGTGTTGTATATTTAATGGGTGATGTATGCGCCCAATTTGCCCACTCCTTTCCTTTAATAACTCTTTAATGATACATTTATTGAAGCTACAAAGGCTTAAAAACAACAATACCTTTCATCTACAAAGCATATAAATATTTAATACAAAACCATATCCCAGACAAAAGAAATTATAAAATCAAATAGAAATAGAAACCTTAAAGCAAACCTTTTTAAACTTATCATCAAGTCTTAATATACATAAGTTCCAATATATAACTTTACGGCTCAGCACATAACATAATGTTTACTTTGTACCTTTTGATTTTAAAGTTTTCCCCTCATCACATTAGTTTTGCCACAGTAAACCATTTTATGGCATTCATAAACCGAGGAATGAATATAAAAGACCCAAACAGCTTACATTTACCTCTCGCAGGAGTTAAGACTTAATTTCATGGGATTCAACTTATTCTGCATGATTTCGCCTTTAGAAAAATATGTGTGGTTGTGGTGTAAAAGTCCTCACACCTGATGCAATGATTACTTTTGGGAAGAGGCACCTACAACATTTCTGTTGAGAAAAAATGAAATACTTTTCAGTTTTATTTAAATAAAAAATTCAATTTCGTAGGTTATTTTATCGAGTTATTTTAAACCGATTTAAACAAAACGGAAAATCATTTTTATTATGTATGTGTTTGTGTATTATATTTTTAAAATAAGATGGAAAAATCGCCCGCCACTTTAATAATTGGCAAACTTATTTTATTGCTATAAATTTCAGTTTGAGTATCAGTATGTTATAGGTACGTACGCGTACGTATGTGTTGTGAATCCCTTTTGTAGCCTTAAGCAAAAAATCAAGCTTCGTTGTTTCTTTCCCTTTTGTTTGTAATATTGTATAGACAATATGGAACGATTCCCTCAACGCAAGCAATTTGCTTCGAGCTTTACAGCAAACTCATTCGACTAATGCGAATGCTTACTGAATTGTAAAGACACAATTTTAACACTCTTATACTCATAGTCATAAGTTTGTTACATTGGGTTTTCTTTGTATTGTTCGTTGCTTTAACCAAAGGGTGATTCAAAATACGATTAACTGAATCGAAGCGATATCATGGACAAAATTAGTATAAGGTTCAAATTAAATTTTAAAGAAATGCAGATGGTAATAATTTCATACCTACTTCGAGTATATAATCGTATACAACATAAGTTAGAGCAATTATTGTCATTGTACATTTATCACAAAATTCATTATTGAAAGCAATCTTTTAGATTTTTTTTAGCTCATGTTGGTTTTTTTTTTATAATTTTAACTATATGCTTGTAAGACCTCACGTCTTTTAAATGCAATGCACAGCACTAGTTAGAAGAAATAGAGGGAAAAGAAAGATTTTTGTTGGCACAGTGGATGATGTTAATCATCTCATGCAATTCCACGGGTGGCATCCAGTTGAAACTGGGGAAAAGAATGCAACATAGACTGGGACTCGAACCCACACGTCCAGGTTAGCAGTCAATACAAACACAGAACTTGAGCGATTTTGAAGACAAGAAACAATTTGACTTTCCGTATCGCGAAGCAGTTGGCATCCGGATGCATTCCGGATGCGTTACGCATACGTTCCGGATGCATTCCGGATGCGTTACGCATTCGTTCCGCATGCGTCCCAGATGCGTTTCGCATCCGTTCGGGACGCATCCGGAACGCATGCGGAAACCATCCGCAATGCATGCGGAACGCATGCTGATTTCTTGCATTTTATATTACAAACAAAAATATTCATATTCATATACTTTATTCATAAATATTCGCTTAAAAAACATTAATTGAAACACCCGTTACTTTGTTAAATTATAATCTTTCCTAAAGTATTCTACTTATGTTTAAACATTACATTTTTCAGATATGGACTCCTCGGTGCATCGGGATGTGGCAAAACCACTTTACTTGCATGCATTGTCGGCAGAAGAAGACTGAATTCTGGAGAAATTTGGGTTCTGGGAGGACGACCAGGGTCCCGTGGCTCCGGAGTACCCGGTCCAAGAATCGGATACATGCCTCAGGTTAGTTATAAATTCCAAAGTAAACGTTTTCAGTGTTTTGAAATTTTTGCTCGTTTTTGTATCCATTATAGAGTGAATTTTAAATATATTAATGTGCGTTTATGTATTCATATTAGGAAGTTGCATTGTACGGAGAATTCAATATGCGGGAAACTATGCGTTACTTTGGTCTTATTGCGGGTATGGCTAGTGGCGATATAGAAGACCGCACAGAATTTTTAGTGAAACTTTTGAATCTACCAAATGCTTCGAGATTTGTTAAGAATCTAAGTGGTGGACAACAGAGACGTGTGAGTTTGGCAGCTGCTTTACTCCAAGAACCAGAACTTCTGATACTGGATGAGCCAACAGTTGGGGTTGACCCTGTTCTGCGACAGAGGTGCTTATTTTGTTCGACATTGTGTATTCAACTTTGACCTTTTATTTCTTTTTCAGCATTTGGGATCATTTAGTGGATATAACCCAAAATGGCAAAACAACGGTCATAATTACGACACATTACATCGACGAGTGTGCCCAAGCACAAGTGGTAAGTACACCTGTGGACAAAATTCTTTTTTCACTTTTTCGCACCTCTATTAACTATCGCAGAGCATTTCGAAAAGTCACACACCTCACACGTTGCAGTGAGGGAAATGAAAATTGTTTCCCAACAGAATTGACAGGGTTGAAGGCTTGGGGTTGGGAGGATGATTTTCTATTCTGAGTGGCATTGTCCTTTTTGTGTGTATAGGGCTTGGTCCTTAGGGAGGACAGCAAACCAAAAGATTTACGAGTGTTGTGCGCTCAGGAAAACCAACCAGATATATTTACGCGCTGGTGAAAAGACGGTTAGAAGTAAATATCGAGAGGCGAGTTAAGTTGCTTACAACGAATAAACCTAAAAAATCATCACAGGTTGAATTATGGGGGATTCAATGACCATTCAGTTGGTAAAGTTATTGCCAATAAAGCCACGTTGACAATGGGCAACAAGATTCTAGAAAATATGTGATAATGGGTATTAAAAATAAAACTTTTTCCTAGCTAGATACTTTATCCATTAGGTGCGAAAAATAGGGTCTTAGTAATGTATGTACTTCATATAAACACCTCTGATTTTATGTAAAACGATTTCAAGTTTAAACTACATAGGTACATAAATGCTATTGAAAAGCTAAGGGTTGCTATACCTAAGTACATAAAGTTTTATATTAATGTAAGCGTATTTTCCTAAAGGTTTATGATTTGGTTTAGAATGAAATTTGGGATTGATCAAATCAAATCAAAATAAATTTCTTCTCCGAAAAGTTTGAAACCATAAAAAGCTGGTTGCTTTGGGTTCGAAACATAGCAGCTCTATGAATACGAGCACAATAATTTACGATTTAGCGTTTTATATTGAAATATTTAATGGTTTTATCAAATTGTATTTTTACTAAGAACAAAAATTCTTTCGTCTCCTAGCTTTTGAGTTTTATTTTTAATTTTCTTAGAGAAGTGTTTTAATAATAAAAAAAAATGAGTCTGGTATAGACCCACACTAGTAACTTCCCATTGGTGCATTTGAAAACCATACGCATAGGGTAAAGGCGGGAGATATGGCACCCCTTTTTTGTTTTTCTTATAACTTTAAAAGTAAAAAGGATAATCATTTCAAACATAGATGTATATAATATGTAGATAAATAATGAACCAAAAAAATGGATTACTAGGGGATTTCACAATGCAAAACATAATTTTTTTCAATAACAAAAATAAAATAAATAAATAAATCGGGTGGCACAACGGCTCATGAAGAACCAGGGCCTAATGACTAACAACTCCAACCATTCCTGTGTGCGCCTTTCGACAGGAATTGTAGGGATCTACAATTTTATGCCGAATCCGAACGGCTAGACGAGAAGCACTTATTCGTGACAAGTGATACTCTTGGAGGATTTGTCAATTCCTCGCATGAGGCAGTAGCCCTGAAAAAAACTTTTTTAGTTTTTAGGTGGACGAGGCTGGGAAGCAATCCCAGACCTCCAGCGTGACAGTCGAACGCACTAACCATTACGCTACGGGCTACTACTTTCAATAACAAAATACATTACAAAAAAGGCAAGTGAAAAAAATGGCGGGAACTTTACTTTCTAAGTGATTTTTTGCCACAGTTGTTATTTATATACGTAAAATGCAATGGTAATTGACAAATTGTGCACTTCATGAACTCAATAGTTACAAAAAAAAACTTTTCTAAAATTAAAACCAAAAATTTATTAAAATCAGGAGGGGGTGATATGGCACCAGTGTAAATGTACTGAATTTTGGGGGTGCCACTGTTATTCGAAATGAAAAGAACATTTACGTATGTGCAGTTACAGCGGTAAAAAGAAACAAACAGACAAGTTTCACTCTTTGTTTTTCCGTTAAAACGAACACCTTATTAGGGATTCGTAAGAAGTTTCCGATTACGATGGAATTCGTGATAGGGCTGATTATTTATTTAAGCCAATTATTTCAAAACAGACTATTGGTTGAAAAAATACCAAAAATTAGGGGACTGTAGGTACTTAAAAAAAAACTTTGTTTCAAAGAATATAAAAAGGCAAATTAAGTGTCATATGCAAAATTTCGATTTTGAAGCCATTTTGATGGTAAGAATTTTTCGAAATAAAACATTTTTGAAAAGTTTTTTCTTGCAACATTTTGATTTTTAGCTTTTTAAAGGGTGGTTTTAAAAATCTCAAAATTACACAACATTTAGATGGTATAGGTATACATTTTTGGTTACAACTTGAAATCGAAATCATTGTTTTTTTTTTTTTTTTTTTCAAAATATTTGAGTTAGAAAACATTTGTTAAGAATTTTAAATAGTTTTTTGTCCAGTTTTTTTGCTCTTAAAAAAAAACTGTTTGTTGAATTTTCTTAAAAAAATTACTAGTTGTTGACTACGTCATTATTTGTAAAACAAAAATAAATTGGGTCCGGAATCATTTTTTGTTCTTGAAATATTTGAGACGAAAATTATTTTTCAACTGTTTTTCTTAGCTTAAAAAAAGTGTCTTTTTTTAATATTTACCCATTTGGTATTGTGTAATTATGTGTAAAATAAAATTAATCTGAAGTGAATATCTTATTCCGTTTTTGAGATATTCCAGATAAATGACATTTTACAACTCCTTTTTAACTTGCTGTAGTAAAAAACCGGGCTTATTGAATTTGTAAGAAAACCTTTTCAGCACGTTATGATAATATTATCTGTAAAATAAAATCTATCCGAGGTCGATATCTTTATACGTTTTCGAGATTTGGTGGACGAAAAAAGTACCCCGAACGTACGTACATACAAACATCTTGCAAAAAACGATGGATTCTGATTCTAGAGACCTCAAAACGTGAAGTTATCTCAAAATTTTCAACTCGACACATCGCACCAATTACAATAACTTATAATGGGAACTTAATAATAACTTTAAACGCTAAATTATCATGTATGTAAATATTCAATAACATAACATTTAATTAATTTTTTTTTAATTTTTATATTAATTTAATTTTATTTGAAATTATTCACAAATAATTTCATTTCAAATTTGAATCAAATGGTTTTTATCTGGCTTTTAAAAGAACTATAACACAATTTTGTAGAATTGTCGGTGTTTTTTAATATTTTTTTATATGACATAACATTTGTTCTTATACTTCCCATATAATGATGTGTGTAAACTTGGTTAAAAAACGAAGTAACTTCTTCTTCGACTGAAATTTATAGTATGTTTACTTAAGTATTTATCTGTATATGTTTTTATGTTAGTGTATATAGCTATCCAACAAAGTATATATTAACGAAAACGCGCAATTTGCTCATATCAAATCAACATTGAAATGTTTGTGTAGCAATGGTCATAATTTGACTCGATTGTACATGTTAACTTAAAATATGTAATCTTATAATTACAACAGTGCGGAAATAAATCCTACCTTTGTATGTATTTATAGTGCACATACATATGCGAAAAAAGCTCTTAAGCTGTAACTGAAATAAGCGTTAATTTCGGTCAAGGACAATCCTTTTACCGACTTCCGTTTTTCGGCTTAATCTTAATAAATAATGTGGTGTTCTTCAACTCCCCGACAAATTCGTATTCTACTTTAATAAAAGCGGTTCGCATTTTTATGAGGACTAAATGAAAGTAAGAAGATAAGAGAAGGAAACCTTTTTTTATTCCGCTTTTCGTTTTTGAGGCAAATAATCCCAAGATGCACAGAATTACCTGCAAAGTATAGTAGTTACTTCAAGATAAATTTTCCAGCTCCATTAAACAACAATTTTCTCCACAACGCCTTCCATTTAAATATCCTCCACTTAATTTAAAATTTTCTTTTAGAAATGAATATCAAAGAGAAAAAAGGACTTTCATCTGGCTTGTACTTGCCGCGCGCAAAGAATGTCTTGAGAGAGTAGGTACTCATGATACGATACACGATATAATGGTGTGCAAATAAATTTCATCCTTCCACTATAACTCTGTGTTTTCTTTATTTTGTTCTTTTTTTTTTATTTTCAAGATGCTTTTCGTACTCAAATCGCCATAGCCAAAGCCAAGACTTAGCAGTGAGATAGTAGTAGTGTGGTAGGACTTATTTTTTAGGGTCCCGGGTTATTCTTAACTCTTATGCTGAAGTTACTTTAGCCTTTGAATTCCTGCCATAGCTTATATGTTACGGAGAGAGAGATATACACTTATAAAATTCACAGGGAAATATTTTTTTATTCTCGTGTGGGTATTCGCGGGACTCTCGCCCTGAGTCGTGACTCTACTCGACAGAGGATGAACAAAAAATAAATTATTTTTTTTTTTCGCTGAGTGTAGATAACTACCGTCGGGGATTGTATAAGACATGCATTCATACACTTAATGCTGTCCTACACCGACCGCCCGCCGCCGATGGACATAATTTTTTCCTTGTGGTGAAGGGAGAATTTCTACAATTTTTTTTTATGTATGTAGGTATGTATTTATTATGTACTATAATATTCGTGACTTAGTTATGCATCTGCCCTCATTTTGTCTGCGAGGAAATAAGGGACATTTTCCGCTCTAATAAATTGAATCAGAGAGCGTAAACTCGGAGTTGTTTTTTGTCATATAAGGTATGGCGGGGTCATCCTTTTCTTTTAGATTCTTAAAGAGCATGAAATGCCAGCAGTTTGAGCTTTATAGTTATGCAACAATTGCAATATATGCGATCAAGTTAGAGTTAGAATGCAAATAAACTTGACATTGCCAACATACAAATTTGAATAGTAAAACTCAAGTTGAACCACAATCTGTAGTAGATTTCTTAAGTTTTCAATTAGGAAATGTTATTTAAAATTTCAAAACATTGTTCAAAACAGACACATATTGATTTTCAGTAGGATAAAGTATTACTTCCTACTTTTCTATTTATAACTTAAGTTTATACATATCTACGTCCTACTTATAGATATAATACTTATTCTTCGAGAAAAAAAAACTTACATCGGTTCCTGCTGTCATGGTATTTATTCCTCTGATTGTTTAACTGATGATTGAAAAATCGGCTCATAGACTATAAACAGTCTTTACTTGCTATATACGTAGTATAGGGTAAGTTTAGGATTCGTGCAAAAAGAAAATCGAGATAATAATTTTCCCTAACATAACGATTATAGAGAACGCGAAAAAAGTGGTTCCCGCAATTCTGTCTGTCTGTCTGTCTGTCCTCGCCCGTACAGCCTAAACGGCTGGAGAGATTTTCTTCAAACTTTGTAAATAGTGTTTTTTGATAAATATACCCAGACGTTTTTTTAAATTTTTTTAGGACCAAAAACAACGGTACCTGCCATACAAATTTTTCTCGCCAAAATGGTAAATAATATTTTTCTCAAAAACGGGTCCGAGGATTTTGTTAAAAAATATTCAAATAAATGTATTAAAGAAATGCTACTTTTGAATAATATTTTTATTTTCATAAAATGAATATTTTGACTACCTCCAGTACAACCAATTTTTTGGTTTTTGATTTTCTCGAAAACAGATAAGTTGAAAAATTTCATTTTTTTTATGTTAAATCTTTATTTTATTTTTAGAAAAAAATCAAAATTTTTTTTTTTTTTTGAAAACTAAATATTTTGAAAACGACTTGATCAATATTTTCAAAACAAAGTGTAAGATAGTTTTTTAGAAATCATCTTTCTAAATTCAAAAATAACGGTAACTTCCATACAAATGTTGAAAAACCGCTAAGAAAAAAATTATTTTTCTCGAAAACGGCTCAAAGGATTTTGATAAAAAGATGTGCGTTTACTATTTAAGGTATGGCCAAATTTTGATGAAAACAAGTTTTAGCAATAACGGTTAATAACGGTACCTGTCATAGAACCGATTTTTTTGTTTTCCCATTTCCGTTAAAAGCTGCTCCGATTGCGACCAAAATTTTTATACAAGAGCTCCTTAACAATTCAAATAATGTTGCCTATAAAAATTTTCAAAGAAATAATTTTTGGATTTTTAAAAAAATAATGAAATTTTGTTTTTGAAAATTTCAGTATCATGAAAACGGGATAATGAATTAATTTTTTTTTTTATTTTGTTTAAAATTGTATTTTATTAAATACTAAATATTGGCATACTAGATTTTATTTTTAAAAATGAGCGAAAAATTTTATATATACAAAATTAATTTTTAAGAAAACCGCTCCAACGATTTTTAATTTTTTTTTTTTTTTTCATAAATTCATAATATTCAAACAAATGAGATGGCATACTTGATTTTGAGTTCTAACTCTCAAAGCCATTAAAATAATAAATAATAAGTACCTGTCATATAACCGATTTTTTTGTTTTCACATTTCGGTGGAAAGCTGCTCCGATTGCGACCAAAATTTTTATACAAGAGCTCCTTCACAATTCAAATAATTTTGCCTATAAAAATTTTCAAAGAAATAATTTTTGGATTTTTAAGAAAATAATGAAATTTTGTTTTTGAAAATTCAGTATCTTGAAAACGGGTTAATGAATTTTTTTTTTATTTTGTTTAAAATTGTATTTTATTAAATACTAAATGTTGGCATACTAGATTTTATTTTTAAAAATGAGCGAAAAATGTATATATATAAAAAACTAATTTTTAAGTAAACCGATCCAACGATTTTTTTTTTCATAAATTCATATTTATCAAACAAATGAGATTTTGAGCTCTAACTCTCAAAGCCATTCAAATAATAAATTAATAATAATTTACAGTAATAATTTATTTCATTTTGTTTAATGCAATCATACATTTTGGAACCAATTACATATAGCTATGTACGTAATTGTACATCATCAATTTCTAGCTACGTAAAATTTGCTTGCTACGAGAGCAAGTTTGTGCGATCCAGTCGTGCCCATATTTTGTATTTCAATGATAAAATTTTAATTGTTTTGTTTATTTTTTTAGAGGAAATACAAGGACATTTTTAAACTCCACTCCAACAATTTCTATAGATATTCGAACTTGAATTCCCACATCGTTACTAGAAAGAAAAAACAACACAATAAACTATTTCCCAACTACACTAATAATCACAAATGCCATTGGTTGATTCATCTTAAAATTGTTTAAATAAATTTATCAAATAACTTCTATTTAGCTTAAAAGTTCAATGATTAACGACCTCTGTTTTGAATAAAATTATCTGTCCTTCGCTTCGTTTTAAAATTTTGCTTTACATAGCTAAAAAAGGTAAGGACGATAAATGTTGTGAATCGATTTTGTTATTCCCTGAGTTCAAAAAATGCATCCATTTTCTCAACTATGGTAAATTTATCATGTTGTATCAATGGAGCAACATTTTGAGTCGTTGTCATAAAGGACACATGAGAACTTTAAGTAGTTTAGATAAAATAATTTATCTACCTTTTCAATTAGGTATTTGACATATTTTTTTCTGCAGACAAGTTTGGTTTTATAGTTTTAAATTCTGAAGGGTCCTGTGGACCTAAACACTGCATACATACATTATGTACATAGTTATTCTCAAAGTATCTAAGACAAATCATTAAACAAATTTGAATTTCTTTGAAAAAGATATTATAAGTATTTGAACAAATTCAACCTCAATTTAATATCTAGGCAAAATGTGTTTCAACGGAATATATAAATACCATAAGGAGTAAAGTCTTAATCTCATGTCACATTTTATTCATTTTGACATTTATCTAAACCATAAATTCAAGCTATTAAAATAAACCGCCAAAGAGCACACAATTAATGTTATGGATATTTATTTAAATATTTTAAAGAGAAAAAAAAACACAAAAGGGGATTCATTATTCAACAGTAACAAAATTGTTTACATAGGTAGATTGTAAATAGGCATATACCCACTAACGGAAAAAAGGAAAAACCTGCCCAGGGGAGAGAAATAATTTGTGGAGAGATAAAATATGAAAATAAATTGAAAGAAAGGTATCCCCAACAATTCAATTTCTATAGCAAGCCTAGCAGATAGCGTACCATAAGGGTGCGCCTTTCAAAATTCATCATAAAATATAGATGATAATTGTTTCTTATAAGCCTTTCAGTTAAAAAAAAAAAAACATTATTTTTTGATAATAAGGTTATGGGGGTTGGAAGATGGTTTTTTATTTATTTTTGCAAAACGATTTGCTTTAGAAAAATATGGTTATTATTTATTAATCCGTTAATTAACTAACGTTAGAACTTATAACTATTTAAATACAATTTTAATACACTTAATATTACCTACAATATAAATACAAGTATAACTACAATGAAATGTTGAAAAAGTTTTCTTTAAATGTTTTACTTATAAAATTGTCGTTTATAGAAGTAATTAAATAATAATAATTATTGAAGACTGATAACAATTGATTTAAAGGACTATTCACACCATAGTTTGTTCTGCTGAATGGCATAATGGCAATTGTGTTCTTATGCTAGTTAGACTGTAGCTGAAATTTAAACGACATAAAGCTGATGGGGAATTTAGTGATCCATTGATTAATTTAATAATGAAACAAAGCTGGAGATACTGTCTGTGTTTTACCAGTGAGGGAAGATTTATTAGCATGAGTCTATGAGTATAAGGAGGAAGTGCGGATCTTGGGGACCACGGAAGTAGACGAAGACAAAAACGCATGAACCTTCTCTGGATACTTTCAAGTCTACTTATATGAATTGAATAGTAAGGTGCCCAAACAACGCAGCCGTGTTCAAGTATTGGCCTTACGAAAGATATATAAAGAAGTTTGAGGACGTAAGGGTCACGGAAGTCACGAGAAAATCGTTTTATGAAACCTAGAATTTTATTGGCTTTTTAAATTATAAAGTTATAGTGGTCTGTAAAAGTTAATTTAGTGTCAAGTATAATACCTAGATCGGGGAAGACGGAAAGTTTGCACAGAGGAGAAGAATCTAATAAATAATTATAAGTTATAATTTTTTGTTTGCGTGTAAAACACATGGTTTTGCATTTTTCAATGTTTAACAGAAGTCGGTTTTTGTTACACCATTCCCTAAACCTATATAGGTCTTCTTGAAGCAGTGAACAGTCGTTTATTGAACTTATAATTTTGAAGATTTTAATATCATCGGCATAAATATGGTAGGAATAACATTGATAAAAGATTTTGAAGATTTCTTCAAAGTTTGAGAAACAAAGAATATATAGTCTAAGGTGCCAGTTATAGCTATCATTGAAAACCATCATTGAAAAAGTTAACTGTTGATTTTGAGACCTTTCGAAAGTTTAATCATTGAATATTTTAATGCAGAAATATAGCTTACGACTTTTAAATTATTTCACCTTCAAAAAAAAAATCATTTTGACCCATATCTTCCCCATAAACGTAACTTTTAATATTTTCAATGATCATTGGTAAGGTAGTTCATCATTGAAAAATTAAAAGTTACGTTATGGGGAAGATATGGGTCAAAATGAATTTTTTTTTGAAGGAAATAATTTTGAAGTCGTAAGCTATATTTCTGCATTAAAATATTCAATGATTTAACTTTCGAAAGGTCTCAAAATCAACAGTTAACTTTTTCAATTATGGTTTTCAATGATAGCTATAACTGGCCCCTAAGAAAGATAGGATCGGACCATGGGACAAATTAATTCATGAAATTTTATTTCTGGTATCGACGCAGAATTTTATCCTCAACAACATAGCTAAAGTCCCCTAAAATCCCCGCACTGGATTTTTGTATAGGCGCATTTTAAGAGGTGGAGAGGAAAGAGAGGCGGGAGTTTGTCAAGCTGAAAAACTTGTTGTAATACAATCTAATCATATGACACATGATTTTAGGGTGCTGTTCAACGCTGATTCTAAAGAGACCAAAACTGGGAAAATACATGTATCCGACATCCGTGGAAAGTTAATGTCATTTTTATGGAATGATCATTTTTTAAAGTATTAGAAGTAATATATTACCCAAAATTATTGTTAAATAATGAAATTTAGTATAAATGTTTCATTTGGCATGTTTAATAAGAATCAAAAGAGTCCCCAAAAATGTCTGTGGTAAAAGGGTGTTTTTTTGAGGGCGAGATGTTAGTTTGTCATTATTACCATAACATCTATGAATAAGTTTTGACACTGATGAAAATTTGCTAAAAATATTAAATATTTCATGGTTTCCAAGTATCAAAAGAGTCCATTGAAATAACTTGATCCAAAGAGTTTTTTTTAGAGAGTTTATGTTTGACCTGCCCTATACGGAGCAAAAAGTTAGCTCTTACGAAAAATTGTATTTTCGTGTAATCGAGATAGTACATATGACATATGATATATAATTTGAAGGTATTTTTTAACGCCGAATTTAATAAAAGAAAACCCAATATGATACAAGCACCCTAAAAAAAGTTAGATTAATTTTGAAACAGAAATGACTGTATTTTCCGTTAAGCAGGGGCCCCAGCACGTAACTTGATTAAATTTCCTATCTTTCCTAGACTAATAGGGTTATTAGAAAGAAATTGTCCAATACTACGGACTTTTTATTTTGTTGGTACAAAAATAGTTGTCAAGAGATATTTTATATGTATGTCTTTGAAGAAAATTTAAATTTGAAAAAAATCAGTCAATTATATGCATCCAGTGCCCAAAGATTGTCTTACCCTTGTTTTTCTATTGAAGTATGACAACATATGAATGAGGCGGAGCGAAAAGACAAGAAGCTAAAACTTATAGAGCTCTACACACATAAAGTGAACCATGATGTCCAACCAAGGTCTAGGAAGGAATCACAAACCAATACGGGAAATCTTAATTACTAACACTTGTCCATTTTAGAAACATTTTTTAAATGTTGATATTCTCTATACGATTCAAGGTTAAGTAAGGAAATTCTGTTCTTCACAAATCGTTTCCCAAAATTCGCATCCCCTTGAGATTTCAATGTTCAAACCAGTGCCCAAAGTAGCATGACATACTTACATTATCTATACAAACTACAAACAACCATTAATTTCTTGTCAAAACCCATAAGCCAGCAAAACAACAAAAAAAAAAAACTCCTCAACTTTTGTTTATTTACACCCCCAACAAACGTTGCCACCTAAATAGGCCATCAGAAATGTTTCCCATTATACGTTTGGCTATGAGCCCAATCACTCATTCTTATCTCTTTTTCTAGGCGATGGCCATGTCTGACACTTGTTCTACTGTTCGCACTTAATTAAGTCAATTATAAGTCAAAAAGTTCTTGAATCAATTAACTTAACTGCCACGTGTTCGTGGTTCGTTGAGTTGCCGACATAAGTGAGACTTCCTTCCTAGAGTAGAGTTGACTCTTGTTTTCCTTTTGTCCTCCTCTTATATCTTAACTTCCTTTATTCGATTATTGTCTACCAAACTAACTTCTCATTTTAGCATTCTATTACGTTTACGATTTTCTGACATTGTCTTATTTTTTTTTCCTTCAGATTGGTTTACTTCGCGGTGGAAAAATGCTCGCTGAAGAATCACCGGTTTTCCTTCGAGAAAAGTACAACGCTGATTCGTTGGAAGCAGTTTTTCTTAAGTTATCAGTTCTGCAGAATGCGGGCAAGCGAAGGAGGTCCTCGATAGCACAAGAGATTATCGAACAAGTTGATGTACCAGCAATATCTAATCCGGCGCTAGATTTGTCAGATGAAGCAAATCCAGAGATTTCTGGGGAGTTTGGCGATAACATTTCAATGTCGTCGCACGGCAGAGATCCGATTACAGCATCAGCAGCACCCGCTCCACCATTACCACCAGAGGATGAAATCCCAACTTCGTGGACACACAATTTCAATGTGATGAGCATGAATCATTTACACGCTTTGATTTGGAAGAATTTCTTATGGATGATGAGAAATGTTGGGTAAGTTATTTTGAAAGGAGGAAAAGTTGATAGAATTAATTGAATTTTCATATATTTTGCAATTTGGGTGATAACTTGTTTTCTTTTTTTTTTTTTTGTAGAGTGATGCTTTTTATTGTTGGTTTACCAGTTGTTCAAATTGTTTTGTATTGCTATGCCATTGGCCACGATCCCACAGGACTCAAGATTGCAGTTTCAAATCATGAAATGGATGAGGATATGATCAAATATCAGTACTGCCCTGTGCTCTTGGGATGTAATCAGACTATGCTGAGCTGCAGATACTTGGATATGCTGCGTAATAACAAGAGTGTTGTTGTGGTGAGATTCTGAAATTTTTCTTCTGACTTTTAATGCAGGAAAGGTAGAAAAAAGTCAACCGTTTTGTAGAACAAAATATAGGACAGCTCAGGACCACATTTTCACGGCGCCGCGCCGGAAAAATTTATCGTACCAATTGAAAAAAGCGAATTGATTTTTTTTCCGAAACTATAGGTTTTATTAGGTACATTTTTAAACGATACCTATAACATCAAAAATATTTTGCGCACAGAGAATAAATTAAGTAAAAAAAAAAAAAAACGATTTCGATGGCTACAACGACTCAACTACTGCCCAAATTGGAAACCACCTTCTAACTGAACACTTATATTTTCAAATATGACATTTTCTTTCTTTCAAAGAGCTTAAATAAGATACCTGCACTCAGTTTTTTTGCACTTAACCCTGCAATAAATCCTGTTCTACTTACCCTTTCACCAATTAACATCATTTAAAGTCGAAAATAGAGATTCTATCAACTTCCTTCGTTAAAGTCCTCGAAAATCGTTTAGTTTTATACCCTAACAAAGCAGAAGCCCAGGCATTGCAAATTCGAGAATTATTACTCCATCTATCTGTGACTAATGTTCAAAGCACCCAGCCTCTTCAACTTATTTCCGGAAATTTATTTGTCATGTCCTGCCAACCGACAAGGACCATTCCTTACTTCAACACAAACATCACCCGTTGCCATTCCTATTCCTAACTATAAAACGCACACCATCAGGTAGGCTAGATAGGTAGGTGTACGTAACGCAACTACTCTGGGTTTAGTATAGGTAGGCAGGTAAGTCCTCTTTATATACTCTCCATCAAAATTGCCCCAAAGGCCAGACCCTGAAAGTCAAAGTCTTTTAATTTACGGGATGCTAATAAAAATCCTGTGCCGACATCAAGCTAATAGCTATTAAGGATACTGCTACCGCAACACAAAAACCTATTTCGCAAATGTTTCACAAGTACCTACTCGCACTCCTATAAAACGAAATAAACATCCGAAAGGAGTTCCGGATCCGGCAGCGGGCGCTCTCAACACAGAAACACTTTAAATAATATTAATGTCCTGACAAATAAATTACCTTTATTTTCTTCGTTCTCTTGAATTTTTACGGCAAAGTTGTAGGCAGAAAGAAATTAGTGCACAAATCAAACGAATTAAAAAGCCAACCAATGGCAGCGTTGGCGTCGTCGCATTTAAAATTACTAATGATGCAAAGTTCCTCCCTTTGCGGTTCAGTATACGGTTTCGGTTTGATTTCCATAATATTATCAGTTGCAGCCCTTTAATTTGCTCAAGCGGAAAGCATCTGTTTTTTTTTTTTTTGATTAATTGCAAGCAAGTTCCATTCCCGGAAAGAGTATTTAATAAAAAGTTTTATTTTCAAAAATAATAAAAAAAAAGTCAAAAGGGAGCAACATAATGGCCAACAAATTTATTCGAAGGTTCGTTTTATCGACATGGGAAGAGTGTCCGTTGGAAAAAAAGTTTTTGCCTTTCGACGGAAATCCTTGAGGAATGTTTTTTTTTTGCTTTTTATTTTCCTAATGTTTTGTTTGGTTCAACTTACAGGAGAAAAAACTTCCCTTCGATGGGAAAACTTCATGTTCTTTTAGTGCGTGAGTCAGATTAATCCAGGCTTGATGTTAAAGACGACAAAGTTGAAAAGCAAGAGATAAACTTGACAACCAGCAAAAGGCATGGATCATTATTACTCAGACAGTCAGTCATTTTTTGTTTGTGGGTTTAGCAGGGTGAAATGTCTGGGTCTGGAAAAAGTATATACCCTAAGTCATCAAATGATTTTAAGGGGGGTATTTGTCGTTAAAAATAAATGCACCTAACTTTTAAGTTGATGTTTCAATGGAATCTTTTTCGTTTGCAGCAAAAAGTTTTCACGTATGGCAGAATTTTTTGTTGGGTACCCTACTCAACTGATAAAGAAGCTCTATCGCACGAAGCATCTACTTGTAATTTGACTTTTAAAAAGTAATAATTCTCTTTTGAAGCAAGTTCACGGGTATTAACTTTTGTAGGGCAATTAGTTCAAAAACAACTTAAGTTGAAATTGCATAACTTAATCAAATAATTATACTCCATTTGAAAAGTGAAGCTTTTAATATATTTTCTAAAGTAGGTAAGGAGGTGCATATGTACACCTCAAAATTTATAAGAATGTTGGAAATTGTTTTCCATTGTAAAATCATGAGAAAAGTTGATATGGATAGACGCAACTAGAGATGGCGCAGGGTCAAAAGTCCACAGGCCAAAAGTCCATAATGGACTTTTGTCCCACTTGGGTGGGTCAGAATTCCACAATTTTGTTGTGGAAATTTGACCCACTCAAGTGGGTCTAAAAGGGTCAATATTCCCTTATTTTAGAAAGAGAGTGGGTCATAAGTCCACAATAATTTCATATTATAATATTGAAAAAAGCAGAACAATAAAGAATTATTATTTATTTATTTTGTTAAGAATTAATTTGTATACTTGTCACTACTCGTAAACTTGAAGCACACTAACTGACAACAAAGGCGCCTGCCTGGCGACTGAACATACCCTAAGCGGTGCGACGGAGTCCGGAGTCAGAGGACCCGAAAAGGGAGTTAAAATCCTTAAACCCGCGAACCGGGCCACCCAAAGCAGTCTTGTTAAAGAAAACTATCTATAAAGTGGTCCACTGAAGTGGGCCAGAAATTCACAATCAATGGGCCAGAAGTTCACAAGATTTTTGTAAATACTTTTGGCCCATCGGAGTGGGTCAAAAGTTCACAATTGATTTATGGACTTTTGACCCACAGAAGTAGGACCAAAGTCCATTATGAACTTTTGGCCTGTGGACTTTTGACCCTGCGCCACTAGAGACTGGGAAAGAGAGTTCTCATTTCCCATAACCATTCTTACGATACGAGCCAAGGTTAAGTAGTGTTTTTTTTTTTTGTCATGTCGGTCGGTTGGCTACACTTTTAAATTTTTAGTTTTACTCCATGAAAATAGCTCTACACAAACGCATAATTTAAGCACAAAGTTTTGTCTCTTTTAATAATAAAAAAAAAATATTTTCTTATTATTTTTAAATATCATTTCAGAAATTCCTCAATTCAGATGAAGACGCATTCAGAGAAGTAAGTTTAGGCAAAGCATGGGGTGCATTAGTTTTTCCCAGTAACTACTCGGGTTCGCTTGTGGAACGCACAGAGAGTGGTCGATTCGCAGATGATGCCACACTGGAAACAGCTGAAGTCAGTGTTCGCCTTGACATGTCAAGTAAGTTAAACAATCTCATTGTAATTAACATTGCAAGATTCTATCATAATCTCATTTTGTTCGCATCCGCAGATCAACAAATCAGCACATTGCTTTACCGCGACCTGCAGTACACGTTCTTTGACTTCGTAGCGAGCATCCTTAGTGACTGTGATGTTAATTCAAAGCTCGGACGTGTTCCTGTCGATTGGCAGGAACCCATCTACGGTGACCGTAATCCCAATTTCACTGACTTTGCTGCACCCGGAGTCATCCTAACAATTATATTCTTCCTGTCGGTAGCCATCACATCCGGTGCCATGTTAATCGAGCGAAATGAAGGAATGCTGGAACGATGCTTGGTAGCGGGCATAACTGGTGCGGAAATTCTGCTCTCCCAAGTGCTCACCCAATTCACAGTTATGTTCAGCCAGACGATTTTCGTGCTGCTCTTCAGCTTCTACTTCTTCGAGGTGACACTGCGTGGAGATATCTGGTTGGTGTTATTCCTTTGTGTCCTGAACGGACTGTGCGGAATGTCGTTTGGATTTGTGATAGCATGCGCTGTTGACACGGAACGTACTGCCACGTATGTGGCAATGGGTAGCTTCCTTCCAATTGTTATGCTGTGCGGTATTATTTGGCCAATTGAGGGCATGTATCCGTTGCTAAAAATTTTCGCATTCTTTTTGCCATTAACTAAGCCAACAGAATCCCTACGCTCGATACTGCAACGCGGTTGGGGCATTAATAATCCAGTCGTTTATAATGGATTCATTATGATATCAACTTGGGTTTTGGTATTTTTGATATTAACAATTTTATTGTTGAAATTTAAAAAGGGTTAAAATTCGGACAAAAGCCTTAATGCAAAATTATTGATTAAAAATAGTAGATATAAATAAAATTAATAAATTTAAGTGTGATTGTGTATATATCGCAAAACAAGCATTTGATTTATAGGATAAAAGCTTACATATATTTAAGGTTAGGGTCCCTTTTTATGGCTTTGTTTTTTTTTTTTTAACTTATGATATCTGTTATTTTAAAAATAACTTGGACTTATCTTTTTTGTATACTTGATAACGAATTTTGTATTTGGTTGTTAAGCAGTATGTAAGTGGATGACTTGATTGTTTTTTGTTTATAAGATAAAAAATATTAATTAAGAATTTTTGCAATCTATATAAGCAATAAAAATCTTTTAAAAAAATGTACAAGAATAAGAACGTCAAAGGACAAACAAATAAAAGATAATTAAACCGAATCAAATGTTTTAATGTTGTTTTTTTTTTTTTTTTTTTTGTTAAACAATAATTGTTAAACTCAAATAAAATTATGTATATTAGACGATTAATTTATTTTCGATTAGATTTTTACATGGTCAAAAACATCGACAAGAAATTGCTTTTCCATAAAAGATGCATATATATATTATATACATACATACCTACATTACTCCGGAAAACCAGTTGGAAGCTCCCGATGTTCCGGCGTAGGTTTAATGTTGACTCCAAAGGCGCGGCAAAGTCTTATAACCTGGAAACCCATCAACGACAGGATATTGACAGCCAGGTTCCAGAGTAAATTAAGAAAAATCACCATCATACAGTGCTATTACCCAACTGAGGAAGCGTCGGACGCCGAGAAGGACGAATTTTACAGCCAACTTAGCGCGGTTTTCAGAAGCTCGCCGAATGGAGACATCACTATCGTAATGGGAGATCTTAATGCTAAGGTTGGCCAGGACAACACAGCGTTGAAGCACGTTCTGGGTAACCACGGTATCGGGGAACGGAACGACAATGGAGAGCGGTTTGTTGACTTCTGTAACGCAAATCAGCTAGTCATTGGAGGTACTCTGTTCGAGCATAGGATCTCGCACAAGATAAGTTGGTTATCCACAGATCGTCAATGTACAGCGAACTTAATCGATCACTTTGCTATTAGCAAGCGCTTTAAAAATTGTCTTCTCGACGTCCGAAACAGACGCGGTGCTGATGTAGGGTTAGCTCGCGATCACCATCTTATGCTTGCCTACGTTCGTCTTCGAATTGCTTCAGTACATGTAAATCGGCAAAACTTCCTGCGTACACCCAGGTACAATACCGACAGATTACGGGATCCTACAGTGCGCCAAAGATATAAGGACCGCCTCGCCGCAGAAGCAGAAGTCATCAGCATTGCCACGCCAGAAAATGCAGACCAACACTGGAGCAATGTGAAAAAGGCCTTTGCAACTGCCGCAACTCAGTCTGTGGGTATAAGGCAGAGAAGCCAAAGCACATGGCTTTCTGCAGATACATGGAGTAAGATTGAAGAAAGGAACGCGTTTAGATCCCAACTTGCGGCTGCCTCAGTAGGTGAGAGATTTAAAATCGAGTCTCAGTACCGTAGGAAAAGGAAAGAAGTGTAGGTAGTGTCAGACGTGACAAAAGGAGGCGCGTAAATGTTCTCGCAGAACAGGCAGAGGAAGCAGCATCAAGGTGCGACAGTGGTACCGTCTACAAGATAACCAAGGAATTGGTTGGAAACAACAACTCCCGGAAACAACACCTCGTCAAGGATGTAGACGGCACCCTGCTAGTTACGGATGAGGATCAGCTCAGGAGATGGAAGGAACATTTTGCTAGCGTGCTCAACCACATAGGCGATAGCGGAGGTGTTCCAGCCCCTAACCCAAATGAGCTATTCGTAGAAACTAGTTCCCGTATTCGCACCTGCCCTCCCAGTTTAGCCGAGATAACATCAGCAATCAAATCCCTCAAGAGCAACAAAGCGGTAGGTTTGGACGGCATTCCCGCTAAGCTCTACCAAGCAGATCCTCAAACATCAGCGAAGTTGTTAAACCCCTTAATAGCACAGGCATGGGAGAACGAAAGTTTCCCCATTGAATGGAAAAAAGGGATGATCGTCAAACTACCAAAAAAGGGAAATCTTACGGATTGCGGAAACTGGAGAGGGATCTGTGTCCTCCCCGCGGTGGCAAAGATAATGGCGAAAATAATCTTGGAACGAATCAAAGAACATCTCGATTCTACTCTCGACAAAGAGCAAATGGGATTTCGTGCAGGCTCATCCTGCATTGATCACATCAACACCTTGAGGATCATAATAGAACAATGCGTGGAGTTCCGTTCCCCTCTTCATTTGCTCTTCATCGACTTCGAAAAGGCTTTCGATAGTTTGAATCGAGATTTCATTTGGTCAGCTTTACGTAGGAGAGGAGTACCCGAGAAGATTATCGCCGTTATAAAGGCTACCTACGAGGCTGCATCGTGTCAAGTCTTACACAACGGAAAGGTATCAGAGGACTTCGATATCCATAGCGGAGTTCGTCAAGGATGTTTGCTATCTCCACTACTTTTCCTGGTGGTTATAGGGGATGTCCTTCATGCAGCTCTAGCCGAGCAAGCGCGTGGAATTCGATGGACGATGTTTTCGTTCCTGCAACATCTTGATTACGCTGACGATATTTGTTTGCTCTCGCACAACATTATGGATCTTCACCATATGGTGACTAATCTGGAATGCGAGGCAAACAAAGTCGGTTTGAGGATCAACACCGGGAAAACAAAAATCCTCAACATTTCTGAATCTTCTTCTCAAGTTGTCGTTGCGGGACAGCAGGTTGAAGCGGTGGACAACTTCCTGTACCTCGGTAGTGTTGTCTCAAAAGACGGCGGTGGTACGGATGAATATGTTAACTGCCGAATCGGCAAAGCTAAAGCTGCTTTCGGCATGCTGTCTAAAGTTTGGAAGAGCAACGTCTACAGTACGAAGACCAAGCTGCGACTGTTCCGGTCGAACGTAGAGTCAGTACTACTATATGGGTGTAGTACATGGAAAGTGACCGCCTCTGTCACAAGGAGGCTACAAACTTTCGAAAATAGATGTCTCCGAAACATCCTAAGGATTTTTTGGCCGAACACCATCTCCAACCAAGAACTCCTTCGGAGAACGGGCCAAAGTCCTATTGACATCGTTATTAGGAAAAGAAAGTGGCAGTGGATTGGTCACACCCTACGTCGTGGTGCAGACTCTATTGCAAGACATGCAATGGAGTGGGATCCACTCATCCAAGATGGCAGAAGACCAGGAGGCCAGAGAAAATCTTGGCGCAGAACAGTCGACAAGGAATCACAAAAGCTCGGTAAAAGTTGGGGAGAGCTAAAATACATTTCCAGAAACCGAACGAGATGGCGTGTAGCGGTAGTTGACGCCCTGTGCCCCTTAGAGGGGTCAAGGATCTAAGTAAGTAAGTACATTAAGGTGGTCCTTATAGAGGTCATTGTCTTATTTTGAATAACGCATCCCCCTACTTTGTGCTAAATAAATTAAAACAAATCCTGTAAAATGTTAGCTCATAAGCTCATTATATTAACGTTAACCTCTGAATTTTTATATGGGAAATCCCATGTGTTTTTGTAAATCCAAATTTGAAAAATCTTAACTACACAAGTAGTCACTTTTGTCGTATTTATAAAAATGTATCCGAAAAAAATTTACAACAGTTATTTCCCTAATTATAACCATTTAAACAATAATATTTTTTTATTTAATTTGAATTTTAATAGAAGTTGTAAAATTTTGTTTAATACATTTTTTTTTAAACATGACAAAAAATACTACATTTGTGCAAAAATTCAATTTTCTTTATCAATCATTACTGAAGTTATAAATTTTTAAAGTTGGATGTACAAAAATACATGGGATTTCCCATATAAAACTTCAAATATCTTGGGGCCGGGTTAACGTTAGTAAAATGAGCTTAGAACAAATTAGGGGGTGCGTCATTTAAAATAAGACAATGACCTCTATAAGGACCACCCTAACCTACACACATAAAGCCTGAACCATACCTATGTGACGTGTGGTGTTGTGGAGTCGTGTGTCGCTATCGCAACAATGTATTTTATATGCGTAGAACCATATTTGTCTCGTGTGTTGTGTTGCAGTGTGGCGCACTAAATATATGGAATGACAGCGACACACGACTCCACAACACAACACACGACACAGATGTGGATCAGGTTTTACATATATATGTAAATAAGTTAAGCTAGTTAGTTTTTCACTAGAGCAAAATATTTTGAGAAAAAAATTACAAAAAAAACTGATAGTTTTGTTTGTCCGACAGCAGTTGTCCTTTCTTATAGGTCAATTGTTTGGCTAACACGAAATAAACCAACTTAATGTGTACAAACAAAAATGTATTAAATTCTGCTGACAAATTTTCCCAACACGTGCACTCTGTTTATACCTTAACGGTAGTCAGAATCCCTTCAGTGCGCGCACATTATAAAAAAATAAACAAAAAATCATTCAAATAAAAAAGTGCGTATACGCCGTAGTGCACAAAAAAATTAAACTCAGTTCAAATGGCAATTAAATAAAAAAGTGCATAAATCACCGAGTGTACCACTGTTAAATACATAGCTGTTTTCAGAGATCATACATATAAGTATGTTTACCGCATAATTTGGAAATTTTAGGGTGAATGCTGCCTTTAAATTATTTTATATACATATTTACTTTTTTTTCGAATATTTTTGGAAGAAATAATTAAAAGCTTTTGTGTATTTATACTCTGTTCAATTTGTATTTTCAGTACAGGGGAGATAGGGTATTCGCCTCTCACCCTTACTTTTATGGATTTCAATAAGCTATCTCTTTTTTTAGTAGTAGCCCGTAGCGTAATGGTTAGTGCGTTCAACTGTCACGCTGGAGGGCTGAGTTCGCTTCCCAGCCTCGTCCACCTAAAAACTAAAAAGTTTTTTTTCAGGGCTACTGCCTCTTGCGAGGAATTGACAAATCCTCCAAGAGTATCACTTGTCACGAACAAGTGCTTCTCGTCTAGCGGTTCGGATTCGGCATAAAATTGTAGGTCCCTTCCATTCCTGTCGATAGGCGCACACAGGAATGGTTGCGAGTTGTTAGTCACTAGGCCTTGGTTCTTCATGAGCCGTTGTGCCACCCGATTTATTTTTATCTCTTTTTTTATAAAGCTTTTGCATTTTCCATGGTTGCCGTATCGCGCATTATAAATTTGCATATTTCTCTCTTCTCTCTCATTCAAATGTCAGTAGGGTTACCAACTGCTAATTTAAATATTATAAACAGAAAAAATGTAGATTGTAAACTAAATCTAAAAAAAATGAATGTAAATGCAAATATAAATTAATCTATCTTTTTCCAAGATAGTAGGCGCGTTTTTTTAAGAGTTCCCCAGAAGGCCTTATCTCTTTTTACGTAAAAATAAATCACAGAAAAAATAAATTGAATTAAAAAAAAAACATTTTATCACTCCGACGAGTAGTGCTGCTACTCTTTTCATTTAAGATTATAACTAAATTTTCCACTGCTCTTTCAGTAAAAACGTCCATTTCCCACATCTTTGGCTCAATCGCCTGCTCAACGTGTTGGAGACACCTTTGTTTTTTTTTCAGCGTCAACCTTCGCAAGTCCTGTTTTTAGACGATCTCTTACTTCTGCCAGTTTAAAAGACTTATTTTGGCGAATCCTTTCCCTTGAGTCCAACTCCAAACAAGCCTTGGTAGAATATTACAATCAACACGAAACCTTATTCTTTTTATTTTTATTTTCATGAAGAAAAAAAACTATTCTGCAATTCAAATTGCAATTAATTAATGAACCGAACTCCATCAAATACTTGCTCAAATAGTAATTCTTCCTTTAATAAAATACCCAACGAATATTGTATAGCAGCATTTTAACCAAGAGAGCAGAAAAACACGAAGTGACAACACTTTTTTCCTTAAACATTAACTATATGCTCTCAAAAGCTTTTATTAAGCTATAATTCTGAAAGCTGCATAGCTAAAACCAAAGAAAAAGGTATTAGAATTTCCATCCCCCGACATATGGGACCTCTGAATCAATGTGTTGTTTATTGTTTTTAATAAACACATTAAGTGAGCGAGACGAGAGGCAAATTGTGTGTATCTTGTTTCAGTCTCCTCACGACCACGGACGGGGCAGACAGGTCATGGGTTTATGGAATATTACAAAAACAAATTCAATGGAAGTCAGGGGTTCTGTTTTTTATTTCACAGGCAATTTCTTAAGTTGAGTGCAATGCAAACACCAGCCAGCACGTGCATGTTTAAAAAAGCTCTCACATGAGGCCTGTACTGAAAATACAAACTGAACAGAGTATAGAGAAAAACATTAAAACAATTAAAGAAAAAGGATATGGTAAAGAGTTTGACAAAAAGAAATTGAATACAAAAGGTTGGGCATTTCTGGAGGTATCCTACAACTAAATTTAATGATTCAGTTGTTCTTTGTATAATAAATAACTCACTAGTCATAACTCGTTAAATATACAACTGAAATAAAATGAACCCTTTTTGTATGTCTTTGCAAAAATAAAATTGTTAGTTCTTATATCCATTTAAAAAGAATATATTTTGATAACAAGACAGTTATTTTTTCTATAAATCTTTAAATCATTTTAAGTTTTATTTTTACAACACTTACCCAACCTTGTTAAAACAAAACAAGTTCAATCAAACCTTTCATCACTTCAAACGGCAATATTTTTTTTCATATTTGTCTGCAATTTAGTTTCAAAATATGCATGGGTTAGCATATTTGGAATGGCAGCTTGGCAGCCCAATTTAATATTTCGAAAGAACTCGTATCGAGCTCTTAGATATGCCAAACATAATTGAAAGTGTTTAGCAGTGGATATATTTGAGTCGTTCGATATTTTTATACATTCCAAGAACATTGGCACGATACATAAAAGTATCTACATTTATTTGTGAGACATAAAAAAGGGTTGATTTATTTTCAAAATGTCATGTTTCCTATCAATCGCTAAAAACAGAGCTTTGTTTTATTTTCACACTACTACATCATTCAATTTTTTGAATTTAAAGTGAATTGAGTATAAGCAGCAAGTAGGTACTTACTTTCAATCATTAAATACCCTGATGTGTACTTATCGAATAACAAAATGAACGTTTTATTAAAGTTGACTTTTTCTTTTCTTTTTGAATTTCAATGACCAAAATATACAAAATATTTATGTTCTAGATACTTTACAGAAAACTTTGACTATTATGAGTCCAGTAACCCATGATTGTGGTTTGTTTGGTTTGCCCCTCGTCCTTAGGGTTGCGGAAACTTTCTATTTAAAACAAGAAAAGTTAAGGTTTTGTTCGGTGGTTTGGCCAGATACCTGCCAACTGCACAAAAAGTAAAAGGAGGAAGCTTTGAAGAGTAGATAGAGGTACCTAGTACCTATACCTTCTATACAACATGGAAATAATGTGCAAGAGATACATAGATCTAAATGTATATATAGAACTCGCAACTATGCCATAACTTTTAGAACAATAATTGTAAATGCATAATAAATTAGGCAACTATATAGGGAGGTTCGGTTAAAACCGCTTTCATGCCATTAATTATGGATGAAACAACTTAATTTAAATAATAGATGTTTAAAGTTCGCAGAGAAATTAACTCGTTGATTTTAAGTTCTTATTTTACATACAAAATTAATGATGCTAGTAATCCGTTGTTTTGGTAAGTTTATTCTCTGCATTAATTGTCCAAATAAAACAAGATTTTTTTTTAGTTTTTCCATTTTTGCTGAAATATATTTGCAGACAAAAGTTCATATTTATGTATATTCAAGTCGTTCAGATCCAAATTGAAACTGAGGCCCGAAGTACCACGGCGCGGTGGTGTTATGATAAACACTCCTAATTAAAAATGTTACTCCTTGTTCAAGGATAACACTCATTCTACTTTAACTGCAAAAATGCTGAGAGAAGTGATATGTTCACTTGTGAATTCAATGGCCAACATGTTACAATTACGTTATTTCATCAGCTGGCTCGAAAAACACACACTCTATTTCATGGTATAGCACTATTGCTATCAAAACCAATTGAGTAACACATTCGAATGTATAGTTGGTTATACAAAAAGCTAGAACCCAGATCCATAGTCGAATGCAAATTCGATAGAGGCAACTGTTTTTTGATTGATTTGACGATGAGTCATGTACTATAGTTAAAACAGTTGCAAACATGGTAAACGTCATGTGGTCGTAAAACTGCAAGAAATCTATATGTCAAAGTCGATATGGTGAAAGTCCGCCGCATTGGAAAATTGGAGGGAAATTAGATTTTTGGGCGATGAATTGAATTTTGTCGAATCAAATATTTTTTGGCATACTTCCATTTTTGCTTTATACTTTCCTTTAACTAGCCCAATAGAATTCTATCCCTTTCAAAAAAAAAAAACTCCCCCAAGCCGTATCTACAATATCATTCGATCTTTCAAAGTGAAAGAAAATATTTCCATTTGAAATGGTTTTCACGAATAACTGGAGTTAAATAGAATTCCTTCCACATGTTAAAAAAAAAAAGTGAAAAAGAAAATACGAATCATGCCAGGCATTCTCTCCGTCATCATCAAAGCTCAGAGGGTCTCCAGGACAGCATGAATATTATTTTCTAGAGCCAAAGAGCAAGCTCCACACATATTATACATGACATTGCCATAGAAATTATCAAAGTAAAATACACTTGAATTCCTTAAATTTAGTTAACTTAGCTACCTACACACACAAATATTTCTATATGTTAATATTGGAATTTATTTTATCATAAAAAAAAGGAATATTTTTCCATCTTAAAAGTCACGTTGAAAAACATAACCGCAATATTGTAGCTCTTTATTCACTTTAAGTGCCTCTCTGTCAGCAAAGAAACAAATTATGACTACATAAGGGTCCTTAAAATTGTGAAACGCTTTAATTAGGATTCGAAATTGAGTCATCCAAGATAAGCACCGAAACAAATGACAATGTTTTTAGACTTTACTTCACTTTGGCGAAAATTATTATAAGCAGCAACATTATTGCTTTCGCTTCGTTCTCTCTCTCTCTCTCTCAAATAATCTCATCTGAAAGCAGAATGGCACATTTATTGTGTAGAAAAGGTACAAGTACGTACATTATATCCTTGCAGAGCAGTTGAATTGCTATTTAATTTATTTTCAAGAATTGCGCGTAGATATAGGACGAGTTTTATCGCTTCAATTGACCATTAGCACGTTCTGGGAAACGTAAGCACTAATCAATTCACTGTTTCAAAGAACCTACGGTTTTATACATTATCTTGAAAGAAAGTATGAGGGATATAAATTATTTAAATGGCATTTACTTTCCGGATCTCGACAAAAAGAATTAAAAAAAAAAAAAATAATGTTGTTTTACTTTGCGCTTTGAAATAAAAACAAGGAAATTATTATTTTTTATGGCAAAACGTGATCTTTTTAAACCTCCAGATTTTTTCAATCGCGGTCGGTACAGACGGTACACCTACATACATATATCTACAGATAGGTTATGGTGGTTGATTTTTATACCAAAATTAAGTACCTTTCTCATGATGCCTTGGGTTGATGAAGGTTTACCTCAACAACCAATTAATTTTCTACTCACGCCTTGCAAAATAAAGTGATAGATATTCAATTTGTGGCATGTGACATTTGAGAAGGGTTTATCATGGAATGACAATGAGTCCTATAATATGGCAATTGCCAGTACAGGTGCACACACATACTTTACAAATTTTTTTGATTGTAGGTACCTAACTAAAATAAAAATTCTTAAGGGATGTTTATGAACCTGAGGGCCAGTTTCACAGTGAACACTTACCGGAAAAAGTTGCACTTAAGTTTAGCATATTGGTACTTTTTATTTATTTTGGCACACTCGGTAAGTGACACTTAAGTGCCAACACGGGAGACTTAAGCGCAACTTATTAAAGTAAGTTTACACTACGAAAATTGGCAGTTTATACCCAAGATTTCGCACTTAACTGCCACTCCTGTGACTGTGAAAATGGCCCTAAGTATCTGCTCGGAAGCAAACCTAGATTCCAATTTAATAAAAAAAAAAAAACTGCCCCACAAAACTGTGGAAACCAAAATAAATTGTCGCTCATGGAAAATGCTATAGTTTTATTTTTACAATTTGTTTAGAATGTAGGTAATTTAATTTTTTTCCTTTAAGCCAAAATAGAAACACCTACATATTTTATGAAGAATTAGCATATTTATTTGCTGACTGGCAGAAACAACATCAAGAATACATAATACCAAAGGTGTTATAACCAATCAAATTCAATAAAATAACCATAATTCGACAAAAGAAACCCTCAACGGAAGGCCAAATAAAATAACGATAAATGGCAGACATATTTGAGCAAAAAGGGCTGATTTTTTTCCCAACAAAGAACCGTTTGGCAATAAAAGCACATAAAAACCAGCCGCTGTCAGTGTCAGGTCAACGGATCCGGAACTCCCAAACACCCAGCCACCAGTTCCTGAAAACACACATTATATTTTGCCTTTGGGAATAATAGACTCGCATCACCTCACACCACGTCATCATCATCGTCGTCTTCATATAACCGTCATCATAGTATTTTTTTTTCTCCCAACTTTGACTTCCATTTAAAAATATTAGCACAAAATAAAAATCCGTATTTTCTCTTCAATTTCAAGGTACCTACATACCTAACGTACCAACAAAAAAAAGTACCAAACAAAGCAACAGCATGGTATGGAAAAAAAACTCTAATAAAAATGTGTGTTTTTATTTTTCCATTAGATATAAAGGGGTAGGAAACGTGGGGTTTGGAATTTTTTTCTAAAGGTGGTAATAACGGTACGATTCTTATAGATATATCCAAGCACAATTTAAAGCAAACAATTTTGTTGCGAAAGTGGAATGATTTTTTATTGAAATATCTTCTAATACCTATCTTGATAAACCATCAGCAGTTTTGGCTGAATGGTTATAGGTTTTTTAATGCACCTAAGTACTGCTTTTCAAGAAAAAGTGTTACGAGATATGCAAGGTAGGTATATCTATGGGTACATTATTTTCTATATCAAAACTTAAGTGTTTAAAAATGCTTGACTCAATTTAAGAATTAGGTCTCATTCACAATAACGCGACACGAGGTCCCCACGTTACTTTAAAACTAATTTCAACAAATAAAAATAAATACAACGATATATAGTACAGTCAACGAAGGAATTTTGCTTGCAAAAAATAAGGCCCTCTGGATTATTTTTTTATATAGTAGGGGTTAGCCACAGGTATAACATACCCCAGCCCAAAGCCGCGACCTAAACTGGGGAGGGGGGGTTAAAGGTACCCCTCTTTAGATTTTCGTGAATATTGGCACAACCTAGCATGATAGCGGAAAAGTCTATACTGCTTAATTAGAGACAAATAAATTGTCTATAAAATGATATTTTCACTTTGGTCTAGGTGCAATAATAAAGGAGACACGGGGGTTAGAAAAGTCAACAAATCTGAAAAACCTGTTATTGTCTTAGTTATTGAATGTTTTCTGAACAATTTACCTGGAAAAAACAAAAAAGGTAAATACACATTCATTCACCGTTATTACATCATGTCGTGGGGCTAAAAAAGGAGTTTTAATTCCTTTTTTTTCTATATATCCGAAACTGTACGAAAAAATTGATGTATATTAAATTAGGCAAAATTTAATTAGAAAGAGTTGTTTCCATATGGCCCAAAAAATGATAACGTTTTTTTAAAGGAACACAATACAAAATTTGTCTGTCATAAACGGGGGTTCTTGCTCCCCCCCCCCTTCAGAGAGGAGGTGCATTTAGTAGTGTTTCTTTGAGCATGAGGTTAAAGAATGAATAAATTCTTTGAACCTGCAAAGCAAGCCACCCAAGGTACTGTGTGAGTGGTAGAGCTGACCCATAGGTACAACATTCTCAAAGTCCCTAGCCCAGGGCCACAAGCTTTAGGCAGGAGAGGGGGGTAAATGTCCCCTTTTGTAGTTTTTCTTCAATATTTGAAAAACTAAGCGTAATAGAGGCAAAATCAATATGACAAAGTAAAAGAAAATTATATTCCCTACAAGGTTGTATTCCCGATAGGTTGTGTCAATATTCACGAAAATCTAAAGAAGGGTACCTTTAACCCCCCCTCCTCAGTTTAGCTCGAGGCCCTGGGCTGGGGACTTTGGGTATGTTATACCTGGGAGTGACACCTACCATATAAAAAAATAATCCAGAGGGCCTTTTTCTTGCATTTATTTTATAATTTTGAGTCTTCGTTGACTGGGCTAATAATACAACACACATCACAGAGTGATTCTCTTTTGTTTCAAGCTGCTGATTTCAAAAAATTAATAAAAAAATGATCAGACGTCGCGTCGTGAAATTATTTCATATTATTAATACAGAAAATTCTGCAAAAATATGTCGGTATGGCATCTCTTATTTGAATATATGTATTTAAAATTAATATTCAAATACCCAAAATTTGTATTCAATAAGTAAAATAAAATATGTGGGATGCCCATAAGTATAGGAGTCTGGGTATGCAAAGATATAACCAATTAAAGAACACATATTTCGGGCATGTTAACATAAAACACATGATAACTATAAGGCAACTTGAAAAGGGTGAAAACGATTTCAGTTATTAGGACGTGATAAAAATTAATGTATGTAAGTTCACGAACAAGAGAATACATCTCGTAGCCAATAAAGGACTGGAAAAAGTGGTTATCAGTTTTAAGGATATTGGTTAAGAGGTTTGGTGTGTTTTATGCGAATCGGAACCTTTCCTGGGTCTTTGAACCACACATATATGAATGTTAAACAACATTTTACCACAAAAATATAATAGAATTAAAATTCATAAAATAAAAATATTAAAGGGTGTTTTCAAATAAAAATAACATTTAAGGAAAAAATCTTAATATTTACTAGATACAATCAAACTACCCGAACAAAATGAAACCTGATCAAAACGTTTGACGTATTTCACTCCCACGCTCGCACTGTGCTTGATCATATTGAGGGTCGTAAGAACCCCTTTAGTGCGTGCCCTATTTAAAAATAAAGACACAGAGCGGCACAGTTTGATAAAGTCACTACGTTCAAAACATCAAAAAGCTGAAATTAAAAGGAAAATTTACCCTCTAGATATTTGGGGCTAACGGGAATTGTGTTTCCCGTGAAATTTTACCCATATTCGAAAAATAGGTATCGTGAACCTCTTTCAAAATTGGGGTCAAATTCCGAGAGAAAAAAAATACCTATCGTTAACAATTTTTGTATGGGAAAATTGGTGCATTTCTCTCGGAATATTCCCCTGTCATTTTACGTGGGAATTCAAAACAATAAACAACAATGTAAGTTATTCTCTTGAAAAAAAAAAAAAAAACTAAAAATAGAGTCCTACATGTAAATTAATTTATTATTTAAACTTTTAATATAAAAAAAAAACTTTTTTTTACTTTACACATGAAATTACAAACTTAAATACAAAATAAGCAAGACGACTGCTACGTTTGACGACTGGATATGAATTGATTTGCTATTTGTTGGCCGGAGTATATCTCCTTTTCGTTCTGTGATGTGGATGGGGGTTGATTGAAAAACTGGAACCGACGCACATGTGTTAATGGCATTCCGATGCTCAAGTGGTCACCGTCACATGCACAGCACATCGCTTGGTGATAACAATAATGTTTATGACTTCCAGATGTGGGCCAGAATATGATGCACGTAGGTACTCTTTGTTGCCGGCGTATGTCAGCATTGTTTCAAGTGGAGTAAAGTGTTAACTTATATATGTTCGAATTCGAAGCAAATGGATGTTTTAATTATCATAATGCAAAAATCCGCGATTATACCAATGGATTTACTACATATAGACCTAAGTTAGATGTCCAACATTTTTGGAAAAAAAGTTGAAAGAGATCTCAACTGCTTTGACCCTCCAGTAAAATCAGTTGCCGGGTGGAAAAAAGTAAGTGGTTAATAGTTATTATAATGTTGTTTTCATAAAAGAAAATAATTTAAAGTTTGGCTTGATAAAAAATATGTGAGGAAAAAAATGTCAGAAAATTTAAGAAACAAAAAAGCGACTTGCGGAGTCCCTTGCAAAGAGTATAAGTTCAGCTCATTGGAAGAAACCATCATTAGGATTTGTGCAATGGGCGATTCAGTGCAAGGATTTCCAAATGCTTCTACTTATGGTTCATTTGGTCATTTGCCTCTTGACCCAAACGGGCAAATTTTGTTCTCAAAGAAATCTAATACTATAATAATAATTATTATTATTAAAATGACTTTTGAAAAGGAAGATTGAGCCAACCCGACCTCATGTTCTTTTCCGACTTCTGTCTCATACCCACCTTCTGCAAAAAAACGCAAGCGCGCACTTTTCTTAATGAAAGGAGGAATAACGATAGGTTTATTTGATTGAGGCAAAAAATTAGGGCTTGCCACGAGACGAGACTCTGCGAGACTTTTGTAAATCTCGTCTCGGTCTCGTTCAAATCGAAAATTTTCAGTCTCGTCCTCGGTCTCGTATAATTAAGTCTCGTCTGCGAAAAATACGATTTCCGGCCAACTTGTTGATAATGGAAGGAAATATTTTCGATTATAGTTTGAATACGTAGAGAAGAAAATAAATATTTACCTGAAATTGGATTTTTTGATTCATTAGATTCTCTGTAAATTTTGGTCCAAATATACAGTCTCGTCTCGGTCTCGCCTCGGTTGCTTAAAAGCCAGTCTCGTCTCGTCTCGTCTTGGTCTCGTCTTGCGAGACCGAGATCGAGACCGACACTTTTCTCGTCTCGTGGCCAGCCCTACAAAAAATCAGACAGGGTATCTATCAAATGTTTAAACAATGGCTTATTAACTCTATAACAACGATGGAATATGTAGATCAAAACTATATCAAAATTTAATGAGTCAATAAAATGTTTCAACTTACCTTGGTTCTGGTAGCTCTTAACGATTTAAATGATCCCTTAAACTCGCCTTATTATTCTCTGCTCATTTCGTCCTCTTTGCTCTATCTCGTCAATTAATAATAAAAACGATATGCTTTGTATTATCTTTCATTTTGTTTATAATTTAAAAACTGCACAAAATTAATAAACTTTTTTTTTTGTTTACTGCAAAATCAAATGTCAAACTCTTCGAATTTTCATGTTGGTAAAAGTTGTTCCCAGGGAAAAGCATTCCTAGGGGAATTCCCGATAGGAGGAATGCGTTCCTGGGAACTATTAAATTCTGTAGGAAAAATTTTTTCCAAGGAATTCCCGATAGGCTTGATTAAGCCACTATAGGTGCCTACAGAGAGTTGGTTCTTTAATATGAAATATTTAAAATTGCGAGCTTAACATTTTTTTGCCCACACACTTTTTCTCTTCAATCAATATTAATACTCCAAATATTGTATTAGTAGTCTTATAGTATGTTCCCAGCCCACTGGGCCCAAATTTGCGCAATTTCGTGACTTCAGTTTCAAAATTACCCAAAGTGCAATTGAGACAATTTCGTTTGACAGCTTGTCAAAAAAGGACTGTTTTTTCGAGCTCCCTGTCGCTGGTCTATTTTTTTCTTCCCAGAGTTCGAGAAGAAGATCTTCTTCTGCTGAATTCCATGATTTTTTTTTTTTGTTTAAATTTTCTTTTGGACATATTTTTTTATAAGTTTATTAATTTTAATAAAACCAGACAAAGCCAAAAATTACTTTTGTTTTTACAACATAAATTAACAGGTAAGAGTAAAAAGATACTGTTTGATGAGTATAAGCCTCCCCCTTCAATTTCCAACTTCTTCTATCTGTTGCTTCTCGCCAGTGGTTAGAGCAAAAGGAATTGATGTCATCTCTCCATCTTTTGTACTGTCCTCCAACATTTCGCTTCCTGTCTAATGGTATCCATTCTGTTGTTGTCTTGGTCCATCGTTAATCCCTTGTACATACGTTCTATGTGCCCAGCCCAGTACCATTTTAATTTTCTCATTCTTTGAAGTACGTCTTCAAAATTGGTTTGACTTCTTATCGTGCTGTGGTTTATTCTTTGGGAGATCCGCGTCTTTAATATTAATCTTTCCATCGACCTTCGGCATGACTTTAATTTGTTCTCAAGATATCTTGTAAGTTGCCATGTTTGGCACCCATATGTGAAGACTGGGAGAATCGAAGAATCAAAAATGTATTTTCTTGTTTGACCGGCGGTATTAAGGTCTAGAAGATTTCTAACGTTCCAAAACTGTCGCCAAGCATTGGTAATTCTTTGGGTAACATTTTTGGTATCTTTGTTAATAAAGGATATTATTTGACCCAGGTACGTATAATCTTCTACATACTCTAGAATGTTGTTATCCATTTTCATCTCTGCTTGATACCCATTTGACATTATTTTTGTTTTTTTTTTTTGCCTATTTGTTGATAGACCTACTTTCCTACATTCAAAACATAGTTCATTTAGCATAGTTTGTAGTTCCTCACTGCTGGTAGAAATCAGAACGATATCGTCTGCAAATCTTAAATTTTATAGATATTTGCCGTTAGTTTTCATGCCTTTGTTTTCCCAATCCAATTTCCGAAAAAATGTCTTCTAGGGTTGCAGAAAAAAGAGCTGGTGAAAGTGGGTCACCCTGTCTTACTCCGCGAGTTAAATGAAACATTGGACCCATGGTTTCTGTTTTATGCATGCCATACTTCCATCATACATATTTTTTTAAATTCGTACAATTTTGGGCTTTACGCCTTGCTTGATTAATGCTTTCCAAATGAATTTGTGCTTGATAATGTCGAAAGCTTTAGCAAAATCAATAAATGCGAAATATAGAGTGATGTTGTATTCTTTGGCTTTTTCTATTATCTGGTTCATTGTTTGAAGATGATCCATTGTTGAAAACCCAGATCTGAATCCAGCTTGTTCATAGGGTTGATTAAATTCTTAACTCGTTTTCATTCTGTTAAACAAGCATTTTGCAAAGACTTTATAAATACAAGAAATTATACTAATTGGCCTGTAGTTGTTGATATCATCTTTGCTACCCTTTTTGTGGATGAGGATTATTTCGGATGTATTCCATTGTTGTGGAATATCCTCGGTGACCAAAATCTGGTTGAACAGTTCTTTAAACCAGTTGGCCAGTGAAAATTTTTCGTATTTTAAATACTCAGCAGCAATTTCATCATTTCCGCTACATTTATCGTTGCTCAGGTTTTGAATTGCATTTTCGATTTCGTTTTTTAGTAGATCGGGAAATTCTTCTTCTTCTTGAAATTCAAATATGGTGTTGTTGTCTGAATTCTGTATGTGGGTTGCATACAAACTGCTGTAGAATGTTGTTGCTATCTCATTGATGTATTTTCTTTGATGTTTCTTCTATGCATTATCGGACAGAGCAACCATTTTTTATTATGTTGTGTTGCCGCATAAGCCTTTTTTATTGACCAGTAGCTTTTTGAGTAGATCGTCGTTAAATGTTTGTATATCAACTTGTGATTTTCTTAATTTGGTTTCGAAGAATTTCCAGATTAAGTTTTTCAAATTCATTTAAATTTTCTTTTTTGCGTAATTTTTCACGTTTTTCAATTAGTTGAAGTGTTTCGGTCGAAAGATTTTGTGGTTTCTGTTTTGTTGCTTTTAGAATGTATCTTTCTGCAGATTCTTTAATTGTTCTTTCTAGGTTAGTGTAGATATTTTGAAACGGCTCAATTCTAGATATTAGGATGTGGTATCGTCGTTGGAGATCGGTATTGTAGTTCTTGATGTCTTCATCGGTGGAGAATGTTTGAAATAAACTTTTTTGTTGTTTTGTTGAGTTGTCTGGTTTTATGATTAATCAGTAGTTTTGCTCTCACTAATCGATGATCTGAATCGAACTCGAGTTCCACTTCAACATCCTCAACCATTGATTTTTTGTTTATAAGAATGTAGTCGTACTGATTTTTGTATTTTCTATCAGTTTATAATAACCAAGTCCACTGACTTTGAGGTTTCTTTTTAAACAGCGAGTTTCCAACAGAAAAATTGTGTTGCCAAACATGTTGAATAAGCCGGCTTCCCCTCGCATTTCGTTCCGCATATCCATATGGACCCATTATTTTTTCATCTCCTTTTTGTCTGTATCCAATTTTAGCATTAAAGTCTCCTATTGTTATAAGGATTTCGGCTTTGAAGTGGTCTGTTGCTTCATCAAGGGTCTTATAAAAAGTTTCGATTTCTTCATCTGTTGCGTTTTTAGTCGGTGCATAAACTTGGATTATAGAAATGTTGCATCGATTTATCCTTAGTTTGATTCCAATTACTCTGTCGCTTAATCCTTTTATTTCCAAAATATTCTTTTTAAGGCTTTGTTTATGAGAAATCATACACCAAAGTGTCCTTTTTGATACCAAAATATGAGAATATATTTCCGTTGCCCAGTTCTGTTATGGCTTCTCCTTGTATCTTTACTTCAGCCTGACCTATAACATCGCAATTAATTTTTGTTAAGGCAGTAGTGTTCTGACGTTGCATAAAGCTACATAGTATATAATCGAATGTGATTCAAAAAACTAGTTTGGCTTTATACAACAAAACCTCGCAATGACTTTTTCCAAAATATAGGTATGGTCTTTTCAATATTTGAGAAGAGTTTTTTGGAATACCCTGCTATATCCTGAAAGTAATTTTCTTTGAAAAGTTATGATTGAAAAGTAGAAAAAGTAAAATGTTATCCAGAAAACAACAAATATATGTAAGCATGTATGGTACCTTGTGGTTGAGGTTTGTTGGAATTAAAAAACTCCAAACGAATTCAAGAAAAATTACACAAATATAATTTAAACTTTTCTTACCTTCTGTTAAATAAATATTATTTCTAAACCTGAGTAAGTTTTTCAATTTAGCTTATTTTTAACTTTTTGAGCTGCAACAGTGTTTGGTTTCATCATTCATTTTAATCGGATAAACAAAATGTACATTAAAAAAAATAACCAACGCAATAGACAAACAAACAATTTCTTATGCCGAAAGATGTTCTTTTGTTTTACATATAATACAAAATAGGTAAAAATCTTCTAAAAACCACCATCAGCTTTTGCAATTTTAAACAAAAGCCTTACATAATAACAGAGCAAAAATTATATAAAACTGACATGGCTATGGCTAGCCCACAGTCTTAGAGTAGATGCGGCAAATCTGTTTACTGCATCTTCAAAATGTTGCTTCTATGCTAACATTGTTCGGTTTTCTCCTTGTGCGCATTGATAAACTCTTTGAAGGATAGTGCACTTGTCACATAAAAGCATCTCCATCATCTTATCCTGGTTCCTTTGTTTCTGCAACAAAGAACAGAATTTGATGGCTTATAGAAATTCCCATTGCAAACGAGTGGGGGTTTCCATTAATTTTCTTACCTGATGCAACCATATCCATAAGGATTTGTAAGTACGAAGAAGTACCAACAACTCTAGCTACTTCCTTATTCTCATGGCATAGGAAAACATGGAGTAATGCTGATGTACTTCCACACTGAATACAAGTACAAAAGAAAGTAGATGAAGACGCGGTTGACGATGAGGAGTGTAATCAGGTAGATTGACTTTATCTGCGTCTATATGTACTCCCAAATGCCCTATATATGTATATGTTTATATTCCCCAATCTTCATCCACTAATAAAAGTAAAATTCTGTTGGGGTTCTCTTGGTTAAACCTTCAATTTTTATTTTTCTACTCTTTTTGGAAATGTACGTACTTTGCTAGGAGTTGCATGTTTTTTTGAAATTGAAACAAGAAAACATATAAGGACGAGCTTGTGTGTAGAGCCACAAGGACGTGTATAGCGTTTTAAGTTAATTTCATGAATAGAGCTAAAGCTTGCGCTCGCACTTTATTTAGAATGACAATAAGGTGATAAACGTCAGTAACCTTAGCATCAGAACAGCTATGTAGATGAAAAAGGCAGCATGGCAGAGTTCGTGCTAAAAATAAGCGAAATATTTTCGAAAAATATAAAACAAAAAACAATTTTATTTAGATATTTCGTAGCTTAATTTTAAACTATATCTACGAGATCAAAGAGTGAATCATGTTTTGGAGATTGATTTGCTTATATCAGTTAAACCATATGGGAAGCTTTTCATAAAAATAACTACATACATATATTTAGGTAACTAGCTTAAAAAAATACCATGAATATAAATTTGAAATCGAAGGATTTTGGCTGAGGTTTGAATTCACTGATGCGATATTCACCGATTCAGCTTGTATAGGTAAACATACATATATTTGAAGATATCTATTTTCGGAGTAAATAAATAATAATTCAATATCATGTCTCATAGATAATAACAGGAGCGCATTTGACTTAATGGTAAAGCGTTTTTTTGCAATTAAAGATTTAAAAAGTAAGTAAAAGTAAGGGGAAGCAGAAAAACAAGTCTTGATTACAACCGTTTTAAAATAGCGACTCAACTTTATACAACATAGAAAGGATCTGAAGTTACTGAAACCAAAGTAATGAGGCTGTGAGTGCAAAAGTGGCGTAACCCACTTTTGAAATTGGTTTTAAATCGACCACAAAAAGCACATATGCTTTTAAAATAGTAATATTATATTTTTTTTGGAAAGATTAGATACTCAAGAATCTAATATTGTGTTTAAAATAATTTATGTCCCTAAGACAAAAATATGAGAGACAAAATAATCAAATTTGCACTCACAGCCTCAAATAGAGAATACATATTTACTACTTTTGTGGAAAGTCGTCATAGTCTTAAGAAAACTTGGAGGAATGTTCTCGGGAAAGTATTTTTGGAGCTACCAGAAAACCTAAAATCAAGTTCAAAAAATACTTATGTACATTCTACAGACCTGTGTACATGCTCTTACATACATTTTGAAAAAAATAAAAATAATAATCCCACTTCTCTTAATCGTATAACCTTAACCTTAACCTTAAAAATTAACACAGAAATCTTATACGTTTAATATTATTGGCTTTAAAACCCAATGGCTTCTTAATTTATCTAAAAAACCACACTATACTTTATATAGACGCCACAAAAACTATAAAATTCCTTAGTTATCTTTTTTTGCCAATTAAATACAGTGCATAAAAAAAATGAATCTCTTATATTTGCAAGTGTGAGGGTTTGTGTGTGTCGGTTCATCGTACACATCGGTTTGCATATTTGCGTAACCAAAAATTTGCATTTCCAATTTGAATTCCTTCAACACAAAACATCATCCCACTCAGTTTTTATTTGGTACATACATATGTATATAGCCCTCTCTAATGAACATCGGAAACATCTTCTTGACGTCGCCTAGAATTCGGAAAATTCAACTAAAACGGCCGCTGACAACGACAATGACAGCAAGCAAGCAGTTCCCCACATTTAACAAAAAAAAAAAAAAACAAACGCAGTATATTTATATGAGTATGTGTGTACATTTGGCAAGGAACAAGAGCCCAAACAGGATATAGCAACAACAAAACTAAATAGAGAATGGCATAGCATCCCTAACAACATTAACAGAAACCGCCATACCGCAAAAACACAGCAAATAACCCACTAACCAAGCCTCGGTGGCACACAAAAGAAAATTCCTCTGGAATTTTCAGGACAGCAACAAAATAAAAAAAAAGAATCTAGGACGAAACGGAGCAAGCCAGCCACCGAAAAGGAAGAAAAAGTCATCGGAAAAGGAGGACTTTGTACTTTGAAACAATAAATAAAGAAGAAGAGGTTTTTTTTTAGCTTTATCCTCTTTTTTTCTGTGTGTGCTTTGCAATTGCCACATTTGTGTGTTGAAAATGGCAAGTGTATCGAGGTGGTGGTGCTAGCAAGGGGTGCAAATTTTAACTTTTCTTCAAACATAACGTATAGAGGTACCTGTTTAAAGACTTGACTTCTGCTACTTTCTCCACAGTGCTCCTATATGAAAAGGAACCAAGACGCACTTTGCCTTGTAGCCCAAAGTATTCATAAAACTGTAGTAAATGGAAATTACCGAACACTTTAAACGGATATGTATACTGGTTCCTACGCTATATCGTTGTGATTTTCTCAACAATTCTTTTGTAAATTCTATGGTGTAGGTGCTCGTGAGAGCGATAAGTATGATTTTTTTTTTATTTTTTATACAAACAATAGAAACAACAAAGAAACCAATTGAATTATGTTTTCAAAGCGAATTCTCCATTTTTGTACAAGAAAAAATATATATATGAAGTGTACATATGTATTAATAAATTCAAATATTTTAGCTTCAGGTCAAAATCAGAATTGATTGCTTAAAAAAAAAAAAAAAATCTCAAATGTATGTTAGCCAAATGAATTCATCCATACGCCATTGTGATTTTTTCCCTAACGGATTATTTAACGTTTTTCATTTGAATAGTATTTTACCTATAGCAAATTGCAATGACAGTTTTATGAAACATCAATTATCCAATTAAAAGAGATTGTTAAATAGAAAACTCATGACGTGAACTTTACGAACGCAAAAAAACGCAACTTAAAAGGCACTAGTATATATTTTTCTTAATAAACAGTGATTTAGAACTATCTGGGGCATCTAGGTTCTACAAATTGCGAACAACAAAGTATATTGGTTCCAAGAATACATCATTTCTGTACAATATAAAGACCGGTCCACAAGTTTTCTATTGTTATGATTTTTTTTCCAAGAAAGTTCTTTCCCCTAGAAGAACATAGATGAGATTCGTAGTAGGCACACAGGCAGATACCTAAGTACTTCGACAGATAAAACATATTAAATAGGTATACACCTACATAAAGTATTAGAATACATTTATTGATAAATTTTCGATTGAATTATAAATCTTTTGCAACACAATAAACCGATGGAATTAATTACATTTTTCCCTGAAATGATTAAGCTTATGCAGGACCTCTACCAACTCAACTTTCATGATTTTTATCTTATTACTTAAAACGAGTTAAAATTGTGTGGATAACCCTGAAATGCCCCATAGTAGACTTAAAGGCCGTCCTGAAAGCTGATAAAAAAAAAGTTCTATCCCAACCACAAGAAAAGATACATGCATTCTTTGTTTACTGCATTATTTGTTGCCTTACTTTATATTTTTGAGTACCACAACTACAAGTGAATGAATTCCACCGTTTTTTTTTTTCGAAGCAATATTTTACATTATTGGTGCCAGAACATTATAAGAAGAAAATTATAATAACTGTTGGACTTCTTAGAGAAGAAAATTATTTAACTTTGATTTTCAATGCAAAATGTGAAAGAAAATAATTTTTGAAAAAGTTAAATCATCTCCGGTATAAAAAAAAATGCATGAATACCTAAGTGGCCAACCATTTTAAAAATATGGGCGTTAAATGCAAATTTCAAGTTAGTATAGCTTGTTATTGTATCTAGAGTCAATAGCAAGTTATTGGTAAAAAGCTACAATACTAGAGGCAATTTAACAAAAACAAAAGTTTTAAAAATTAACACAGTAAACGTGAAAATAATGGCATGCGTTGAACATGGTAGATTTTTGATTCATTGCCTGTTTTTAAGATGTTGTCTTAATGATAAATCCAAGCTTTTAACTTCTAGGGCCGAGTGCAACATTACTAAAAATGTCAACAAAGTGCAAAAAACGGTTGAATTTTCGAGGTTGTTTTGAGTTACACTTCTTCAATTTGGCTTTAACAAAACCATCAAATATTTTGTTCGTTGCAATTAGTTTATTTGTTATTATTTCCTAAAAAAAAATAATCTCAGCCAATTTTCAATTGTCCTTGGCCACTAAGTTAAAAAACAAAAACAAATCGACATTTTTTATTAAGGCCCTCATTATGAATAGTGAATGGAATTTAAAACTTTGCGAATTCGCTAATTTCGTATTAAGAATAGCGATTCGCTAAAATTAAGTTCGCTTCAAATATCAAAACTTTAGCGAATTCGATTATCACTGTATTACAAATAGCGAACTTTCGCTAATCTGTTCGCGTAAAGAGTCAAAACTTATCGAACTAAAATTCTATGTGATAACAATATCGAATTAAAAATTAAAGACCTTTGAATTATTTGTTATTGTTTATTTTAGGCAAATATTAAGAAATACATAAATTGATATGCATTTTAGACAAATAGCAGTCGATTTCCAAATTTGAAGGTCTTCCGCGTCGAATAAATGGTCGATTTGTAAGGCAAGTTCAGGATCTCAAAGGTCTCACTGTAAAAATACTGAGCAAAAAAAAATGTTAGCTCGCCTGCTCACGTCCGTCTGTTCGAAGATAAATTTGAGATCTTATTTTCCTTAACTTGCAAAAAGCCATTTGATTTGAGGAAGGGACACGGAATCACTCACTTATTTTGTAAGAATAATGAACATGAATGTGGAAATGTTATTTTTCCAATTAAAAAAAAACACAAATGCGTCCTTGCTATGTATATGTGAAGATAGAACATAAACTAAACCGGCATAGATAATGAAATTGGTCAAACAACAAAATGCAAATAATCTGGGAGCTGAAACTAAAACCACACTAATAAACCACATCGTTTTGGACTTTTTTTATTTAGCAATCTACACTCACATTATACAAGTAGTACCGAATAATAAAATTATTTTAGATTTATTGGAAAGTTTAGCCAGCAATTTTATACAAAATTAATATGTGAGTAATGCTCAATTCACAAACAGAAATAAAAAGTCTAGCCATTTGACGTTTAACATGTGTAAATTCTAATGAAAACTGTTGGCAGCATTGATTTCTGAAGCGAATATGCAAGTGCGCTAACGATAATACCGTGATAAGTGAAATTCGCTAAATCGTTCGAATTTAAGCGAACGTTCGATTCGCTATTCATAATGAGGGCCTTAATATAAAGCACTTAATAAGTGTTTTCGACCACTCTAGTGCAGAATGGCGGATCCTCCTCCAAATAACTGATTGTCAAGGTTTTGCTAGGATATTTGTAATGCAGCTGCCTGCACCAGATTCCACATCCCCTTTAAGAAGCTGCTTGGCATGCTGTATTCGATTTATTTAATGCACTTCTAATAAGAAAATTGATATGGTGTTAGGTCTGGTGAACGTGGAGGCTATAAAATGATGGTCTCAGACGTCCTATCCATCTGCCTGGGTACCTTACCTAGTATTCAGATTTGCCAGCAGCAATTAGTTTTTTTTTTTGTTAATTTAGTAGCCAGCTACAGTTAAAAATTGGCTGAAATTATTTTTTAGGAAATAATAACAAATAAACTAATTGCAACCAAAAAAATATTTGATGGTTTTGTTAAAGCCCAATTGAAGAGGTACATATAACTCAAAACAACCTCGAAAATTCAACCGTTTTTTGCACTTTGTTGACATTTTTAGTAATATTGCACTCGGCCCTAGAAAATAAAAGCTTGGATTTATAATTATAATTAGGACAACATCATAAAAACTGGCAATAAAACAAAAATCTACCATGTTCCATGCATGGCATTATTTTCACGTTTACTGCGCTAATTTTAAAAACTTTTGTTTTTGTTAAATTGCCTCTAGTATTGCAGATTTTTACCAATAACTTGCTATTGACTCTACATGCAATTACTAGTTATACCAATTAGGAATCCGCATTTAGCATATTTTTTAAATAGTTGGCCACTTAGGTATTCATGCATTTTTTTATACCAGAGATGATTTAACATTTTCAAAAATTATTTTCTTTCACATTTTGCATTGAAAATCAAAGTTAAATAATTTTTTTCTCTAAGAAGTCCAACAGTTATTATAATTTTCTTCTACTAATGTTCTGGCACCAATAATGTTAAATATTGCTACGAAAAAAAAACGGTGGAATTCATTCACTTGTAAAATTTTCACAGTCTGGTCTTTTAAGCAAAATAAAAATTTTGGAAATATTTTTATTTATATACACCCCCTGCCACGCCAACTTTTATCATTTTGTTTGTTTTCTCGGAAATGGCTCCTAAAATTTGCATGAAATTTTCACAGTTTGTTCTTGTAAATGGTAAAAAAAGAAATGATCTTGTTAAAACTCGCCCACTGCCACGCCCCTTTTCAGATCTCTTTGTTTCGTTGAATTCACGAAAATGACTGGTTTTCTTGAAAACGACCAAAAGGATTTGAATCAAATTTGTCTGTTTATAGAAACAACAACACAAAAATCGAAAAATAATTTTAGTGATATCCGCCCACTACTACGCCCACTTTTCAGTTTCTCTGAAACGGTCGTAACGATTTTGATAAAATTTTCACAGTTTGTTCTTTCCGGCAAAATGAAAGTTCTGAAAGTAGTTTTATTAATATCCGCCTACTGCCACGCCTACTTTCATAATTTTGTTGGTTTCTGGGAAATGGGTTCACTGATTTGGATGAAGTTTTCAGAGATTGTTTTTATAAACAAGAAACAATAAAACAAAAATTAAAGTAAACTCAGCTCACTGCCACTTTTCGTATTTATGTGCTTCGTGGAATTCACGAAAATGGCTGCTTTGCTAGAAAACGCCCCAAAGGATTTAGAGGAAATTTTCAGTCCGTTTCTATGGGTAGGGCGAAATATTGAAAAATAGTTTTAGTGAAATCCCCCACTACCACACTCACTTTTCACGCTCTTCTGTTTCTCAGAAGTGCTCCAATGATTTTGATGCAATTTTCAGAGTCTGTGTATATGAGCAAGTACAGAAATCAAAAAATATTTTCAGTTAAATCCGTATACTGCCACGCCCAAGTTTGAGACTTTATTGTTTCTCGGAAACTTTTCCGACAATTTTGATCAAATTTTTACAATTTGTTGTTATGCGCAAACAAAATTTGAAAGTTCTTATACTAATATTCGCCCACTGCCACGCCCAATTTAATCATTTTTCGGTTTCCCGGAAACCCTGATAAAATGTTGAGGTTTTTTTGTAATAAGCAATCCAAATATTTTGAAAGTATTTTGTACTTTTCACGCTTTATTGTTTCTCGGAATCGGCTCAAACGATTTTAATGAAATTTTCACAGTTTTTTCTTATGAGACGAACAAAAATTGAAAGTATTTTATCATCCGCTTATTGACACGACCAATTTTATTTTTTTTTTAAACTATTATTTAAGCCTAATGTAATACAGTAAAAGAGAGCTTAAGTGTTTGGTGTGCATTAAAAACATTCAATGTTTATTTGACAGAGCAAGAGCTATGTACAAATTGTATATATGTTATTACACGAAAACCCCATTGACATATTATTTCCGTGACAAAAAGAATCGATTTTTAATCAAAAATATAGCATCACCATGTTGGAGAAGTCCAAACAAGTGATTTTCGACCAGACGTTCGTCGGTTCGTGCGTCGTCAGTGTGGTCTGATGTATGTACATTGGGTTAGATCCTAGACGAGTGAACGGAGTTCTTCAAATTTGATGTGAAAAATTCCCCAGAAGAAAATTCAATTTTTGTTTTAGCTCATTACAACGGGTATCTCGAAAACGACTCTTATGATTTTGTTTAAAGTTTTTACATGTAATCATTACAACAGTTTTAATAACACACCACACAAGCAAGTAATTGAGCAAATTGCCTTTTTTGTTGTCGAATTCCGAATTCGTAGAGTTTCGCATTTCGGTGTTTCTACGTTAGTAAAAAAATATAGCATTTTACATTTTTAAAACTAAAGATTAAATCAAAGGAAAAATACTTATTTGTTTTTTTAATGTTTGACTCTTTTGTCCACATACATATGTATGTATTTTGTATTATTTTTTTTATTTCGTTTTAAAGTTTTAATTACATATTATTTATTTACAGTTTTCGTACATATTTCTTATACCTGTTTTGGTCTTAGACAAAACTCAAAAACTTCATTTAAGAGTCATCAATTTACTTGCGTTAAAAATGCCTATGAGGCCTACATGCTCTGCATAAAAGCTGAAATAAACGATTCAAGCTGCAATATTATTAAAGATAAAACTAAGAAATCTAATGATGAAATTCCATACATAAGAAACAGAAATAATTTTGTATAGGTATATAAATTAGAGTGGTTATCAAAGCTCCACTATATATGAAATGCGACTCAAGCTTCGATTTCATCGCGTTTCAAGTCGCTGCTCAAATCATTTATCAGAGCTCCAACATAAAATGTTTAAATTAATTTATGGAAAATGAATGCAAATGCTTTTATATTCGGGTCTTAACGCAAAGGTTGGAAATAATAATAAATAAATACATAAATCTGCCGGAAAGCCGAGCGAAGCTCGGTCTCCCAGGTACTTTAGTTTAAATGAGGATCTACCTAAAATCTACCTTTGGGCGATTCCATTGTTGCGGGTGCAACATTTAGACAGACTTTTAGTATTTTTATAATAAAATAAAAGAATTTTTTAATGAAATTATTACTTGAAGGGTTACATTTTCGACTATTCGCTTGGGATTCGTATATAAAACTCAAATTAATTAAATAAATCGTCAGAAAAAAAGGTTTCAAATGCGATAGCGGGTGCAACGAATTTGGCCCACCTATCTTGATCTTAGTACGAAAAACACAAAAGTCTGTTAATTGTGAAACATCTATTATGTTCTTCTTCCATTTGATTGAACGACATTGATTCAATCAATTAAAGACATACAAATTAAGATAAAAAACAAAAATCAACTACGTTTTTTTTTTCACTTTTAAAGCAATCGCGGGGGCAACGTCTTACTTTAATGAATATTGACATCAGTAAAACGATATAAATGAACTGGAAAAGAGATTTAATAACATATATTGTTAGTCAGTACCGTTCTCTATTCATTTTTAGTTTTTTTTTTTTTTCAAATACGTCCAATATTTTCGAAAAATACTGTGGTGCGATTCTCTTATCGCTGATTGGGCTCCTTTGAGTATATTTATAATTAAATAAAACAATATTTTAATCAAATTATTGCTTGAAGGGCTACATTTTAATCTATTCCCTACGTAGAAGTGCTCTGCATTAGGGCTGGCCACGAGATGAGACTCAGCGAGACTTTTGGAAGTCTCGTCTCGGTCTCGTTGAAATCGAACACTTTATTTTCGTCTCGGTCTCGTGTCGATCTTGTCTCGGTCTCGTCTCTGAAAAAAAAAGATATCCGGACAACCTGTTGATTATTGGAACGTCAAACTATAATTTGTCCCCATATAGTTTGAATATGAGCAGAAGAAAATAAATACTTAACTGAAATTGAATTTGTCAATGAATTAGACTCGCTGTAAATTTCGGTCCAAATATACAGTCCCGTCTCGGTCTCGTCTCGGATGCTTGAAATGCAGTCTCGTCTCGTTTTTTCGCATTACGAGACCGATACCGAGACTTATCGTCTCGTGGCCAGCCCTACTCTGCGTGAAGTTCAGCATTTTTTCAAGCTTGTGCCTATATTTTTGTGAAGCAGTCTCTTTCCTTACTTCTCTGCATTTTATATAAAATTGTTAAAAAAAAAAACAATCTTGAACAAAAAAAATTATTATTCAAGGCATATTATTAATAAAATATGATACATGACTCAATAATGTTAGTTGTCGATAAGTTGCACCCACGATCCTAATTTGAATCAACGTTTTTTTTTTAATTCAACGTACAATTTACTCCTAAAAACGTCTGGTTAAATTTTGTTTTTGATTTTTGCCTACTTCAACAAAGTTTCTTTGGGAAAAGCAAACTTTTGTATATTTTATATCGCGGGTGCAACAAACTTACAATGGCTATTTGCAATCAATAATAGCTTAAAGAATAATAACAAAAACGTTTATGTTGTTATGTAAGCGATAAAATAACTTTTGTGACAACATGTCTACCAACTAAATCAAAACATCAAACTATCGAAAATGTCTTTTTCGGGCTTTTGTTAGCAGCTATGATAGTTGCAGTTCATACTGACTCTTTGTTTGCCAATGTTGCAAGGCGCAAGAAAAGTGTTTTCTTTAAATTATTTTTTTTTTTTTTTTTTTTAATAAATACAAACCATCTACCTTGCATTGCTATACAAAAAAAAATTAAAAATATTGTAATTTATAAATTGATGCCGAAAATCGTCTATAGCGAATCACCCCTTTTTAGAATACCTACCTTAGCAATACGAAAAATTAAATAGAATTTGAATTAACTTTTTTTCTTGAAAGCACAAGGATTCAGTTTACTTCCTATGCATTTGTTTAAAGGACATTCTGAACGAATGCATTTTGTTGTACCCATCATGTTGTGTTTTTTGAATTGTTTATTTTTTGTTTGCTTTTAATTTGATAGGAGTGCATTTTATAGCTCTCTTGCATCTGAAGAAAGGAAATACTTCTGATTGTTTAAGACCTTTAAATTTCAAACACTGGAACGAGTCAATTTAGCTCAGGAAATTCCGACAATGTCAACAATAGCTTGAAAAAGGAATTTAACATACACCTACATTTTTAACAACGAAAAAAACATGAATCGGAGTAAACATTTTAACTGAGTCAATATAAAGCTTGTGTAAATAAAAGGAAATGCTAAATTTCCTGCTACTACCTTACAAGTCACCCCAAATATCTGCTCGCTTGAAGGTCGCAAGTAAGAGGAAGAAGTTTCAAACTGTTTAGCCTGATGTTAAATTGCTTTTGGAAAGAAACCCAAATGGAACAAACGAGGACGACAATACAAAATGTATTTCTTATACAGTAAACATATTTTACATTTGAATATACCTTATTTATGTATATGTACAGTACATAGGAATCGGTATAAAAATGTCGACCACTCTTTTTAAAAGCAATTTTAACTTCCTCGATTTATGTGCATAACTGCCGCGAGCTACATTTTCTATTATTACAATTTTTAAGATCTTAAGGGCAATACAAACATTTCAATTGCAATCAGGTAAAAATCCTTTTTTTGTAATTACAAAATGAAACCTCGCCCAAAAATTAATTAAAATTGACCTTTATTACAGAATTTACTTACGATAATAGTGAACAATTGGAATTTTAGTTTATTTCTGTTTGTATTTGGAAGTGTTTATTCTTAACCAAAGCCTTTAGTTTTTTATTTAGATATAAAATAGCCAAGCTCCAGAAGTAAGAAAATATTATTTAAATATGAATTTCAAAAGCTTCTCTATGGTTATAAGTGCCAGCTCAATCATGTTTGGCAAGTTAGGGCATTTAATTTAAAAAAATAGATAAATCATGCAAACCAAGATAATCAGCTAGAAATCTTGAGCAGTTTTATTACTCAGTGAAGGACTTTTCAATTGAGAAATCATTAAGGTCCTTCCATGGTTAATGTGTGCAAAAAAAAACTAATCCAGTTTTTGAGAGTGTATCATCAATTATTACCAAAGTAATACAGATTTAAAGTATAATTTAAAAAATAAATAATTCCCAATTAAAAAAAAAAAAAAAATGTTTGTTGGGCGGGTCGAGTGGAAATTAATATAAAATTCTTAACTTTTAACTAAATTTTGTTTCATTTAATTCGAAGAAAACTAAGGGGCTCGTCAATTAAACTAAAACAATGGCCTTTACATAGACTACCTCAACCAAATTTTGTGTACCACATTACCTGCAAATAAGCTTCAAATCCACATGCGTCAAGTTCTTAGAAGTTATTCGAGCGCCCTATTTAACATTAATATAGAGATCCCAGTCCTGACTATACTGGCAGTTTTTGAAGCTACATATGAAAATATTTACCCAATGGCCCTGTTTAAATAAATCACTTTCGCTATTCCCACATTACTCAGCTACCGTTATCAATCTCCAACAGTCATTTAATATAATTCAAACAATTTTCCGATTGTATCCTGCCAGCCACATACACAGGACACAGCCAAACAAAATGCTATTCAACGTCAACAAAACAAATCACAAACAGCCACCAAAATCACAAAAACAAAAGCATACTGCAATAATTTGTTTAATAAATTTATTATTTTAATTTATAGAGCAAAGTATTTATACGAATTAAAAACAAGTAAAAAAAAAAATTAAAAACAACAACGCAAATGATTTTCCAACTTAAATTCAAACAAAACATATTCGATATTAATTATATTGATAATCATAATGTAAATCAACTGCTGCTGTTCATATTCGTAATCGCCAGCCAGCGATAATAATGGAATTAGTAAATTCCACAAATTAGCACCCACCAGCCCGGGTTGTTGCTTTTTGTTGCTGGCTGGATTGGATCGGGCTCATGCTCCGCTTCCAGTTTAAATAAATTGCCATAGCACAAACTATTTCGGTGGCCAGAAATGAAAACACATTATAGAATGGAGATTTGCCCTGGTGAAGCCTCCACACAAAAAGGCAAACCGAAAAATGATTCCTGAAATTAGTGGCGGGGTGGTATACAGTTGTATCACAGTTTGTAGCATAATCTCTTCAATTAATGGATGTCCAGTTCTGTGTAGCTGGACTTTGTCCTATACAGCTCCAATCCATTTTTTGTACATTATTCTATCTAAATGAATTGCAAAAACTTGCATTTAAATATGTGTGCTATCAACAGGACTTTCAGACAACAACATTGAGATATGTATTGTATGTTGTAATGCATATGAAGCTTGCCTATGGCGATGGCTATGGTTTGTTATAAATACAAACACTCGAACTGTATTGGGGGTGATTCGTGTCCAAGCTGATGTAGAGCATATAAACGCCAACTTCTACACCTCCAACTCCAACCACCGAACAGGACATTGGGGCATGCATCGACTAATGATATTTGCATTGCAAATTTATTCACCTAGATTTACTTGGACAGTGTTATGTACATATGTATATCTTTTTTGTACTAAATATTATTTTTTTGGTTTGAATAATATTCGTCAGATTGGGTGGAACGCGAGAAGACCAATCGATAGGAATATGTGGATACAATGTGCAGAGTATATGTTTAGTTGACAGATAACATTACTTTATATGCAATGTAATCAGAAATATGATAATTTTTATTTTGAAAAACACGTACATATGTATTGTATTTGTAAGTAGTCATAATAATAATTATTATTTCAAGTATTGTAGGTACTCAAAATATTTTAATTTCGTAAAATTTACCAGCAATATTTTCTATGAAATTGTCAATTGGATAATAATACATTAGGTATAAAACTCATGTTTTTTATTTATTTATAAGGCCATAAGATCATCTACGAGTTAACGTTATACATGGCAAGGAAATGGGATTACAAACATTTAAAGGAATTTTATCTTAATCTTAACTATTATCTAAAGACGAAAGAATTATTTTGTTCCTTCGCGCATAACTCATAGAATAATTAACGGATTTACGTGAAATATATTTTATAATATACTTTATGTCTATGAGACGGTTTAAGGCTATTTTTTATTTCTTAATTTGTTTAAATTTTCAGAATATTATTAATTTTTTTTTTAATTGGTTGTCACCTTTTTTCCAAGAGTTTGTCCCAAATATTCACTCATACACTCAAATAAAAATAATATTAATTTTTTGATAAGCTCAACATTTAAACGAAAATTTTAAGACCTATATCTATTCTTAATTATATATACGAGCTGAGCAATAAATATATACAGCCGTATTTAATAGAATTCGCTAAACATCTCTAAACGGGTGGATAGTTATGCAGTGTATAAGGATTTATGTAGCCTCTATACAACGTTGCATAAATAGTGATTTATAAAACATTTCCTCAACCTGTATAGTTATACAGGCTTTGTGTCAAATAAAGTACTAAATAGTAGAAATCTATTACGTTTTGCTTCCAAAATTGACAACGAGACTCAGCTGTTTGTGAAAAATCAATAAAATAATTTTCCTGACGATAGGATTCTTTTTGATTTTTTCTTAATTTCTTTTGTTGTTATTAGTATCGAATTGTTTTGTTTGCTTTTTTGTGTATACAAATAATTTAATAAAAAAAAAATAAAAGAATGTGTATTTGTTGATATTTCGATTGAATTATTCCACTCACTCACAACGTCATGTTTTTGTTGAGAAAAATATAAGGTTGGCTCTTTTTTGGCAATGCTTCAATTTTATTTGTATTTCTCCGTAAAGTGATGAACGTGATTTTGTGTAAAATTTTATTGAAACTGCTTAACGTTAACATATAAGCCATAGCAGATGGTTGTAAAATTTTGATAGAAGTTCTTCAAATTTTGCAAGTACATATGTTATGCAGAATCTTTAAAATAAAGAGCGCACAAAAGATATTCCTTTTTTTTAACAATAAATACACAAAAACATATTATCTGTACTTGAGAGCGTAAATGATTTTATGGGACAAATCTTCTTTCGTACTCGTGCAGTTGCTAGAGTTCTAAAGGATCTCGATGTACACAAATCCGCTGGCCCGGATGGTATCCCTCCCATTGTTCTGAAGAGGTGTTCTTCAACGCTGGCAAAACCACTGCGTAAGCTTTTCCATCTGTCCTACTCTACTGGTCTCTATCCGAGTGGATGGAAAACAGCATTTGTCCAGCCTGTCCCTAAAAAAGGCGTATCTTCTTCACCCTCTAACTATCGGCCAATTGCACTTACGTCCCTTCTTTCCAAGATCATGGAAACGCTGATTAATTTCCAGCTCAAGAAATATCTCGAGGAACGAAAGCTTCTTAATGACCGGCAGTACGGCTTTCGTAGCAATAAGTCCACTGGTGATCTGATGGTATATCTCACCGAACAGTGGAACAAATCTTTACATCGTTTTGGAGAAAAAAGATTATTGTACTTGATATTTCAAAAGCGTTTGATAGAGTTTGGCACCAAGCTCTCTTATCGAAAATGCGCGCATTTGGTTTCGATGAACCTCTTCTTCGTTGGATTAGAAATTACCTTTCGGACCGTTCAATACAAGTCGTATTGGACGGTTTCGAGTCTGAAATCCACAAAATAAATGCTGGTGTGCCCCAGGGCTCCGTTTTGTCTCCGACTCTCCTCCTTATTTTTATAAATGATCTTTTGTCTGAAACTTCTAATCCATTAAATTGTTTTGCTGACGATAGTACCCTCAGTATCTTATATTCGTTTACAGATTCTCATCCATGTCCTTCGGATGTGGAACTTGAACGGCAGCGTATGATAAGCTCACTAAATTCTGATCTCGACAGCATTGTCCAATGGGGAATCAAAAACCGCGTAGAATACAATGCTTCTAAAACTCAATGTTGTCTCCTGTCGTTAAAGCGAAACCCACCCCCAATGCCGCTATCCATGGACGGCACTTGCATCGAGGAAACCGAACAGCTCTCAGTTCTCGGTATGTGTGTCACAGACCACCTTTTGTGGAATGACCACATATTTGATGTCGCCAAAAACGCTGCTAAGTGTTTAGGTTTTCTCCGTAGATGCAAGAAGTTTTTTTTCCCCTTCTGATCTGGCTGTGATCTACAAAGCCTTTATTCGTCCAAACTTGAGTACAATTCTCATGTTTGGGCAGGAGCTCCAAAAACTCACTTGAGTTTGTTAGACAGAATTCAAAAGAGAGCTTTAAAAATGATAGGCGAAAGATCTATAACAGAAACAATTACATCTCTCGAACACCGCCGTAATGTTTCGTGTCTTTCTCTGTTTTATGGCTATTATTATAATCAGTGTTCTAGTGAAATAGCCAGTTGCATTCCTCCCCTTAAAAAATTCAACCGTAATACTCGCGCTTCTAGGAATGCCCATCAGTTCACCCTCGAGCCCAACTTCGGACGTACTGTAATGTACAGAGATTCTTTCTTCAGTCGCACCACACGAATGTGGAATGCTTTACCTGACTCGACTTTCCCCTCCCATTTCGATGTGCAAACGTTCAAAACCAATGTGCATCGGTATCTCCTTCTAAATCCTCTCCTACTTACCTAATCGCTCGTGCTGTGTTAAAAACATTTTAAGGGTAGCCATAACCCCTTTTGCGCGCGTGGAATATAAAAAAAAAAAAAAAAAAAAAAATTATATAAGTGAGATTTCAACACAAACATTGCACAAATAAGCACCGCCCTTATATCTATCTACATTATTGATGTTGTGTGTAAGTCAATGTGACATTTCGATACTTAACAGCTTTTATGTAGGCCCTAAACAACCTACAAACGCGTTTAGCTTATATTGCCTCTATACAACGTTGCATAAGTTTTATAAATCACGTTTTTGCGTTCAAAGACATTTTAAAGCGTGCATAGCTCTATGCAAGCGTTCAACATTATTTGATCAAATTATTTGTGTAATGTGTATCTCTTATCATTGGCAATCGCCAGCGCAGCCCCAGCTGTCGTCATCACTCACCCAAATTTTCTTTTCAAATGACATGAATTTTCCGTCTTATAGGCTTTTATATAAAAAAAGACGGTCTTTCCCGGGTGAACAAAAATGATTTGGTTCGAGTAAAAAGCGTATAACTTGAATTCTCATGGATGTTCAAGATTGAGATCTTAAAATGACGGGAAAAACAGGTTACAGTATTAAAAGAAAGAGGTACAGTTAATATTAAAGCAATTAACTGGTGTTTGGCGAATATTAAGGGAAAATGTTATATAAACTCAAATGAATTCACTCTTAAAAATGCTTCACATATTAAAAAATGGCTACACTTCCAAAACATTGTGTATCCGGAAGCTTTAAAATAAAAAAAATACATAGGTGGGTAGGTATACAAATGTCAACAATCTCCTTTAATTTTTTTGCGAAGCAACGCGAGCACGGTTCGGCTAGTTTAACTATATAGAGCCTATTGAGGAAGCATACGTATTTCCAAATTCAAAGATGACTTTTTTTATATCTTAGTAGAAAAAAAATTTACCAAGCGAACTAGTTTTTCATTTTCGTATGAAAACAAATCACTCATACGCCATACATTGTTTTTTAAGGAAAAATATTATTGGAGCGAAATTCCCCTTTCTGTTGAGTTTCCATAGTTACACATTTTGTTATTGACAAGATAAAGAGGATAGGTACTGTCCAGTGCGTATTTTGCGAGTAATATTTGCATGCACAATGCTTCGGAAATAACGAACTTTAATTTTAAATTATTTTTCAAATTATTTTGTAAGAAACAATAATGATGATGACAAAGAAAATAACAATGTGTTAAGCTTTGTTTTATTGTGCAATATGTGTACCAAGTCGGATAAATTATTTGCCTAGATTAGGACTAGGCAACTGTGTAGGGCATTTGGTCAATTATTATGCAATATGGCTTCGTTTCGCTTCGTTTTAAATACTTCAAATCTTAATCAACACTCAATTATTTTGGGTGATTTTAACCTGTGTTATGCTCGTATTAATTGGATTCTTGACCCTGATGAGTTATTTCCTTTTAATGTAAAAAAATGATCAGGAATCCCTAGTTATAGACTCATTTGCAGAATATGATCTTATTCAAATTAATAATTTTAAAAACGATTTAAATTGAATTCTAGGCCTAGTTTTTGTAGATAGAGAATTATGTTCTTATATAAATAAAAAAACATTTGCCCGTTATTTCCGAATACGATTCATCACTTAGCGCTTTGTATACTTTTTAAATCGTGTTTTTTTTTTTAAACCTTCTACTGATGAACTACATAAATATGACTATAAAAATGGTGATTTTAATTCAATTAATATGTTTATTGATTCATTTCCTTGGAGCTGCATTTTTATGAATGATTCACTTTCTATTGCCTACGATTTATTTCGTGATGCTTTATGAGAAGCTATAAACCTATATATTCCTAAAGTCCGAGTCCATAAAAACTCCAAACCAATCTGGTTTTATAAAAGATCGCGTAATTAATCAAATAAGAAAAACAAGGCTTATAAACTTTTTCGGCAGTCCAATGTTGATGCTTGGGAATTACTTACGTATTCAAAATGAATTTGATGTTCTTAATAAGTTCTTATATAAATCCTATTTTTTATCGTACAGAATCATATCTTAAGCAGAATAGCAAACATTTTTGGAGTTTCATTAAAGGAAAGAAATGTTTCAATGGGATTCCTAACTGTATGCAATACTCGGAGACTACATCCAGTGATCTAACTACGATCTGTAACTTGTTTTCTTCATTTTTCCAGTCGGTTTATTCCCCTTGTTATATACCTGCAAATTTCCCTTCCATAATCTCTACTAATAAAGTCAACATCGGTTCCTTAAATTTAAGTTACTCTGATGTTGAAAAAGTTCTACGCGAATTGAATCCGGATAAACAATCCGGCCCGGCATTCCTCCAGTCGTATTAATGAAGTGCGTAAGTTCTCTTTCAGAACCATTAACTCCGCTCTTTAATGCATCTCTGAATACGGGCATATTTTTAAATGATGCGAAAGTGTCTTTTATTATTCCTATACATAAATCAAGACCAAAACAAGTCGTAAATGATTATCGTCCCATCAGTAAACTTTCTATCATTCCTAAACTATTTGAACAATTAGTTTATGAAAAGTTATCATTCATTGTTAAGGAACTTATTTCCCCATTTCAACATGAGTTTGTTTCTGGAAGATCGACAACTACAATTCTTTCAATGTTGTGTAATGAGGTAACTAGTCACCTTGAGTATGGCTACCAATGTGACGTCATCTATACCGATTTTGACAAGGCCTTTGATAGGGTAAATCATGCGATTTAATTAATTAAGAAACTTTATGCCATCGGCTTCAATTCAAATATCTTGAAATAGGTTAGGTACGTACGCAGTATGTGCGTATAAATGATTTACTGTATGATCCCATTATCGTGACTTTTAGTGTGCCACAAGGAAGCCATTTGGGTCCATTACTCTTCTTACTTTTGATTAACGATATCCCTGCTTACATTAAAAGCTCTATCTGCCTTATGTTTCCAGATGATATAAAGTTACTTCACTGCATAAAATCTTCTGATGATTGTCTTTTACTCCAGAAAGACCTGGGCTATTTAGCTGACTGATGTACGTCAAACCAGTGGTTCCTAAATGTTTCCAAATGTAATGTCCTATCTTTCCGTCGTAACTTTTCCTCTGTAAATTTCGTTTATATCACTGATGGCATCCCATTGCAAACTGTCGTTGAAAAAAGGACCTTGGCGTTATCTTCGATCATAAGCTCACTTTCTTCCTCTCTCCCTGGCTAAGGCTAATTTTTTACTTGGATTCATTTGGCGTATAACTCAAAAGAATTTTCTGACCCTTACACCCTTAGAGCTTTATTCTATTCGTACGTAAGACCTGTACTTGAGTGTTGCTGTGTTATATGGAATCCGTACTATGCAATACACTCTAATAAAATTGAAAGCATCCAAAAAAGATTCACCAGATTGGATGTTTTCAAGCTAAATTGGAATATTCAAATGCCTCGTTATCATACAAGATGTAATTTACTTGGTCTTTAATCTTTAAAAGCTCGAAGGAAGTACTTTGAAATAATTTTTTTTGGGATATTCTTAAAATTCAGATTGTTTGTCCTTTTCTTTTATGATTAATAAAAATGTATGATCCTTCTAGAGCTCTAAGAGTACATAGTCTACTCGCTGTTCCGTTTCATAGAGTAAATTATGGACTCAATGAACCGATAACTCGGTGTATTATACAAGCTAAGTTAATTTGTAATCATATTGATTTCTACGATAAATTACGTCGAGATACATTCAAAAAACATGTTATCTATATATTAACGTTACTTCACATTGGTGGTTAGTTAATAAGTATTAGTAAATTGTACAGTATTGCATGCTGCTTGTATAGTTCTATAGTATAGTCTATAAGAGTATATATTACTAAATTTGTATTATATAGTCTGCTTGATGAGAATAAATAATAATAATATAACGAATCTTAATACAGATCTATTTAACGATAAACAAATGATCTTACAAAAGAAATTCGTCCAATGTTGGAAGTTTTATTCGAAAAAAAAAGTTTCACAACAATCAAGTTATAAAAAATATGTAGCTATGTTCTTTGGTTACTTTACTTTAAATAAAATTCATATGTCAAAAATAACATATTTATTTCTGAACCAAAACACATTTATTAATATTCACTTTGTATTCGGAATTTTTTGGACATTCGCCATGAATTGGCCTTTCAGCTGTACATTGGCTTCCAGCTTTATCGAAACCAGTTGGACATGACTGGCCAGCAACAATAGCTACCAAAGCCATTACAAAAGCAAACATCAAATAGAAATTCATTCTGTAATCAAAAATAATTTAAAATTTTATAAAATTTACTTAAATAAATTATATTGAAGAACACCTTTTAAGCTGCTGTTTTGAGTTCAAGAATATGTCTAACAACAAAATAGAGTGAAAACATGTATTTATAGATGATAATTCTTATCAGAAATCAAATGAATTTAAATAATTTTAAATATTTATGGAGTCACTACTATTAGAAAAATAAGAATCAACAAACACATTAGCGATTAAAATAATCTTTATGGAATGAATCAACTTATACCTATTATTCCGAAGGGTTATCAAGAAATATTTTTTTAATAAAATTTTCTTGGAATTATTTTGATTGAATCATCGTTCCTATATAGGTAGTTTTATCATTTTTATTGTAGCATTATCAATCTGACTTATATGTATACGTTAATTTACATACTAAGTCAAAGTACCTACCGTTTAAGGATAGAATAAAGAAGACACCTGCCTGTGCAAGTAATTCTATTTATAAAACTTAATGGGGTTGCTAACCATTTTAATAAATATTTGGACTTAATATTTTTCTCCGACACAATAAATGCTGACGTAGCTGTAACTCCAGCCGATGTTATACTATTAGAAGAAGACCGTCACCATCCAGCTTTCAATATATCACTCAGTATAAGCGTATGCAATATCCCTTTCATTTCAAATGAAAAAACTTGAATTCAATTTTAAAAAATGTAATTTTAATGAACTAATTAATTTGTTATGTAATGTTGACTGGAATCAAATGCTCTTAAACCTAATGCTAGCAAAACCAGAGCCGATGACGATTTCAGGACTTACTCCGAACTTAAATATATTTTCACTGAGTATCTCAACACTCTTTATTCAGATTATATTTTAAAAATTGAAGATGAGTTAAAACAGACGCCAAAAAACTTCTGGAACTTCGTAAAAAGTAAAAGCCATGTTGATGGCTACCCTAACTATATGTCATATAATAACACAACAAGTCATGACGTATTTGGGCTAATGTATATGTTTGCTAATTTCTTCAAAGATGCTTTCGATGTGCCTCCTTCTATTCAAACTTCTGATTCGTTCTTTCCTAACCAAAATTTCCCACACTCACTTAATTTTACCATATGTGAAGATTGAATTGTTCGTAGTGTCTCAGAACTTGACGACTGTTTTAGCCCGGGCCCTGATGGTGTACCATCTTGTGTGCTAAAAAAATGTGTCTTATTTATCCTATCCTCTTTTTGTTTTATTCAATGAATCTCTCTTAGGTGCTCCATCTTTCCATTATTATGGAAAAGTTCATTTATAACTCCAATTCATAAAAAAGGGTCTAAGAACCAATTACCGACCCATCGCCAAACTTTCTGTTATTCCCAAAGTGTTTGAGTCCATTATCTGTAATATGTTATCCTTTAACTGTAAGTCAATTATTTGTGACAATCAACATGGTTTTGTCCAAAATAAGTCAACTATTACAAACCTACTTCATTTTACTTCCTTTTGCCTTGATTCCTTCGAAAATCAGAATCAAGTAGATTGTGTGTTCACAGATTTTAGTAAGGCCTTCGATAAATTGTGTCCCCAGACTTTGGTCCATAAACTTAAGGCCTTAGGATTTAATGACAAATTCTTGATATGGATCTCGTCATATTCAAAGAATAGAATTTATAGTTTTTATTTTAGAAATGAGCTCTCTGATCAATTTTATGTCAACTCTGGTGTCCCACAAGGTAGCCACTTAGGCCCCCTATTATTTATTTTATATATAAATGACATAACTTCCATAATAAAAAACTCCTCTGTTCTAATATATGCTGATGACATTAAGATTTTCAAAACTATATGTTCAATTAATGACTGCTCACAGCTTCAAGAAGATCTTCATAGATTTAGAGAATGGTGCAATACAAACCGACTTTTGTTGAATATTGACAAATGTAAAACAATGTGTTTAACACGCAAAAAAACAATTATAGATTATAACTATATATTAGATTCTTCTTCTCTTTGTGACCTTTCCGTTTTCTTCGATTTAGGTGTTATTCTTGACACTAAATTGACGTTCACTGACCATTATAACTTTATAGTTAAAAAAGCAAATAAAATTCTCGGTTTTATTAAACGATTCTCTCGTGATTTCCGTGATTCCTACGTCCTCAAGCTTCTGTATATATCTTTTGTTAGACCAATACTTGAATACGGCTGCGTTATATGGGCACCTTACTATTCAGTTCGTATAAACAGACTTGAAGGTATCCAGAGAAGGTTTTTGCGTTTTTGTCTTCGTTTTCTTCCGTGGTCCCAAAGGTCCACACTACCCCCATATTCTCACAGACTCTTGCTTATAAACCTCCCTTCACTATTACAACATAGAAAGTATCTCCAACTTTGTTTTATTGTAAAATTAATCAATGGTTCAATAATATCTCCATCAGCTCTGTATCGTCTAAATTTTAGCTATAGTCAAACGAGCTTAAGAAGTCAGTTGCCTTTACGTCCGATTTTCAGCAGAACAAACTATGGTGCGAATAGCCCTCTAAATCAATTGATTTCAGTTTTCAATAATTATTATTGATTTCTTTATTTTTACTTTCCTCTGTAAACGACAACGTCAAAATCAAAAGATTTAAATATAACTTTTTTAATATATTGTAGTTATGTATATTTATTTATATTTTTTAAGTAAATTGTTTTGTAAATTAAATTGTGTGTTAATAGCTAAAGTTTTTTTCTTAACGTTAAGCCATTATTAACGGATTAATAAATAATAATAATAAAAATCTTTATTTTAGGCCTGTAGATTTAATAAATCATCTTCAAGCAAGAAATGAAAAACAATGAGCGTAATAATTACAACAAATTCATTACCGACAACAATCAAAGAAAAATATCACCAAATTTTACTTCAAAAACGAATTCACATAAATTATCACATTATAACGCTTGCTGAATTAATATGATAATAATAGGAGATAATTTACCATAATAAATTATCGTGATGATCCAGTTTTGTTTAGAATTCGCATAATCCTCAAGCTCAGTTTTGGCTCACAGGCAAACACAATAGTACCATCTGTTGTCCACCGTTTATAACCCTCTAGCACTTTAATAGAATGACAAACATATACTTATTCAACCTAATACACAATGACAATGTCGTTTTAGTCATAGTTGTCCTTCAATAATTGTCTGAGGGTGATATTACGTGGTGTTCTCTTTTCAATGTGCAAACAAAAAATCTGTTGACTAACGGAGATTTATGAAAATTGCATCTGCTGGACACTCTTAAAAACGTCCAAGATTAACTTTGACAGCGTTGACATCCTCTGCTTATTTCTTTCAAGTAGCTATGGGGTAGCCAAGTCTACTATAACACAGGAGTATATAAGTAAAAAGTGTTCAAGAATGAGATTTCCAAAAAAAAAGCGTAAGATTTATAGGAGGGATATAGTATGCGGACGGTATAGGTAATGCTCCCTCTCTAAGGAAATGAAATCGGAGATTGAGAGGCAGCAAAAAGGAATAGAAAATGGAAATGAATATGTTTTAAGGACGCAATGATGATGAGGACTTTCATGTCTTATTGGCTGATGAAGCACGTGCAGGAGCCAACTCCAGAAAAATGCTTGTAATTTCTAGATCTTTTTGTTAATTTAAATGCTTTATCAATGCAAGATGAATTGCTTAAAAAAATGCTTTGAAACGTGTAAGAAAGGTTCAAAAAACCGGACAGTTTGAAGCGAAGGGGAAAATAAGGCGTCGCACAGTGTGGTATTTTGACCTGAAACGTGGCCATAAATCAATTTTGTCAACTTTCACTTCCAGGATTAAGCATGTGTCCCATAACAGGTATATAACCAGGCTAATCTTTAGTGAAGTCGATCTATAAATTCGTCACCCCCGTTCGCGACACCATCAGTTGCAACTTGCACTTGTTGAATAAGCACGAGTTTGTTTGCGATTTTTTAAAAAAAAGTGTATTTTCTGTGTGTTTTTTTTAAATCTTAAAAGTGATTTTTGTGAAAAAATTTGATATCGATATCGAACATCAAGGTATGTACAATATTTTAAGCAAAGAAATTTTTATATATTCAACTTAAGTTCTTCATATCGGTGAGTTAAAGAATGTACTTACAAAATTTGCACTTTTTCCGTTGTTTTTACCATTGGCAACACCCCGCAACAAAGTTTGTCATATATTTTATTTAACTTCTGGATAAGTAAAACAATCCTGCATTTCAGAACCATTCACAAGTTTTCACCTAAGAAAAAACAAAGCATTTGAAAAAAACTACTTTCAAGCGACCATAACTAAAAATTTTGTATATTATTCCAGATGACTCTAATTCCACCTTGAAACCAGGAAACAGCTCCATGAGTTGATAAGAGGAAGCTCACAAAGACTCCTTGACGGTAAACTTGGAGATACAAAATGTATGGATATAACAAACTGGTCCCCCAGAGAAAAAAGATGAACTTACAAAAATTATCAAGGCGTTCAAAGCGAACTATAAACGGAGATGGCAACTCTGAACTGCACAGAAAAGCGTTTCTTCGATAAGAATGAAGAGTGGCTTAGCGAAAAAGTAACACTACCTGTTGGCATACTTCCCGGAAGGTCTAAATGTCGCCCAAGCAACGAGTTCGGGGAATCAAGTGACCGAACAAAACGTCGAAAAATAGAGGAACTTCGAAAAAGTGTGTCCTTTGATACATACACACATACGCAGCATCGATGAGTCAACGAGCAGCGGGAAATATTGATGTCGCAAAAGTGATGGAGGTTGTGACCAAAACTCCAACCAGGGCTATGAAGTTCCGGAAATCAGCTGCGATTGGCAGTAAAACCCTCAAAACTGAGAAACACACTCCTGAAAACGCTTTGAGGATATTCGTCGATGCTAATTTAACTGCTAGTCACCTACGTGTAAAAAAAAAAAAGTTGCGGAAGGAAAAAGAAAAAGGATCAATCTGTTTATTCAATAATTGACCTGTACTCATAAAATATACAACTAATCCACATCTCGAATTCTTCGTATTTTGGATTAAGAGGGTCGCAGGTATTTTAGACTTGGTTACCTGCATACTGGGACATAAAATTTTGGAATGAAATTTGATCACCCGGATTAAGAAAATTTCACTCATAAAAAGAAGGAAAAAAAGGGATTTTCTAGGAAAAAGTATCTTTCAGTTTTTTTCTAATTTCTTATAAACTATGACATTTATCGGAATGAGATTTTTAGTATTTGACTAAAAATATATCAGGTCATTGAATATTGACAAAAAAAATGTCCTTTATAAGCAAATTAAAAAAAAAAAAATAAATTAAAAACCGAATTTTTTTTTTTTTTTAATTTCAACATTAAAATTTAATTTCTCAAAAACTATTAAATTAAACAACTTGAATCAAAAAACAAAACAAAGAATAAAATATTAGCTTTAAAAAAAAAATTATAGCACAGTGTTGTACGTGCTTTTTTTGATTTTTAATAATTTTTTTTCTTTCGGCTAATCGGGATGGGCATTTAAGTGGGTTTTACTGCAACTTAAAAATGAAAATTTATCCTTCCAAATAATTTTTTAGTCATTTGGTACCTATTTGATATGAAAAATGTGCCCAAATATTTTTGGCCAGGTTTTCGACCAAAATACCGCACTGTGCGTCGTCTAATAAAGAGTAACTAGTTTTAGTAATTTTCAATTTTCTTACAAACTATTGAAGACCATCTGGTTTTCAATACGCAATTTAAAATTTATTAACACAGTGGGCCTTACCAATAATCAAATTAAGAGATCACTTAAATATTTAAGTGGACTCTTAATAATAAACCATACCAATAATCAATTTAATAGTCAGCTTAACGCTAAACGTCACTTTAAATTTTAGAATAAAGAAACGCATGTTTAAACCCGTGATTAAGTGTAAACGCCATGTTTGTGCTGTCATTCTGAAAAGCAAAGGAGAAAAATAATAATCCTTACCTTCTATGTTTGTCGCTTACAATTGAATTAAATTGCTTGTTTGTGAATTTTGTTGCAAAGTCATAAAACTAATAAGGTAATCAACATAAACAAATATTTATTTTTATTCCTTCTTATTTGTTTATTTGTAAATTTCAATTTGAGAGTGAACGGTGAAAAACTAACACTAAAAATCGTACGTAGCCTTAAATTAGTTTGGTGACTTTTTTATGATAACTAAGATGTCATTGGCCGCGATCAAAAACCTATGTAGAGCTATCCAGATTGGTTTTTGTTGTTGTAATCCCATTAAAAAGAAACATCTGATTAAAAAACAGCTTTTGATGTTGGATAGCTATCCATGCAATCCGAAAAATGTTGGCATACGTTTGTATCCCATGCGAAATTGTTAAAAAAACCGACTACAAAATGCAAAGTCGAGATTTGTTTGCCGTCATCGAGTTGTATTTTTGAAAAATAGTTAAAAGAATATAATAGTAAAATGCAAGTTACTGTACTGTAGCGAAGAATTCTGCCAAAAATACTTTCAATTAACCTGTCCGGTTTTGGTTGTTCAGAAACCTATATGGATAGGAATCTATCTTAGGGGCCAGTTATAGCTATCATTGAAAGCCATCATTGAAAATATTAATTGTCAATTTTGAGAGGTTTCGAAGAAAAATAAATGATTATTTTGATGCCAAAGTAAAGCTAAAGCCGCGATGTTTCATGTCTAACATTATTTTACCGTTACTTTTATAAAAACTGTTCTAGTGAAATAGCCAGCTGCATTCCTCCCCTAAGACAATTCAACCGTAATACTCGTACCTCTAGGAATGCACATCAGTTTACCCTCGAGTCCAACTTCGGACGTACTGTCAAGTATACAGATTCTTTTTTTAGCCGCACTACCCGAATGTGGAATGCTTTACCCGGCTCTATCTTTCCCGACCATTTTAATATTCAGAGGTTCAAAACCAATGTGCATCGGTATCTCCTCTTAAATCCTTCCCTATTTTCCCAACGCTCGCACTGTGTTTAAACATTTTAAGGGCAGCCAAATCCCTTTAGTGTGCGCTCAAACAAAAAAAAAAAAAAAATTGACTTAATAATTATTTCTAGGTAAAACGAAATTCAATTTTGCACAACTTTTCTCATAAAATGACTTTTAATTTTTCAATGACGAACTAACTTACCCATGATCATTGAAAAAATTAAAAGTTACGTTCTGGGGAAGATATGGGTCAAAATTAATTTTTTTTGGAGGACAAATAATTTTGAAGTCGTAAGCTATATTTCTGAAAAATATTGAATGATTAAACTTTCGAAGGGTCTCAAAATCAACAGCTAACTTTTTCAATGTTGGTTTTCAGTGATAGCTATAACTGGCACCTTAGATAGGATATCGCAACGATTCTTGATCGCCGCCATTTCCATTAACAGAAGCTATCTGTTTGGCAACAAATGTAGTAGATAATGTAATAGAGCACTGGTTAGTTAAAGACGTGTTTAATTTTGTTATTGGTTAACACAAAAATTTACTCGTCACTAAAGTTTAACGTGGCGTTTATCTTAACGCTTGTTTAGACATTAATTATTGGTAAAGCGCAGTAAAAACTGATGCTTAATCATACTTTTTCCAATTTTGGGAAAAATCAGTTATAATAGTTAGTTGAATATTTTTAGTTTGAATGTATTTTTTTTCAAAATAATATGTCCTTTTTACTTGCGATATACGAAGTTTAAGCAAGTTTAGGATTCGTGCAAAAAAAAATCGAGATAATAAATTTCCCTAACATAACGATGATAGAGAACGCGAAAAAAGTGGGTCTCGCAATTCTGTCTGTCTGTCCGTCTGTCTGTCTGTACCTCGACCTGCAGCCTAAACGGCTGAAGCGATTTTCTTCAAACTTTAGACTTAAGGTTCTTATGGGATTCCCTATAGGGGAAATTGAAATTTTTTGAGCTCAAAAAATAACGGTATCTGCCATACAACCAATATACAAAAATTGATTTATTTAAAAAACGTCTCTAACGATTGTGGAAAAAAAGATTACGAGCTACTACAATTACTAGGTAAAATTACTAAAAGTAAATATTTAAAATTGTAACGGTTATTAACAGTACCTGTCATACAACCCATTTTTTAGTTTTCAAATTTCTCGTTAACAACTATACACCGATTTCAACTAAAATTTATTTTACAAAAGGTCGCTTACAATTTTAACACTTGCATTCATAAAAATAATTTTTGGATTTTTAAAACAATATTGAAATTTCTTTTTTGAAAATTCAATATCTTGCATTTTTTTTTTAATTTTGGAAAAAATGTACTTTATTAAATACTAAAAGTCGGCATACAAAATTTTATTTTTAAAAAATGTTCAAGATTTTTTAAATATAAAAAATTAATTTAAAAAAAAAAACCCGCTCTAACGATTTTTTTTTCATTAATTCATATTTATTAAACAAATTAGATGGCATACTTTTTTTTGAGCTCTATCTGTTTTAGCTATTAAAACAACTAATTTATAAAAATTCATAGTAATCATTTATATTTTAAATTGTTTTAAAAACTTTTTTTAAATGATATTATAATGTTATGGAACCAATAAATATGTACATTGCCTATGTCAAGCTATGTTTAAGTTGTTAGCTACGAGAGCATGTTTTGTGCGATCCAGTCATGCCCATTTTTTTTATCAAATATAAATATCAAATTTGATTCATTTCGTTTTTCATTGCCTTTATCGAAACCAAGAAAAAAAACTTCCAATGATCAAAAATTTTGCAGTAAAAGCATTTTTACAGCTTTCGATGTAGATTTATGCCATAGCTTAAACATTATTTATGGGAGCTTGACGCGAAATACTTTTTTTTATATATCCGATATACATATATGAACATATGAACATAGTAGACAAAATGGGTATGAAGTATTTATTGAACCTAAACTGTAAGGCCTTATCCTGATAAACTCTAAAAGAAATATATTAATTCAATAGGCAATAATATATAGGTACAAAATTCACCATTTCAAAATTTGAGTCTGCATTTGACATTGTTTGTAGTGTCAAACGAATTCAAGCTTTCAATTCATCTCTGTTTGTATTTGTATGTATCAATCTATATTTAGCTATTCAGCCTTTGACAAATGCCCTCAATTTGATTGAAGAAGACCCAATCGGCTTCCATTGACTTCGATTTGTAAATTACACTCAACCATCCAAGCGGAAGGGCCATAATCCTTCGCTTTTTCATGGGTCAAATGTCTGTCGTTTTTGTCGTTGCCAAAATCTTGAATTCTTATCTAACCATGTAATTTTGGCCCGTTTCTTCAAAGTTACAAATATCTAAAAGAATACAGTGGAATGTTAAATAAATAGAAAAAAAAAACATAAAATCAAATAAGAAAAAAAAAAAAAAAACATGAAAATGTCGAAAACCCATGTCAACATAAATCAACGACGTGTGACACCCTAATCCTGAAAGTTTATGTTGGTTGCTTTTTTTCGTGATTTCCTTCAGATTGCTTAAATGGTTGGACATAAAAAACAATCAATGGGCAGGATGTCTTGTGTTAGAAACTTTGATGATAGTTATACCTACCTACTGCAATAGTCCTAGCCAGCGTAGCACCTTCTCTCAAATGTCACGTGAAGTGAATTTTACTTGGGCAAACTTCTTTGATTCCTTATACGAGGAGTTCGAGAGCTTGTTTTGACTCCTGGGGATTCTCGTCGTTGTTGGTTTTTTCGTTTGCTGTTCTTTTTTATAACCAGTTGACTAGTGAAACACTCTTGAGGCAAGGACTTTTTGAAGTGCTGACGATGGTGTTTTATGGCTACCTTAAACAATTTTACACAAGAAGGATGACATGCCGGAAGTTTTTCAAGAAATTTAAGTGAGCTACATATTTTTGTGAACGCGGACATTAATCTTTCAATGAAATTCTCTTAGTCAATGCAAATATTCCACTATTGATTTTTAACTACCTGCTGAACTTGATGAAAGGTTACTTTTCTGAAATGTAAAAGCAATGCATTTCTTGGAATATTTAGTTTTTGTTTAGTTTTGCTAGGGCTTACATTTTAAGATAAATTCTCTTCCAAATACTAAACATAGTCATTTTGTATCTATGTATCTAAACTGAAAACCTTTTGTCATACTTGCATTGGTTTTGAGAGTTAAGCCACTGACGCGACTACACTTCAGTTAGCATAATTAAACCACAATGTGTTTGCAGAAAGTAAACCACAGCGTTTCATCATGGAACTGCTTAATACTGCGAAGCACATTATGTGAGTGCGGGTTATAGGAAAATCAATTATTCTGCCAAAATACATTTTATGTGTATTCACTTGATGGTTCGTTCATTCAATATGAATAATTTTCTACCCTAAGGTCATCATCACACTTCGCATTCAAACACAGTGGGAGGTACTATAGAAATGCCTATTTTCACCCACATGCTGGGTACGTGCATGCATACATATACATATATTAATGTAGTTCATTCAAAACGTGTTATTAAATTATTATATTTCGAAAATTAGATTATTGATTTTTAATTTCGAAAAAAAAAACCATCAACACTTGGTCTATAAGGAGGTAGGCACATATATGTATGTATGTACCATATACATATATAGGTACTAATATACTAACCATATCTGTGCAATGAATTTTAAATTTTATTGCCCATTACATAAATTGTTATTTGTGATATTTAGCATGTTCGTGAATCTTAGTCATGAGTTACTAATTGAGAAAAATTGTAGGAAACCAAAATTAAACTAAATACACGACTACATCGCACGAACTTCGTACACAAAACTCCAAAGGATCTAATAAAAACAAGGATTTTGTGTGATTTAGTTCTTCACCCAAAAGAATAACAACATTATAGTTATTTGAACTATCTAGAGGTACTTGTTAACAAAATAATAAAAAATTCGGTAAAGCATTAACCTATGTAAATATACGGGAATATCCGAAAAATAATGCAATTTTTTCAAAACAAAATAAAGGCTCTTCCACCTTTCGATTTTTTGACAAGAACCAGAAAAATAGTACTAACTATTGCAATTTAGCCCAGGCAAAATGTACAAACAAATTGCCAATCTGCCAAATAAATCTAAGTGAAGCTTTTTAAATGCAATTGTCTTTATTTTGGCATAAGAAATACTGTCGCGAAAGTCTATTGCCAACTCGTGTGCGCGTCAATAGTTATTCTAGGTTAAATGTCGAAAATATCAGTTTTTCACATAAAACTCGGAAACAGTAAATGCTATCGAAAAGTGTTTCATACAAAACTTGTTAATTATGTAATTTGCCAACAAAAAAGTTATGACTATTTTTTTCTTACGACCCAGCGTAAAGAAGATATCGACATTTCAAAAACCGTAAAATGTCGAAAATGGTCGTTTTTCACGTATAACTCCTTAAGGGTTCAAATTTTTGAAAACATCTGAATACAAAGTTTGTACAACCGTTTTAAGGATATAATTTTTTTAAAAGTTTAACAAAAAGTTAAAATTTCTGGTTTTTAGATTTTTACTCTTAAAAGCAAAAGTTGTTGTTAAGAGTAAAGAGCCAAAAACCGGTATTTTAGACATTTGGTGCTTTAATTAAACCCTTAAACCCTACCCTGATGGGGTACAGCGCAATTGAAAAAATATATTTATTTGAATATTTTAAAAACTAAGTAACCCATGCCGTCGCAAAGTGGCCCGTATTTACTTTTTTGGTTGCACAAATCATAACTCTTAAACGAATAAAGATATCGACACAATCTTTTTTATCTTCAAGGAAATTTCCAAGGCTATTATAAAAAAAAATTGTACAGGGTGTTTCAGAATTTGCTGTTGAAATAAGAAGTTTTAGTTAAGGTGGTTAACATAATTGGTAGTTAATTCTAAAAAGTTTGAAAATTAATTCATGAAGTAATTTGAGTGTAGTTTAAGTGAAACAGTGGAGAAAGAAAAAAAAACAATTTGAGTGAAACAGTAGGGAAAAAAACCCTTTTTTTTATTAATTGATTTTTTATTTTTTGTTTATAAAAGAATACATTAATAAAGTATTTTATTGATAGATTACAGTTCAAAAAGTAGAAAAAAAAATAAAAGGAACAAAAATGTACATATAAACATTAGATTTCTTGGAAACTATCATCTAAGTCCGGGGTAATGCGTAATAAACTTATCATTTCCGGTGAGTATTGTGCTTTCAGAACTTTTTGGTTTCATACATGTCTTAAGGAAGAAATAAGTGGATCCGATGAGATTGCTAGCATGTTAAATAGGTCTTCATTCTGCCGAATTCTTGAAACCTTACACGTATTTAGATATCTGTATTTCTTGTAGTCTTTATTTTTGGACTCCTGGGCTTCTTCTGACAATTCTCCAAGTGGCAGAGATTGGTATTCGATAATATGTTGGCTATGAACCAAAATTTTATGAAGAGTAGGTGTGAGTTGGTTTTGAGGGTACTTTTGTTTCAATAGCTCTGCGGTTTTTTTGGTGTACTCTCCAAATTTAACTGTATTCACTACTTCCCTGCAATTCAAAACATTAAGTATTATTTGGATCCTAGTTATAACCTCTCCATTGACTCCAGTTATTCGAGCAGACTGTTAAAAAAATCTCCTTGAAGTGTTTCCATCATTGCTATTTCCAAATCCTTGCTTTGGTTTATCCACATCAAGTCCAAGCTCGCGCGATAGACCCAAATCCATAAACAAAGCTAATGCATTTTCATTAGTATATTTTATGGGATCCTTTTGTGGAGTAGGAATGCTTTCCTTGACTCTTTTGACTCGAAGTGGACTTGCAGTAGAAATTGCCTTGATCACATCACTCTTCGCCTTTTCATGGTCTTTATTATATCTTATCACTAATGCATCAGATAGATTTGCAGTACTTATCTCCTCTGTTGCATTGATTAGTGTTTGTTTTTTTGTGAATGTTGCGCACTCATTAACTGACTTCCTTGGCCTTCCTCTTGATGACCTTGATGTAGTTGGGGGATCACACATTACTTCAAGTAAAAATAACAAAAAAAGTTTTACTTATATTTTTTTCCTAGTTTTCACACTCAAATTAAAAAAAAAAATTGTTTTTTTCTCACCATAAATATTTGTCAACTTTGACTGGCCCTACAAGCCAAACCATTCATACAAATGAAATAATTTTTTCGATTTTTTGAGCTCCAAACATTTGTTAATTCAGAAAATGTAAAAGTAAATGAAAAATGAATTTCGGAAGCACTTTTGCCTAAACGGGCCACTGTGCGGCGCCACTTAAGGTATTCTTCTCATATTATCTTATTAGCCGCCTAATCATCGGTAATTTTTTTATTTTCGAGTGGTACAGTCGCGGAAATTTAAACTTCAGGGTCCCATAGACCCCAGGGTAGGGTTAGTGCAAGTTTTTGAAGATTTTTAAGACGGACCAGACGATGGCCATTGGCTATATTTTATGGGATTTTGAAAATTGTGGGTGTTAATTCTTATTTTCTCCTGAAAATGGCGTCAAATCAACAATAAATTAAACGAGAAACTTCCTCAAAAAATTGGCACTAGACCTCCTCAAACCCCAAATGGAGGAGGTTCACTTGGCCAACTTTGACTTCAAATCTCCAGGTATTGATTGGAGATATTATGAAAATGAAAAATGCTGTTGCTGTTGCTGTTGCTGTAAAAAATAGATGCGCCATTTGTCCACGCGGAAAACACCGGAAGACGAATATAAGGTGTGGGTGTTGCCGAAATCCTCTTTGTGTCGAACATAGCTGCCCTGTGTGCCAAACGTGCCTGGACTCGAAACTTTAATACATATTTAACTTTCGTATGATCTCAATAAATAATAATTTTTATTAAATTGGGTTTTGATTTTTTGTGGAAGGCCAAAAATTGTTTGGGGTCTCCAAGACCCCAGGGTAGCTCACAGGATGGGTAGGGTTTAAGGGTTAAATAATTATGTCATACAAATTATGGCTTACATTTCATAATGTAAACATTTTGGTTATATAATTTTTCGATTAAGCTTAGGGTTTACAAGATATATGCGAAAAACCGTTTTTTTTTTGACAGTTGACACTATTGAAGTCACAATATCTTGCGACTTATGACTCGTGTGGAAACAAATTTAACATTATTTTAAGGAAAATATTATGATCTTTAAACTGAGCTTACGATTTTTTTTCGACAACTTGCGCTTTTAAGAGTAATAAGCAAAAAACCAGAAATTTTAAAAACCTTTTGGCAAAAAAGTACAATTTGCCTGGGCTGAATTGCTTAATACTGTTGGAACAATTCTTTCAATAAAACTGCAAACAATGATCCCACACAATGCATGCATAAGAAAACCTTTACATTTCATAACATTAGGATGAAATAAATAAGATGGTTGTAAAATGAATTTTTCAAAAATTATTTTTAAATAAAAACGTGTTTCAAAATTGCAACCTTATGTAGAGTGCATGGCCATTTTTAAACATTAATGCGCAAATAATTTTTCTAAAGGCTATAACAATCTTCAAAATCCAATTTTAACTAAAATAAATCAAAAAAAAAAAAAAAAATAGATGTAGGTAGGTAACTTCTATCAAAAAGTTCCAAGTCATTTTAAAGAAACTTTTAAAGATAAAATTCTTGTTAAATTTCAAATATAACTTTTTGCATCCTCATCAGCAACAGCGCAACAAAGTGTATCGAATAAATATTTTGTGTCCACTTCCTTTTATCACCAAATCCATCTCATCTCGTCAAAAAAATGCCCAAAACAATAAAACTAACTCGCTTGGATGATTTTCTCGTGAAGTTGGACTTCTGTTTTAGATTATATTAGATATGGTATCCCACTAGAGACAAATAGTTCTTTCTTTCATTTCTTCCCAATGTTCTTTTTTTTTTTTTTTGTAGACAATAATTCTGTTTGCTTCTAGTACTAGGTACCTTATAAGGATACCTACCTTTTTTGGATAACTTTTTGTTTATGCCATCACAGGAGAAGATATAAAGGTATTGTTGGTGGAAGTTGTTTGAAAGTGGGACAGTTATTTAGACGAAGATAAGTTTTGCTTTGTATACAATACAATAAATATATATCTATTCTTGTAAAGTTTTTCATTTGCAGAGTATAGAATAGGAAATTGCCTGAGCGGCTGGCTTGGGTGAATTTTATATTTGATGAATTTCTTTTGTCAGAATTTGTTGAACAAGTCTCTGTTTAGAAACTGATATTATGTTTGCTTTTTCAGGGAAAATTTTCGGGTGGTATTTGTAAAGTTTTTGAAATTTTTAACGGTCAACTTTTTTGGCAAAGCCCGAATAAAGCTCATCAGGATATAGAATACGAGATTAAGTACATATATAAAGAAATGGGACAATGGGAGCTATTTGATATTTGAAACTGAGGTGTAAGGAATGGAATAATGATGATGTGGGATAATGATTATCAGACCTACAGTGCAATTCAGCACTTTAAAAAGAAGTTACAGGTTAGAACTTTTAGTTTTATGTTAAAGTTTTTCCTGCTGGTAACTGAAAGGTATATGCATGTGTAAATGTGTATGTTTCCAACATTTAAATAAGAAATCATTTAAATAATTTTTGTTGACGTCTTAAACGCCAAAGTAGTAACAAAAACCAGAGCTTCTCCAACCATCAATTATAAAAAACTTTTTACCATTCGCCAGCCAATGAAATGAGGCGTTGTATCGGCAATATCAGCATTTTGTCTTTACCAGCCAATGAGATGTGGCGTTGTATCAGAAACATTGCTATATTTGCCTTTAAACTATTTTACAAGGGAGTTAAAACTGAGAATTCGAAGGCAGCGGCAGCATCACCTCGCCGGTGACAAATACAAATTTTAAAACGTTAACAAATTTTATGTTCTTTTATTCTTTGCTCAATTTGTATTTGTCACCGGCGAGGTGATGCTGCCGCTGCCTTCGAATTCTCAGTTTTAACTCCCTTGTAAAATAGTTTAAAGGCAAATATAGCAATGTTTCTGATACAACGCCACATCTCATTGGCTGGTAAAGACAAAATGCTGATATTGCCGATACAACGCCTCATTTCATTGGCTGGCGAATGGTAAAAGGTTTTTTATAATTGATGGTTGGAGAAGCTCTGGTTTTTGTTTATAGACATCCCACCTCCCGTGAAGCCTCAAGGAGATTCACCATTTACTTCGAGAACCGCTAACTTTGATGCAGGACGACGCAGGATTCCGTTGATTGTTTTAACATCTGCGCTACGGATTTGTTCGTCTTTGGCTGAATACACCTTGGTAATTCTGCCACGTTGCCTTAAAATCAAATAAATTGAGATTTAAACTATTGCAAATTAATTGTCCTGTTAGCAAAACCTTTGTGTTAAAAATTTGCAAATTACTTTATAATTTGAATATCGCCGCCAAGCAAGCCGAGTTAAAATAAAATTGAGAAAGTAATTGCCCAGTGTTAAAAACAATTAACTGCAGATAAGCAGCACAAGCATAAGTTCCACCTGTCTGGAAGAGAAGCCTTTTCAACTTTCCTGCTGCAGCTAAGCCAAGCTGCAGCAATGGTGTAAGTATTGAATACGTATTTTGTACAAACAAATTCCTGCCTCTTCGTTCATTGCAGTGGCAATTCAAATCCAGACAAGTTTGCCGGAACATTCATATGATTGCAGCTCAGTAATTAGCAGTTTCAATTGAGGCTTAAATCGCCAAGCCAGCCCAGTAGACCATTTTAATCACCACCGCCGCAGCTGTTATTTTATTGCCTAGACGTACCAATGCCACAGCCTTGCTCCAGAGTTGACCAGCCTTTTAGCATATTTAAGAATTACGTGCCAAAAGACCACCATACATGAGTTTGCACTTCATCTCCGGAGCTACGGTACTTCAGACTTTGCCTGAACTGTTGTTCATCCCGTTTTATTTGGTCCGTTATTGCTGGACATATATACACCCGTTATATTGTTGGACGTACTCCGTTATTGTTGCATGAATATATTTGATTTTTTGGAAATCTAGTTGCAGACATTAAGGAGATGTTCTCGCAAATTAAGATCCGCCGTGACGATCAAAACGCCCAAAGGTTCTTATGGAGATGTGAAGAGAAGCAACCGATTCGTACATATATAATGTCATCAATGATATTTGGTGCCGTGTGTTCACCCTGCACAGCCGAGTACATTAAAAATAAAAATGCCATTTCATTTGAAGAGAGTTCGCCAGAAGCTGTAAAGGTCATTGTTAATAATCATTACGTGGACGACCTAGTATGCAGTTTTGAAAGTAAAGCCGAAGCAGAAGTAATTTGCGAAGAAGTAAAAAGGTTTCATGCTGAAGGTGGATTCAACTTACGAAACTTTGTTTCCAATAACCAGAAGTCCAAGTAAAGCTTAACAACATTTCTTCTCGTAATAATTCTGCTGTTGAATTAGAGTCGAAGGATGCTGGAGAAAAGGTACTAGGAATGTATTGGAAAACCGACGATGACACGTTTCGTTTTCGCCTAACTTTTCATCGAATCAATGCTGATATACTGGAACTTTTAAAACCACCTACAAAAAGGGAGATGCTTGGAATTATTATGGCCGTGTTCGATCCGTACGGTTTTTTAACGAATTTCCTTATATACTCCAAAATACTTCTTCAGCAAACCTGGACTATTGGAATGAATTGGGATGACCCGTTGCCAAGTGAAATTTTTAGCCGATGGAAACTCTGGTGGACAGAGCTCAAGAACGTTAGTCGGTTTCAGTGGCCTCGCTGCTATTCGCCTAAGATACCACATGCCGATGATATAGAACTTCATATCTTCACGGATGCTAGCGAGAGTGCATTTGCCGCAGTCGGATATTTCAGAGTTCAACATCAAGGTGAAGTTAACGTTACGTTTGTTGCTGGCAAAACAAGATGCGCACCAAAAAAGATACTTTCCGTCCCACGTTTAGAATTGCAAGCAGCAGTGCTTGGAAGCCGCTTACAAACGATGATTCGAGCCAACCACAACATAGCCATCTCTAGAGTGGTATACTGGAGCGACTCTAAGACTACGATTTGGTGGATCAAATCATCACAGAGTAGATATAAACCGTTTGTTGCTCATAGGATAGCTGAGATTTTAGAAACTGCGGATCCATCAGATTGGCACTGGCTTCCAACGGAATTAAATGTTGCAGATGACGCCACACGCGCTACAAAACCACCCAAGTTCGTCAATAGTAGCCGATGGTTAACGGGACCGGAATTTTTACATCTTCCTGAACAACAATGGCCGCAGTTTTTGGAATTAAATGCTCCCGAGACACTTCACGAAGAAGTTCGATCAAAAATGTTTCACATCCAAAAGGCAAGTTACTTAATTGATATTACTAAATTTTCGTCGTTCAACAGGCTTAAAAGAACAGTTGCCTATCTACTTAGAAGTAAAACATGGTTAAAAAGGGCAAGAGTGACTATAGCGGCAAGAGGCAACACGAATGCAGTAGTCGAATCAACATAACGACCGTCATCCAAAAAAACAACGATTTCTACACTAACAGCGACTGAAGTTTTGGAGGCCGAAAAATTTCTTTATAAGCTCGCCCAAAAAGATAAGCTGTACGATTCCAATGCCTAAAGAAGGGCTTACCAATACCAAGTAACAGTGCAATATTTCAACTTTCGCCATATCTGGATGAAATTGGATTAGTTCGCCTGAACGGACGCCTAAATGCCGCTTATTGTCTTCCTTTTGATGCTAGATGCCCCATAATCCTGCCGAAAAATCATTATTTAAGTCAACCAGTCGTACAACACTACCACGATTCGCTTCATCATCAGAATGATGCTCTTACAATCAATGAGATTCGTCAATGATTTTGGGCACCACAAATTCGATCCACACTCAAGAAAATAAAGAAGAAATGCCCGAGCTGTAAATTTAACCGAGTAAAACCTGCAACCCCGTTGATGGGACAACTGCCCCCAGATCGCGTAACGCCCTTTGTCCGGCCATTTACTTACTCAGGCCTGGATTATTTTGGTCCATTGACTGTTGCTGTGGGTCGCCGAAGAGAGAAAAGATGGGTGGCACTCTTCACCTGTCTTACCACAAGAGCTATACACTTAGAATTGACCGCGGATTTGTCTACAGATTCGTTTATCCTATGCCTGATAAATTTTATAAACCGAAGGGGAGTTCCAGTAAGAATAAGATCCGATAACGGTACAAATTTTATCGGAGCGCAGCGCGAACTTGTTAAGGAGGCCCAGTTTTTTGACTTCGAAAGTATCCAAGACGAAATGACGAAGAAAGGAATCGAATGGAGGTTCAATTGCCCGCTCAACCCGAGTGAAGAGGGAATCTGGGAAAGGATGGTGCAATCGGTCAAGAAAATTTTGAAGGTGACACTAAACGAAGAAGCCCCAAGAGTTGAAACTCTTCGAAGTCTACTGATAGAAGCTGAGAACATCATAAACTCGAGGCCATTAACTGAATTACCAATCAGTTCAATGGAAGATGAGCCCTTAACGCCGAATCACTTCTTGATAGGATGTACAAACTCGACGCAAGCGCCCAACCTTAATGATTCGCCAATATGTAGCCGTAAACAATGGAAGATTGCACAACAACTTAAGGACAGATTTTGGAAAAGGTGGATTTTGGAATACTTACCCTTTTTAACAAAGCGGACCAAGTGGCACAGTAAAAGCAATCCCTTAAAAGTGGATGACCTGGTGGTCATATGTGATGCAAGTCAACCGAGGAGTAAGTGGCAACGTGGCAGAATTACCAAGGTGTATCCAGCCAAAGACGAACAAATCCGTAGCGCAGATGTTAAAACAATCAACAGAATCCTGCGTCGTCCTGCATCAAAGTTAGCGGTTCTCGAAGTAAATGGTGAATCTCCTTGAGGCTTCACGGGAGGTGGGATGTTGACGTCTTAAACGCCAAAGTATAAACAAAAACCAGAGCTTCTCCAACCATCAATTATAAAAAAACTTTCACCATTCGCCAGCCAATGAAATGAGGCGTTGTATCGGCAATATCAGCATTTTGTCTTTACCAGCCAATGAGATGTGGCGTTGTATCAGAAACATTGCTATATTTGCCTTTAAACTATTTTACAAGGGAGTTAAAACTGAGAATTCGAAGGTAGCGGCAGAATCACCTCGCCGGTGACAAATACAAATTTTAAAACGTTAACAAATTTTATGTTCTTTTATTCTTTGCTCAATAAATTGTACAAGTTAAATGTAAAAAGTTTTCCTTTTCTTATGTTTGAACGCCACCATCTCACGACAATTTTTTAATTCTGTAAAGGTTAGGGCCAGTTTCACAGTGAACACTTACCGGAAAAAGTTGCACTTAAGTTTAGCATATTGGTACTTTTTATTGATTTTGGCACACTCGGTTAGTGACATTTAAGTGCCCAACACGGGAGACTTAAGTGCAACTTATTCAAGTTAGTTTACTCTGCGAAAATTGGCAGTTTATACCCAAGATTTCGCACTCAAGTGCCACTCCTATGACTGTGAAACTGGCCCTTAATCTATAAACTTAAAAAAATATATTTGTTTGTTTGCAAGTTCACCAAGCCAATTATGGTACTACATAGTTGCCTTTCCGGAAACTGTTTTAATTTTTTTATTTGCAACTAACCCCTCTATTTTCGCAAACAGCATTGTTATCCAACACAAACTGCCTATATTTTAAATCACTGAATCAGATGATTCATCCTTGGAAGTGCAAAACTTTCTAATTTGAATTCCTTAAACAACAAAAAGAAAGTTTCTGTTTGCTTTATTTTTATTTCCAATTACTAATAAATTCTTTAGGACTATTTAAAGCATTCGACGTTATACATCGATTAACCATCAGTTACAGAAATTCCATACATTTCCATTCTTAACTGCTAAAGGACAATAACAACGAGAAATGCAAATTTCAGAGAATGAAAATTAATCCAATTAACAAATGGCACTGTTTGTCTACTTCTCTTACCCGTGTTCGAGAGTAGACAAGTAGACAAGTTGAATACTATGACATTCAGAAATAAGTTTACAAAATTCCTTTAGGTACATACCTACCAACCTACAGAGTAACCTGAATTTCCCACAGGGCAAGTTCCTAAACTTTAACATTTAATATTCGTGCGCTAGGAATCCGCAAGGTAAATGGGAAAATAAAACAAATTAGGTAGACGACACAAATAATGCATCCGAAGAGAATTGAACAAAGGATTTCAAACTATATATGATGACGAACGAAAAGACTTTGACAGGACCTTTGGAAGCACTCAAAATACGCCGCACGCCTTATGCCCTTAGCCAAGACAACCCGAAACGAATGTTGGTGACACAAAATTCTGGTTTAGCCATGATGATGGAAGGAACCCCCTGCTATGGATTTAAGGGAATTTCCTTGCACACTGGAATTTGGTTAAAAGGGTCTCTGTGGAAAGTTTCTCCGGAAATCCCTCAAGCTATGTTTTCTCCTTTCCCACAAAATCAAGCATACAGTCAAACATTCTACCATCAGCTAGCGGGAAGATGGGTAACATTGCGGGCGGCGGTTTGCTTGAGAGTACTAAATGTTCCAGAGAAGTTTTGCCTTGTCGCTAGAGAGAACATTTTTGTAGGAAGGTTCAAAGTTTCCACCAGCCAACCGGAATTCCATAGCTCGTCGTTGTCGCTGGAGTCATCGTCCATCATCGGGCGAAAAAATTTCTCAAAACTTTGTGCGACAAAATAATCTTTTGATAAATGACATTGGGCCAAAAATAATTGTTGCCAGGACATATCATATTTTTTCCTTTATTCTAGTACTTCCTCTGCATCTACATTGGTGTGGGTAGAATCTAATAGTAATTGGAAGCAGGAAAATATTTGAGACATTTTGTGAAAGTTTGCCTCCGCTCCGGTTATATGGTGCACTATTATTGCATGTTAAGATTTGCCATATTTTCAGTCTTGCATGACACAAACTGTACAAAGATGAACCATTTTTAATCGTATTTTTTTTTTTTTATTTTTCCTTTATATTAATAATGGTTTCACATATAAACGTCCCCAGATGGCTGCTGCGGCGGACTTAAGTGGTGGTTTCGAGAAATTGATGTAGAATTTTTATTTTGAATTTGTTTTGTTGTTGTACCTACATTAATGTGTCATAGTGACGTCTTTGGAAAATGCTTTATGATAAATTGTTGCATTATAGTTTGAGAATGAAATGAAGTACTTTTGAATGAGAAAATAATTTTCGTATTCAGGTGAGTTTCATATTCTTTTTATTATGCATCTTTAATCAAACGACATATGTGGCTCATATGAGACTTGGAGATTAATGTATGTACTTAAAATATGTCTAAGGAGTTTTCTTTCTTCTCTAAGAGGAATTCAAGCATATCAAAGTATTTTCACATTAAATTTAGACTTGAGTAAAATGCCCAGAGTAAAGAAGATCCTGACTATCATTTTACGCTTGTCTTTTTTAGCCACAGAAAGATAAGGACTAAAAGAAAATTTAGGTTTCACATTCTAAACAATAAAATATATTCACTGTTTTTTTTTCAAAATAAAATAATAAATAAGCTTATACAGAAGAAAAAACTTATGTAAAATCAAAATAAATAATTGTTGCTTTTCTATTAATGTGATTTTATCACACTTCATTGTTATTTTTTAAAATTTCGATTTGGGTGATTGGTTAAAAAGGAGGGCAAATTTTGTATGAAATCTGGTCGTTAGACCAACACTAATAAAATTGGTATCAAATGAAAGGTGATGTTAAGCTTCTTACATAAGTCCAATATTTTCAAAATCGTACATGGGAAATCCGATATTTTTTAGCTTGAAGTTGGCAAACACCATATTTCAGTTTCGAAATAACTGTTCATAACCTTTCATATAAAAGACGTAGGAAAATGATCTTATTGTCAAATAAAAGGTAGTTGTCTCATCTTTCAAATACTAGATATTAAATTCAATAAGCTAATTTTTATGCACTTTGAGATATTAAGTTTAAAAGTCTTGAATAAAAACTTTTTTAGCACTTGATTTGGTGTTATTGCCTTTTAATTATTTCAGAAATAATTTATAGTAAATTTACACTTTGAAAAACACAACCTATTTATTTTTACACACTTGTATTTTATTTTTGCTTCTTCGCTGGTGTTGATTGATATGACAATTGGAGATCGCTCGTTATGTAGATGACAAACGATATAAACATCTATGGATGCATTTTCCTGTCAGGCTGGTTGAGTATTTCCAATTGATGTCAGACATAGGGTTTTTCGAGCAGCTGACATGTGCTGAACAGCACTGGATTTACACACCAATATCTTAAAAAATTCTGTGGTGACGTTAACTTTTTGAGCATCATCGAGAAGCTATTTTTACGACCTTTAATTTAATACATCAGAAGGTTATCTTTCCGCTTATAATCAAAAATTGCTACAAAATACACCTTATTATGCTTATAGAACGGGAAAAGTAGATTCACTTTTAAAAACAAAGATGTCGACGTATAATTTCACTCTTCATTTTAAACTACCTAATAAATTTAAATTAATTAAATACAAATACACTCAGGTTCGGTCAATTAAGTCATTATTTATTTAAAAAAAAACTAAAAAAACATCTACCGAACCGGAGTGTATGGTTAAAGTTTTTATATTTGATGGCCATAAATATTTCTGCTACCATATAAGATACGTTTGTACTAAAGCTCCCAATTAACTAACGATATCGAAAAACATAATAACGCATCGGGCAAACAACAAGTTATATTATTTATAAATAGTGGCTCTGGCTAAACAACTTGCGGCTGCCGCTCGGCAGCGAACCTTGGTGGCGGAGGCACTTGGTGCATACCTTATTTGGTCACAGCGATATTATTTATTCTAATCTAGCATAAAAACGTAAACCTTACACTTCGGTCCGGTAGTTGTTTTTTTTTAGATTTTTAAACAAATAATGACTTAATCGGCCGAACCAGAGTGTATTTGTATTTAATTAATTTTAATTAATTAGGTAGAGTAAAATGTAGAGTGAAATTATACGTCGATAACTTTGTTTTTAACAGTAAACCTACTTTTCCCGTTCTATAGGCAGAGGCGGCGGAAGGGGCGTGCGGAGTGTGCCACAGCAAACGGCCGGCCCCGCGCGTGCCACATTAAAATTCAATTCAATTCAATTTATTTTATTTCGATTGCTTATACACAGTAAGATATAATATCTTATAAGCTAGTGAAAAGCTAAAATTAAAAATTTATATGAACAAATACAGAATACCTACCATGTTTATTATGTAAATCAATCTTTAAATTATTAAATGGTAAATCCATCTCCAAATTATTAATTTTTAACTGTTTGTAAGTTACTTAAGCATAAAAACAAATTTTTTAAAAAGTAAAATACTTTTTCGTTTCCCTCTTCACTCTCCTTGGATCTTCGATTCTTCTTATGTCACGTGGGAGGCAATTCCAAAGGCGAACGCTATTAATAAAAATTTGACGCTCCGATGTTAGGGATGAGTATCGTGGATGTATAAGTTGTCCGGATCTACCAGAGGAGGCAGTTCTTAGTCTATCGTACAGATAGTGTGGTTCATGTTTCAAAAATATATCCGAAAACAAAGAAAGGGTACGAAATATTATCAAGTTATTAAAAGTCATTTTTTAAAGTTGTGACGATCATATCTACGCAGACCAAAAATATAACGGATTGTTCTGTTTTGCTTTCAAAACTGCAAGAACAATATATTTCACAGCCAAATATGAGAATTGGTATTATCAAAGTTTTAACGAGCATTATTCGAGTTTTTATTGGGGTAAACGATTGGGAGGCCCGCAAGGAACGTAAAGCACCATAAGTTTTTCCAACAGCTGTATATATTTGGCTATCCCACGTAAGGCTGCGGTTAAAAACTATACCCAGATTTTTGCTGTTTCGGAATACTCAATCGGAACGTTGTTTAGTAATACAGGAGGAATGTAGGACAAATCTAATGGTTTTCTTGTGATAACTAGACAATTTGATTTTAGGGGGTTTAATCAGAGGCCATTTGAATGAGACCAACGAGAAATTCTACCCAAATCTTTATTTAGGCAATAAATATAGTGTTCGAAGAGAATAAATGGACAGCTTATGTGTAATTGCACATCGTCAGCGTACATGGAATGAAGACCGTACTTAACAACCGTGGAGAGAACAAAAGTGGACCTAAGATTGAACCTTGTGAAACTCCTTTTGTTGACGACAGAAAGTTCGATAGGTTATTATTGATTTCAACCGCTTGTATTCTTCCACATAAGTAAGAGCTTATTGATTTTACAGCACTGGATGAGAAATTAAACTCATTAAGAAGTTTATTGCACAAAATGGAATAATCTTCACAATCAAAAGCTTTTGAAAAGTCAAGTAGAACTAGAAACGAGACTTTATCTTCATCCATCGACAGTCGAAGATCTTCTATTACATTAAGGAATGATGTAATACAATTATGCTATTTACGGAAACCAGATTGTTTTGGTGTTAATAGGTTCGCAGCACTTACAAAAATAATCATTTTTTTTTTTTGTAATAACCTTTCAAAGAATTTTGAGAGGAAGGGAAAGATAGCTATAGGCCTTAATTCATCCTTTTTTTTTATTTTTTGGGATAGGAAGAACTTTCGCAAGTTTCCATGAGAAGGAAATTCACTTGTCGTGCGTATAAAATTAAAAATATGAGTAACATGTGGTAAAATAATCGACAGAATTATTTTCAAAAACGAGGGATGCATCTCATCGACGCCGATAGCATTTGATTTTATAGACAGCAGGCTTTCTACTATGTCTGCGCTGTTTATTGCCGTAAAACTAAAACTGGGCACAGAAGTTATTATTTGCTCGTTTAATATTGGTTCGTAAGAGTTTTCACTATTGCAGACAGTGGGGGCAGAGGCGGCAGCGAGACGAATTTGAGATTTAACGCGTTACCATCAATATTATTAACCACAGTACTCTTTGATTTGCCAATGCCTATGTCTCTCAATTTCTTTCACAACTGGCGTCCGCTTAAGGATGAACTAAGACGATTAGAATACAATTGGGATTTAAATGTTCTTATTTCTACGACAACTTTGTCCCGAAAGGAGCAGTAAATTTCTCTTAGCTCTTGCACCCGATATCGTTTCCAAAACTTATAAGCTCGATCGCGTTTCTGTATAAGACATCGAATTTCGGCGGTGAACCACGGAGGATTATCACCGTTAAAACTTCTTGATTTTAATGGAACATGAGTATTGTATACAAAATTAATATTATCGTTTAGAAATTGTATCTGATCACTGGATGACTGCATAAAGTACACTGCTTCCCAGTTTATAAGTCTAGTTTGATTTTCCAATGCATATGAATCTATATTTCTTAAGTCTCTGTACTGGAATGTAGTAAAATCTACAGAGATATTAAAGTCGAATGTGAGAAATATAAGATCGTCTTGAGAAAAACCTGGTGCGAACATTTGATCATATAGGGTTACCCTTTCAATATTGCTTACCAAAAATAAGTCAAGCAGCGTTGAACTATTACCCGAAAAATGTGTTGGCATCGTAGTATTTACTGAAGGCAGATCAAAAATGCTTAGCCTCCACTTCTTAAGATAATAAAATCAAGCAAACCGAAATAAATATTATACATAACAATATTTAATGATAGTTAAGAGTTCCAAGTACGTGTACTAAAATCAGTGCCAACTTAAATGTCCTACTTTGACCACAGCAATGATGCAAACATTGCGTTTTGCACTTAGTTAACATCATGTTTCTTTCCAAAACTATTAAAACGTTGTCTTTCTTGAGGTGATGGAGCCATGTTCACTAACGGTTTGTTGTTTTTTCATCGTTTTTCCTATATCGAAGATAGCTGCATACTTAGTCCAATGTTGTGCCCTTTACATCGACTGCTATGACCATTGTCCTGATAGTCTCGAATTTGAGCATTCTTCTCTTCGGAAGCAAAAAGAAAATCTGAAATCTTAGTAATGTTGAAGCACTCAAAGAACAGGTCCAAAATAGTCCAATTGTGCTAATTATGCTTTGAAATCAAATAGTCCAGAGTATTACAAGACGAAGTTCAGAAATTCGATCCCAATTCGTCTAACAGTTTTGAAAAGAAACATGATTTTAACTAAGTGCAGTAGCCCGTGGTAGTAGCCCGTAGCGTAATAGTTTGTGCGTTCGACTGTCACGCTGGGGGTCTGGGTTCGCTTCCCAGCCTCGTCCACCTAAAAACTAAAAAGTTTTTTTTTCAGGGCTACTGCCTCTTGCGAGGAATTGACAAATCCTCCAAGAGTATCACTTGTCACGAATAAGTGCTTCTCGTCTAGCCGTTCGGATTCGGCATAAAATTGTAGGTCCCTTCCATTCCTGTCGAAAGGCGCACACAGGAATGGTTGCGAGTTGTTAGTCACTAGGCCCTGGTTCTTCATGAGCCGTTGTGCCACCCGATTTTTTTTTATTTTTTTCTCTTCGGTTAGAACACTTCCTTTTGGCAAAATTGTTAAATTCATGAAAAAATGCCTTTAACTGTTGATTATTCGATTTTTTGCATACTATTTTCAACGATTTTCTGAGCTACTTGGTTGTTTTTCAAGGTGTATTTAAACGAATGACACAAAAAATAAGGTCGATTTTCTGACTAAAATTGTTTAAAGAGCCATAAGACTAACAATTTTTTAGGAGAATTCAAAATTCTTCCTGAATCTCAATCCCCATATTACACTTAATTAATTCTATAATTAGATTTGTCATAATTATAAAAGGTTATAGAGAAATCGTTAAAAGTTTATTGAAAAAATCTGTATTTAAACGAGTGAATTGGAGTGTATGTTCGTAGTATAGCACAAGTTTAGGATTCGTGCAACAAACAAAACTCGAGATAATAATTTTCCCTAACTTTACGATGATAGAGAACGCGAAAAAAGTGGGTCTCGCAAATCTGTCTGTCTGTCCGTCTGTCTGTCTGTCTGTCTGTCTGTCTGTACCTCGCCCTGTGGCCTAAACTACTGAAGCGATTTCCTTCAAACTTTGGGCTTAAATAAGAATGTTAAATTTTTAAATTTTAAATAAAAGATAAACGTAAATTAGTTCACTTTATTAAATTGATTTATTTTTTTAATTTATTTAAAATTTTTTTTTTAATAATTTTCACAACTTAATTTAATTTTTAAATACAATTAGCCACGCGTTTCGGAGTGTGTCTCCATCATCGGGAGAATTTGATGTTGATTAGTGTAAAGCTTAAGTCTCATGTCTCTTGTTGTGTTGTTGTTGGGCTATTAGATTGAGCTTTTTTTAGTTATGCGCGAAACAGATTAAGCCAGCACCAGCACCGTCACCAGCAACAGCGGCCGCCATTATTTTAGAACCAATGTATTTCAATTGCTGAACATACATTAGACCAGCACCAGCAACGACAACAGCGCCGTTAGGCCAAAGTCCTAAATTTGCTGTTGCTGGTGCAATGCTGTCAACTTTACCATTACGTTTACCAGTTGCACCAGACTGCAAAAAAAAAAAAATTATTGAACTTGTTGCTGTGTTTGTTTAGTGTTTTTGCTAAATTGTTTATAAATTGTTTGATTTTAATATAAATTATCTGTTTCGCGCTTAAATGGAAGAAAAATTGATAGAACTTGTAAGAGAAAATTCGTTCCTTTTCGATAAATCAAGAAAATCATATAAGAACATAGACGCAAAGGAAAAAAAGTGGATAGAGATCGCTGATTCTCTGAGTTTACCAGGTTTGTCTATTTTAATATTCTTATTGCATGCAATTTTATTCAACTTAATTTTATTTTCCAGTTCAGCAAGTTAAAAAAAGATGGAGCACATTGCGAGACCGATATGTCCGGGGAAAAAAAAGTTTCAACCTAGTGGCAGTGGTGCACTTTCCCCAAAAAAACATTGGAAATTTACCGAACTGATGCGGTTCTTGGACGATATCCCTGCATCAAACGAGAAGTAAAAATATTTTATAGTTTTATAAATTAGCCAATTAAATACAAATTATTTTAGAACGATAGGAAATTACAAACGTGATACCCAACATGATACCCAACGTGATACCCAAAATTGTAAGGCATTGGATGACCAATCTTTCAATGATTTGGGAGACGAAGAAAATGAATACATTCTTCCATCACAAGATACATTAATACCATCTCCAAGCTATCATGAAACACAGACTTTAAGTTCAAGCTATCCAAATGCAACCCATCAGGCAAAAAATAAACGACGATTGCTCGAAGACGAGCGAAATGCGAACATTGATAATGCCCACAAGGAAATGACTGAGGTGTTGAAAATGGTGAAGGAATCTTTTCAAGGTCCATCAAATTCTCTGAATTTATTTTTTACGTCCGCATCAATCCAGGTTCAGGAAGCAAATCAGCCTGTGTCTTCCAGGCTTTTATTAAAAGCGAAGTATCCAGGATAATAATGGATGAAATCAAGAAACATAATACTCTTAGACCGTAGTTACATATGCATGTACATATATGTATCTATATGTACATTTATTATTCAAATGTTAATTTTGATTGTTTTGTTTGCTTTACATGAGAAAATGTTTATTTTTTTTTAGTTACATTTTAATGATCAAAGACTGCAAAAGCAAAGCAAGGCTGTTGTGAAATAAAACTATTTATTTTTATATTTATAAGTATTTAATGTTTTATTAAAAACAAAGTATATTATATACATACACTTAATATTTTGTTTTTTATTTGATTATGCATTATTGAGGTTTTTGGTGGCATATGTATTCCATTAGTGTATCTCTTAAGGCAAACGCACTTTGGGGAGCATTGAACCTTGTGAAGAATCTACACTATGGGATATAAGATTGGTTTTTACTCCAAAGACCTAAATTCTCATTCAAGTCACCAACACTGTTTACGGGACAATAGCTAGGATCATTCATTTTAGCGAAATTATGCAGCACAACAACGGCTTTAACTATTTTTTCTGCGCTTTGAGGGAAACAGTTAATTGAGTTAAGTAGAACTCTCCATTTAGTAGTCATTATCCCAAAAGTATTTTCAATTTTAACACGTGCGGATGAAAGCCTTTTGTTGAAAGTTTCTTGATCTTTCGTCAGATTTTTTCGTGAGTATGGTCTCATTAAATTCTTTTTGAGTGGGAAGGCTGCATCTCCTACAAAAAAATATGGAAATAAAACGTCCGAGTTAGGGATAACTTCATCAGCTGGCAAATTCATATCACCGTGTAAGATTTTACTCCCAAAACCACTAGCTTGTAATATGCCACCATCACTTTGGCTCCCGTATGCACCAATATCGACCGCAGTGAAGCAATAATTACTGTCGCATGCAGCTAATAAGACAATGCTGTGATATTTTTTATAATTGTAGTACAGGGAGCCTCCATGTGCTGGGCCTTTGATCCTGATATGCCTTCCGTCGATGGCACCGACACAGTTTGGCATACCAGAAGTGTTGAAGTTATCAATCGCTATTTGCTTCCATTTTATTGAAGAGGGTGGTGACAAGTAAATTTCATGTAACTCATTCCAGATCAGCTCACATGTTTCCAAGATGATTTCACGCACTGTCGAAACTCCCATACGAAATGCCCAAGCTAAGGTTTGCCACGATGATGACTGTGCTAAAAAACTATTATATACTGGGAATGTCAATACGATATCTATTAAATTATTATGTTTTATTATTAAACTTACATCAAAGTAAGAACAAGACGGCATTCTGCTTGGATTGGAGTTCTTGGTGAATTTTTTGTGAGTTTATCCTTGAGTATAGAAAAAAGTATTTCAAATTGGGGAACACCATCCTGCAAGCTTTGTGAAATTGGTCACTATCACGATCCTTCATGACTGCAAAAACTTTCTTGTAAGACCCATGCATTTCTCTTTAATTTTACCGTACATATATTTCTCTAGTCCAAACACGTTTCCTTTTATTTGCATTATTTGCGAGATTAACTAAATTGCAATAATACAAAAACGCAATAAAAACGAGACTTAAATTTTGCATATATTGATACGGTACGATCATGTTCCCTTGCTTATCGTGAAATATTATATACGAATAAAGAAAATTATCCTGATACAAAATGTCAAACAGATGTAAATGACGGTGCTGGTGGCAATGTGTTTGAAAAATATTTGCTGGCCAGCGTGCTGTTTGCTGTTGACGGTGCTGGTGCTGTTGCTGGTTTAATCTGTTTCGCGCTTTAAGGTTCGGGGTTTGCTATGTTTGTCTTCTTCTGTCCCTTTGGTTTTTGATTGTTGTATCTTATAGTGCGTTTTGTTTAAATGTTAATTTGTCATTTAATAGTTTGCCTTCAGTTGCGTCTAGTATTTTGCCTTTTTTGCAAATATGTAATGGTTTTAAATTGGGATCAAAGTCTGTGTAAATATATTTGCCAAGGTTGTAGGCAATTAAACCATTTTTTGGGTATAGGTACATACATTTTTTCGGTGCGGGCAATATTTTCAAGGTTATGTCGTTTTATTTTTAATTTTGTTGCAATTACACATTTTTGACGGTCCCAAGGAAACTTAGGAACACTAAATTTCCAACATTTTGATATATTTTTGAATATGATGCGATACCGCAGTCAAAAGCTACGGCCATTTTTCTATTTGTATATATTTTAATAACAATTAAGTATTCTACTTACTCCAGAGTTTTCATTTTAGCACAACCAAAATGGTTGTAGCTTTTGACTGCGGTACCGCATCAACTTCAAAAGAATATCAAAATGTTGTTTATTTTGTGTTCTAAAGTTCTCATTTGAAAAGTAATTCACTTTAGCTTATTCGAGAACGAAAAAAATGTGTAAATGTGAAAAAAAAAATTAAATAAAAATAAATAATAAAAATAACCTTGAAAATATCGCTCGCATCGAAAAAAAATTAACCAATGAATGAAAGATAATTTAATTGCCTGCAAGCTTGGCCTTACAATTTTTTCTTACAGATCAATAGTTTCGGAGATATAGATCAATTCGCGTTTTCCAAAATGGCGGATTTCCCCAGGGGGATGGCGTCCCGAAAAACATAAGACATAAGCTTTTCTAATAGCCCTCTTTCAGCTATACAAATTTAACCCGTCCTTTATTTCGTTACACACAAAAATGTATCTTTCCTGTGCTATATTATTTACATTCAGTATTCAGAAAGTGAGCTTATTATTTTATTTTGTTTTTATGTACATGCAAATTAGAAAATGCTTAAAAAATTTGAAATCAAATATTGTCTTAAGTTTGTTATAACAATTTTGAACTTAAATTATAATATTGACTGCGGAACATTTGATGACAGGTGGTGTGGTGTAATATACTTTTTTCATATTATGCAGTCTGGAATCATTTTCCCAGGCACAGGCCTCATTTTGGTCTAGCCTCTGTCTATAAGCATAATGATGTGTCTTTCGTACAATTTTTGTTTATAAGCAGATATTTACTAAGCAAAGGACACTTTATTATATACTTAATTAAAGGTTCCAAAAATAGCTTTTTGGTGGTGCTAAAAAATGTATACGCCACCACTTAAGTGTTTAAGATATTGGTGTGTAAAGCCAGTGATAAAAAAGTTTTTATTCAAGACTTTAAAACTTAATATCTCAAATTGTATACACCGTAGCATAATTACTTTGCTATTTTTTGAAAGATGAGAAAACTACCGTTTTTAATACCAATTTCTTCTTTATATAAAAAGTTATAAAAAATAATTTCGAAAAAAAACTGAAATATGGTGTTTGCAATACGCAAACTGGAACTGGACAAGACCTTTCATTTGAGATATATTTTCTGTTGGATCAACGACCAATTTCCCCATCATCCTTTCATTGATTTAACTCTACGCGAACACTTGGTTTCAATTTAAATGAAAATCATGTTAAACCAATAGTGATTCAAGTAAAATGAAGATTGAATTGTCTTGAAATAAAACAATGCATAGTTGATTCAATATGAACTATATTTTATTTTGTCCGTTATTTTTCTGATGTGTATTGTACGTAAAAAAAATAATATAAATCGGGTGGCACAACGGCTCATGAAGAACCAGAGCCTCGTGAGTAACAACTCGCAACCATTCCTGTGAGCGCCTGTCGACAGGAATGGAAGGGAACAACAATTTTATGTCGAATCCGAACGGCTAGACGAGAAGCACTTATTCGTGACAAGTGATACTCTTGGAGGATTTGTCAATTCCTCGCAAGAGGCAGTAGCCCTGAAAAAAATTTTTTAGTTTTAACGTGGACGAGGCTGGGAAGCGAACCCCGACCTCCAGCGTGACAGTCGAACGCACTAACCATTACGCTACGGGCTACTACTACGTACTATTGTACGTATGAGTTTTTTATAATGTACTTGATGTTGATCATATGCATGAATTTCAAATTATTACTATATTTTTTTCAAAAGCTCGTCGATCGAAATCAAAATTAAGCAGCAAAAAATCTTTTACGTCACTGTGTTTTAATCCATATTAAACAAATCTCAAAATCCAGTGATTATTTGGCAAAGACCGAATTTAAATTGTTAGCAAAAGAATATATTAAGCGAAAATTCTATAAAAAAATATAACAAACATAAACTCCATAAAGGCATACTACAATCCTTGCCGTCGAAATTACCAGTTAAATATTTATAAGGACTGCAGTTTGCACTTATGTTTCCTTCCATATTATTGAAATATCCAACGGATACCAACGGTTTTGTGTTTTTGTATTTCCTGTTACTTATTTTGCTGTTGCAGTATATGGTAGAGTGCGCCACCTTTATAAAAGTTAAGCTTCATATCCATGAAACAAGACCACAATCATTACTTTTGCAACACACGTAACGATTGTACATTTTACTAATTAATTATTTATGCGGTAACATTTAAGTGAAAATGAAAATAAATGCTCATATACTCGTAGTAGGTAGGTACCTACCAGTAATGTAATAGCTTTGCAGAGTTTCACTGCATCAGCCAGTTTATATTTCGACGAAGCGGTCAAGTTAAGTATTAATATTCACCATACATACAACAAAAAAAAAAAAAAACATTCAGTGATGCCTTTTCTAAGGAAAGTAAAAACAATCCTTAGAGAGTATTGTGAAAATACCAGTCTAGTTGGTCTTGGTTATATTTCTAATCAAAAGTAAGTTAAACGAATGAAAAGAATTGGTTGGTCCTTTAACAACTTCAACTCTACCCAGAATCCATTTGACCGAAAGGATATTTTGGCTCATTTGCATAATAATATCTGCGGGTGGATCTTACTATCTTATTCGTGAATATCAAAGCACTTTTGAAAGCGCAGCCATAAGTTTGGTTATCGAAGGAACAGGACCAGAGGATAAAACGCAGTTTCCTGCTGTTGCGATATGTGAGGATGGAAATGTCAAACTTGGGTATGAGAAGCTAACAGACTACCTCAAAGAGTAAGTTAATGTTCAAAAGCTGAAAATTGTGTTACATCAAAAAGAATCTAAAAGCGATTTTTGCCTAAAAAAAATTGAATTACGAAAGGATTTCGTGATACTTTTGTACTTTCTTCGCTTTTAAGGATTTTTAGATTCTGTGATTATGGCTTGTTTTTAAAATCGTGTTTTATAGTTGAGAACTTTTAAGGTTAGGTAATCCAAATGGAGATATTGATTCTAGCTTTGATGTCGAAGATTTTCTTCTCCGAGTTATATTCGAAAATATGTATAGTTACGGATCGCTTGAGCATTATTGCAAACCATATTTCGATTGTGAAAATTGCGTTAAATGCCCCCTTTCTGGTTATAAGAAGCTTTCTGAAATGGTAAGATGTGTCTAGGTTTTTAAACAAAGGATTACTTTTTATTACTTTCCTAATTCAGGTACGTCGAAATTGTTCCGAGCTTATTCTCAATTGCCGTTGGAATGATAAGCCTTTCAATTGCTGTGACTATTTTCTACCATTGCAAACGTCAATTGGTCAATGCTTTGTTTTGAATTCAGAACAAACGACTAAAAGGTTCGAAGTGCTGATGCACTTTTTTAAAAAAAATTGACTTTCAATCGAATTTTTCTAGAAATGGTCCGAATTGGCTGAAAACCGAAACTGGTTGGGACATTGGATTTGGGCGATTGCAAATGGAGGTAACACGTCCGGTACAGGTTAGTTTAATTATTGACTTCTATGTATACAATGTTCTGTATAAGAGATAAAATTTCAAAATATTCTTCTTGATACATTTACAAACTAAATAAAAGAAATTAAACTAGTTTTTATAAACTGTCATTTTGCTCCAATTTTACAGCTTCATTTACTAAATGCCGAAGATATTCCTTCGTTTTTAATTCAAGAACATATCTATAGGATAATAAGTGACCAAACCGATCAAGAAATACAATTAAGTGTACAGAGTACAATAAATGATCCAGACGTACGTGAAATATCGCCCGATTTTAGAAGATGTAGATTTCCAGATGAGAATTTCAAAGATTCTTCATATCAATATTACAGTTTTACAAGCTGTGTATCAGATTGTCTCAAGCGATTACAAAATCAGACTTGCGGTTGTATAAGCTACAATTATTTAGTGAAGAGTTAATTTTTAATTATTTCTGAATGTTTATTACATTTTGACCTAAAATATTCTTTTATTTTTTTGCCAAACAGATAACGATAAAAGTCGTCTTTGCGATTATGAAGGTTTTCTCTGTCTGGATAAATCTGATCTTCTTCGTCCAAGACCAACAATCTTGCAACCATGGCGCTCAAATGGACTTGTGTGTAAATGTTTACCATCTTGCACTGAGCATGAAATCAGTGTTGCACAAGTATCATCTAGGTGATTTATTTTGTTTGTATATTCATTAGGGTGGATCGTTTTCAACATTTTTTGCCAAATCACTGTGTGCAACTCATAGTTTATGCTTTATGGTTTTCTGAACTTATCCTCATCATTTATTTTGAGTCGCCCTTGGGAAACCAAATTTGGGAAGCCATCGAAAATTGGTCTTTTTTCACAAAAAAATTATATACCTACCTATTAAGAGTTAGGGACGCGAGAGTTAGCGCAAAATAATACCGTTTTTTTGTAGAGGGACTAAATACAAGTATTTTTAACCATGGAGTTAGGGGTACATCTCCTTCCGTATAGGTGGGAGGGGAACTTTTTAAAAAACACACAAAAAGAACGGAAACACTGATGATAAAGAATGATACATTTTTGAAAGCTAGAAGTCTGTTCCTTTATTGAGTTTTTGAATCAAGTTGTTTCTGTTAATAGTTTTCGAAAAAAATATTTTCAAACTCAAACTTGAAAAAATATGAACTGGTTTTTTCTTTCAAAAATGTGGAATAAGGTTCGAAATTGGCTTAAATTTCTTAGTGGAAAAGTGTTTCGATTAATTCTTCACCAATCACTGAAAACCAGATGACTTTATGTCTTCTATTTTTTTTAGAAAATCTAAAATCTCGAAAAATACTAATTGTATATTTTGTTTTTAAAATTGACCCTCCTGCCTATACTGAAAGAGATAGACCCCTCCCCCCCATGGTGAAAAATACTTGTTTTTGGTCCCTCTAAAAGAATCCGTTATTTTTTTGCGCCGAATATTCCCACCCTGAATTAATAATTATATCATTTTTACTGAACAACTAAATATTTTCAATGGCTTCCCGATTTTTTTTCCCCCAAGGGTGATGAGGATAAATTTAGAAAACCGTTAAGCTTATACTATGAGTTGCACACAAAGATTTGGCAAAAAATGCTGAAAACGATGAATATGATCATCCACTAATAATATAATTAAATTAAATAATTTTAGAATAAATACCGAAACGAATACAAGTCAAATTCGAATCACCCAAACAGTTGCAACCCAGCAGTATCGTAGGCAAGCAGTTCGAACACGTCTAGATGTTGTAGTTACTATTGGAGGAATTCTAGGGCTTTTCATGGGTGCAAGCATTCTCAGTGGAATTGAGATATTCTATTTCTTTTGTGTGAGGGTTTGCAATTCAAGAAGAGAAATTAACTAAGCTTTGTTAAATTTAAAAAAAAAAAGTTGCTCAAATTGCACTGCTAAACACTATTTCTATCTTTGTCAAATAAAAATAAACTTAAAATAAAATTATGTTCACACAAAGTTAAATAAATATTGTTAATCTTTATTTTAAAAGAAATGCTTTGGTTGCCTTATAAACATCTTAAGATTTAAAAAATCTGTTTCCTTCAACATGCATATTTACACTTAAGATATTTCAAAAAATAAAAGGACTTTGTATCTGATTGAATCCACACCATTGTGAGCAGTTTTCTCAACAACAAATCATAAAATACGTGATAACATATATAGGTGCTAAGCACATAACACAACCCTTACATAAAAGTCTTCAAATCCCTTTTAGAAGACGCAATGGAATGCATGTCCTTCTACATTTCCTCGCAGAAGTTTCGTTCATCTCCGCCCCTTTCAGTTTTTCACAACCATCACTATCCAGACAGACATCCCTATGTACAAAGACAACTTAATATCTTGCATCTTGATTCTTGATATTAATCGTTGATTTGAATATAAAAGTGTGTACATTTCGTTGCATTCCGCAGTTGAGCGCATCACTTTGCAATGCTACAGGAACGCAGCTCATTCCTCAGATATAGCTGATATTATGCTTCTTGGGCGAATTTTTTGTTTGTTTTCAGACGCTCAGAGGGAACAAAAATCTATTGGGTTTTGAGAGGAAGAAGTCGAGATTCTATATAGTATTATATGTTTTTTTTGTTTCCTTTAGCATTCGCTGCACTTAGTGTTTTCAAGATGAAATTGCGGAAAGAGATTTTCAGTTTGTTCTTTTTGTCTATTGTTTTATTCTGCATCCCTTAGCGCGTTCATTTTATTCGCATATCATCATGGTGAATGTAATGTAAAATACAAGAGGAGAAAATTGGATAGAAATTGTGAAAATTTCAAAAAATAAGTAAGAAAAAAAAATCTGAAAAAAATATACGAAAAACGACGATGGCGATGTTCATTCCCTCCACCAACTAAGCTATGTGCATTCTAATTGAATTCCTGTATAGGGACATGTGCAAATATTGGCTGCTGGTATTACTAGAGTCAAGTCACAGAGAATGCCATTAAGTCGCAAGTTTGTATACTCAATGGCATCAACATTTTTTTATTTAGTTTTTTTTGTGATTTTTCTATTTTTGATTTTTGACATTATTGATGTGAATTCTTTACGAGTGGAAACCCCTATAATATGATTATCTAGAATCGATTCGACTTAATGTATATCCGTAATTTAAGGATAACAATTGAAAACTTTAGAAGGTGCAACTGAAGATTTAATAATTGTGTTCTAGCTTAATATTAAGAAAAGTTGTCTAACTAATATATGGCAAAAGTTTGCTTGCAATAAGAACAAACATAACATGATGCTTTATAGCTTTGTTTATATACCTAAATGTAAAGAGCTCTGTTCCTAAGGTATAGTCGTTTGTTTCACAGAAGTTCATGGCGCGGGTATAAACTTTGCGTAGATAACAGTTATCTGAAGTTAAAATCCTTGAAAAAGTTTATTGCAATATTAAATTTTCATCTAATTTAGCTCCGTTCAAATTCGATATGAGCATTTTAAGAGCATCATTAGCACAAAATGTTCAAATATCTATTGAATTGAAAATATATGGTTTTAAAACTGTTGTTTTAATATTGTTTTTTTTTTTAAGTTATGCATCCGTTCGAGAAAAATAATGTAAAATCGTTTGGAAATCCCCTGAGGCCTAATCTGTTAAAGCTTAAACAAAATTAATAAAAATGTATGTTTTCAAAGCCCACACCAAAGTTACAAAAAATACAGGGCGTTTTCATAAGATGCATTAAAACACTTGGACGTGTGATTACGGTAAAATCAAGAAAAAAAGGTCTATAAAATTGATGTCCATTGAAACGGGAAAAGCAGTTTTCTAAACAAAAGTCTACAAATATTAAAAACAAAAAACTAGCTATACCTTTTTCAGAGTCAAATAAAATAAAAATTAAGTTGGTTTAAATATTAGAAACAAAATTTAACAAATTTTCTCTGATTCCTACGTTATTTAGTAGGTCGAAGTACATACATACTATTATTGCTTTTTAATTATACTATTCAATTATTATGATTATGCTGCAGTAAAATTTAGTGTTTTTGATAAAATAAGTAACCAAAAAGCTATTTTTCTAAGAAAAAAGTTTTTTTCGTTTTTTGGTCTCAAAAAAAAAAATAAATTGAATGTAAAAAACAATTTACAGATTTCATTCATAGAGTAAGAATGGGGGCATTGAAAATGACTTGCATTCAGTGATGCCAGATGAAATTAAAAAAAACCCACTCAATTAAAAAGAACTTCCCACTAAGTTTGTACTGGGAGGGGAAAAAAAACAACCATAATTTTTCTACCAACTATTACATAAATAATTAAATAAAAATGATTTAATGTTAAGTAAGAAAAGTGAACGAACACTTCTCATTTTTTCAACTTAAATAAATAAGTCTTTAGCTTAAGAAGGGTAATAATGAAAAAAAAAACACTTACAAATATTTTTTTTGAAGATGAGTTTCTGAGTTTGATGAGATCTGTTTGTTTATTAATAAAAACAAAATACAAAAAATATATTAAAATAAAATGCAATAAAATAAAATACAATAAAATTAAATAAAATAAAAGGCTTTTAAGCTAGGAACATATTCATAAAAATGGTGAAATATGATGGAAAAAGGATACACATAATTAATTCAAAAACAAAATTATATGAAATGTCACTTTTGTATTGCGAGCCTTCTTTTTATATAGAAAAGCTGTCAGCTAAATTTTCAGTTGGGAATTCCTTCCTGAAAATTCAGATGCAACGTAGCTAACAGCCCTATTCTGCCGTTGTGAGGCTCACAGGTCACAATTTTTTGTGAGTTTGTTTTTGTATAAGGCGGTTACAATTTTGAATTCTGTGGAAGCGCTCATAAGAAACCTCACGAGAACAGCGTGAGTTGTGATCTGCCAAGGAGCAGATCATAATTTTTAAGATTTTTTTAGGCGTGTTATGAGGTTATTGTGACTTGTGAGGCATCAGTGAGGTTGCCAGAATAAGGCTGTAAGCTTCATTAAACGTAACTGAATATCAGCTAACTTTGTATGACAGCTGGCCAATCAGAAGCTTCATCTGAAAATAAAGTACTGGAAAATTTTATGCGTTCAACGCTGCCAATAAACCAGAAGGATACACGCAAACATACAAAAATAAAGTACCGCTAGCAACTGCCAGCAAAAAAGACACCGTACACACGTTATAAATTTTAACTATCATTATCACTAATTGGCACAAGTTATTTGTGCGAGAGTAAGTTTTTCAATAAGAAATATATTGATGTGAACGGGTAGCCCTAGAGTTAGGTCAAACAGATAGAGGCAAACAAAAATCTGATGGTTTTCTGCTTCTCTCTCTGGTCTGGGGTTGTTTTGTTTTTGTTTGTATGGATTTAAATACGGTAGATTGTTTTTGAAATCAGAAAACTGCAACAGATTTTTTTTTTCGGAAAAGAAGAAACGACTGTGTCTGTGTGTGCAGGATATGGTCAAACCAAATATAGGTATGTACTGTACATACTACATACATAATATGTATGGATATGAAACTACGGTATGAGTGAAAAATTAAGTTGGAGAAATATGGGTACATTGTTATATCAAGTAAATTAGTAAATTTTTTCCCACCATAAAAATAAAGTTTGAAATAATTTCCCACCATAAATCCCACCATACATTTTTTCCCACTATTCTTCCCACCATAGTGTTGATTTCCAACCATTTTGGTTGGAAAAACCACCAATCTGGGAACACTGCTTGCATTTGATAGATAAAGCAAAAACATGACTAATTGTTTGCACTTATAAACAAAATTAAATTAATTAAAATTAAGTTGAAGCAAGATATGTTATATAAGAAAACGATAATGTTAATTGAATAGAAGAACTCCTTATTTTAACATAAATACACAATAAAAGTAAATAATTACATATCTTTTTGAATTTTGAAATTCTTGTAAGAATGTAATGTTGACAACCTATCGTGATACAATAAGGTACATTATAATTATTTTAATTTGGTAAGCTTTTCATTTGTGAAAGCTACAAAATTTGTTGTAGGTAACTGATGGCTTAAAACAAGACTGTAACTTCAACCAAGAGTGCTCAACTTTGTGTCATACCATACATTTCTTGCAAAAACTTAAACGTTATATTGTAGAGCTCTTCACAATTTTCGTATCTTTCTACTTTGACAGTGATGTACATACAAGCTACATCCACAGCTACCTACACCATTAGGCTCAACCATTTCCCAATGTGGTTGGATGGTCGAAGATCCAAGCGAATTAGGTACATCTTCCTATCGTTACTAATTTTTTTGGCAAATATCATCTTGCCTGAATCTGTTATTCTATTTTTACTGACTACTGTCTAATGACTTTTTCCGATTTAATTGACTGAATTTTGTTTGATAATTAACATCTGCAAAGTCACACTAAAACTTTTTTTTGTTTGTTATCGTCATTTATTCTTTTTTTCTGTGTCGGATAAAAGCACATTTTTGTATTTCATTTTCATATGGGTATGAACGGGCTCGAATGTATACTGTTTTCTTCCTTTCGGCTTCGTCAATTGTACTAGCTATCTTCAACTACAAGTGAACATACTGCTTTTGGTGTTCAGCCAGTTAATTCTTCCCATAAGAATAGTTTGTGTTGTTTGTTTCAAAACGTTTGGAGCGTTCAATAAGTCCACAGCTATGTTTGATTAACATAAGCGATTAATTGCGTAAAAATATATGTACAAATTATGTATGTATAATTTATAATAAAAATATCAAACATAATTGAATAATTTATCATCACTTTTTAATGTTAAAGCAAGTAAGAAATTTTGTTGGAAAAAAGTCATTTTTTTCGTAAAAATGTTATTTTTTGTGTAAAAATTTATTTTTTTTTTAAGTTTTTGTTTTTTGTAAAACACTTTATTTTTTTTTTTAAAGTTATTTTTTTGTAAAAATATTTTTTTTTTTTTTGTAAAAAAGTTATTTTTTTTTTGTAGAAAAGCTATTTTTTTTTGTAAAAAAATTAATTTTTTTTTGTAAAAAAATAATTTTTTTTTGTAAAAAAGTTATTTTTTTTTGTAGAAAAGTTACTTCTTTTTGTGAATAAGTTATTTTTAATTTATTAAGTAGGTATCTACATATAATAAATAGGTTCGAAACGTTTGTAAATTCTACTGTAGTAAATTTTGCATGTATCCCTTTATCCTCCGTTCCTTTCCTCATCAAAACACTCTGTAAACACGCACTGTGACTGTACACACCATACCAACGGAAAATTCGATAATCTGCTGTAGTTGTACTCCGCAGTCTGCATCTGCCAATAAAATACCTACAAACAGGGTTACATTAGGGACACTTTAGTGTCATTTTGACACCTTTTCGTACCCCCGGGCACCAGGACACGTCTTTTTAAAAATATTCGATTTTTAACACCTTTTAGAAATCAAGCCACGTTTTGGATACTTTTTGAAATAAACAAAAATTTCATCAGGAATTTTTGTATCTTATATCTTCAGTAACTGGTGGTTATATCAATTTGTATCAGATATGAGGCTGAAATGATTATTAAAAATGAACAAATTAAAGAACATGAAATCCTCTGAATTTATACCAATTAAACAAATATTCTTAAACATTATCAAATAATTATGTGATCAGTTGTGATACGTTTTTTATACACCAGAAATAATTAAATTGGGAAATTAATTTTACTATTTTCATTTGGTTTCTGAATTTGAAAATTTGATATCTTTTCCCGAAAAGGTAATCGACTATTACAAAGCTTTGAAGTTATAAGCTAATGAAGCTAGCCTTGAAGATATTTTTAAACTTAAAAATAAAGAAATGTTCTGGCTCAAAGAATCTTAAAAAAAAAAAAACATTTAAATGAATTTTTTTATTCAAATTTATGTTAATTTGCAAGAAAGTATTGATTTTGCCTCACAGCAGCGCTTGAGCTCTGAGAAAATTAAAAACATTTAAAAAATTAAAACTTTTATGTAAAAATAAGCTGACTTATGTATATATTAAAAGTTGAAAATTGCGAATCAATGCTTTCGGTTATAAATTTTTTAGATGCACTAAATTTGACTTAGAAGAATAGGTTCCTGATAATGTTCTCATAGAAAAGTATAGAGAACAAATACTTAAAATTTAATGTCATAATTACTTATTTAGCTTTTTTTAATATTTCTAATGTTTACTTAACTAGGTATGTTACCTAAACATGTACTTTAATATATGCACCAAAAATTAAAAAAATTAATTAAATGTTGCGTTCTGAGTGAAATTTTTGAGGGACACCTTTTTTCCTCTCCGACACCTTTTTTGATACTTTTTCAAAATGTTCAGAGGTAACACTACCTACAAGGCAAGAATTCTTAGATCAGATCAAGAAAAATAAGCTACAAATCACGAACCTTGGATTGGAAATTACTAAATTAAGACTTTTTGTTTGCAATATTAAGCGAAATGAAGATATTGACACTCAAAAATTATATTTCAACACTTTTGAGTATCAATAATTCGATCGAGGAAAAAAAATATAAAATTTGTATCAATTTGGATATAGTGTTTGATGGCTAACCTGGAGTCGTGGGTTCGATCCCTACTCTAGGTAGCATTTATTTTTATTACGGGCATACAAATTGAATTATTATTATTATTTCTTAGTCAAAATAAAAAAAAAATAAATTGTCAAATCTACGAATTGTGTTCGAAATGTTGATTTGCGTATATTTTTATTAAGTTGTTTTTGTCCACAAACAGGGGTGTTTGCAGCCGCTTCCTTTATATTCTGAAATGTATATACAATTTTATATATTCGAAAATTTGAAAAAGAATTTTATTTTACTTACTCGATCCTGGCACCTTCCGTATATCAATCCAATACGCTACCACCTAGGCCATCGCACGATATAAAGGGACCATGTTGAAACTTAATCACTTCAAAAACTTATTTACTTGTTGGTTGATTCAAAGCACCATATAAATATTTAAATTATACCCTGAAGTGTTAGATTACGCCTTAAAAAATTGTTATTTACTGTATAGTTTTGCAAATAGCTATTTTCGTAAATTGCGATTGTGTGGGGTGGGGTCAATATTTATATCGTAGCTACTTACATTTTGTTGGATTGAGCATTGAGAAAATAAAAATCACCATTTAAATTTCGCAAAACAAGATCAATAAATTGTAAAATTAAATTATTCCCCTGAAGTATTGATTGCGATTCAAAAACTTGTAATTTACTTTCAAGTCAACAAGCTCGAATTATAACTTTTGATAATAAATATCGAATTATAAAATTTAGCTTTTTACGTTGATTTGAGTAGAAAATTACAAAATGTTCAGTTATTTTTTAATAAAAGCGCCTTGATTTACAAAAAAAAAAAAAAAGAGTTTCGTAAATTACAACCTTAAATTTTGCAATTGGTGATTTTTCAATTCTTTCCGTGTACAAACATATAGCTCATTATTTCTGTTATCGTTTATTTTTCATTCTTTCTATCTATTCTTCTTCTTTGGTAGCGCAAGCATTTTGCACAAGCACTAAACATCACCCAACCAACAATTCGATACGCCGCGCTGTTCATCGCTTACAATTTTAATTTTGTTGGTAGCTATTTCGCACCCAAAAGAATGAAAGTGACCTAACTCAAAATTCCTATAAACTGACCTTAAAAAGGGATCTCTAAGACCCTGTGTTGAAAAAGACACCGAATGAGGAGTAAGAAAGGGACAGTCTTTACATCGGTCATTTTAGTTGATCAAGCTATTCACCTATGCATTTTATGTGAAAGAGACCAAATCTGTTTTGCGACAGAGGTGCTCGCGAGTGGATGTGTGCTAAATCGACGGATCTCGAATTGTGGTAGTTAATTGCAAATACTGTGAAGGTAAGTACATAACATTTTTGGTGCTAAGCTGACTCTTTTCTGATATAAGTCTGATTTTTACAAAATATTTATAAGATTTAAGTGACCGTTTTTAGATTGAGTCTCAGGAGTTGTGGCATCTTGCGTCTTAAACAGGCTGAACTCTTAAAAAGTTCCAGAAATACGGAAATATTTTTGCAATAGAGTGACTTAATTTTTTTATTTTATCTCAAAATATATAATTAGGAAATATTTAAATTGAATTTAACGTTATCGATTTGTGCATAAGTGATAAATAAATAATTCAATAATTTCCAATGAAATATGTAAGACATACATTCAAACTTACTCAAAACTATACTTTTTTGAAAACTTTATTGCTCATTTCCCACAAATTGCAATTTTTGAATTAGGTCACTTTCATTCTGGGGGTGCGATTTGTACTTAACTTATTTTGATAACACCATTATTTGTTCAAAACGAGCATATAAACATTTTCAATGTTAAAAAAAAAACTAGTCATAGCTTTTTTGAGAGTCAAATAAAATAAATTTAGTTTGTCAAAATATTGAAAACAAAATTTAACATATTTTCTTTAATTTCCACATTATTTAGTAGGTCGATGTATTGTACAGTACATGCATACTATTATTGCTTATTAATTATAATTTAAATTATTATGATTATGATTATGCTGCAGTAAAATTTAGTGTTTTTGATAAAATTTCTATAAGAAAAAGTTGTTTTTGTAGTTGTTAGTGGTTTCAAAAAAATAAATTAAATGTAAAAAAATAATTGGCTTATAACATTTAATTAAAAATTGGCACTGTTGAAGGATTGTTACGTTTTGGAAAAGAACAGTCGAAACATTTTTAATTTAAACCTTTAGGTCCTGTCGAATTCTGGCTTGTGTGAAGCTCCAACTTTTCGATGCAACTTGTGCAAAACACTCTGTATATTTAATACTTATGTAGGCATATTTATTTCAATAAACGGTAAGCAATTTCGGTAACAACTCACCACCTCAATTAAAACAACTCCACACATTTTAACGATTTGCTGTAATTTTGCTTTTAAATTGAGTAGGTAAACCACGAATTGACGATTCAGCCATCAGCTTAGCCAAACCAATCATTGAGCGTCTAAATGCCTATTTCAAGCAATACCATCAGCTATATCGCGTATCCAAAGTTAATAAAGTAATGAGACCTGAGCGGTGCTTGATGGCGTCCAAACTAAACGTCATCGTTTAATTGAAAGCCAAACCGTGACATGTATCTTAATTTAACACTTGTTGAACTTTTCAAAAATTTAATTGGCTCGTGTTGCTGCCTGCGAGTCGGCACTTCACCGTGCCGATCCGCCCGTCCTGCCTCCTGCCAACGAAGTATGGCTTTATAAAATTGCATTACACTGTTTTTTTTTTATTCAGTACTAAATTCAGCTGTAAAAGTGTTTTGATTGGCGCACAGAATAATCAATGCTCTAATGGAAGTTCAGTTGATCCAAGTTATAAATAGTGGGAGAAAATAACGTTGATAGGTTCTTTTTTGTTCACACGCATTTTGTTCGACATGATATTATACCAATTCGACTCCTATAGACTGGCGAGTTTAGCTTAAAAGACTTAATGGTGTTGTTTGGTGTTAACATGTACATAAAATGTGCGGTATGGCTTGTCTTACATAAGAAAGTAAATAATGACACACCATATTGTAATGAAAGTAATCATTAAAAAAAAAAAAAAAATCTAATTACAGTTGTTTGGGTCAATGATGATTTGTTTTTAGGAAATCAGTTTGAGGACAGGTTAGCCTGAAAAGCGGTCTGTTATTCTAAGACAACAATTTTTGTGGCAAGTAAATATTTTTAAAAATTGTTTATTTTGTTAATTATACAAAATTTAAATTCTGTAGTTATTTTGTTGCTTTCACACTTAATCTTTTATTCAACCATAATTATGTATATAAATAAACACAAAACAAAACTTACTGATGCATCACATCATTTGCTTAGAGGAAAAATTGCCAATAAAAGCCAAATTGAGGTCATCATTGACTTTTTCGCACATCCATTTGTGGGGGTACTTGGCGCCACAATGATTCTTTTTTATTGAACGAATATACTCATACATGTATTGGTTTGGTTATACTGCGAACCAATACTCTAGGTTAATGATGGCTATTGGTTTCACTCAAAGTTGAGTTAAAATGACCTGAAGGTCCAGCAGAGCATGCGCACTGCCATGTGATTTTGGTGGTCAGTTGACAGTCATAATTATTGGTTTGCCAAATTTGGAGAGTCATGTAACATGTCCAAGAAGCGTACGACAACTTTGGTTGCTAGCATACTTGCTTTGCTGCGCGTTAAGACGTACGGCACGAGAAAAATGTTTTGAATGGTTTGTTTGGTGATGGTGATGATGGTCTGATGGTGGTTTCGGTGTTGGGGTGGGTGAATGATGGAGTGACCAAATCAGGAAAACAGCTACTTTAAAAGAAATCTCTGCTTTTAAGCCAAAAAAAAAAAAAAAAACAAAAATATCATTCCACTTTTATTGAATTGCGAAACGAGTGAGGTACTCTTATGTGTGAGTCCATACAAACGAGTAATTGAAACCCTTGTTCTTAAAATGGTTTTGATTTAAATGGCCTGATTTTATATCTAAGTTTTGCTAATTTATTTATGTATGGATTTTAATATTTTCTACTAGCGTGAGACAAGTTTTATAGCTTCCAAGTGAAAATAATCGAATTATTTTGTAAAATAAAAATTATTTTCTAACTTTATACAATACAAAGGTACATATACTCGTTTATCAATCAGTGCAGTAAATATTTATAAGAACCTGATATGGGAATAAGTCGACGTTGGACAAACAAACAAAATATTACGTTTAAATACTCAAATAAAGATTTTGCATCAGAAGTTTTGCGAGCTTATCTTCATAAAACCGGAATTATACCACCTACATAGCGAAAAAGCTATTTAATACTTGCAATGTTTTTGTGTCTTCTATTCACTGGATTGTGTCGTAGGTCTTGAAAATAATAAATTAATTATAAATGAGCAAAAACAATTTACTTTCAACACTTGTGTGGTAGGCAGTCACTTTCGTGTTAATGGATACCATTCAGACCACAAAGCGAATACGTAGTAGAATTCTATTAAATGGTGCTTAAAATCATTGTTCCAATGGTATTGTTGTCTCAAAATGTACAAATAAATAAATGAGTTCAACAGCTTAATTTCATTGAACCGAGAAGAACATAACAATACATTTCTTCTCATTTTCATAACAACTATATGAAAAATCAATATCAATATGTTGGAAATAGTTTCTTGTGTGGCATACATGTCTGTGTATTTATAGTTTCTCCTTATACATTAGCTAATTAATATTTGTGTGTGTGTATTGTTATTTGTAATGAAAATCTGTTGTTTGAATTTGTCAAAGGAAGAAAAATACATGAATAGAGATGATAATACTTTTGAACATCATATGAATATGAACGATAAATTTTCTCTTTTTGAGTGGGGAATGGTTATAACCTAAACAATTTTCTGTAAGGCTCTGCTCCTCTCTCGTCATTCCATCAGCAAGCAATTCAATTGAAAGCCACAACGATTCTGTTGAACCCGACCGTAAAAAGTGGAATTTTCTCCTGCCTCCCCAACGCGCCGACCACCCCGCATTAACATAGTCTTTTGTGTCTATATATAAGTCTTGGGACAATAATTGTCCCATCAAGAAAATTTAAATTTTAAAACGATTTATTTTGTCCTTGTTAGTTTTTCTGTGAATAGGTTATTTGATAAGAGAATAGCGAAGTACCCTATTTTATATAACAAATAGATACTATGGGCTCTCCATTTTATCTTTACACTTTCTTGACGGTCTATCGGAGTATTTGCTATTTGATCAGGAAATGAGCCAGACGAGATGAAATTTAGAAAAGCAAAAAAGGTCTGCTAGGCGGCAAGCTTAATAATTCTTTTGTCAAAAAAACCACGAACCGATAAAAAGCTGGAAGTGCCTTTCGTTCCCCATAAGTGTGATTTATTTTCGTCTTGTTTTTTTTTTTCATTCCTTTCTGCACTATATGAGGTAGTCGGAATCTACTCAATCTCGAAATTGGGCTATCTTTAATTCAATAAGAACATTCGTACAATTTTTTCATGTCTATGATTTATAGCAGATGTAGAGTCAGAATGAACCAAAATGGGCTAGTGCCAGTTTTGAAAATACTGATGTTCAAAACCACCTACACATATTATACACTTAAGTTAAGTGTATCTGGATATTGTAAAGGATGTTTGAAATACAATTTGATTTATTTCTATATAAACGTTCAATTCTGTAAATAAAACTAAAACATACCGAAATAATATCTTTATTGATGCCGGCAGTTAGTCAAGAGTAAAAGGAAAAATATATTGACTTTATGTAGGCGCCACTAATTTCTTATTCGAATCACATTTTTGCACATAACACCGCGCCGACCAATCCATATATGGAATTGCACTAGCTTAAACGATTAGAGTTTTAGTACATATATTGAGATACCAATAATAATGGAAGAAAAATTATCTATTCTGACCAATAACAAATTGTCAAGCAATCGAGACATAAATAATAAAAAAAATTAGTTGGACGTTAAAAAAGCGATAAAAAACCAGTGAAGTTAACTTGCTGGAATATAAGAGATATAAATTGCAGTGGAAGTCGTTTGTTTTTATTTTTAATGTGTTAACAAGCACCGCACTTTAATAAAGCTGAATTTCGCCACTGTGGCTCAATGTAATTTTGAAGTGTAAAGGGCCTTATTTACTGTAAGGTTTTTAATGTTAGCTCTGGGCAAACTGCTCAAATTCTGCACGAATTTAAACAAAGCTTCTTACACAATAGCCGTTTTCCTCTGGACGTGGCGAAGTACTATAGATGAAAACTAAAATCTAGAACTTTTATCTACTAATGCTCTCTAGGAGATGAACAGAGTAGTTACACACCATAATTCCGTAGATGAGCAGAGTAGTTACGCACAATAATTCCGTAGACGCGCAGAGTAGTTACAAACAATAATTCCGTAGATGATCAGAGTAGTTACGCACCATAATTCCGCCAGAGGGCATCTGATAAAATAAGGAGAATTCCCCTGAAAATGTCATTTTTTGTATTTACATTTGAAACCGTTTCAATTTCAATTCACTCATTAAAAGTCATTTTCACACTTTTAGAAATTTTTGTGTGTTACAAATGGCAAGCTGAACAAGTAATTGGAATAAAATTCTCAACAAATTTTAACGAAACTCAACTAATTTCATATTTATGTCAGAATTCTTATTTTATGTTTGACATTTATGCTTCAAAAATATTGCCACTACCACTTTCAAACTAAATAAGAAATGTTTGCTGTTGTTGTAGGTCAACAGGACAATTCAACAATAGCTTATAGTAACATGAGGACACAAACATCAAAAGACATTTATTGTAGCTTTCTCTGATAAAAAAAAAAACAATAACAATAATCTATACAAAAATATACAGGGTTTCCCATTAACAATGGTCCAAACCAAAAGTGGTGAAAGGCTAGGCCATGGCCTATCAGAATTTGGTAACTTTTCCATACCGAATCATAGCGGTTCTCGGTTCTCGAGTAACGGCTATTTTTTGAAATTTGAAAAAAAAATCTTACTTTGAACCAGTTTTTTGCTCACCCTGTCTATAATTGATTTTTGTTTTTTACAAATCTTGACTCATAGTTCCACTAACTTTACGGAGTAAAATATTTTTCATTGGCATCACCATTTGCCTACAATTCATTAGTTAATATTGAACTTTGCCAAAATTAATTTTTGACCTCAATCTTCTGAAGAGCCCCCTGAACAAAATTCGTATGGTTCAATACAGGTTTAATATTTCAAAAATTGCCTATTTTTCTGTAGTTTTAAAAAAGGTATACAACTTGCTAAGGCTATGTTTAAATAGACAGTTATAACCGTTTGAACCCAATCAAACAGGTTCAAAATAATAAAAATTAAACATTTTTGTTCAACTATTTCACTTCAAATACAACTCCGAAAGAGCTAAATCTTGGTGGAGAGCTTTGTTTTGATGTCTTACGCATTTCTTAAATAAATCCTTAAATTTCGACAATCACTTTCGATTTTTTGAAATATAAAATCTGTGTTGAGACATACGAATTTTGTTCAGGGGGCTCTTCAGAAGATTGCTGTAAGAAATTAATTTTGGCAAAGTTCAATATTAACTAATGAATTGTAGGCAAATGGTGATGCCAATGAAATATATTTTACACAGTAAAGTTAGTGAAACTATCAGTCAAGGTTTTAAGAAAAATTTGTAAAAAAACAAAAATCAATTATGGACAGGGTGAGCAAAAAACTGGTTCAAAGTAAGGTTTTTTTTTTCAAATTTCAAAAATAGCCGTTACTCGAGAACCGCTGTGATTGGGTATGGAAAAGTTACCAAATTCTGATAGGTCATCACCTGGCTCTTCACCAGTTTCAGTTTGGACCATTGTTAATGGGACACCCTGTATACATCATAGGTATTTTCAATATCAAAACAAATTTGTAGGAACATTGAAATTCACCTTTTAAAAATATAGCCTGCAGTAGCCGCAACAAACGACAAAGATGTAAAAAAAAAAAATGAATACTGCTGTAATTCAAAACTTAATTGATCAAGAAAATTGCTTTTAAAAAATCTATACCTCAACAGGTAATTTTGATAAATTTTATTGACCAGAATAAGCTTGTACTCCGCACCTGCAAAAAAAAAAACTCAACTGAATGGGTGATTGTGTACCCATGTACCATCTATAAGCACACCCATATGTGTTCATTTATCTATCTTGCTTACCGAATGTTTGATTTATTCAAATTAATCGTTTGTGATTGAGGGACGGAAAGGAGTGAACTTCAGAAGCAGTAGCAGAATGTTGATGTCACTCGTTAGTATTTTATTGAAGTAGTAAGAGAAAATCTAGACAGATGAATGACGATATTGATTGAAAAGAAGAAGAAAAACCTCAGGGCATGATTCAGTCATTCAAATAATTTTGCTGGTTGAAATAAAGCTTCCATAAGAGAGTAGACTGTGATACCTGTTATGTTCGATACGAAGGTCGTCTATATTTTATTTATTCGTTCTATTTTGTTATTCTATGATAATATAATTTATTGTTAATTACAATATATTTAGCCTGGAGACAAATTATTCTATAAGCAAACCCGCACATACTTTAAAAAAGAACATCTCCTTAAGGTTCACATTTAAGGTATTGAAACAAAATTTAAGTATTAACAAAACATCTTTGATATCTATTGAGCTTGTGGTATCTATAGATTACCAATCATGTATTGAGTAACCTATTTTAAACATTAAATAGCTTTTCCTTGCCCGGCAACAGGGTTCATTCAAAATTTAAGATTTTCAGGACTGTGTGATGGTTCTCATGTTGAATAATTTTGTGAAGGTAATAATGACTTCTCCTTGAATGCTGCTAATCGATAATTATGCGTATATAATAATTATTAAATTAAACTCCCGGGTATTATCTATAAGGAGGAAGGTTTGCTACTCAATTTCAAAGTGTCAAATTAATAATAATACCAGGGAATTCGAATAGGTAATAATAATATTTGATTATAAAGCAAACTTAAAATTCATCACTCTTAAGTATCTCTTTGAAATGAAACTTAAAGAAAATGTGATACCTTTAATATTATGTATATCTACTCTAAAATTTCAAATTAAAAAAAAAAAACGCTGGCTGGTGGTAATAAATGAGAAAATCAATGGCCAACAACAAAACTTGGGTGAATTGTCCTCCTGCGCCATGTTATCGTCCCGGATATTCAAATCAAAGTCCCTCAAAATTCAACTTAATGGGGAAAACCTCAAGAAAACACCCGCTTCTATACCACAGATTATCTCTATTTACATTGATAAGTCTTTTACTTCACCAATGAACATCCTGATGAAATCTTATTGTATTCATCTTCTTATTTTAGTTTGTAAGTTTTATTCATTGTTTGTGTATTTAATACAAGAAATGGAGCTTATACAAAAGTGCGAGGTATTATCAATATTAATTGAAATCACCGGTATCGACATTTTCCCCGATAGCATCACTTCCAGTATTATGAAAGATACAAAGACGAACAAAAACTTGACTTAGCTCCCGTATTCCCTCCATGCGTCTGCGTTTCCATCGCTATAAATTTATTGTGTTTACGAAGTTTTATTTAATGAATTTACTTTTGTTGACATGGCTTTCCGGCGAAGCTTTTTGGCTGTCGTTTATTGTTAATCACCCTTCAAGTGTTCCCGAATCCATTTTAAACTGTTTTTTTTTTTTTTTCAAAACGATAGTAGCGAAAGATACCAACAGCTGACAGTGCAGTTTTGTGTATCTTCTTTGGTGTAGTTTTTGGGGTAGTTTTTGGCATCCGCTCGAGAATTTCTTTGGTCTTACTATCATTACAATCATTTGGGTGTTATTTCGATGGTATAGTTCTGCGGCACATTAAAGTTTATTCCGTCTATTTCTAATGGTTATCGATTCAACTCCTCGTGGAGGATTTTAAGGAAAGGTAAAGGAATATCTGAGGGTTGTACAAGAGCAATACGGAAATCAATAGTTTCCTAACATTGTATTGTGTTTTCTAAGTTTTTGGATTATAGGTTGATTGTTGTCGGGATATTTGATTGTAGAAGGTATATCGAAAGTTTAAGATACTCCAAATTATCGGTTATTGAAAGATTATGGTAAATACGAAATCAAGGGTTGAAAATGTACAACAAAATGTGCGACAGTCAAAAGAAGTTTCGGGATATGTCCTTAAGGGATTTTTGTGGGCAATCTTATTGAATAGAAGCTTATTTGGCTTGAGTTTAATACACATATGTAAATTTGTACATAGTTATGCTTTAAGAAAATTTCAGTTTGGTTTTTCAATTGTTATTTCTTTGTGTTCTTGTATTTTTATAAAACAAATCAATTGTGTGTATTTTATTTCTTCAAGAAACGTACATACATATCTATATGTATTATGTAGCTAAATTTTAACGTAGTTTTGTGTTTGTTTTTGAATTTATTCTTTGTTCTTACCTTATATAATGTAATAGAAGGAATCACTCTACATTTAGGACTAAGAACAGGGACAAAATTCTAGACCTCACTCTTATGAGTAATAATGATAAAATTTCTGTAGGCAATTGGGAGGCTCTCTTGAGGAATCCTTCTCGGATCACTTAAGATTAGTCTTCAACTTAGATAGAAAACAAAAAGACATAAGGCCTTTTAGAAACCCAACTAGAAAATATTGGACAGTGTACACAAAATGGTTGAACGAACGTATCAATCCACCAGAAGTAGAAACGCTTTCGACAACCTCATCCATTGACAATTCTGTCCAAAATCTTATTATAAAATGAAAACGGCCTTCGAAAAACACTGCCCGATATCTCGTAATACTAAACCCACTTACCCACCATTATGGAACCGTGTTCTTAAGGAACGAAGAACAGGGTTCAGAAAACTTTTCAATAAAGCCAAACTGAGCAAAACAGAGGAAGACTGGAACTCATATAGAGCCGCACTTAACTCTTACATGGGCTATTTATTGTGAATCTATTGAAAGCACAAGTGAGGCGGCAAGGCTTCCAAAGATCCTTGCATTCAATCCCACGATGCCGGGATATATTAAACATCCCGATGGATCATGGTCGAACTCAAGCCAAGAAACACTTGAACTCTTTATGGCTGCAAGAGCCGTGAAGACTCAGGTTAAACATAATCAGACTCTTTAGATTTTATTCTTACAACACCAGAATTGGAACAGGTTATCACAGAGCAGAGGACTATGTGGTCTATAAACTTATTCAAGCCCTATAAATCAGCTGCACCAGATGAAATTATACCAGCATTTCTTCAACATGCTGAACGGATAATCACCCCATGGCTTAGAGTAATCTTCAAAAGCTGTATTACACTCAGATACCTCCCTACCAACTGGAGAAAGGTTAAAGTGGTCTTTATTCCAAAAGCTGGAAAACCGACACACTCGACTGCAAAAGATTACAGACCGATCAGTCTCTCTTCGTTCCTCTTCAAGACGCTGGACAGAATCATTGATCTGCATGTTAGGGACCTGTTGCACGAGGTCGTCTCGCAAATTGAGAAAAGTCTCGAGTACAGAGAACACACCTTGGCAGCATTTTTGGACATCGAAGGAGCGTTCAACAACGTAAAAACGGAGTCCATTAAATCTGCCCTGGAAGAAGTTGGAGTTGAATCTGCCATTGTGGACTGGATTTATACCATGCTCAATGGCAGAATCATTAACTTGCAACTTGGAGATATTATTGTCGAGAAAACTATTAAAAGAGGCACACCACAGGGAGGGGTAATCTCACCTTTCCTCTGGGTCTTCGTTGTAAATAAAATTCTAACAAGACTTAGGAATCAGGGCATTAAAATTGTAGCCTATATGCAGACGATATAGCAATTTTGATATCGGGTAAGTACCTTACCACCATCAAAGATATTATGGAATCTGCACTTCAAGAACTATATTCTTGGGCAGCAAAAAACGGTCTGAGGGTTAACCCTACAAAAACTGAACTAGTTCTGTTTACCACGATGGAATTCCACTGAAACTTTTAGTCTACCTTTAAGAGGTGGAGAGGGGAGGGAGGCGGAAGTTTATCAAGCTGAATTTTTTTTTATAATACAATCTATTCACATGACACATGTTTTTAGGGTGCTTTTCAACGCTGATTCTAAACAGACCAAAACTGAAAAGATCATGTAGCAAGTTAAAGCTCTATTAATGGAATGATGATCTTTTTTTTAAGAACAACAAGTAAAATATTACCAAAAACCATTTTAAAATAATGGGATATTAATGAAATTTAGTATAAATGTTCCATTTGGCATATTTACCAAGAATCAAAAGAGTCCTCAAAAATATCTGTGGTGAAAGGTTGTTTTTTTTTGAGAGCAAGATGTAAGTGCGTCATTATTACCATAACATCTATGAATAAATTTTGACACTGATAAAATTAGCTAAAAATATTAAATATGCCATGATTTCCACGTATCAAAAGAGTCAATTAAAATAACGTGATCCAAAGATTTTTTTTTAAAGAGTTTATGTTTGACCTGCGCTAATACGGAGTAAAACGTAAGGTCTGACGAAAAATTGTATTTTCGTATAATCAAGATAAGAAATATGACACATGATATATGATTTAAAGGTATTTTTTAACGCCGAATCTATTAAAAGAAAAACCAAAACCCCTAAAAAAAGTTAGATTAATTTTGAAGCAAAAAATTACTGTTTTTTCCATTAAGCAGGTCAAACACTACACCCCCAAAAAACACACTTGAACCTTAGATAATTGTATGGACTATTTTGATCTTTGGGTGCCAATATAAATTTAATATTTTTAGCAAATTTCATAAGTGTCAGAATTTTTTGATGGATGTTATGGTAATAATCACTCACTTGCATCTCCCCGTTAAAAAAACACCCTTTAACCACAGATATATTTGGGGACTCTTTTGATTCTTAGTAAACATGCCAAATGAAACATTTGTACCAAATTTCATTAAAATCACATTATTTTAAAAGGATTTTGGGTATAATATATCACTCGTACTTTTAAAAAAAAACTGATCATTCCATAAAAATGACATTAACTTTCCACTGGATACATGTATCTTTTCAGTTTTGTACTCTTTAGAATCAGCATTGAAAAGCACCCTAAAATCATGTGTCATATGATTAGATTGTATTACAACAAATTTTTCAGCTTGACAAACTCCCGTCTCTCTTTCTTCTCCACCTCTTATAATACGCCTATACAAAAAGCCAATGCGGGGATTTTGGGGGACTTTGGATAGGTTGTTGAGGATAAAATTCTGCATCGATGCCAGCAATTAAATTTCATGAATTAATTTGTCCCCGGTCCGATCCTATCTTTCTTAGACTATTTCCAAAGAATATATAGAATAAATATCTTGGAGTAATCCAAGATTCCAAGCTAACATGGAAACGTAACACAGAGGAAATAAAGAAAAGAGCACTCTGTGCTTTCTGCACATGCAAGAAAAACTTTGGCACGCGTTGGGGTATGTAACCACAAGTCATACAGTGGATGTACGCAGCAATCGTTCGTCCCATACTATGTAACCTATGATTCAATTAAAAAGTACAAGTGACCTCAACTCCAGAAATTATTGTGTTTCGCCCAAGGCATAACAGTGGGCTCTTCAGTCAGTCTGTCAGTCTATAAGATCCAAGACAGTGGCAAACTGTCTACGAGGCGTACTGGAGAAAATTTGTTACTCCAACCAAGTCAAACTCTGCTGGGTGCCTGGACATAGTAATATAGAAGGAAATGATATAGCAGATGAACTGGCAAGGAAAGGGTCATTAGCAAATAGAAACAATAGAAGCCAATTATTTACGGGGCCTGAAATCCCGATCGGCGTCATTAAAAGGAAAATTGACCTAGTAACGAAAGAGCAAATCAATAACTCCAGGATGGCCTAGAATTAAGGAAAAGGAAACGCTGAATAAAAAGAAAATACAAATCTTGAGGGGTACTGAAGGGTCATTGCGCCATTGGCACAATGGCCACCCGAAAAGAAGCTTTTGCACCCGATTTCTGTAGGAGCTGTCAGGACCATTAAGCACCTGCTCTGTGATTGTCCAAACCTCCAAACAAATCGCCTCCGGTACTTCGGAAACAGGTTTGTTGGAGAACTGGACGACCTGGCGCAGGTCTCAATGGCAAATATAAGAAAATGTATAGAAAAAACAGGCTGGTTCACAAATGAACCAGTCTATTTGAACCATTAGTTAGGAAAACTTCTGCTTTTATTTATAAGGGGATCACAATGAACCAATAGGCCCCCGTGTACGCAACAGCCTAGGCTGTGCACACCCCTCCTAGCCTAACCTTGTTTTACTTTAATAACAATGAACAATCTCATTACCAATCATAAAGGTTTAACTTTAATTCCGAAAAAATAAAGGTAAACCATGACAGGCAGTGTATCATACTAATAATAAAAAAAAAGACAAAACCTTTACAAATTATGTTCCTCTTTTATACAAGTAGATCAAGATTATTTTCACCTCAGAAGCTCAAAACAGTCCCTACGTGTAGAGATACGTATCCGTATACAATAGCACGCGACATGACGTAAAATTTAAATTCTTCCATGAAAAGAACACTTAAATGATGAGTAGCTTTAGGTCGACATGAGAGAGAAATTATCCCGACTCAACGGGATGTTATAATGGTACACAAGTAGACAGTAGAGTATAGTAGTATAGTACGATTAGGTTTAACCAATGTATCTTCATGCTCTTCTAGACCGAAAACATAACATTCTCAAAATGCCAGATAAATGTATGTATATGACGCGGGACTGGATAATAAAGCAGCTCATGGTTGGTCCTTCAAGGCTCCCATCATCATCATCCTACTTCAGTGATGAAATTTATTTCGAATCTAATTTAAATTCTATTTTAGCACGAATACAGTGTATGGGGAAAATATTCCCTACAGAAAATTCTTATTTTGTTAAAAAGGGTATGTAAGATAGGAATATCAACATAGCTGTAAGTAAGGCTTGATAAAGGCTCAACTTATGTTTTGGTTATTTTTTCTTTATCTGACGGATGGTGATTTTTGCGTGGTCAATTTTGATATTTCAGAATTGAACACTTGTGACTAGACAAAACGAACGCATGTGAATAGACAAAACGACCATATATTCGGATGATCTTCCGATTCAAATGACAATAAATCTAAAACAGAACCAACCAGAAGAGTCCAGAGCACAATTAAAACATAAATATAAAAATATAAATGGAAATGGAATGGAATGACAGATATGCATTGGAGTTAAATAATGCTCTCCTCCTGCAAGAAAGAGATTCCTAGCTTGATGTTCAAAATTTGTCCAACCTCGATGAAATTGTTAAAAATTCAATACCAATACAATGTATACCTAACAATTCTTCGAACATCCATTATCGCGAAAAGTGGTTTGATAAAGACTGTTTGGAAACACGCAAAAAATCGTTTGCCTGGCAAAGACTGTTCAGGAAATCTCCTGATAATACCTTCTTCAAAGCACAATATTTTGCTATGAATAAATATAAGAAGGAATTACTGAAGAGTAAAAAACAAATGTACTCAAGGAACATTGCTCGAGAATCGAGATCTGGCAGGCTGCAGAGATACAGGAGAGTTCTGGAAGATTGTTCGGGAAATTAATAAAAATCACAATAAGCGAGTTGCTTCTACAACTGATATTGAAGACCTAGTGCAACATTTTAGCATGCTGACAGAAGATAATTTTTCTTCATCTTTTCAATTTGCCTTACCTTATCAACATAATTATGAGTTGGATGCACCATTTTCTTGTTTAGAAGTTCAAAAATTATTAAATGAGCTCCAAAACAACAAGTCACCTGGCTCAAATGGAATTCCCCAAGAGTTCTACAAATTTAGTACTTCTCTTTATGTAGAAACAAATGCTTTAAACCAAGCATATGATAGTGCTTGCGTACCCAACTATTTCAAGGAGGCTATTATCTGTCCTATTTTCAAAAAAGGTGACAAAAAAGTTCCTGCTAATTACAGAGGCATATTCGTCGATGAAGGTTTTAGCGAAACTGCTTTTGTAAACGGCTTTACAGTTGGGTCGAGGAAAATAACTTATTGAGTGAGTCAGAAGCTGGTTTTCGTAAGAACTACTCTACAGTTGATCAAATTTATTCACTCACCAATATAGCCGAAATATTCCTGAGATTAAAAAAGAAACTTTATGCTTTATTTATCGACTTCAAGGCCGCGTTTGACACAATAGACAGGCAAGCACTTATACCGAATCTTTACAATTAAGGAATTTCGTCAAAATTTGGTAACATCCTGTAACTTTTATACGACTCAACAACATCTGCAGTATTCGTTGGGAGCAAAATTTCCGAACAATTTCCAGTCGAAATAGGGCTGAGACAAGGATGCTGCCTAAGTCCTTTACTTTTTGCCTTATTCAAAGACGACATTGAAGAGGTCCTACAAGGTGGCGCACGAGTTTCAGCTAAACTCTTAGTTAAGATGCTTATGTTTGCCGATGACATCGTTTTGCTTGGGGAATCACCTGGTAGTCTCCAATTGATGATCAATAGATTGTTCGAGTGCTGCAACAAATGGAGGCTCCAGGTAAGTCAAAGGTTATGATTTTTCGCAAGGGTGGTGGAGGACGCAACTGTCTAAGTGAAAGATGAAAATTTGGAGAGCATTATATAGAAGTTGTAAATGAATACAACTATCTCGGTGTGCGGCTTTCTAGAAATCTTAATTTGAAGAACCATATGACAGATAAGCTAGCTAGCTTAAGCAAAAAATGCCTTAAACGCTACCTGGGGAAGTGTGATCCACAGCAAAGATATCGAATATGAAGCTTAATATCGAATTTTTGAAACAGCCGCTAAAGCCATCATGTTCTACGCAGCTCAAGTCTGGGGACACGAAGAGTTTGAAGAAGTTGAGCAGCTTCGGCGATACTTTTTAAAACGTACTCTGAGGCTACCGAATAGTACGGCAAACCATGTTCTTATGCTGGAGAAGGGTCTGACCCCTTCGTTCATTTCAACCCTCAAAATGCAGGCTGACTAAATTCTTAAAACAACGAAAATGGATGAAAGCTGATTACCGAGGAAAATAACAATGCTGGTGATTCGATAGAAAATATCATGGTTTGAGTCGTGGACAAATCTAGCCGAGTACTGTGGACTTTCACTCTCTCTTCAAGATGATCCAATCGACACGTGGAAAAGTAAACTCTATAGCCTTATAAGCTCGGTAGACGAAAAGAAACGAGAGGATTTTGTTTAGAAGCAAGAAGCTTGTTCCATAGAAACATATATGCGGGGCTTGTACACAACTTGGCAGCAAACAACTATTTTAGGGTGGAGTTTTCAACCGACCTTATGTCACTTGTTTTAAAAACATGAGGCGAGTTATTCCGCCTGAATTATGTTCCCCACAGGAGTGATCTACCAGTTACGTGTAAGCTATGCAATCTAAGAGAGGGAGGACGTGTTCCATTTTCTGGGTAGATGTACTAACTTGTTGAAACTAAGAGAAGTACTCTTGGAAAGAGTTACTTAAACGATGTTGAAATGGTCAATATTCTAAATGGTGGAACTGATTGGGAGAATGTGTATAAATACGTCAAAGTTGCACTCAGTTACAGAAAAAGAATTTTTGATGAACTTTTTTAAAAGTAAACATATGTACATATAAACAAAACTACAAAAACACACTGTAAAACTAATTTTATTCATTAATATTTTTGTTCTTTTTTCTTTACTGAAAATTTGTTTTGCGGCGCGCGTGGCGTATGCCATGTCATTTAATGAAAGATAAACAAAAATATTGTAAAATTCTTGAAATAAAAAGAAATCATTGACTAGACCAGCTGCCCGAGAAAGTGGTTGCAAAACTTTTTTCATATTTAATACATTCAACTCAGCAGTAGCGGCCAAAAGTTCGAAATCGTGTTTCAGCACTAATGGCAGACGTTTTTTTTTGTAAATAAATCCAATGCCATAGACATTTACATAAGTTTGTTAAGATAAAGAAATTGATCATTATGTGTGTTTTGTAGAGCTCCCTTATCCAAACATTACGACCGTGTGTCAATTGGGTTAAAATTTTGGTTAAATTTGATCCCAGTTAAATTTGATCCGTTTTTATAGAGGTGAACAAAATTGAAGGGTTTTGCTGTGTCAATTACATTAAATGGAATTTTTAAAAACATATATTTCCCATTGACGTTCCTTGCTTTAAGAAACCTATACGAGACGGTGTCAACCTATCCAAAACTGTTCAGATACCTTGATTTGTTGTTGCAATAGTTTTTTTTTCAGAGGAATTACAACACAAATCTGTCCAAATCGCTTTGGATACGATCTTGAACGCGGAAATTGCATTTTGATAGTGGCAGTCATAAACCTAGTATATCTGGACTGCTAGTCGAACGTCATTCTCATTGTTAAGCATGACACACAAGACGTCATTTTCAACTTTTGGTTTGAATTAATTAGAATAATTTTGCATTTGAGTGTGAATATGTTTCTTTATTCACTCTAGATATTCTAAATATTTGGAATAAGAATTTTGTGTTTCCTTATTCAATAAAATATTCGGGATAAACCTTTATTGACGATTTTTTATTTATTCCGAAAAAAATGGAATGGATTTTTCATAAATTTAAATAAATGTTCTTCCTCTGCATCATCTTCGCTGCTCCAAAAAAAAATTACGCCCAATTCTCCCAAAAGTAGGCAATTTGCACGAAGCATTTTTTATTTTATTATTTCTATTAAAACAATCAACTCTAGAGTTGGAAATCAAAAGTTGAAAAGTTCAACTTCGGGTGTATAAAAACTATTTCTCAAGTTGACTGTAAAAATCCCAAAGTTATGTTCAACTTTGAGTGAATAAATTAGGCCTAAGTCGTTTCAAATTGCCGCTACTGTATCGATTTTTTTTTAATAAAGGGAACCATCGTGATGTTGGCTCCTAGCAGTCCAGGTCGATGGTGTAAGTAATGTACAAGAAGCTTAATACAATCGTCAAAATTTATCCACTAGTTAAAATTTAAACGAGCTCCTGAGCAGGTTACATTTTTGACGACTGTATTCACCTCAGTAATGTCAAAATTTAGCCATGGGATCAAATTCAACGCACTTTTTAACGCAATTCACACACGGCCTAAGAACTTTTGAAGAAAACAACACTGACTTTTTAGTTATATTAAGACATTTTGATTCTGAATGCTTGGTATGTGGTCTGATAATCAAAATGTCAAGAACTGATTTGAAAACAAAGTTATTGTAAAGATCAAGATGAACAGTAAGTAGGTGCTCCTTAAAAATGAGACAAAGCTGCAAGAGGCTGTCGGTATGAGTTTTGTTTCAATTTATTTATTTCAAAGATGATCTGAATATATCTCAGATTTAGCTTCCTCGATGTAATTCAAAACGTATCTTGATAAAATCAATGTTCTATTGGTTTAACACACCCAATTTTGTCAACAATAATTGTATATTCCTTTGCATTTATCCTTTTTGTAGATAATGTTGGTTAATTTGCGATGTTCAAAAGGGTAGGTATGTGCATTCAAGAGGATACAAGCGTCCACAGGTTTTTCTCAAAACCCACCTCTGTCTACCAACTCCTACTCTCACCTCCTAGTGGTGAACATCGGGTATCTAGTACCTCAGCTGGAGACGTGGTTTTAATCCCCGTGGAGTGTTCCCACTAAGGCACTTCTCCTTTCATCGAGGCGGCAGCGGACGAATTCTCCAGATGGAATCAACGGTGGGGGTTTACAGTTCCAGTTAGTTAACTATTTAGTGAACCCCTTATATGAGCTACTACGACATATTCGTAGCTCAGGCATATAAGGAGCGGTTTATCCGGCTCCCTTCCCTTGGAGTTATACGAACGGTCTGGTCCTCCAGGTCGGGGTTGTGCCTCGGGGTAACTTCCCTACCACGTAAAGAAAGTTTGTTCCGCAACAACTAGTAGCCTCGGATATGGATGATTTTAAAGTTGACGACCCCAGCAAACTGCACGTGGAACGTCCTGCCCTTATACAGAACACGTGCAGCCGAACAATTAGTGGAGATCCTGGACAGGCTAAAGGCTGACGTAACAGCCATCCAGGAAGTGTGATGGGATGAAGAGGGCATACGGAGACTGAAATCGTGTGACATCTACTACGGCGGGTGATTCAAGGAGCAGGGTCAGCGACTTTTTGGTTGCGGTTTTGTGATAAGGGGAAGACTTAGGCTTCCGAAGTGTAAGCGAGCGCCTGGTCACAATCCGCATCAAAGGCAAATTTGAGAGCGTTTCCCTGATCTGTGTTCACGCCCCCCATGAAGAGAGAGATGACTCAACTAAAGAAGCATTCTACGATCTCCTGGAGACAACGTATGATATGTGCTCGAAGTACGACGTGAAGATCATTCTTGGGGACTTCAACGCAAGATTCGGAAAGGAGGGCATCTTTGGTTCGATAGTTGGAGGACACAGCCTCCACGACGAAACTTCCGGCAACGGACACAGGATGGCAGGCTTTGCGGCGGGGCGAAATTTCATAATCTCAAGTACCTGTTTCCCACTACTCAATATACACAAGGGGACTTGGCGGTCGCGTGATCAACGAACCGTCAACCAAATCGACTACGTTGCGATAGACGCGAGAAATGCTTCCAGTATCTTGGACGTCCGAACGTTCCGAGGGGCCAATATTGACTCGGATCACTACTTGGTGGTAGCTAAACTACGTATGCGGATATCCATGACGCGACAACGCAGATCAGATGATGTGAAAAGGTTCGATGTCGAGAAGCTTAAATCGCAAGAGACCGCCAAAACGTTTGCAGACCAAGTAACTCTTAATCTCTCAGGAGGTCCGCCACCAGCATCAAGTGCAGAGGACCAGTGGAAACACTGTCAACAAGCCATCAGTAGTGCCGCCCCTGATATGCTGAGTTTCACTAGGCGACCACAACGAACCCCCTGGTTCTATGAAGAGTGCCGGCTGGCACATGCAGTTAAGGACGAGGCTTACCAGGCAATGCTGCAGACTCGAACCAGAGCTGCTGAGAGACTAGCACGGGAGCTCTAAGGGATGAAACGAAAAGAGGAACGCCGACTTCTCAGGAGGAAAAAGAGAGAGCACGAGAAGCGGATGGTCGAGTCGATTGAGGGTTGTATCGCCAAGAGAGATGTTCGAAAATTTTATGAGAGGGTGAAGCGATCCACCCGAGGATACAAAGCTAGAATGGAAGCCTGCCGAGACGAGAGTGGGAATATAGTAGTAGACACACAGTCTCCATTCAACTTTGACGATGATGGCCAAGAGTTCCGTCCAATCAACCGCGGCTGGCGATATCCAAACTTAAGTCGTACAAGGCTGCTGGTGCGGATGGCTTACAAGCCGAACTATTTAAATCAGCGGGAGATGAATTGGTTAGGAGCATACACCAGCTCATCTGCAAAATTTGGTCGGATGAAAGTATGCCCGATGAATGGAACCACGGTATAGTGTGCCCCATCCATAAAAAGGGAGATGTTCTAAAATGCACCAACTACAGAGGAATTAGTCCCCTAAACGCCGCTTATAAAATCTTGTCGGGTATCCTGTGTGACCGCCTAAAACCTTTTGTCAACGATCTGATTGGCCCCTATCAGTGTGGTTTTAGGCCAGGCAAGTCAACCGTCGATCAAATGTTCACACTCCGAGAGATTTTAGAAATATCCCGGGAATTCCAGATCGATACACACCACCTTTTTATCGATTTCAAAGTCGCGTATGATAGCGTATAAAGGGATGAATTATACAGAGCCATGTCATGTTCCGGCATCCCTGCCAAACTCGTCCGCTTGTGCAGGATGACGATGGAGAAATCTCGCTGCTCTGTCAAAATTGGTAAGAACACCACCGATTCCTTTGATGTTGAGAAAGGATTGAGGCAAGGCGACGCGTTATCATGCAACCTATTCAACATCGTTCTTGAAGCCATTGTACGCAACGCACATGTGAACACCAGCGGTACAATCTATCAAAAGTCCGTTCAATTGCTTGCATATGCGGATGACATAGACATTGTCGGCAGAACGAAGCGAGCTGTGGCAGGGGCATTTGCGAGCATTGAATCGGAGGCGGCTAAAATGGTATCGGCGGTTAACGAGGGCAAGACGAAGTATATCCTGTCATCGAGAGAGGAATCGCAACATCTTCGACTCGGGCAAAATGTCACGATGGACAGAAATAACTTCGAAGTTGTCAAGGACTTTGTCTACTTGGGCTCCACTATTACCTCGCAAAATGACATCAGTGCAGAGATCAAGCGCGGAGTTACTCTTGCCAACTGCTGTTTCTTCGGTCTAAGAAAGCATTTAAGTAGTAAGGCCCTCTCTCAGAGAATCAAGAAGACTTTATACAAGACCCTAATCATCCCGGTCCTGCTCTATAGGTCAGAAGCATGGACACTGAGAAAATCGGATAAAAATCTGCTAGCGTGCTTTGAGAGGAAGATTCTTCGTGTGATTTTCGGTCCGGTGTGTATCGAAGGAATGTGGAGGAGAAGATTCAACGACGAGCTATACGGGCAATATGTTGATGTTGACCTGGTCAAAAAGCTGAAAATACAGCGGCTGAGATGGCTGGGGCACGTGAAGCGTATGGACAGCAACGCACCTGCCCGATGAGTCTGCAAATCCAACCCAAATGGGGTACGCAGCAGAGGAAGAACCCGTAACAGGTGGCTCAAACAAGTGGATGACGACATCAAAGCACTCGGTGTGCGCAACTGGAAGCGGATAGCTAGGGACAGAGCTGGCTGGAGGGGCTTGTTAGTTGAGGCAGAAGTCCATCCTGGGCTGTGAGCGCCATCTAAAGTAAAGTAAGTAAGTTAATTAATTTGCTGTATGAACAATTTCCATTCAACACAATAAGAGTGTGCATAATTCCATTTCAACATCTCATTAGCAAACTTCCTCTAACTCAGATTTTAGTAGGTAATACCTAAGTTCATATATTCTTTCATATTTGGTCGTTAATTAATTTTTTTATGTTAACTGGATAGTAAGTTTCTTGGTTCACTGTATAGATACAAGTCGGATGTCCTTGTTTAATATAACTATTACTAAACTATATATAAATATGTATATATAGAGAATATGTTATACATATGCATACAAAAAAGAAGCTTAAATTTCTCCTCGTGACTAGTGTGCCATACTGTGCTCAAAAACATACCAACATTTTTTTTTTTTTTTTTTGTCGATAAATTGGGACTTAACCTGTGTAAGCTGAGTTCGCATTTTGGGTGCCTCCATACCCACATACAAATTAACGTAAAATGGTCTGATGGACACAAACACACAGTTAAATAATTACAGGATTACATGGCATCTGTCGTAAAATATCTGAAACCATCAACTGCGGATCAGAAAGGAGCGTCGAAAAGATAACCTTATTGTTTTAAGAGAGCTAAGTATTAGCTTTCATTGTATTGTACTTACATGGTGTATGGATATGTTTATATGTATGCAGATATGTATGTATTTATGTATCTATATGAATATTCTGTCATGAAAATTGATGGATTCATGTTTTATAGGTCATAACGTCGAAGCTCATTTAGGAAATCGAAATGAGATCGAAAAGAAAGATTAAAGATATTTTTCAAATGTGTACATACATAATATGTATACGAGTAGAAGGTATCCACATTTATACATATAGCCTACGTATCGTTACGATGCTTTCAAATAACGAGATGTTGCGATATTTAATGGTAGGTAGGGAACACAAAAGATAGCCTTTTAATATTTTAATGATGCTAAATAACATTTTACGTGTTATAAACCAAACTTGTGATGTTCAGAAATCAAGCCCTTTATTTAAAGAGATAAAGATGAGAATACGTGACATTAAAGTTTGAGTAACCTCATTTTTCCAAACAAACAGAAAGTATCTAAGCTTTAAGTTTCATAAATTCATCCTTAGACGAATAGAACAGACACACAAAAGTTGTGTATATTAAAAAGACATAAGATTGACATTACCTGACAGCTTCGCAAATCTTTCAAATCCCTTTAAATTGCTGGTATAATAGGCATCGCTAGAAAGCTAACACAACAACACGACTTTTCATGCGAATCTAGACATCAAAAATCTGTCATCACAACATGACTGATGTAGCAATTAAGGATCCGTGGAGCGTATCCCTCTATTTTTTTTTTTTTTTTTAATATCTACATAATTCACAGGAGAAGCGAAAACTTTATTTACAGGTGCGTCGCGTCGTGCCACAGCACACAATTACTCACAAGCTTGTCTAAAATCAAACCTTGAAAAAAACCGCGAGTTTTATAAAATGTTTTTTACCGTTTTTGCATACGTAACAATTTCTATAAATTTCGGTATCCTTCAAATTGCGGCGACGGACGGACGGGCGGCAGTATAGAGCGTATCGGTGTATATAACCAGAAATTTGATTACAGGGCGTCCTTTTTCTCGAATATACTAAAGCTCTTTTGCAGGTATTAATATAAACTGTACACGTGCGTCAGGCTAAAAAAAAAGTCTATAGCAAAAATAACCAAGCATTAATAATTATTTTTAAAGAAGTGAAAGTATAGACTGATGTTAGGGAGTCGCCTTTACTGTTCACTTCACCTGCTCCTGAAGTCCAACATTGACAAATTCTGTGAAATTTGTCAAAAACTCAAGCTTGTCTGTAAACTCCTGTGTGCTTTTCGCTTCCCATCAGACTATGGGGCTAAAGTTTATTATTTATCAAGTCCCTTTAACTGGAAGTAAAGCATATGGAATGCTTGAATAATGCTTTGTAATTAAGATTTGAAAAACGAGTGTACCATAACCTACAACGACGACGCGACGCACGTACCGAATATTGCAACCCAGTGTAGTACCTACTTATTGCTGTTGCTATATATTGCTTCTGCGATTGGGGGTGTGAAATTGACAGCAAAAATGTATAAAGGTAGGTACTATGTTAAAGCGAGCTCTTTTACAATCAGCAGACTTGTATTTCTTGGATGCTATAGACAGGCTTTTCATGATAAATGTGAAATTTGATTCTGTATATTATATATGTACATATGTATATATGAAATTACGGTTAAGTAAAACAAAAAGGAAAGAATGATATTTTAGTATGCTGGCAGTGGCGGTATATTCTGCAGTTTGTAAAGCAGCAAATACAATCCATTAGCACATTCTGTATGTTAAATGGAATTTCCTCTCACTGAACTGCAGTGTTTATTTAATTTTCTTTGAATAATATTCATTATGAATCGAAATTATTGTTAAATGTTAAATATTAAAGTATTTTATTTTTAATACATTTGCGTTTTCAAAATCTCAAGGTTTAATGTATACAAATATATACATACATTGTACATATAGCTAAAGCGTGCTGTGTTTACTTTTTTTATTTGTATTAAAAAAAACGTTAAAAGAGTGGTTTTAACGTTTTTTAATACGAAAATAATACAAAATATATTTAAGAAGTTTTACTTGGGTTACACTTATCAAGTTGATAATACAGGGTGTCCCTTAATTCGTCAATAGTATTTTAGGGCATGATTCTTGGGTGTATTCTAAGAAAAAAATTGTTCTACAGTAAGGGCCTATCTCCGATTTTGATATCATTTAACGGGGATTTAAGAAAAGTCTTATTTTAGTGTACCCTGAGGCTCGTAACCTTTAGCACCGCATATATGGGATATTCGCAAAAAAAGTATTGGTCAAAAAAGGTCAACTAGTTTCAGAAATTGGTCAGCCATAGAAAATTTTTTAATCAATGGTTAAAGTTTTTCTAGGTCACCGACTATTTTTGGCACCTCATTTATTGGATATTCGCAAAAAAAAGTGTAACATTCGAAAGGCCACCGACTTGTGATAAAAGGTCAGCTAGTTTCAGTAATTGGTCAGCCATAGATTGTTTTAATTTTTTTTTTTTTTAATTTTCAAGGTCAAAATTATTTTTAGCACCTCATTTATGGAATATTCGAAAAAAAATATACATCATCAGAAAGGTTACCTAAACCTCATGAAAGGTCAGCTTGTTTCAGCAATTGGTCAGCCATACTTTTTGTTTAATTGAATTTTTAAAATTATTTTTTTCAAGGTCGTATAAGACTTTTAGCATCTCATTTATGGGATATTCGCAAAAGAAGTATAACATTTGAAAGGCCAACGACTCGTGATTAAAGGTCAGCTAGTTTCAGTAGTTGGTCAACCATAGGTTATTTTATATGAATTTTGAAGTTTTCTTTGTTTTTCAGGCCGTATAACCACACATATCATTTTTAATTTATAGCATTTCGAGATTAAAACTAAAAAAAACATTTTTTTTAAATTTTACCTGCCGCTGTTTTTCCAAATTATAATTAAATCTATGGGCTTTTCGGCAAACTTGTTACTGACTTTTATTTTAAGTATTGTTACATACATTCAAAAAATTTATTAAAACATCATGTTGATTATGTATTCAAAACTTTAAATTGATATGTTGTTAAATAAAATGAATTACTTACTCATGTTGATTAGGCATTTTTTGGAGAAAATTGACCCCAAAATCAAAAAATTAGCATGGGCATGAAAAATGGAACAGGCTAAAAACTGAATATCTTAAGACTCAGAAAAGATATACAATTTATTGAAACGCAGTTACAAAAGCTGGTATTTCTTCTTAAAATAAAGGCCTTAACAAAGTTTCTTTCATTATTACTAACGGCGCAATTACCGTAAACATGGGTCACGGTACACCAAAATAAGACTTTTCTTAAATCCCCGATTAATGATATCAAAATTGGAAATATGCCCTTACTCTAGAACAATTTTTTTCTTAGAATACACCCAAGAATCAGGCCCTAAAATACTATTGACGAATTAAGGGACACCCTGTATAATTCAACTGATAAAGAATTTTTGAGATTTAATATGTATAATTCTCCAAACATTATGTAATCAGTTGGAAAAAACTATTACCCCCTTAAATACTAAAAAAAATAATTTAAGTATTTTTTTTTTAATTTCCAAAACAGTATTAGGAAGGTACCAATTTTAAAAACTAAGTTAATAAAATAAATAATTTACTTATTTCTCAAAAAGAAATTCCCCGAAGTCACGCCATACACGAGTCAAGAGTGATCATAATATTTTTTTCTTACTTACAAGCAAACAAGCAACTTCCAACCAAATTGACCACTTCGTAATCAGCCGGCGTTTTAGAAGCAGTCTCCAGGACGTCCGTAACAGAAGAGGTGCTGACATGGGAATGGCCCGGGACCACCATCTGATGGGTGCTACCGTAAGATTGCGTACAGCTGTAGTTCGGAGATCCCAAGGAAACACTCGAATGCCCAAGTTTAATACAGATAGACATCAACGCATTGGCTACAGAAGCAGAAGAAGCCGCTAGTAGGTGAGACAGTAGGACCGTTTACAGAATTACCAAAGAGCTCACTGGTGTCCAGAGCTCTAAACAACACCTGGTTAAAGACACAAGAGGATCCCTGTTAATTTCGGATGAGAATCAGCTCATAAGGTGGAGGGAACACTTTTCTGCGGTTTTAAACCGCGTTTCCGCCAGTGAAGTGAACCCTATTCCCACTGAGCCACCCGAAGTGACAGTTTCCCGAATACGCACCGTACCCCCCAGTAAATAAGAAAGTATCACCGCCATCAAAGCACTGAAGAACAACAAAGCGGTTGGACTTGACGGTATTCCTGCAGAGCTCTTAGGAGCAGCCCCAACAACATCGATCGAGCTACTGCACCCACTTATTAAGAGAGCTTGGGAAACAGAGAGCTTTCCTGAAGAGTGGAAAAAAGGAATGATTGTCAAGCTCCCAAAGAAAGGAGATCTGCGAAAACTGGAGAGGAATATGCGTTCTGCCTGCAGTAGCCAAGATAATAGCAAGGATAGTATTGGACCGAATTAAAGACCACCTCGAAGACACACTCGACGCCGAACAAGCAGGTTTCCGCACTGGATCTTCCTGTGTGGATCACATCAACACCTTGCGGATCATCATCGAACAGTGCGTTGAATATCGATCACCACTTCACCTGCTGTTCATCGATTTTGAAAAGGCGTTCTTTGGCTTGCTTTGCGCAGGAGGGGCATCCCAGATAAATTGATTGCTTTTATCAAGGCTACATATGATGGATCCAAGTGTCACGTTTTGCACAAAGGTAGGCTGTCAGAGGAGTTTGAAATCCAAAGTGGAGTTAGCCAAGGCTGTATACTGTCACCAATACTGTTCCTGTTGGTGATAAGTGACGTACTGCACGCAGCTTTGTCAAATGGAAATGAAGGAATTCAGTGGACTCTGCAATCTCACCTCAAACATCTGGACTACGCGGACGACGTATGCTTACTCTCTCATAGGATCATGGATCTCCATCAAATGACACAAGGGTGGAGAGAGAAGCAGAAATCGTAGGATCAGCCTTGGAACTTCCTCATCAATTCAAGTAAATATTTCTGGACAGCCGGTAGAGATGGTAGAGGATTTCCAATATCTTGGGAGTATTGTCTCTATGAGTGGCGGAACTGAACTGGGCGTAATCAGCCGAATCAGTAAAGCAAAGACTGCGTTCGGAGTGCTGTCCAAAATATGGAGAAACACCTCTTTTAGCTCAAAGACCAAGCTACGGCTGTTTCGCTCCATTGTTGAATCCGTGCTGCTTTACGGGTGCAGCACTTGGGAAGTCACTGTCACTAGAAAGCTGCAAACTGTCTACGCTGTCTACGAAACATCTTGAGGATTTTCTGGCCCAACCGTATCTCTAATACCAAACTTCATGCGAGAACGGGTCAGGAGCCCATAGACTCCTTTATACGAAGAAGAAAGTGGCAGTGGATTGGCCAAACGCTTTGAAAAGGCGATCGGTGCATTGCATCTCAAGCAATGCAGTGGACCCGCTCACACAGGAGGGAAGACAAGTGGGCCGGCCTAGAAGTACATGGCGAAGAACGGTCGAACAGGAATCGGCACGACTGGGGAAAAGTTGGAGAGAGCTGAAATATATTTCAAGAAATCGTACACGATGGCGCGTAGGTGTAGTGGAGGCCCTAATTCCCGTAAGGGAAACATCATGGACGTAATAGGTCCGAGGACCTAAGTAGTAAGTAAACATGCATACTACGTGCTAAGATCAAGTGGGTTCATCAGTTTTTGTCGGTAGTTACTACTTTTTGTATATTATAAGTTCTTAGATTAGAAATTTTTTTAACTTTTATTTCAATTTTGTTTTTTAAGTTTTCGAAAAATTGTAAAATGTTTCGATTTTATTTATTAATTTTCCTAAAAACAGGAATTTTGTTTATGATCTGTTAATTTTTCTAACAATTGGAGATATACACTCCAATTCACTCGTTTAAATACAGATTTTTTAATAAACTCTTAACGATTTCTCCATAACCTTATATTATTATGACAAATCTCATTATAGAATTTATTAAGTGTAATTTGGGGATTAAGATCCAGGAAGAATTTTGAATCCTTCTTAAAAATTGTTAGTCTTATGGCGTTTGAACACCTTATTTTTCATGTCATTCGTTTAAATACACCTTATTAATAGCCATATTCGCTAGCGGTTTGTTGTTTTTTCAATGTTTTCCCTATATCGAAGGTAGCTGCATACTTATTCCAATGTTGCGACCTTCACAGCGACTGCTATGACCATCGTCCTGATTGTCTCGAATTTGAGCATTTTTCTCTTTGGTTAGAACACTTCCTTTTGGCAAAATTGTAAATTCATGAGAAAATGTCTTTAAATGTTTATTATTTGATTTTGGGCATACTATTTTTAACGATTTTATGAGCTACTAGGTTGTTTTTCAAGGTGTATTTAAACGAATGACTCAAAAAATAAGGTCGATTTTGTGACAAAAATTGTTCAAAAAGCCATAAGACTTCTTCCTGGATCTTAATCTCCATATTACACTTAATAAATTCTATAATTAGATTTGTCATAATTATAAAAGTGATTGGAAGTGATTAAAAATAATCTTTCCGTCGGCTTTTTTTGGTCACTGTAGTTTTTGCAATGAAACAATTAAGTTACATTAGCTTTCCCGACGTTTCGGCAGGTGTTGCTGCCTTTTTCAGGGGAACTTTATTTGGACAACAAGAAAAAATACATTGTTTACATTATAATAACAATAACTGAAACAATACAAAATACACTCACTTTAATAAAACTGTATTTAAATTTAAACTGACATTTAAAATTATAACTATCTACAATTTAAAGATGAAATTTTCAAACAAATTTTTGGCATGCCTATGGGCAACCCTTTGTCACCCACGATTGCAGATTTAGTACTTGATCACGTTCTAGACGAATGTTTTAGTGGAATGGAAGAATGGCCTACGTTTGTTGCTAAGTATGTAGATGACGGATTCCACCCGAAAATCCAGTTACTGTGGATATGGAACATTACAGTTCAATAGCATTTTTGGACGTAAAAATCCATCGTGAAAACAGCCGTCTATTGTTTGACTGGTACCAAAAACACACTGCATCGGGAAGATTAGTCAACTTTCGGTCTAATTAAGCGAGGCACATAGTTATGAACACTGCATCCAATCTCGTCAGTAAAGTTTTCGCACTCAGCGACGAACAATTTCACTCTGCCAATGAGAAAAAAATCACAAAAATCCTGAGTGACAATGGTTTTCCAAATTCTATAATTCGTGGTCTACTTCAGAAACACAATTGCAAAATTCCAAGCGAAGACACTAAAGACCCGAATAATGGTTACTACAAGAGTATAGTTTACATCCCAAGACTGACTGAGAATTTTAAAGAAGTGATAAACCAAAAACTTACAGATGTTCGCCTGGCCTTCAAATCAAATAAAACTCTGAGTCACCTTTTCACAAAACTTAAAACGAAAGCGGATAGGGATAAAGTTACTGATGTCATTTACAAAATAAATTGTAAGGTTAAACCTAATGAACCATGCAACCAGTGTTACATCGGAACTACAAAACAATTTCTTAAACATCAAATTTCTAATCATAAATCGGATATCAAATCAAACAATCCTGGAAAGACAGCCCTGGCGAGCCACAGTATCGAAAACGGCCACTCTCCAGATTTTGAAGGTGTTAAAGTCCTACAGACAGAGAAACATGTTTCGAAGCGATACACCCTAGAAACATTACACATCATCAACAACAACAACAACAACATGAACAGAAAACAAGACACCCAAAACATCTCTGCCATCTATTGTTCTCTTGTCTCATCATAACACAATATTCTTTCAGTTTCTTTACTCCTTGTTTAAATTCCATAGACTAAACTTCGTTTGAAGTGGTTTTTCCTTTACTTTTGTAAATAATATTACAATTATTAGATACAATAATTTTAAATGTCAGTTTAAATTTAAACACAGTTTTATTAAAGTGAGTGTATTTTGTATTGTTTCAATTATTGTTATTATAATGTAAACAATGTATTTTTTCTTGTTGTCCAAATAAAGTTCCCCTGAAGAAGCCAGCAAACCCCTGCCGAAACGTCGGAAAAGCTAATGTAACTTAATTGTTTCATTGCAAAAACTACAGTGACCAAAAAAAGCCGACGGAAAGATTATTTTTAATCACTTCCAATCACAATTATTAATTCCGAATTGGTCAATAAATCATTTTTAGCATAATTATAAAAGGTTATGGAGAAATCGTTAAAAGTTTATTGAAAAAAGTCTGTATTTAAACAAGTGAATTGGAGTGTATGTTTACACATATTTTTTTTCATGAATTATTAACTTTCCTAAAATTTGTTTTTACATTATTTATTCATTCTGGCCCTCGTCTTAATCGAACTTATTAAAAACTTTCAAAAATATCATCCACTATTTTTCGGTATAACGGTTTTGGTCTTGGTTCTTAGCATTAGCATATCTAGATAAATCAATTATTTGTTTTTTTTTATAGTTTATGTTAGGCAAAAGGCCGAGAGGAATTTTTACTTTTACTGCACGTAATGCGGACAATAATAACAAGTTGGTATAATGAATGGCTCCCACTTATTTTAACTTCCCTCCGGCAAATTGCATTAAAGTGCAACACTATGGTTATTTTTTTTTTGTAATTTTATTAAACAAAAAACACTTCATATAATGAGTATCAGAAATGCGTGGACTCTTGTGGCGCATAGCTTTATGAACGTAGGAGGCCAATGTACAAGTAGATATAGATAGCTAAATCACCTCAGAGAACTTGGTTTTCTATATACACCTAGCTTTCGATAGTTATATTGCATGTTTGAAGTTTCGACAGTAGAGTAAGTGGTTTCAAAACCATCAACCAACAGTACTAGTACTGTTTTATTCTGGATACAACAAAAACTGTTGAATTTCATTCATGCATAATATAGTGAAACATATACGAACTATTCAACCCCCGCAAAAGTCGTTAGGCTCGTCCCACGGATGCTGACCTTCTCTGGTGCAATCTTGTGCGCGGCTCAATGTGACAGCTTGACTTGAACACCTTGCCCAACAAAGTTGATTTTTATTTTATTTTTTGTTTACTCTATAGATGTTGATCTTTTTTATATCAAAAGGTGTATAACTGTTACCGTCTTGTAATTTTTTTTTTTTTGCTGTTGTTGTTACCTTGATCACCGGAAGTTTTCGTTATGAATGAATTTGTTTTAATACTTTCGGATTTATTGATGACGCAGAATTTATTTTCCTTCAATGAATAGACGATGACAACAAAAATATGAATCAGATTGGTATTTTTGTAACAACACTTTCTTGTTGATTAAAGAAGATTGATTTATAAAAATCAAATACTAATATTAAAGAAATTTTAAATTAAAATTTGATATGTTTTGCAACAGATAATGGGTAGGTTTAGAGGACTTAGGGGACTTGCAAGTAAAAAAAAATTGTTTCAAATGAAGGGAACTTTCGACAGCTGGCCAGTCACAGTCTATAATTTTGCTTTACTTGCAAGTCCCCTTAGTCATCTGAACGTACCCAATAATAGGGGATAGTATCGTCCCCTATCTCACGAACAAACCTAACCAACAAATTGTCGTTTTTGAGATTCGGACATACTCTATGTGCTAGGTAAACTTAATGGCATATTCCTACATCATTACATTCCCTGAAAAATCTCGGGAACATGGCTAAATCCGTTATTTCATGATTGGCATAAGTGCATTTTTCGTAAAAATGTTTCTCACGAACAGACGTAACTGAAATTATGTGAGTAGCAGTTTTCCATTAAATTGCTAATTATTTTATTAATACAGCGGTTTTGGGAACTAGGTCTATATATTGATGAATAGAAGAAGAATATTTTCTTAATTAATGTTTTTAAAACTAAAAAGTTATCTTTATTGCATCCTACCATGAGAGTAAATATGACGTCAAGGAACAATTAAAATCTTAATTTGATTTTCTTAAAAAAAGAAGTTTCAAAATTGATGAACAAAGAAAAGTCAAGTATAGATAAAACAATTTTAACTGCTATTTTTGACCTACGGCAAGTTATATCCCTCCCAATATTTAAACAAAGAGCTTTTTTTTTATAAGAGGCGGCTTTCTGTTAACAACCTCACTGTTTGTGGTAATGACGTTTTTTGCTACACCTAGCTCGAGGGCAAAAGGGGGGCGTCTGAAGTTGCCACAGCAGTTTATAAGACCCTTTTGTAATATGAAGATAAGGGGGTGCGTGAAGTTGAGCCGTTTTCTGATGGACAGAACCTTAATTCAATAATTCCAGCTATGTATGTTTATTTATTTAAAAAAAAATTTCAGAGTGGAACACAAATTTCTCTTCGGTTCTTTGAGGCAAATATAGTTTTATTTCTTATGCCATGTCAAAAGCTGGAGAGATCATGATTCCTAGTCAACTTCACCCTGTTTTCAAACTTGCAATAAAAGCCCAGTCCTATAAATTCAGGCCTCTGATACATTTCGATTTCTTTGATTAAAAAACTCTTTCAAAAGATTTAAAAATATTTAATATGTATAAGAAAAGACGACAATTGTAAATCTTTTAAACGACCACGAATTGCGGCGTTAAAGCTTCCAAAAGAAAAACAAGAAAAAATATTTTTAAGAACGGTCATTTAATTTAAAGGAAGAATTGCGTTCATGTCAAAAGATGTCACTCTGCACAAACTTAACCATACTGAACTTAAAATTCCAAAGTCAAAATGCTCTGGGGAGTAACCTGTAATAAGCAGCAATAAAAACAAGGAATTTTATAATTCAAAATTAATTAATTAAAATGATAATCAGACAAACTTTGTATATGTAGTTTTTATAAATTAAAATAAGACTTAAGTGAAATAATTTTTGAAGTCTGAAAAAGAATATCTGAAAGAGAATATTGATTTTGAGATTTTTATATTGGCATAAGTACTAGTTACGGTGTTAAGTGAGCCAACCTTGCACTTCGTTCTGACGGGATCAGCTTTGGTACACTAATAGTCCACATCCTAAATTTACTTTTAAGAAGTTTTGCCACGGTGGCAACACTGGCAGACCGATGATATAAGGGTTGCCTTCTGACCATGTTTTAACACGAAATTTAAAATAAATTAGCCTATAAATCGGGAACCAGACATCGGTTGATATCGTGGAATGTCTCATTGGATTATGAATACTTAAAACCAAATTTCAATGGTATGGTGATGAAACTTGGCACACATGTCTCATTTGTCGTAAGAAATAAGAAACAAAAGAGTCTATACAAATATCTGGGGTGAAAGGGTGTTTTTTGTATTGAAAGGGAAAAGTGAATTTCTATTACCAGTAAAACCCTCCCAAAACTGGTATGTTGGTGAAAGTTGGTAGAAATGTTTTAATTCTTGTAAGAACTAAGACTCAAAAGGATCCATGCAAATATATTGGTTCCATGGGTGTTTTTTTTAGGCGGAAGGAAAATTATATTTTTTTGTAATCGAGGTACAAATGTATAATATGTTACATGATTTTAAAGTATTTTCTAACGCTGAATCCAATTTTAGAAGAATCTTTTGATTCTTATTTCTTACGATAAATGAGACATGTATGCCAAGTTTCATTACCATGACATTGAAATCTGGTAATTTTATGCTCGTTTCACTGAAAATTTAGTCGTCATTTTATAAAAAGGGTTTAACTTTTTCTAGGATAATTTTATTGAAATTATTTTAATTGCATAAGATTGGGCATTACAAATTACCCTAAGGTCATGTGCCATGTGTTTAGATTATACCAAGGCAAATATATAGTGGTTTGATATACTTCCACCTTCCCCTCCCCCATTTTGAAAGCGATTATACAAAAAACTAGTATATGGATAAAGATGGACTTCGGATATGCTGTAGAGTATAAAATTCTACGTCGACGCTCATCTTAAAATTTTATGAATATTCATTTTATAACCATTATTTTCTGAAACATAAAAACCCTTATCCGCCGAGGGTATTTTGCTCCCCCCGCGTACAAGGGTGGGGAAGGGGTCAAAAAATGAACATATTCCTATGGCATCGAGTATTCTTAGTCCAACGAGACATTCCACGACATCAACTGATGTCTGGTTCTCGATGTATAGGCTAATTTCTTGTTAAAACATGGTCATAAGGCAACCCTTATATCTCCGGTCTGCCAGTGTTCCCACCGTGGAAACACTTCGTAAAAGTAAACCTAGGATGTGGACTATTAGTGTACCAAAGTTCATCCCGTCAGAATTAAGTGCAAGGTTTGACATAAAATATGGCCTTAACGCCCTGACTATACGTTTTTTGTAAAAAAAAATTGATAAAAAGTTTCTCACGAAGAGACGTAACTGATTCATCGATTTTTTTTAACTGTTTCAAGTAAAGTACTAACTTTGAAACTCACACCATTTAAAACGTTAGCAAATTGTTTCAATTTAGCAAAAAGAAAAAATACCACAACAGTTGTAAAATACAAAAATAACGCCTGTAGAAGGGGTACCCAAAACTTAAAATTGGTCTTCTGTAAAATTTTAAAAAGGCAGATACGTCTGTTCGTGAAATAGGGGACGGTATGTTGACAGAAATAACTACATTGATTATGTTTTATTTTATCAATGTGGGTTACTGGGGTGTATGGCTCAGCGCCAGGTTTTACGGCCTAAAATTCACTAAACGCAAATTGTGTTTTGACGATTTTTTGACGTTTTGTTATTCCCTAATGACAAAAATATTTTTGTATTTATAAACAAAAAATCAAAGAAAGACATAACTTGATCAATCCGTGAATTTTATTTTTTGTTCCAATGTGGAACATTTTTTTGTGAAATTTGTTTTTACTTAGAATTTTTAAATTTTGTCATGGACACATACAGTGTCGGACAAAACAAAAGCACTCAATTTCACTTGGTTACCTTATCCTTAATTAAATTTCTAAACTTGAATATATTTAAATGAAATTTATTTGGTTAACGTAGGTATACATAAGCTGTTCAATCGCAAAGAAAAAAAAAAATATCAGTTACACAGTAAAAGAAATACAACAACAAATTTAAAAAAATATTTAAAGCAATTGCGACAATATTTAAGCACATAATTAAATTCTGTATACTTGTTTCCCATTATTTTTCTATGAAGCCACTATTTTTGATAACTGGTGCTTGACAACTAACAAGCATTGACTCAATCCAGTTCTTTATGATTTCCTGGGGGATACTTCCAAGCTATTTCTGTTAGAACAACAAGAAAACCCTTGTTTTTGCAGCTATCACGTTGAATCTGGCGATCTTCAATCGCCAGTATTTCTACTACTGCGTTCGGTAGCATGATGTTTTGAAGGACGTCATCATACACAAAACGATCCATTATACCATTTATTTTATGATTTGGGCTGATTCTTTGACTAGAAAATCATCCCTAAGCCAAAGCATTTCTTCCTCCGTGGTTTATTGAGCCTTTGTGAAATGCTTATAGCATTTTGCCTTTCGGTCTGCGGACTTGCTTCATTCTATCGGACCGATAGACTGGATTGTTGCCAAATAGAAATCAGTGTTATTTTCGGACGAATTCAGAAGTTTAATCTGCAATGTTCTGATGGAATGACGCGAAAGGCTAAACCTACGTTCCACAAAGGCTCAATAAACCGCGGAGGAGGAAATGTATTTTGCCTGGGGATGTTTTTCTAGTCAAAGAATCGGCCCAACTCATAAAATAGATGGTATAATGGATCGTTTTGTGTATGATGACGTCCTTCAAAAATCATGCTGCCACACGCAGAAGTAGAAATGCCCTTCAAATGGACATTCCAATATGACATCGATCCAAAACATACCCTTAAGAAGTGCAAAATTGGGTTTTGGAAAATAAAATCAACGTTTTGAAGTGGCCGGCACAGTCACCTGACCTCATCTCCATAAAAAAAACATACTGGAGATTGAAGATCGCCAGATTCAACGTAATAGCTGCAAAAACAAGGCTTTTCTTGTTGTTCTAACAGAAATTGCTTGGAAGTATCACCCAGGAAATCATAAAGAACTTGATTGAGTCAATGCTTGTTAGTTGTCAAGCACCAGTTATCAAAAATAGTGGTTCCATAACATGATATTGGAAAACAACTACAGAATTTAATTATGTGCTTAAGTTTTGTCGCAATTGCTTTTAATAATTTTTTAAATTTTTCATTGTATTTCCCTTACAGTGTAAATAATATAATTTTTTTCTCTGCGATTGGAGGGCTAATGTATACCTACATTAACCAAATAAAATTAATTTAAATATATTCAAGTTTAGAAATAACCTAAGCAAAATGTAACCAAGTGAAATTGAGTGCTTTTGTTTTGTCCGACGCTGTTATTTACTTAGAAAGTAAATAACGAAACGAATGTAATAACGGAAGTAATAATACAAAATATGTTCGATTAAAAGAAAAACAATATTACAAAAATGCAGAGGTTTGGAGGATTACACAGGATTGGAAAGTTAAGCAATGAATTTTGGAGAGGATTTTTTTAGTGGAAATGATACTTCAACAGAGCAATTTGTTATGTAACATAACCTACATTATAGCATTATTTTTGTTCAATTCAAGTTTAAATTAAAAAAGAAAACTTTGGTAGGTACCATAAGCCTTTGGACATTAAGTTTTTTTAATTGTCAGAGGTATGTAAATTGCAGAAGCATTTACAAATTCATATGCAAGTTAAATCATACAAATTTCTAAGGAGCATGCTCAAAATCATTACATTGAAATTTCCATTCAGAATTTTGTATTGCATTCAATATGCAAAATTGTGTGGTAGTTTAGAAATGTTCTATGCCATCAGACCATCTTGCCCTTACAGGTATGAACTTAACCAATGTCATAACATAAGTAATTCCAATTTTTTCTCTATCCAACTTGTATATTTCGATTAAAAAAATACCTTCTTCGAAAGCTTCTATTTATGCTCGAAATTCCTTACACATCGCTATAGATCGTTTTAGATTTCAAGGAATGATGCAATTTTTGTATTGAAATTTGAACATTAAGACTTATTGAGGTTTGAACGAATTTTGCCAGAGAGCCACTATCAACTGAATAGAAATGAATAGACAAAATTTGCAAAACAATTGAAGGTTTATCGGAATCTCTGAGGAAAAAGATAATTTAGGTATGTGTGTATGTAACTATGCATATGCACCAATGGGTTAGCCCAATTGCACCAATTGGGTTAGCTCAAGTTTTAAAAACAAACACTTTTTACACGCAAATTGTAAAATTCAAAATCAAATTACTTTATATCCCCCCATGAGAAGAGAAAGCTATTTCAAAAATAAGCAAAACCATTAATTTAAATAAAATGATGTCCCAAGATCAAACATTTACCTTCATCCTATACACTTTCCAACCATAAAATAGATTCCTAATGTGAACCACATTATACAAGGAGGACGAAATGGGATTCAATTACTGATTCGTGCATCATAGATCTCCTTTTCGAATACCTCTATTCATGGATAAAGTGACGGTTTTTGTAACCGTACACTATCATAAGTCAAAATGTTTAGTACTTGTTATAGCTATATGGATGGATGTGGATGTGTTCAACAAAGTCATCGCATGGCTCTCTCGCTAGCCAAACTTCATCCTTGACTCAGCTCAACTCAATCCATTCAATTGCTTCATCATATCCCATATATGATGATGATGATGGTATTCCAGAGTACTTTTTCTCTATATATATTCCTCCTGCCAAAGTCATCTATACCATTTGCGACTGTTTAGACATTCAGTTCACAGCGGGACTCATTGTATGTGTTACAACGATTTTACGTGCACAAATTGCATGCAAATGCTACTTGGAGGGTGGGTGGCTTCTGGGCTTCAATCTTCGCATTGCAAGTTTCGTCGCTATTTGTAAAGAGTTACCAGGCTGTTGTTAATACATTACTTAATGTTAAAGTTAAAAGACTGATAGTAAAAATATATGTCTATAACTCAAGACTCTTACGACGGTCTGAAGACCGGTGTAAAATGTAAACAAACCCGAAACGTCACAACTCTGAAACCATAAACATTAATTGGCCTTCAGCTTTTAAGAGGATCATAAAATCAGCAAAACTGAAACACCTTCCCACTGGAAGACGAAGTATATCTGATAGTAAGAAAATCAATCAGTCTGCAAATATCTCTAATTAATCAAAAAAGTTTTCCCAACGTCTTTCTCACGAAACATTGGACAGTTTATTAAATAAGTTTAAATTGTCTATTGATTCTTAGCTCACACGTCTTCAATAATCAGTAAATTTTGTCTTAATTCAGTATTTTGTCCGTCTATTAAAAAAAAATGGTAACTCAATCTGGTAACCATAATTATTGTCATGTATAGGTTACAGATATCACACAGACCAACATCACCACCGACACAAGAAGGCCACTAGAGACCACTTTGTTGAAACAACTTTAAGTGGGACGTGAAGGGTTGAATTGGGGTGGAGGGATACATAGGTATATGAAGTTGTGAGAATGGATTGCTAGATGATGGCAAGCGGGTGCAGCAATTTTGTATCATCCAACAAAGGCGACCGAACAAAACTGCTGAAACCGAGAGCAGCGAATTACCAAGAACGTGGTCTGAGTATTTAATTAGTTAGCTTGACTTTATTGGTGCTGCATTTCTTTTTCTTATAGTCTACATATTCACTAGTTTGTGTGTAAGAGTTTGGTTTTCTGTGTTAGAATTTGCCACGAATCACAGTTCTTAATGTGTTTTATGTTTTTTTTTTTTTAGTTTTAATTCCTTTCATGTTCGCTAACTAGGTTTTGTTATAGCCTTAGTCTGTTGCCAGCACTTATAGCACAGTACCTTCGTACATTCATACATATGAAGCAAATTGGAGATAGTATACTTCATAAATAAAAGAGAATTTTTAAGAACCGACTTTATTAAAGCAATCTATGACTATGAGTTTTTTTTATGTTAAATAAACTCCCTACCTCCCACCAAGTTGCTTTATAATAGAACTAAGAACAGATGCCGCTTCGGTAAGGTTTGAATTTAGCTCTTGACGATTTTGAAAGTTAATGTGACACGTCCTAATGGCAAAGCCCATAAATTTATTGAGTTATTCGTATAAGGTGAGGTGATGTCTTAATGGGTGGAAAAAGAATGCTATAAGGACAATAAATTATGACAACATGCTCCAAAGGGGACGACAGCTAAATGATATCACAGGGCTTATATAGGAACTTTTACGTTATCATAAAAGGTGAAACAATTGGATATCATGCTGGCTTTTATTAATCTTGTGCAACAATTGCAACAGCATTTCGTTGTTGTATGTTCGTGTTTTTCTGTTTCTAATTGAAGGTGTTGAAGTGATTTGGATGTAATCGGATATTGTTTCAACTGTTTGAGAAATGGCATTAAGGGTTAGACTGAAATAAATTCGAGTATATATTGTTTTAATCTGTAGGAGAATTTAAGTGAAAGTCGAATAAAAGAATTTTCCCTCATGTGTGGGCTGGCCACGAGACGAGACTCTGCGAGACTTTTGTAAGTCTCGCCTCGGTCTCGTTAAAGTCGAAAATTTTTAGTCTCGTGTCGGTCTCGTATTATTAAGTCTCGTCTCAGTCTCGTCTTCGATCTGTAAATTTCGGTCCAAATATACAGTCTCGTCTCGATCTCGTCTATGTTGCTTAAAAGGCAGTCTAACTCATCGCATCTCATCTCGTCTCGGTCTCGTCATGCGAGACCGAGACTTTTCTCGTCTCGTGACCAGCCCTACTCATGTGACAATATTGCCTAAAGAAGTAATTACAAACAAGGTAATCGGTATGATATTGTTCTCAATTAAATTTAAAATTTTGTCACTTTGGTTCAAAAAATAATAAGGACTAAAATTTTTAGGGTACTTTCGACAACTGAAAAACTTTTTGAAACAAAAATAAAATGGTAAAATAATGAATATAATCGATCCAGTTATGAAATTAATTTACACCAAATTACAAAAATACCGCACTGATTCGATTTCAATATAATGGCAATATAAAAAAAGTCACGTCTAGAAAATTTCGACCACAACAAAATCCATTTAACAGTTTTGAAAAATCTCTTCTCATAAACAAATTCTTTTAAATCTTTGGAGCGATCTTCAGCTTCATATTTTATTCTATAAATAAGCTTTAAGCTTAGCTTCACGGAACTTTCCATATATGTATGTATAATAATGATTATTTAAAAATAAAACTATATTAACTTCAAGAAGCTTAAATATTCAATATTAAATTAAAATAAAATATTCTCTCCAAGCAGCACACCCTGTCTAGTGTCTGACTTCTATTGAAATCGAATAACTTTAGCTCCTCGTTCGTATTCATCTCCTCAGAGTTCGGATAGTCAGTTGGTTATAAAAAAAAAATCCGTATAATTCATTGCATTGCGGTTTCCATTCATGAATCAATATTATAATTGAATGCAAGTTTATTGCGCGGAATTCATTCATGAGTTGCATTTGAGTGGAGCTGGCTTCAATATTTCCCTGCCGCCACCCGATTGACACTACCTATGTATATAGTATATAAATAATGAAAGACAGGTGACCCTTGCTATATCAAGTAGAGGAACAGAGACAGACTTAATGTAGGCGCATGGCAAATTTATCGGCGGCGTGATACGATTTGCTGATGAATTAATTAAAATCGTTTTGTCGCCGCCAACAGGTTTTCACTTTGAGAGTTGAGACACAGTCGGTCATCCAAGCGTAATGTTATGAAATTCAAACAAAAACAAACGCTTGAAATACTGATGTTAAAAATTAAGAAAAAAAAATCATCCCCCAGGGTTCAGAACTAACTCTTTTGTGGATTTCAAGAGAGAAGTGGGTGCGTTATGGACACTTCCTCGCTATACAAGCTTAACTAATACTCGTTTTCAATGCTAAATTAAACTCGCGTGCCAAAGCAGCTCGCTAACAAGTGGGCTGGCTGCCTGCCGTTGCACCTCATGAGGCATTAGACTTTGTCCATATAGACTATACTTGTATAGTCAGTTGTCCACCACACGACTATGACGGGCGGTATCTAGAATTTGCATATCTTCGTGGTCATAATTGGGTTTGTGGTTCAGTTTCGGTGTTATGTTATGCAGTTGGGTGAACCAACAATGTGACGACGACGGCGACGGACGTGTGTATCTAATAAGGAGCCATAAAGCTTCTAATTGTCACATACACGCCCCACACCCGCTCTCGTAAGCGGATCGATTACGGTTGTTTGAACAAAGTGAGGATGGATTTACGTTGACGCTGTCGACTACGACGATGGCGATAGAGTTGAAGCGGTTGGTCGCTACTGCTGGCTGATGTCACAAGGACATTTCATCATAAACTGTATTTTGTGGCAAGCGATGTGTGAAAATGAACAATAACACGCTTATGAAAGAAACTAGAACATGAGATATTCGAGATTCAACACAAAAAAAACGTACCTACTAGAACGTCCGTTGTCGTCGGTCGTGGTCGTTAAAAGGAACTGGTTATCGCCATGTTCATCTTGTTGAATATATATGGGATTATTTCCAAAAAACTAACTTGGTTTGAATTGATTGAAATACTTTTAGGTTAGCAAGGGCTGTTTTGGAGAATATTTGGTTCAAGGCGCTTGTCTCACATTACGACGAATATCAGTTTGAATCCAACAGAAATGACGAGTCAAGTTACAAAGCTCATTTCTACCCGATCGAAGTAAGTATAAATTGTCCCAGAGAAACATAGAACGTTCTTCAATGTTACTTAGCCCACAGTTTCACAGTGGGAGTTTAAACTTAAGATCAGCTGAACCTTGAACTGAGTTTAAATTTTTGGTTTAACTCTTCCGGTTTCACAGTGAAATCGGCTAAGGTGATAGTTGATTCTCAATTTTGGTGATCGTCGTTTTGAAGACAGCTGTCTCTATCACATTTAAAAGCAAAAATAGAGACAGCAATCGTCAAAACGACAATCACCACAATTGATAATCAACTATCACCTTAGCTGATTCCACCCCTGGTCTTCAGATCAGTTGAACTTTGTTTAACTAGATTTTATGAAAAAAACGTTGGTAGCATTGTTTGTTTTTGCCTCACCAAGTGACGTATTGCAAACAGTACGTAGCTTTCCTTGTCTCTTATTTCTCTTTCTGAAGCAAAGAATACGCGAAACAGCAACAATTATTTTGGATTGTTGATAATCTGTCGACATTTATTTATAATTAATTGTGCAAAAAAAAGATAAATAACAACTTTTCAACAGCATACATAGATTTGCTTATGGAATTGGTTATGAAAAATAAGTCAATACATTCCATAATGTATTATGTACAGTGGTCCCAAACGTTGAACTTAGGTTTAAACGACAGAATAATCTCGGTTAACTTAAACTACAAATTGAACTCAGTTCAAGGTTTAAACGAAACTGTGAAACTGAATAAATTGTTGAACTGAATTTTAAACCAAAAGTTGAGTTTAAACTTCCACTGAGAAACTGGGGGTAAAACTGTTTATGTAATCGAACCTAAACAGAATTGCCCATGAATCAATATTACAAGTCTTCGAAAAAAAATTTTTATATTTGTTTTTCTCTCAATAAATTTTCCTACTGAATCCACTCCAGATGGTATTGCTTTAAAGTAGCAGTTTAAAAATTGTACTTTCAGTTTGTCTCCTTCGCAAGTATAAAAGTTATTTCTAATTATATTAAGTCATGATATATCAGCCAAGTTTAGCTAGCGACTATTATATTCCATAATTAAAACATTAATCTTTAATATTATGAATAAATCGCATGAACAAAGGATATTTGTGAAATGTTTCCATGAACTATTATGTACATCGAGATTTTGTGGCGTCGTAGTACGTCGTTTAAAATGACCCTGAGAATGAGAATTTAAAATTTATTCGAAGAATCAATACGTCCAATGTTTAAAAATAGCAACAAAAACAGATCACAAACTAAATAGCTTTTCAAACAATTTGTGTGCCAAATAGACTGGCAGGTTCTCTTCCATCCAACTCCCATGTAACATCAGCAAATGGGCAAAGCCACTGGAATAAATGCTTCCCTCAAATTGGATTTCTCTCGCTTTTCTGTCGAAAAAAAGAATAACAAATGTAGAACACTTAATCACAACAAAGAGTATGTATTTAGGCGTAAAATGCAATCACGCTATGCAAGCTATGTATATGCATATTATATATGGCCCAACCATGATGCGCCCACTCTCCTACTTCATTTTAATCTGGTGTGTGCTTTCTTTGACAGATAACGTTTTATTGTATTTATCTTTGTGACATTTCCGCCAAAAGCTGTGGGTTGCTTGCTTGCCGCTTAACTAGTTTTGACTCATGTATTCTTAGATCTGTCAATAAAAAGACAAAAAATACAAAAATCCCTCGAAGATATTGACTTTTACTTTTATTTTTATAAGCCAGATATTCCAGGCAGGCATACCAATGCACCTACGATATTATCCACTGCGACAACGACAATCAATGCGGGGTTGACAGAAGTTCTTTATAATAATTCCAAGTAGACCAAAAGCCTAAAACAGCAATTCATAAAAGTCGCGAAATTAAGTATACAAAAAATTACATTAAGCTCTGCCCACTCTGCCATATGCAACGCCAGACAGAAGAAATGGCCCGGACGCAGACGGACATTAAGGGGGTTTTTGAGCCATTTCATGATTCCCTCTGACAGGGAGCTGATAAATTGTCGTTTATTTGTTACAAACGAGTTGGCCTAAGTTCAGAGTGTGGGGTTGTATCGTTTGGTTTTGGTATTCGGCATTGAAAAAGTTTCTTTTCCTACTCAAAGTTGTTTCGAGGTTGTTATGAAGATGGGTTTGCTCCTTTTCGGTCTGCCCGAACATCATTTTCAGGTCAAAATCATTGACATGAAAATAAGTGCTTAGGTAGATTTCACTTCTGTCACAATTAATACTCTTGAATTAAGTATCAAGTGAAAGCACACTTATTCCTGGTTATTTTGGTGCTTGTGATAATGAGTGACCATTCCTGTTTTTTAAGAACTGATGGATACTGTAAAATCTACACCGAAGTGATGAATGCTAACTTAGTAATTATTGTGTATGGTACGAAGGCTATTTTTGTTTTAAATACATTTTAAAGTTTGAAACACAAAAACACAAATATTTCCTAGGGAAACAAAATATAAGAATATGTTTTATTACTACAAAAAATCAAATTTTAACTGAACATTGATGTTTTAATTTGATTTGGCACATAAGGGGCCTAATTTTATACATTCTTTTTTATTTTTATAAAAATTATTTGAAAATTGTCTTTGATTGTCTTAAACTATTTACATTATTATGGATGGCGGTTCAACTCGGGTTGTTTATATCCGGTTGTCTTTGTGGTGGTATGTGGGGTAAGGATGGCTACTAGCCACGGTGGTAGTCTGACGCTGCGTCCTCATAGAATTGGATTGCTTAGTCGTCGTTGATAGAAATAATTCCTTCATCCAGTATTGCCGTTACATCCAGGTATCGAGGCTCGGGGTATCTCTCTTCGCTTGTTATGGTTCCCACTATCGGGTTCGGATGATTGCAAAATTTGCTCGTCAATCTTTTGGCAACATTGATAGTGTATTTTTCCAGGGGTGTTGTTCCGGAGGCTTCCACTCTTCGGGCTGCAATGACTGGGTACATAGATTTGGCATAGGTTAGTGAGTCGTCCGCATAAAGCAAATTCATTGCATCATTGGGTTGAGGTTGGTTCGATGTGTATATGTTGTAGAGGTATGGTCCCAGTTTGGATCCTTGAGCAATTCCCGCTCTAATGGTTTTGGTTGTCGATTGGCTGTTTTCGATCTGCACGAAGAATGATCTGGAATCGAGAAAACTAAAAATTATTTTTTTTTAATGCACCTGGAAAATTAAAAATGGTTAGTTTGTGTATTAGCCCCCGTATCCGTATGCTGTCGAATGCTTTCTCTATATCTAGGAAGTAGCCAACAGCAACCTGATAGTTGTTGAGGGTGTTAACATCGTCGTTCTGGAACCTCAAGATTGGGTGCAAAGTGGAGTGTTTCTCCCGAAATGCAAACTGCATATCCGGAATGATTTTGTTGGTGGTGCAGAATGCTTTCAACCTCCGAAGAATAAGTCCTTCAAGGATTTTGCTGGTGTTGTTAAGAAGAGAAATGGGACGATATCCGGAAACGGTACTCCTGTTGGCTTTCTTCGGTATTGGTACTATTTTTGCTGTCTTCCATCTCATCGGAAAATAGCAATTGTTGACGCAGTGGTTGAACGGCATCGCAAGGAATAGGATCATGACTTGGGGAAATTTCCTTATGATGTAATTTGATATTGTGTCTGGCCCGGATGATTTCTTAGGTCGTCGTCAACTATGGATTAAATCAGCCACTTCTTCGGGGTTGGTGAAGATTTCAATCAGCTCAGGATCACTGGCAGGATTATCATCATTGAAAATGGTTATTTCAGTGTGTGTTTGCTGCAGCTGCTGAATCGTTGAATCGACTTCTTCTAACACTGCAGGGTCGTTGGGCGGGTCTGGCACAAAATTTTCTTCAAAATATTCGGGAAATGCTTCCGCCTTTTCCTGAGAAGTCATGACGTCCGCGTGTCTGGTGCTGATCAATTGTTGTCTTTTTCCGATGATCTTGTTGATTTCCTTGAATGCGTCAGGTCCAGGTTTGATATATTACAGCCTGTTTTGGAACTGATTGTTGTTGAAATGTTGATTAGCGTTATTCAACATAATGTTTGTACATTGATATTCGCTCTTCACCATTTGATAGTTCCTTTTGGCAGTGTTCCATTCCCTTTGTTGGATCCTTTGCAGTCGTTTCCGTAATCGTTGTCGATGATCATACAACCGACTAATCCCTTCTGGAACATGCTGGTATCTGTCTCTTGAGGTCCTCGGTTTTTTCTGCTCGTCGAGGGCGTTTGTTATGGTAAGGTCCATCGCTTCTATGGATTCCTATATTTCCTTGTTGATGAGGTTTCTGTTGGCAACTGGCATCACGATTGTTTCCTCAATTTTTCTTTGCAATCTTTCGATATCCAAGCGGTTGTAGTTGATGTATTCTTCGCTCGTTTGTGAATCTATTGCAGTTATCGGCTGGTCAAGTTTGACGTTGAGTTCCACTGGCTCATGGTCTCCATCTCCTGTTCAAGCCCTGCACGAGTAGTTTTGCAACTCAGGAACTATGTTGATGAGGTTTGACGATACCAGGAAGAAGTCCATCCAGGATGGTGTCCTTGGATATGTTGGCTTCGATTGCGAAACCACCAACAACGAATGGTTGGCATAATGTTCATCCAACCAGTTCACCAGGTAGTTTCCAGCGTCAGATGAGGTTGTGTCATACCATCGTGGGTGTCATTTTGAAACAGCAATTTTGTCCGGTTTTTGCAATTAATTATCATAAGAGAACTACAGAAATATAACGTATTAATACGGTCAGAGCCAAAAATACTGCTGAAATGTCTTTTAGAGTGGTGAACTTCTTCGAAAATTGGAGTACTCACTTTTCTCTTCTATATATTTCTGATTTTAATTAGAAGAAAGAAGACCCTTTAAATTGTTAATTTGTGTTGGGCTGTTGACCACACTATTGAAAGAATACTCATTATGAGTAGGTAGGTATACACTTCCAAAACACAAAAAGAATTTCAAAGAGAAACAAGACTTTACTAGTTGAACAGAAAGCCAAAAAAAAAAAAAAAAACAACATAAACAAAAACAAAAACGTCATTCCTATTTTAGTGGCCGGCAAACATAAAATTCAGCACTTTGGTTAAGTTTCAATGTGAAACATGAAAAGCAATTAGTTACTGAACGCTTTTGTGCTATTGTTTATTATATTCGTTTCTTTTACAAAAGGATAGAGACTCGGTGAGTGTTTTTTACATGCAAAGTACCGCTTAGACACGCTAAAACAAAAGGTTTTCCCAATTACCTCACTACCTTCCTTTCTTTTACGACACATCTAACCAAAAAAAAAAATATATACCCAAAGAAAGTGTGATGGCTGCGGTGCGGTGGATTCGGTGGTGGCGGTGGCACAATAATTTATAGCCAAATCAGTTTATCACGAAAACGAAGAGGAGTTTGTTGCACAGCGCGCGGTGTTAAAATTAAATCCATTCATTATTATTTGATGTCTCGTAGGAGAACACACTTAAAATGACGACTCACTGATATATAACGAAGAGAACTTTAGGAAAACTGCGATTTAATGTTAACAACAAAGCAATACGGCAACGACAGTAATGGGGGTCTAGGGAAGAAAACTTACTGGCAGGTGAGTGTAGGTGTCTACCACATGCGACCTGTCACAACCAAATGGTGATTAACGATTTGCTTAGGTTACGCACGCCCGCCACGTCGACGAGAATAGAAAGCTTGCCTTGAGGTAGCTGATAGGACGATTTACTTTCAAAATGATTTTATGGAAAAAGGATATTAAGTGAAATTGTCTTCTTTTTCTTTGGGAGGAGGTGAAATCTGTTTAAGCTGTATCTCAACTTGATAGTGTATTGCATCTGCTGCAGTGAGGAAATGTTGAGCTTTGAACACAAAATAATATAAATCAACACTTATATTTTCCTTAAAAAGATCTTTTAAAATAATGAGAATCAACAAGAACGAACTGTGTTAATGTTTTTCTAATGAAGGTTTTTATATACCTGGACAAAGCTTTTAAAAAGTATTTTCCAGAACTCAATATGTCCGAGTTTTATTTTTTGTTAATGAGTCTTACTATTTCAGTATCATAATTCCTAACCCATAATTACCTTTGAAAATATTATACAAAACCATGAGATCTAATCAACATTCCTAATCGGATAATTAAACATAATGCGGTTTCTAATTTTAATATTCACTGTCTCAAGGTGTTACTTAGACAACACTTCGTCAGTATACCTACAAAATATAAAAACCAGCCTAAATAAATATTTGATTCGCTGCCATCAAATTACGCCGCTGGCAGCCACCACTCTTCTCTCGAAATAAAGTATTCCAGGGTCGGGTCTGTATGAAAACCAAACACAAATTTACAAATAAAATGCTTTTGCTACTTGACTTTTCATTATTCCACCACACTCTGGCTGAGTGGTGGACGTTACGCCAATTTCAATATTGACCATTGTCAAATAAAATTTTGTCAACAAAAAAACTAAGCACACAAAAAAAGAAACAAACATAACCCATAGCAAAGCAACATTTAAGATGCCCCTTTGGCTCATTCAAATTAATTGATAATGCGGCCAACCGTACGTGTACAACACGGCTCGGCTGGTCGTATATAGGGCCCGAGGGAGTCTCCGCGTGTAATAAATCTACTGGACGCAATCTGAGAGCGTGTGTGCTTTCAGCACATTTCCTCAGAATGACAGACGCGCCTTACGACACACGTTCCTTTGATGGTGGTCATATAGTAGTCTCAGCAGTTTATTCAATATATGTGCAGACTGCGTTTGTATATGGTTTTTGCTATGGGATGGCTCAAGGAGGAATCGGCACTGACAGGAGGCCTACTTTTGATTTATGCGGGTGTTTGCAACGAAAGACGGGTCCAACAACGGTGAAATGACAACAAATTGCCAAGTAGCTGTTACAATACCTTTTGTTTCCGCTTGGTTGCTCCTGGCATCTCCTTGTACACCCGTGAACAACACACAAACGTATATTATCAATTTGAATTTTTTGAACTTTTCTCCGGATTGCGGATCAATATCGGGCGATTGTTCTTCTTTTGCCACACAGCAGTTACGAGTAGAGCAATCGGTTATACAGCAGCACTTCACCTGTCAGTATAATTTTAAATCTCGATTGTTATAAATAATATGGCATGCCCCATGCCCGAACTCCTCAAGTTGGTTGTACATGTCAAAGTTGTTAAATTGGTGCATTGTGCAACGAAAATAAATTTTCAGTGCCCAAAAGTTTAAATTGCAGCAGGTTTGAATATTTTTTGTTGATGGTGATGGGAAGAAATATAAAAATCGTATCGCACTTGTCGATTTGACCAAAAAGTTTATGGGGTCTTTTCTTTTTATTTTCTCTGTTCGTGAAGATGACCTTTTATGGGAAAGTTGCTTGATTGGTGGTTATGTGCAAGGGAATTTGTTTTAAAATTCGAGAAAATTTATAAAAGAACAGTTCGTTGATCGTGTGCAAATGCATTTATATATTTTATTTTATCTGTCTGACTTTTTGAAAGTTTTGTACACATGATATCGTGAAGAATAAACATAGAGGAGACATGGGTCAATATAATGTAGGTTGTATCTTCATAGCGACAAGTAAACTGAGTTTGTTTCAAGTGCCTTTCGATAGTAATTTTAATGGAAAAGGGCTTTGAATACAATTTTTACTTTTTAAATTTTAAACTTAGATATTAGCATCATAAAGAAAAACCTAAAATTACAACTTGATTTTGAAAAGAAAAAAAAAACATCTTGCCCAGGATCCCCTTTATTTTATAAGGCAGTTACACATAATTTTTGGAAAAAGTTATATTATAATGAAATAAACAAAGAAGGTGGTATGACTCTGACAGGTAGTATTTGCGTGTAAAATTGACCTACATTGATACAAGGTGGTAAATTACGATTCATCTTGATTTATTGCTGTTATTGGTAGCACTGCACCGAAAGTTTGCGTATTGAATTAAGAAAATTTCTAAATGATTAGGTAAAAGTTTGATATTTTGCCGATTTAACAAAGATTGCTGGTTTTATTTCCGATGGTTAGGGGTTTAATTTTATTAAAGTAATGCTATAAACATACATCAGAAGTCGGATTTATTTGTTCTTTATTCTTTAAAGAATACCAAATTCCCAATCTATGGAAAGATTGTTTCATTATCCCTATCCATAAAAAAAGGATCTAAGAGTGATGTCTCAAATTATAGACCAATAGCAAAACTTCCATGTATTCCAAAATTATTCGAGAGTATAGTTCACGATTACTTACTTCTTCATTGTAAATTACTCTTTTCTGATAAACAACATTGCTTTCTTAAAGTTAGATCAACTAAATCTAATCTTACTCAATTTGTATCTTATACTGTTTGTGCCATGGAATTAGACAGTGAAATAGATGCAGTTGCAACTGATTTCAGCAAAGCTTTTGAAAAGATTTCTCACAATATTATTTTCAAATTGAAATCATATGGATTCCCATCTCCGTTTATATTTTGGGTTCAGTCTTATTTATGTGATCGTCTAGGCACTGTTCTGTTCAGGGGTAGTACTTCCAACCCTGTTCGCTCAACATCAGGCGTCCCACAAGGTAGTCACCTTGGCTCCTTTCTCTTTTTGTTTTTATAATATGCGCGCACAAAAGGGGTTATGAATACCCTTAAAATGTTTTGAACATAGCACGAGCGATTAGGTAAGTAGGAGAGGATTTAAAAGGAGATACCGATGCACATTGGTTTTGAATGTTTGCATATCGAAATGAGGGGGCCAGCTAAAGCATTCCACATTCGTGTGGTGCGACTGAAGAAAGAATCTCTGTACTTAACAGTACGTCCGAAGTTGGGCTCGAGGGTAAACTTATGGGCATTCCTAGAAGCGCGAGTATTACGGTTGAATTGTTTAAGGGGAAAAATGCAACTGGCTATTTCACTAGAACACTGATTATAAAAAAGCTGTAAAATAGGTAAAGACATGAAACGTTAAGGCGGTGTTCGAGAGATGTAATTGTTTCCGTTATAGATCTTTCACCTATCATTTTTAAAGCTCTCTTTTGTATTTTGTCCAATAAATTCAATTGAGTTTTTGGAGCTCCTGCCCAAACATGAGAATTGTACTCAAGTTTTGGACGAATAAAGGCTTTGTAGATCACAGCCAAATCAGAAGGGGAGACAAATTTCTTGCATCTACGGAGAAAACCTAAACACTTAGCAGCATTTTTGGCGACCTCAAATATGTGGTCATTCCACGAAAGGTGTTCTATGACAAACATACCGAGAACTGAGAGCTGTTCGGTTTCCTCGATGCAAGTGCCGCCCATAAATAGCGGCATTAGGGGTGGAATTCACTTTAACGACAAGAGACAGCATTGAGTTTTTGAAGCATTAAATTCTACGCGGTTTTTAATTCCCCATTGGACAATGCTGTCGAGATCAGAACTTAATGAGCTTATCATACGCTGCCGTTCAAGTTGCACATCCGAAGGACATGGATGAGAATCTGTTAATGAATATGAGTTGTTAAGTATAAATGACGTTGAGCTTACTTTAGTAGGATCTGACCTGGAGATTTACGCTGATGACATGCGTATTTCTAAACATATTACATGCTCAGCAGATGCCCAGTTACTACAAACCGACTTAAATAATTTCCTCACCAGGTGCCATGATAATTTTTTTGAACTTAACGGCAATAAGTGTCAAGTCATTACTTATTCTCGAAAACGCACCCCTCTCCCCAAGCGTTATTATTTCATGAATAATCAACAAGTTTCGGTTGTCACATCTATTCATGACCTATGAGTTATTTGTGACAATCAGCTCAATTTTGGAGCTCATTACGATTCTATTATTAACAGGGCTAATTCAATTTTAGGATTCGTCAAGTGCTGGTCCAAAAAAAATAAATAAATCGGGTGGCACAACGGCCCATGAAGAACCAGGGCCTAGTGACTAACAACTCGCAACCATTCCTGTGTGCGCCTGTCGACAGGAATGGAAGGGACCTACAATTTTGTGCGAAATCCAAACGGCTAGACGAGAAGCACTTATTCGTGACAAGTGATACTCTTGGAGGATTTGTCAATTCCAGGCAAGCGGCAGTAGCCCTGAAAAAAACTTTAGTTTTTTAGGTGGACGAGGCTGGGAAGCGAACCCAGACCTCCAGCGTGACAGTCAAACGCACTAACCATTACGCTACGGGCTACTACGTAAGTGCTGGTCCAAGGAATTCTCAAATCCCTACGTCACAAAATCCTTATACGTTTCTTTTGTACGCCCTCTGCTTGAATATGCCTTTCCCGTCTGGTCCCCTTATTATAATGTCCACCAGCGCATTGAAGCCGTTCAGCGCAGATTTATAAGATTTTCTTTGCGCGGCCTCGGATGGGACGACCCGTTTAGACTTCTACTTTGAGAAAACCGTCTTAAACTAATAAATTTACAGACATTAAGAGCACGTCGAGAAAATGCTGACCTTCTTTTTTTACACCAGTTATTATCTGGAGGTATTGACTGCGTAGACTTGCTTCGCAAAGTAAAGCAGAACACAAGCCAATCGCGTCTTAGATCTACACCACTCTTTCGGATACCCCTTCACCGAACCGAGTAGGTACGGCAAAAATGAACCACTTACAATAATGCTTAGAAGTGCTAACAACTCAACTATTTTTGATTTAAGTAGTTCAAAAACTGCCTTAAAGAATGCTCTCCAATAATTATTATCCCTTCAATTCCCGACCCAGCCTTCCACAAAAATCTATTATTATTATTATTATTTTTGTATTATTAATCTAGTTTTAAGAACATTTGTGTTTAGTTTTAAGTTACATGCCTGAATTAAGCTTAAATAAATAAATAACTCCAAAATTGGAACAGAAATTGTATACCGATTATGCGGGAATCACACAAGAGAGGTACTTTAAACAATACAGATACGAAATACAGAGAGAACACACAAAAAATGTTGTTTTAATTTTGAGGACAATTGGTGAACCATTTTAAGTTTTAGCGCAAAAACGTTCAGACACACAAACCGACAGAGGAGCGTTATAACAAAAACCACTTTTTGGACCTCTCCATCATCGTAATGTTGAGTTTGATTGGGTAGGTTCAGAGAACTTAGGGGACTTGCAAGTAAGGCAAAATTATAGACTGTGATTGGCCAGCTGTCGAAAGTTCCATTAATTTGAAACAATTTTTCGACAGCTGACCAATCACAGTCTAGAAATTTGCCTAACTTGCAAGTCCCCGTTCTCTGAACCTACCCATTTAAACCTGGTATTTTTTGTTTACCTGAAACCAATACTCTCCCTTCATAGTAGGTAGGTGCAAATGAAAAAGTCAAAACCAGATTTTGTTGTTTGTTTTGTTCTAGTTTCAAGTTTTGAACAAATCGGTATTATTGAACAACAATTTGACATCTAAGACTCGAAATCTTAAAACTTGTTTTGCATAAAACTAGAAATTCATAAAACTGGAAATATCTAGTTTTAAGAACTTCAAAACTAGTTTTGACGCCTTTTCGTATTATTCATCAGAAAATAAAATGAAGAAATCGATGACAAAAACTGATGAAATATGTGACAAACATATTAAATAATATTGATGGCAAAATGCAATACCGTATATAGTCAAGGCTTGAGGTGCTTTTTGGAAAAAGAAGAAGAACACGCTGCAATATCATATTACCAAGGTATTAATTAAATTAAGAATTGTTCTTTGAGATTGTTTTGCCAATTGAAAGGGCTTTCATAGAAGTGCAATTTTAGAATGCATTACAAAAATTCACTTTTTTTCAAGGCTCATATAATGCATTTAAATGTGTTATGTAGAAACATACATACATATATATTAACCTATATGTTCTTTCAACAAATTCTCCAATTGCCAATCCACTTACAAGACGCTGCAATGGCATATTTGCTACAAAGGAGCTTAGCATTAAATTATGAAATGATTTTTTAGGTCATAATACCAATTATTAGGGCTTTGGAAAAAGGGCATTTTAAGATTCATCACAAAAATGCACTTTTTCCAAAGACCTTATAATTGGTATAACACCCTTAAAAATGATTTCATAGTTTAATGTTAAGCTCTTTTGTAGAAATTATGCCATTGCAGCGTCTTCCAAGTGGTTTGACAGTTCCAAAATGTCTCGGACGCCCGCAGATTAATGCATACATCCTAATTTATAACTTAAACTTTGGGAAAAAGTACATCTGTATGATGCATCGTAGAAAAGCACTGTTCCCAAAACCATAACAATTGCGGTAAAACAATCTAAGGAAAAATGTCTTAGTTGAATATTTAGCACTTTGGTAGCATCATTGAGTTTATACACATAGAGGAACCACGTCAGAGATATGATATCACCAGTGTAGGTGGCGCCCTCTTTTTTCATCTAGAACAAGAACCAGTGATAGTCACTACAAGAACCATTTGCTCCTTAAAGTAGACTATTTCCACCTTAAGGTAGACTATTTGTGAAAATAGTGAGGAAATAGTCTACCTTAAGGAGAAAATGGTTCTTGTATTGCCTATCACTGGTTCTTGTTCTAGATGAAAATAAGGGCGCCACCTACATTGGTGATATCATAACTCTGACGTGGTTCCTCTATGTGTATAAACTCAATGGTAGCATATACGATGACGCATCGTCTTTAACGCCCAAATGCACACATGTAATTTAGGGAATAGTAGATTAGAAACGATGCACAAATGCACCATATTCCACACCCAAAAAGGCATACAAGACGCTGAAACCTAATCATAAACATTGTCGATGCGGTTATTCCATGTATGTAAATATTCACCAAACACGCTAGAAAGTGTACTTTGTCCTCGTACAATATCCCTCTCTTCCTTTTTTTTCAGCAGATACAGATGACATAACACATTTCCCTTATCAATAACTAACAACACAGCTATTTCGGCAAATAAAAAGTTGGAAATAATAGAGAAAATAATTGATTTGGCTTCTAAATATTAATTTTTGACAAATAAAAACAAACTTCATTGACAAAACTAGTTTTATGATCAAAACTAGAAACTCGTTTTTAAACCTTATAGTCTAGGAAAGATTCATGAGATTTTATCGCTGATATCGATGCAGAATTTTATCCTCAACAACATATCCAAAGTCCTCCAAAATCCCTGAATTGACTTTTTGTCATATGACACATGTTGTTAGGGTGCTTTTCAACGCTTATTCTAAAGAGACCAAAACTGAAAAGATACATGTATCCTGTGGAAAGTTAATGTCATTTTTATGGAATGATCACTTTTTTAAAGTACGACAAGTAATATATTACCCAAAACCATTTTAAAATAATGGGATATTAATGAAATTTAGTATACATTTTTCATTTAGCATGCTTACCAAGAATCAAAAGAGTCCTCAAACATATTTTTAGTTAAAAAAAATAAAAAAAATAAATCGGGTGGCACAACGGCTCATGAAGAACCAGGGCCTAGTGACTAACAACTCGCAACCATTCCTGTGTGCGCCTTTCGACAGGAATGGAAGGGACCTACAATTATATGCCGAATCCGAACGGCTAGACGAGAAGCACTTATTCGTGACAAGTGATACTCTTGGAGGATTTGTCAATTCCTCGCAAGAGGCAGTAGCCCTGAAAAAAACTTTTTATTTCTTTTTTTTTTTTTAGGTGGACGAGGCTGGGAAGCGATCCCAGACCTCCAGCGTGACAGTCGAACGCACTAACCATTACGCTACGGGCTACTACTATTTTTACTTAACTACTATTTTTAGTTAAAGTGTGTTTTTTTGACGGAGAGGTGCAAGTGAGTGATTATTACCATAACATCCATGAACAAATTCTGACTCTTATGAACTTTGCTAAAAATGTTCAATTTATATTGGCACCCAAAGATCAAAAGAGTCCGTACAAATATCTAAGGTCCAAGTGTAATGTTTGACCTGCTTAACGGAAAAAACAGTAATTTCTGTTTCAAAATTAATCTAACTTTTTTTAGGGTACTTGTATCATACTGGTTTTTCTTTTATTAGATTCAGCGTTAAAAAATACCTTTAAATCATATATATCATATGTCATATGTACTATCTCGATTACACGAAAATTTAATTTTTCGTAAGATCTAACATTTTGCTCCGTAAAGGGCAGGTCAAACATAAACTCTCTAAAAAAAAACTCTTTGGATCAAGTTATTTTAATGGACTCTTTTGATACTTGGAAACCATGAAATATTTAATATTTTTAGTAAATTTCATCAGTGTCAAAACTTATTCATAGATGTTATGGTAATAATGACGCACCAACATCTCACCCTCAAAAAAACACCCTTTGACCACAGATATTTTTGGGGACTCTTTTGATTCTTAGTAAACATGTCAAATGAAAAATTTATACCAAATTTCATTAAAATCCCATTATTTTAAAATGGTTTTGGGTAATATATTACTTGTTGGACTTTAAAAAAAAGTGATCATTCCATAAAAATGACATTAACTGTCCACAGGATACACGTTTCATTTCAGTTTTGGTCTCTTTAGAATCAGCGTTAAAAAGCTTAGGGTGCTTGCATGTGTCATATTATTAGATTGTAATACAACAAATTTCTCAGCTTGACAACCTCCCGCCTCCCTCCTTTCTCCACCTCTTGAAATGCGCATATACAAAAAGCCAATGCGGGGATTTTGGGAAACTTTGGATATGTTGTTGAGGATAAAATTCTGCGTCGATACCAGAAATAAAATTTCATGAAATAACTTGTCCCTGGTCCGATCCTATCTTTCTTAGACTATTAGTTTTGCCTCTCAAAATGAATAATACCAATTTTTTTTTTCAAAACTAGTTTTAATACATTTTTCTAAAACTCGAAACAAAACTAGTTTTGACTTAAACTAGTTTTATTTCGAGTTTTAAAACAATTGAATAATATGGCTGTTACAGAATTATATAACAGTACAAAATATTTAAAATATGTTCATTCTTCAGAAATACAACAGTCAATTATAATTGTATTTATTGGTATCTTATAATTCATTTTGTACACAAAAAATCACAATTAAAATATCAAAACTCAGCTGAACCAATTAACCCAATTGCTTTAAAATATTTAAAAAAATAAAAACGTTTGATTATCAACTCATAACCCAAACAATAACCTAGTGTTCTAGATCCGTTCGATGTATTTATCGAAGTATTATACTCCTCTTAACCTTTAAAACTCTACATCACCACTTATATAACTATATATGAATATTCTATTTGCAATTGAAAATTGCCTTTAATTAATTTAATACACAATCAATCGATTTTCAATTAAAGTTGCTGTTAATATGAAGATGGTTTTGGGCCTCAACAGATCACACATCAGTCTAATCTTATTGTGCCCCCGGATCTCAATTCGAAATGTAATTATTTCGTCTGTGGTCACCATCATACAACCCACGCAACGGCCTGTTGGAATTATTTTATATTCTCAGAAGAAGAAAATATTAGGGATGGGTCATTAGTTCGGTAACAGGTATACAGTAACAGGTATTGGAAAGTAGCAATAACATATTGCTACTGGAATACAAAAATACCTGTTACTGAAATTACATATAAAATTCATAAATTTTTTTTTTTCAGAATTGGTTATATCAAGAAATAAAACAAATTAAGAAAATTTAAGAAAAACATTTTCTTCGGTACTGATATTATTGCTAAACTGTGATTCTGCTTAAAAGTGATTTTAGAGGCATTGTGTAAATTCCTAAAACTTTGCTCAATTCTGAATTCTGAAAATTTATTTAATGGTTTAGCTTTTTTGGAATTATCTGTTTATAACTGATTTCAGACACATTGCGTAAATTAAACTAAAAATTGTTGTTAAAAACTGATATTGCCAAACTGTTATTCTGCTTATAAGTGATTTAAGGGTTATTGTGACAATTCAAGAAACTTAACAGTGATTTTGCTTATTGTTATTAGTTATTTCAGATTCATCCTGTAAATTCAACAAAAAGTTGTTTTTTGTTTTTATTAGGTTCTTATTTAGCTTAACTGCGATTCTGCTTATGAGTTATTCTAGAGTTATCGCGTAAATTCACCAAAAATTTCAATACTGATTTAGCTTTAGCAGTGTTTTCGCTTATAAGTGATTTCAGAGACATCTTGTAAATTCAACAAAAAGTTTTTCTTTATTACTGACTTAGCTTAACTGCGATTCTGCTTATTAGTTATTGCAGAGTTATCGCGTAAATTCACCAAACATTTCAATACTTGTATTGCTTAACAGTGATTTCGCTTGTTAGTGATTGCGGAGTCACCGTGTAAATTCAACAAAAAGTTGTTCTTTATTACTGATTTAGCTTAACTGCGACTCTGCTTATCAGTTATTGCAGAGTAATCGCGTAAATTCACCAAAATCATTTTGATTATCAACTCATAACCCAAACAATTACCTAGTGTTCTAGATCCGTTCGATGTATTTATCGAAGTATTATACTCCTCTAAACCTTTAAAACTCTATGTGAATATTCTATTTGCAATTGAAAATTGCCTTTAATTAATTTAATACACAATCAATCGATTTTCAATTAAAGTTGCTGTTAATATGATGATGGTTTTGGGCCTCAACAGATCACACATCAGTCTAATCTTATTGTGCCCCGCGGATCTCAATTCGAAATGTAATTATTTCGTCTGTGGTCACCATCATACAACCCACGCAACGGCCTGTTTGAATTATTTTTTATTCTCAGAAGAAGTAAATAATATCATTAATCGTATAGCATGAAACGTTGCAAGTTATAAAAAAAAACTTAAATTTTATTTTTCACCGTGGTCGGTTTTAGCTGAGATTAATTTTTAAAAGCTGAATGTAAAATAATTGTGTATATAGCTTTTGTTTTTTAAATTGTGTAGGTAAAGAATTCAAATTTTAGGGCGTTTAAAGGAATACTTTTTTACATATGTAGCTGAAAATAAGGTAGGTACGTTGCCCTATTGTTGTGATATTAAAAATATAGAAAATTATATTTTCATTTGATTTAACTACATACAGTGCCGGTAAAAAAAATAGCACCGCCACTAAAAAGTTTAATTATTATACAAAAAAAAAAAACACCAACTGGAGAGAATTTTCTTCGCTTCTACTGTTATTTACTATTGCTTTATTGGCCACTTTCTAAAAGTAAGATCAATATTGTATTTATTTTATTTTTTTATTTAGGCTGGCGCAAATTTTTGTACACATACTCGGAACTCTTAACTATCGTTAAGTATCATTATGGTATTTATTTTATTTTTTTAGTCACTTTTGTAGCGATTTTAAAAGAGCAATCGTATGAAAAATGCTTTTTTTAATAAAGTAATTATTTGTATTTGTTAAAAAAAACACTTTTCATACAATTTTTGCTCTTTTAAAATCTCTACAAAAGTGACTAAAAAAATAAAATAAATACTATAATGATACTTAACGATAGTTAAGAGTTCCGAGTATGTGTACAAAAATTTGCGCCAGCCTAAATGTCTAACTTTGACCACAGCACTTATTTAACATTACCTTTCATACCGAACCTACCAGACCGATTCGAATAGGGTTTCAATATTTCATTTTGTAGTTCCCTAGAGTACTTCAGTTCATATTTAAAGTAGAATTGGACAATTTTTTATCTGTCAGTTTAGCGCTTCAAAACTACTCTGTTTTTTACATCTTTTTTCTGACGTCAACGCTGTTTAGCAACAAAATTATAACACCAGAAAGTTGTATATAAATGTCATCTTGTGCAGAATTTTATAACAAACTAATTTTATTTCAGTATTTTTTTCATAAGATGCATGTTTTCAAAGTTATATAGGAAAACAACAAAAAACAGGAAGTGAATAATGCACTTTCTTGCACGTTTTGATTTTTCCTGCAAATAGCACACCTTTTTGAGTGGGAGCAACTTCATATTCTGGTTGTTTACATATTTTCCGATCGAATCCCATACAAATCTAAGATGCTATATGTTACATCCCCATATGCTTCAATTTTGTCCTAAATTGCCTGGACTATAACTATAAAAAATAGTTCTGTCAACATGACACTCCGCTTAGTTCGCAGTATTAAGTTAATCCAAAAACCTACATTAATCAAGAAAAATACACGACTTGGTCACACGTAGTCGCTTAAATAGCTTAAGTTGTCTCCAATTGGTGACAAATTTAAAATAGACTTACAAATAGTTTTTTTTTTTTTGTGTTGTTAAAATAATTTTATAATTAGTTATGAGCTGAAGGATTCGAAGGTGTGTTTTATTTCAACGAAGTTATCAAAGTTACAAAGTTATCATTCTAATTTCTTCCGTGAAGGAGAATTTATGGAAACAAGATGAATATTTAAAAAAGTATAACTATTTTCTTCATTAAAAAAATTTTCTTAACCGGCTGGAAAAATTCCAAGTTTCTGTCTAGTTTGGGCAAGGCACTAGTAAGTTTTCAGTAGCGAAAATCTAGACGAGGAAAACTTGTCAGATACTTGGCTGGATTTAAGTACCAAGCATTTAGACGAGGGAATTTGTTCAAACACTCGTGAGGCCCTCCCTAGTAAATCCTTATTGAATATGTTTCGGTACCCCATCAGGAATGTCTCTTGTACACCAAAAACAAACATTTTATAGCACCATGCAATTTCAGTATGACAGGAAATTTTTTTCTCTCTTTCCTTTGATTTCTTTTTCATATCAGAAGAGCACATATTTGCGAGAAACGTCAGAGAAGTAGGAACAGAAAACCTATTCTAAATTGTTCTTCATAAAAAAGAAAGTACATAAAATCCTGTTCTATTATGTATATAGTATGCAATATGGAATGAAACATTAGAGTATGAATCATATTAATTTTCAACATTAAAACCCATCGGACTGACAAGCAGAAGATCGAGGTATCAATTCCCACATTATTTAACTCTTTTTCTATCTGCCTGACGAGGCAAAAGGGTTCATAATCGTCAAGACCCTTGTTGTAGCCTTTGCTTACCCTTGCTAGCCCCTTTCCAGAATCTTTGTAAAACTCTTTTGTGGTGACAGGTTTTTTTTATTTATTAAGAACAAATTAGGGGGTTGTTTAATTCAAAATAAGACAATGAACTTCATAAGGACCACATTGATTCACTAACCTACATATATTAGTTATCATTATAATTCTTTATCAATTTTTTGACGAATGCAATACCCATCAATGTCGGAATGCAATACCCATCAATGTCGGAAGTAAATATGTATCTACAACGAAAACAAAAAATTCAAACTCCTATTCTATTTTTTGTCTGTCAGATTAAAATCAACACTCGGGCACAAAACTTTTAATTGTGGTTTTCTTGCCACTTGTTCTTCTTATTAAAATTAATAAAAAAAAATAATAAATATTCATTGGAATAGCGTGCTCAACTTAAAAAATTAAAAACAGAATACGGAATCACTCATGAAATCATATCGAATCAAATGTAGCTCAAAGCGCATAAGAACATGTTTATAATTTAATTATTGTCTGCACGGCAGCCACGGTATCTTAAGATTTTTTTGAAAAAAAAAAAAATATATTATTCATCATCTTGTTAATTTACTGAACAAAAAAACATAATGAAACAAAAAAAAACTGACGGTGTTATGTATCTGAGAGTTTGTTCGTCTTGTTCATTTGTTTTCTTCTTTATTTTTGTTTTTCTCTATTTTATCATTTCAGTCACGGAAATGAATTTACACTATAGTCGGGTGCAGACGGGGAGTGTGGGTGGAGAACGGAAATTCTTAAAAAAAAAAAAATATGGTAGGTGGAGTTTTATAGCCCACTATATACTTTATACCACCTACATTTCACCTGGCTGAATTTATTGAAAAGAAGTTTTCAAGCTACAAGTGGATGGATGCTGCCGTTGCAGATGCGAAAATGATGTTTATAGGAAAAAAGAGAGAAATGAAAATCACTAAGTTTGCATATTTTTTTTTGTTTTTGCTGCTGCTGCTGTCATTAATGATGCGCTATGTTTAAGTTTAATGACATTTCCATAACATTTTTGATCTTCGTTTGTTGATTTTAAATTAATACAACTTGTTTGGGATACAGTAGGTCAGAAGTTGGATATCAATATTTTAATTTAAAAGAAAAACATTAAATGGGAGAATATTTAAATGAAAATAAATAAAAGTGGGTAGTTTACATGCATAGGCACTTACCAATGATTAAAGATGTCATTCACAATCCTGAAAAATAAACACAAATTAATTATTGAGAAAAATTAAACTGATATTTTTAAATAGTACAATCTATTTAATTTAAACTTTTCGTCATTTCTACCTTCATCAATACAAAGTCCTGAATATCTTAAATATTCCAACATTAATACCTTCAAATCTCTGATTGCAACTAGGCTAAATCAACTTGTTATGTACATAAATAGCTACACATATTAAACATGAAAACAAAACAACAACGACGCAGTATTAAATCAACAACGTTGACCCGGTAATACATTGCCTTTTACAGCACAAACATGTTCTTTGAATTTTCCACATTTCACATAATGTATCTATGTATGTATGTTTTATTTTGCTATTATAATAATATAAATTTTATAAAAAAAAAAACAACTTAAAAAATGATAAGTTCAATTCTCAAAGTTTCAATGGTCGATTGAATAAATGATTTCGTTATGGCATCTCAAAACGAAAAACGCTTGTCCAATATTGTCCATATTTAGCTGTTGCCACGAAGTTGCACCACCATTTCGATTAGAAAATCCTCCACAATTGGAGTGGAGCTTTGACGGTACAAGGACGCAGTGGCGCCGCCGCCATCATCATGCAATAAGCGCTACACCAAGTTTTTTTTTTCTATAAACTACAGTGTACTGTACGCACTTGCGATGTGGTTTGCTTTTTTTGTTATTTTGTCGTTGGTGCCATTCGGCAGCCGACGACGACGCGGCGTGACGATGTTGATCTGACGTAATCTACCATTTGAGCAAGAAAAAAACATACATTTTCCTAATATTTCCTCGAAAGAAAAGCTACTTATAGTCTAAGTGGTGGCGGTAAGTGATCGCTTATTGCGACTGCAACAAGTGATCGGTATAAGTTACTATTCGGGGATGAGGAACAAAATTTAGTTTAAAGACACCGAAAAGAGATGCGTAGGCGATCTGGAATGATTATTGATTGGCTGGTGTAATGATATTTTTGTGTTTATGCAAAACGTTGAAAAAATCTGCTCCAGTGTTGGATTTGAAGATCTACTTTAATATCAATCATATTGGTTTGGGCGCATTTATCGTCGGTAAAAGTGAATGGACAAAGTGCAATCAGAAACTAGCGACGGTTTTAGAGGGGTTCCTTGAGGGGAAATTATAACAAAACTAACTGATACTTTTGTGTCACCAAAAATATTTTCCTTTTTTTTTTTTTAATATTGTAAGCGAACTCAAGGGGTTTTAATACCCTTTAAATGTTAGATTAAACATATAGTCGGGGAGACAGCCATAGCCTACCCTCATCTCTTTACCAGATGAGGTATACAGTTTTTTATAAAATGTTAAAACAAACAGTTTGCGCATGGGTTGCCAACAAAATAGTGGGTCCTTAATAGGGTTGCCACGGTCTTAAAGTCAATTTTTGCGTTTATTTAATTATCTAATTGCGCTTATGTGGTAAGCCATAGGGATATTCAAAAAATATACCATGAAAGGGAATTTTATTTAAAAATTTCCAAATACGGGATTATTTGAAATTTGAAATTTAAGTAGGGTAAATTAGGGTGAACGTATTAAAAGTTCGATATTTTATTTTCTAAACGGTGCGTCATAGCAAAATTATTTTTTCGCAATCGATAGATGTTGTTGAATACGCGAAAGTTAAATATAACAATAAAAATTGTTAAAAATTTTCATCTCGAAATATGAACGTTTGAAAGTCAAAAATGGCGAAATAGATGTTTGAGAAAAAATTTACTATAAATCATTTTGAGGTTCTATTGAAATATATGGTACCTATGTTGTTATGAAACTGATTAATAAAAAGGAAATAGGTATCTGCAACATTTTTAATTAAAGCTTTGGTTTTGGCAAAGTGAATTTTTGAAAAATATCTTTTTTTTTTAATTTATAGGTTGTTTTATTTTTATTTTTGTACACTTTGGTATTTTCATTTGAATAAACATCAAAATGCAGATAATTCTCCTATATATGGTTAAAACTCAAGGTTGCCGCACTTTAATATTTCTCTTTGCGTCAAAAAAAAATCATTTCGCTATGACGTACCGTTTATAAAATAAAATTTCCAACTTTTAATACGTTCACCCTAATTTCCTACTTTAGTTTAAAATTTCAAAAAATCCCGTATTTGGAAATTTTTAAATTAAATTTCCTTTCACAGTATATTTTTTGAATATCCTTATGGCTTACCACATGAGCGCAATCAGATAATTGAATAAACGCAAAAATTGACCGTGGCAACCCTATGAAGGGCCCACCATTTTTTAGGCAACCCATGCGCAAACTGTTTGTTTTAACACTACATATTTAAAAAACTGTTTACCTCTCATCTGGTAAAGAGATGAGGGTAGGTCGTCCTATGGCCGTCTCCCCGACTAATAGTGCGAGCGTTAGGAAAATTTGGAAAGATTAAAAAGGAGATACCGGTGTACATTGGTTTTGAAGTTTTGAATATCGAAATGGAAGGGAAAAATAGAGCCGGGTAAAGCATTCCAAATTCTTGTAGTGCGACTAAAGAATCTCTTTACTTAACAGTACGTCCGAAGTTGGGTTCAAAAGGTAAACTAATGCGCATTCCTAGAAGTACGAGTATTACGGTTGAACATTCGTGCCCTGCAATGTATTTAAAAGGGCTTATACATAGGACGCATACATAGTTAAAATTATTATTATTACTTTAAATAATTTGTAGAACCTTGGGCTATTTTCAAGTTTAAGAACAACACAGAAATAATTAGGGTAAAGTTGGGTAACATGGCACCACTAGAACATACTGTACATATTAGATGCAAGACAAGACAAAAATTGCTCCCTTTTTCCCTCGTTTAGGCGTAAGGGACACTTTAAAAAAAAAAAAAACAGAATACATTTTATCAAACAACAACGGATAACGTTTACTGGCCAGCAGCTTTTTTAAGCCTAAAATCCATTTCTTTATTAGTTTCAAATTAATTAGTTTTCATGGAAAATTTTAGTAAAAAATGTTTTCAAACTGAAAACAAACAAAAAAGTTGAAATATTCTTTTTTTTTTTAATTAATTTTTCAAAAAATAAGTCGGTATGTATGAAATTCAAATCCTTCAAAATAAAAAAATATTAAAAATCAATAGCAGGTTTCTTCATACAACGAAAAGATTTTTGAATTTCTTTTCAGAATCACATAATATTTCTTAACTTTTTTCTCACAATTTTGGTTTAAATAATTTCATAATATTTACATTAGGGTGGATCGTTTTCAGCATTTTTTGCCAAATCACTGTGTGCAACTCATAGTATATGCTTAATGGTTTTCTAAACTTATCCTCATCATTTATTTTGAGTCGCTCTTGGGAAAATCAAAATCGGGAAGCCATTGAAAATTTGTAGTTTCTTACAAAAAATGATATATTATGAATTCGGGGTGGGAATATTTGGCGGAAAAAAATAACGGATTCTTGTAGAGGTACCAAAACAGTAGTTTTCACCATGAGGAGGGGTATAGGCAGGAGGGTCAATTTTATAAACAAAATGATTGAATACGATTGGTTTGGCAGCCATGAAATTGCAATAATTCCAGCCAAAAATGTAATACTCGGTGGAAGCCAACACAAGTGGTTGTTGATCATTCAAAACCTTCAATGTTAAATATGACGGAGCGAAAAGCTATGCAGCCTTACTGCAAGTGTTATCACGAGAAACCACCTTTGAATGAAATTTAATTCTTGACCAGTGTCAAATCTTTCATACAATTTCCCTCCTTACACATATGCAACGAATTGTTGCGGTGATAACGGAGAGGAGAAAAAGAAAGAACCCGAATGAATAACATCCAACTTGTGTGTGGCTTGTAAAAATGCTAGTTGTCCAAATGCAATTGTAAATTAGGAAAAAACCTTCATTTGGATGGGCACGATCAGGTGACCTCGGTGGTGCAATGCGTAGTTCAACGGCCTCTGAGGTAGCTTGGTCTAGGTTCGAATCCAGTTGACGGCAAAGCAATTTAAAAATTAAAATTGGAACTATAGACAAAGCACCACTAAAAGGAATCTGATGATTGGTTTGGCAGCCATGAAATTGCAATAATTCCAGCCAAAAATGTAATACTCGGTGGAAGTCAACACAAGTGGTTGCTGTTCATTCAAAACCTTCAATGTTAAATATCACGAAGCGAAATGCTATGCATCCTTACTGCAAGTGTTATCACGAGAAAACACCTTTGAATACAATTAGTATTTTTCGTGATTTTAGATTTTCTAAAAAATAGAAGACCTGAAGTCTTCTGGTTTTCAGTGCTTGATGAAGAATTAACAGAAGCACTTACCCACTAAGGAATTTAAGCCAATTTCTTACCTAATTTTACATTTTTGAATGAAAAATTCAGTTCATATTTTTTCAGGTTTAAGTTTGAAAATATTTTGTTCGAAAACTATTAACAGAAATAATTTGATTTAGAAACTCAATAAAAGAACAGACTTTTAGCTTTCAAAAAGTGTATCATTCTTTATCATCAGTGTTTCCGTTCTTTTTAAATAATTTTTTAAACGATTTATTTTAATTTTTAAGTATTTTTTAAAAAGTTCCCCTCCCACCTATACAGAAGGAAATAAACCACTGCCTCCATGTTCAAAAAGACTTGTATTTAGTCTCTCTACGAGAATCCTTTATTATTCTGCGTCCCTAATTATTAATAGGTAGGTATATAATTTTCTTTGTGAAAAAATACCAATTTTCGATGGCTTCCCGATTTTGTTTTTCCCAAGGGCGACTCAAAATAAATGATGAGGATAAGTTCAGAAAACCATTAAGCATAAACTATGAGTTGCACACAGTAATTTGGCAAAAAAATGTTGAAAACAATCCACACTAATGTACATCTACCTAGATCTTTAAAATTCGATGTTAATTGACCTATAAGAAAATGTTTCTCCGACCTAACAATACCTTTTTTTTTTAAGTTATGGGAGACTTGACGAAGCCGGCAAATCAGAGATCTATACTGCCACTAATAATCTTAAAACAATTTAAAAAAAAAATATAATGCTAAAATATAAAATAAAATAAATATCAACATAAATATAACTACCTACACAGTTCCAAGCTCCTAAATTATTATCAATACAAAAATAAATATCATCCAATTTTTACAGTCGATCTATCACTGTATATCTCTTATTATATCTTACTCGAAAATGACAAATTCATTCGCGTAAGCTTTTTGTCATTTTTTGTTAAATCTATAATCGATTTAAAAGTATCTTACTAGAAACTAATGGAGCAGAACAAACAAACTCCGCACAAAAACGATGCAGGCTTAAAAAGTGACATCAAAAATTTTAAGTTTGTGTTTTATGTTGGATATTCACTCAACCGCAAAAATGTCTACGTTCATAGAGATTTTAAAGAAAAAAAACTACTACAACTGATTTTGATGAATAAAAAATTGTAAATATCTATGTACGTAACTCAGAGATACTTATTCATTCGAAAACGTTGTGATTAACCTACTCACTCTATACAAGCCAAATAGTAGTTTTTGCCATTTTTGTATGGAAGGTGATTCTCGAATCTTTCGATACAGTGAGTATCCAGGGGGTATACAATACATGGTATGGTAGGTACGATATTATAATCATTCAACCTACCTAATTCGGCAAAATGTTAAAGTGTGGGAATAGTGCACGACAATATTCGATGACGACAACGACAATAACAACGATGGTTATACCAAAGCACGTTCATCGAGATTTGTTGTTTTATTCGTCAATCGGACTTAACATTTTTTGAGTGATTTTCTGTTGAAATATACATGATCAATTTTGACTCAAAGAGAAATCATTTTCCCCACTCAAACAACAACAAAAAAAACAAAAATACACTCTTTTTCATTTTGCATCAGTTGAGTCTAAAGTTGGATCTAAAAGGGGGGAACAAATAAACACAATCGACACCCACATAAAATAAATTAGAGGTTTTTCTGACACTCGGTGTGGGTATACTTGAACCACTTGGAACGCCAGCGTGCGTTTGAAAGCAGCATTCGCTTCGATGAAGCTCAAGCTGGAGCTAAGACTAGAGTACTTGTTTTATATATGATGGCTTCCCCATCGCCAGAACTGTGCAAGACATCTATCCATCTTGTGGAAGACTTTTTTTTTAATATATTAAGTTTATATATCGCCTTCGCGAGTTGGTTGCTGGATTGTGTGCTGCAGCACAACAGAATTATTTTTCTGAGGTGTTTTGATCGCGATTTCAGTTTAGATTGGTCAATTGTCGTGTAAAGACGGGCTTCTATCGATCGCAAACTTTTTTTTTAATTCTATTAAGATACACATCTTATGTGATATAAAGGCTCATCAAGAAGGATCGTACTATAAAAGTTTGTCAACTTGTGACGCGAACATTATTGTATTTATAGATCTTTATCAAAAATAGATTTTCCTTACTCGTCGGTATCCATAGCAATTTTCCACGAAAATTTCGGTTCTCTTTAAGATTTTCCTTAAGAATATAAAGACACAAGATACAACAGCACTGATCACAGATTTGTTCTGTGATGCTAGTTATACTCTTGATTTAATTTTCGTTGTTTTTGTTGTGTGGATAATTGCTTGTGTTTTGACTCGGTTTTTCGTTTTTGCATTTAATTCGTACGAAAATATTTGAATTGTGTACGGAACATATTTATAGTGACATGAAATTATTATTTAATGTTTTTGGCGCTTAGATGATTGTGAAATTTATAACAATTAAAAAAGAAGTGATATCTGAGAGGATCAATTGTTAAGCAAATAACTTGTGGAATTTATTTTTTGATTCAGAAAGTTAATATTAAATGAACAGCAAATACAACAACTAAAAACTTTGGATTACGCCGAGACAGTTATTTGTTTTTTTTTTTTTTTTGGTTGGAGGAACATTAACTATTTTTTGGATATTGCAAAGGTATTAATTTATCTTGTTTTAATATTTACTCTAGGCAGAAAATATATGACTCTACCTTAATTGCTTCGACAAAACTGCTTCTGAATATGTTTGATTTATTTTAAGTTTTACCACGGTAGAAATAAATTTTATACATTATTTAAAATTACGTTTAATATTTCCTTCGAAGGTCTTCCAACTTACTTTTCCCGAAATAAAATCTACCATCATAAATCTTCATATTTTCTTATATACATATGTATGCACATATAAATAAAAACATGTGTAATGCTAAGTTAGTCAGCTTTAAAAACGCATCCAGAAGAACCTGTGTGTTCTTTTAAGATTTCAAAAATACATTCAACTTTTTTTTATATACATTTATATATAAATATATCACAAATTAGAAGCAGATAGAAATGAAAAATAAAGTATATTAAAGAAGTGTGAATGCGCTTTGGTTATTTTTAGCCTTGGTTTGTGGTGTTTTTTTTTTTTTTTTAATTTGTATCTTTGACGAAACTCTTGGATGTTTTTTGCTGTTGTTGGTGTCGCATACAGAATAAAGTTCTGAGACCAAGAGTACATAATTTTTTTATGGAGAAGGTACCTATAGGTAACGGCGCATGTTGCAGTCAATGGAAATTTTGAAAAGAGCAGTAATAATTAGTTTAAAACTGCTAAATTGACAGATTTTCAAACTCCATGGAAATATAGATTCAGGTCTAAGAAAGTTTTAAAGAGATTTGTGCCAGTATCCAACTCAATGCACAGGATTTTAGGAACTGTTGCACTCAATTTTAATCGTCGTTCTTACTTGGCCGTTATTTAAAAAATGATCAACTATAATAAAAGTTTAAATCTTATTAAAAATTCCTTTATTATTAAATTTTAAGGGTAGATGTTGATTTTGAATAAAACACAAATTATTTAGGAAATTATTGTAATTTCTTTTTATTATGATAATATTGGTATGGTTCAATTATGTATGGAACAAAATATCGGCCAAATGGCTGCCGCGACCTCGGCGGCACACCTCCATCCGATGGTCCAAATTTTCGATGACGCTGAGGCATAATTGAGGTTATATGCCGTTAATGTGCCGAATTATCTCATCCTTTAGCTCTTGAATTGTTGCTGGCTTATCGACGTACACCTTTTCTTTCAAATAACCCCAAAGAAAGAAGTCCAACGGTGTCAAATCACATGATCTTGGCGGCCAATTGACATCGCCACCACGTGAGATAACACTGCCATTGAATTTGTCGCACAAAAGAGCCATTGTTTCGTTAGCTGTGTGGCAAGTGGCACCGTCCTGTTGAAACCACATATCGTCCACATTCCATATCTTCCAATTCGGGCCATAAAAAGTTCGTTATCATCTCACGATAGCGAACACCATTCACAGTAACTGCCTGACCGGCCTCATTTTGGAAAAAATACGGCCCGATGATGCCGCCAGCCCATTAACCGCACCAAACAGTCACTCTTTGTGGGTGCATTGGTTTTTCGACAATCACTCTTGGATTATCATTCGCCCAAATGCGGCAATTCTGCTTATTGACGAATCACTGAGGTGAAAATGTGCCTTATCACTGAAGATGATTTTCTTCGAAAATTGGTCATCCACTGTTGCCATTTTTTGCCACCTTTCTGACCATTGACGGCGCTTGCACCTTGCAAGCGTGTAAATGCAAGTCTTTATGCATAATGTTCATTAACGACAAGCGTGAGAGGTGCAATTGTTGGGCACGATGACGAGTTGAGGTGGACGGCTTTTCAGCCACACTATCGCGAACAGTAGCAATATTTTCTGCAGTACGAGCATGCACTGGTGTTTTCACATCTCCTACAGACCCGGTTTGCTCAAATTTTTGCACGACTTTTCCGATTGGACGCACATTTGGACGATTGAATTGACCGAAAAAATCACGAAGTGCACGATATGCATTTTGATTTGAACGCCCATTTTCATAATAAGCCTGAATAACTTTAACGCGTTGCTCGATTGTGTATCTTTCTATGGTTCAAATTGAATTAGTCTGAAATTGAGAAATGTCAAATGAAATGCAGAAAAAAACTTGACGTTTAGGTGTGGTTCACATTCAACATCGGCCAAAATTTAACCACCCTTTATTATAAACATAAATATTTAGATCCCGAAGGTTATCAATGTTAGCTTCAATGACAGCAACTGATTGGTTCATATCAACTATGAGGGTTAGAATGTCTAAATTTTAAGATATAGACCCTTATTACAGTATGAAATTTGTATTGCAAAGACAGCAACTAATGGGTGATTTTTTAAGAGGTTTAGAACTTTAAAAAAAAAAAAAAAAACACAAAAAGTTCGAAAAAATGAATGAAATATTTATTTGAATCGATAGTTTGAACCTTGCAATTTAATGTTTAAAGATAATTTCATGCAAATGTTGACCGCGGCTGCGTCTCAGGTAGCCCATCCGCTGAGTCCAATTTTGGCATACTCTTTCACACATATCGGCCGGTATCTCACGAATGAATGCATGGATGTTGGCTTCCAGCGCGTCAATCGAAGCGGGCTTGTCCCTATAGACATAAACCTTGACATACCCCCACAAAAAATAGTCTAATGGTGTCAAATCGCACGATCTAGGCGGCCAATTGACCGGCCCGAAACGTGAAATTAACTGTTCACCAAACTCACCTCGCAATTGCGCCATTGTTTCGCGTGCTGTGTGGCATGTGGCACCGTCTTGTTGAAACCACATATCATGCAAGTCAAGAACTTCCATTTCGGGCAAAAAAAAGTTTGTTATCATCGCTCGGTAGCGTTCACCATTGACAGTAACGCTGCGATTCGCATCATCTTTGAAGAAATATGGCCCAATAATGCCGCCGGCCCATAAACCGCACCAAACAGTGGCTTTTTCGGGATGCATTGGTAGCTGTTGCAATGCTTCTGGCTGATCTTCACTCCAAATGCGGCAATTTTGCTTATTTACGTACCCATTCAACCAAAAATGAGCCTCATCGCTGAACACAATTTTTCGATACAAAAGCGGATCCTCGGCCAGCTTTCCAAGAGCCCATTCACCAAAAATTCGGCGTTGTGGTAGGTCGGCTGGCTTTAGTTCTTGCACCAGCTGTATCTTAAAAGGCTTTACGCCCAAATCCTTCCGCAAAATTTTCCACGTAGTGCTGTAACAAAGGCCTAACTGCGGTCTTCTGTCACACTAGCTGATACGGCCGCAATATTTTCTTCACTACGCACAGTACGTAAACGTGTTGGTGGTTTAATGTCCAACAAAGTAAATTTGGTGCGAAATTTGGTCACAATCTTCCGAATAGACTGCTCAGAAGGTCGAGAATGCCGACCATAAAATGGAAGCAGCGTGCGATGAACATTTCGAACCGAGCACGAATTTTGATAGTAAAATTCAATAATTTGCAAGCGTTGTTCATTTGTAAGACGATCCATGGTTAAATTGCAAACCAAACTGAAGCTGTTTGACAGTGACACAAGGTACTAAACACACGTCAGCTGTCAAAACCAGTGTTGCCAAAACAAACCAGCTAAAAAATCACCCGTTACTTGAGTCAAACAAACTAAAATGGATTATAATGCCCGAAGTCAAACTCTTATAAATAAATACAAATGTATAAATCCATAATCTTTTTTAAAACACTTAATTACAAAAAAATCGATTTGAAAAGCTCGTTCTTCTGTCGACAAACAAAATACCAAGCTTTCAATGTAAAAATAAAAACATCAATTACCTAACTACTTTAAGGGAGTCTCTCCACCTTGAAAAAAAGAAACAAAACAACAAAAATAATAAAAGAGAAAATTAAATAGTGCTAAGTCTTCTACTTGGCTGATTTATTTGAGTAGTAGGTGTATAGAATTTGTATTTATAAAAAAAAAACTTTCTCAAAAGAGAAAATGTTTGCCTCCTTTTAATTTTTCCAAAACAAAAGAATTCGGAAATGAATTTTCATTTCGCATTAAACAAAAACAAAACAATAAAAATGTTCTGCACTTCAAGAAAGCATTTCCTTGTGTAACTTTAAGTTTGTTGTCATACACATGTACATATGTACATATTCATAGGATAAAGCTTGGAAAATGGTGCTTCTTCTTTCTTCTGTATTATATTATTTAATTACAAAATAAAAAACGTAGGTTTTGTCATGCATTACTCAATTATCTACAACTGTGTTACACAACTTCTTGACATACGCCAATTAAACTTAAAACCTCGCTAAACAAGACAAGAATAAGGTACTCTTTACCAACCTTCTTCATATATACACCCAAGCCACAATGTTAACCAACAACATCTATATTTTCGCAGCCACCCAATTCAACAGATATCTTATTTCATGCTTCCATTAAGATGGTTATTTTTTTTACTTGCTACTATACCATCATCTCAGAGAGTAGACTAGGCGGTAATACTAGAATGGGACATCCTTCGCTGATTCCATTATTTAGTTAAAAATAAAACTAAAAATAAAAAGACAAAGAAAAAAAATTAAGTTGCCTTTAAGTCACATAATTGCGTCGTAGTTAAACAACATGCATTTTGCAGAGAAAATAGAGTGCAACATGAACTTTTTACTTTTTTTTGCGCTGCCTAAAGATAATAATTGTTACACTGCATATCACGTTACTCTCCTTTTGTAGCAGGGAGTGTGTAGAATAATCAATACATTTATGTGCAAATCCAACTTTACCCTATCCTCCTAATGAAAATGGCTATTCAACACGTAAAAGTCTATGGTGAATTTCACTTGTTTTACTAAAACCAATCAGAATAAGACTAGAAATGCTCTTCAGTTCAGATAGTCAGAATCACCCTTATTTAACCAGTTTAGAAAAATAAGATCTCACAAATATTTCCCCAGCATTTGGCTTTCGTAATATTGCTGAAGAACCTTGTTCATGTTTCTGCGACTGCTAAGGAACATGAAGACTCAGATCACTGAACTTTTTTCAAACGACAAGACAATATCGCTTTTGGAGACAAGGGTGATTTAATAAAACGTTTTGATTAAACGCAAACATAGACGCCCGCAGGATTTTTTCCAGGGCGGGGGGGGGGGTTCAGATAAAAAATGAATATGCAATTTTTGAATTCGATGTTTTTCTTATTAAAAGTTTATTTATTTTGTCTAGGCATATTATTTTAGGACTAGAAAATGTGACATTTTATTCGTGTTGACGTTACATAATTACTAAAGGAAGCAAATATATGATTTTTGTTCACCATTTGTTACTTAGTGAATAGCAACTGCAACCGTCTGGGCTCTTTGACAACATTTCGATGAATGTACATCATGCACAACGAATCAATTCGTTTGTCGTCATTGTGGATCTAAACCAAGGTTTTACTTTTACGTAAGGTGCTGAACGATCGCTCAGCGTTGCGGGTAGTTGCTGGAATTGGTAGCCCTATACAAAGAGCTGAAAAAATTGATGGATAAAACTCCTCTACACTGTTCATTTCCATTTGTATGCTGTTTTTTAAAACTTTACCACATCTGGGACTCCGCCAGGAAATTATCTAGAAAGCAGCCATATTTCTAAATTATTTTCTGTATAATTAAATCGAATTCTGGAGAATCCATAATTTGCAATTTTTTGGTGATAGCTGAAATAGTGAAAATGCAGCTTAATTTTCTTCTGAAAAGCGTTCTGAAAGCGACAGACATTATCAGGGAATCAATGTACGAAATATAAATAGCTTTTCTAAAATAACTTTGGGGGGAAGAAGCGGGAACATTTGATCGATGGATTTCTTTTTGAACTATTCTTGGACAGCTTAAAACTATGCCTGCTTCATTCAAGCATTTTTCCATTACCTCCCATAGAGATTTAAAGCAATTGTCAGCATCCTCTCGATTTTGTTGAAACAATTTTTTCAAAACATTGACCTGATCTTTTACTGTTGACAGATTTTGGTCAACACCCTGTAAAATATTAGCAACAGGTTCTAGCATCGGTAAGTAATGTGTCCAGAGTTGTTCATTCACATTAAGGTAAAGTCGCACTCAGTAGATTTTTTTCCAAACTTATATTAGGAACTTAAATTTCGAATCCAAGATGGCATGATTGTTCTTAAAATCTGGGGTGGAATCGGCTAAGGGGATAGTTGATTATCATATGTGTTGATTGTCGTTTCGATGATTGTTTTCTCTATCTTTGCATATAGATGTGATAAAAGCCGTGTTTTTTAGTGCCTTTATCTACGCTTCGATATATTTCCATATAAAAAAACAACAATTTCGACAATTCCAGAATTTTTGTTGTATTTTACATGGGAAAAATTTTCAAGCAGATATGGAAACGTAGATAAAGGCACAAAAAAACACGGCTATAGACAGATATCTTCAAATCGACAATCAACACAATTGATTTCACCCCTGACAATGATAAAACCCCAAGGCAAACCATGGACTTGGAAACAAAGCTGCCAAGAAAATAATCACATTTCCGAACAAAGCAGAGTAATATGAAAGCGGCTATACACGGCTTGGCTCAGAGTCAGGGGGGGACAAACCATGGACTCTGACAAAAAAATGTACATTTAAACAGTCGTTTTTGTGAAAACTTCCTAGTTAATAATGAAAATAGAACTAGTATGATTGTTCGGCCAGAGCAAGGAGGGCATGAGCCCCCCTCGCCCCCTTTCCGGGCGCCTATGAACGCAAATTATCGTTTCGAGGAGCGTTCTACAAAAACAACAGAATTAAGGGTGGGTGAGAGTTTAGAGATGTAAGTACTTTGGTTACAGAAAAAAAAAATAACATGGTTGCCTCTCCAAGGGAGAATAATTAAAAGAAAATTTAATTTTTTTATTTAGGACAACCGAATTTATTTTTAAGGCTTTTTTTATTGGTAAGTGTATACGCAGCGCAGCTATATTTGTTAAACATCACAAAACAAAGTAATAACACTTTTTATAGTACCCGCACTTTTCCTTTGTTGTTGTTTAGAGTATAAAATTTTGCTGCGATGCGTATACACTAACCAATAAAGAATTGAAAAAGGCAAACGTTTGAATGAAATGAAAAAGGAAATGTTTGAATGACAAAAGTTTTCATTCGGTGAAATTCTCCCATTTGAAAAAATCGTGTGGTATGTACCTTTGGATGCTCTTGCACTCATTTTCTGAATTGAAATTGGTTCGATTTTTTAAAATGGTTTTTAATTGACTAAAACAATGAAAAGTCGTACAATCTCAATGAACACATAGATTGGTATGTTTTTTTTTTTTTTTTTTTTTGTTAATTTGTTCTATCTCTATTCCAGCCATGTTTAATCGAGAGGAAAAAAGGGGCTTGTGCGTTTGTTACCCAAATGTCCGGAAAATTGACGAAATTTTCCTCAAGCGCACCATTGGTTTTATGCCTCGGTCGTCGGCTTGATAATAGATTTTGTTTTTGGTATATTTCTTTTTTAAATTTGATTCTTCCATCCATGTGCCCTCTTTTGCCCTTAAAAATATTGAAATGATAAAATTGAAAAAGCAAAGATACAATAAATTAGACAATTAAAGCATTTGAAGTAATAATAATAAGAGGAAGGAAAAAAAAACACACATACGTATATTGGGTTTGGGCATCGGTGGTAAAAGATTAATAATGTTATTTCTATCGTATCCATATTTTTTATATAGTGGGGGCTGTCGTATGTTATCTATAGGTAAAGATGCAGTGGGTGGAACTAATTATTTTTCTACGGGCAAGAAAGCGTAGGAGGTCAAATCTTAATATCGGAATTCATGTTTTGACTTTTTTTGTATTGTTTTCATGTTCTTAAGCTTGATGATGCTTAAAATGATGATTTGTTTACGTTTCGATAAACTTAATACGAAGGGCACTACAGCAGCAATTTGCCTTAAACGAATAATGTTTCCACCTTCCTGTCATGCAATATTGGAGTTGTTTTTGTGGCATGGCTGTTAAATATCGATGGTAAGCAGTGCTGGATTTTTATATAAGACAAACTAGGCGACTGTTGTTCTTAATTGGCCCTGAGAACGATAAAATATTCCATTTAAAATTAATTTTAGGTCCGTTGAGGATTTTAAATCATCGCTTATCAGACAAAAGCATTATCATTCTCATCCGACCCAGAATGAAAGGAACATTGTCAAAGGGTCGACTTTAAGTGTAAGAGCCTTGGGGCGTGCGTTTGAAAACATTTGGTTGAGGTTTACCATCGCATTTTCTCCTAGACATTATTTTGACGAATACAATCTAATTATTGTGATAATTGATCAGTACCAATTTTTGTTAAAGCATTTGAAAAGCTTTGTGCACATGATAGAACCGAGGTTTTTAGATAAAGTTGTGTAGTTTAAAAATTGATAAAAGAGTCTGCCCGAAAATAGAATGGCCAAGAAGTTTGCATTAATTAATAAGTCCGGCCCTCCCAGTAGGAGTTAACATTGTGGCAGGAAAGTGGTAGCAGACTGCTTTTATATCCGGACACAGGAAAATACATAAGAGCAACACCCTCAATTCCCAAGAGTTGCACCGAAGTTAATAACATGCATTTACAACAAGCCAGTAGTTTGCATGTGGTATTTGAGTAAAGTGATAAGTAATGGTGTGTTTAAAGACTGTTATGCTGTAACTCTGCCACCGCTGCTACTACTGTATTAATTGGTTAGACGTTGGTAGTTATGCATTGCAAAGGTATATACATACATATGTATGTATCTATACCTAGGTTGTAATAATTTTTTTCTCATTGATTTGCCTTTTCAATTGCAAGTATGGTTTAACCCCTAATTGACAAGCAATTGCAATTAACTTAGATTTGTGATATACTGATATTATAGTCTGATTTATACTCAATGAGAAAAGCTGCCAAAAATTAACTGTAAAATGAAAGTTTCTCGCACATTCATACATATAGTATCTTTTAGTTATAAATTAATCTTAGACAAACAATGTGTCCTAGGGTAAAATTCCCCGTGAAATAATGGTAGAATCGTTAAAAAAAAAATCAGCACTAAGTACAGACACCAATGGTTAATCTGCAGTATTGGATACAGAATGAATCGCTTTGTCACAATCAAAAACACAGTAATCACGATCATACGTAACGTTTAGTACACAATACGTCATACAAGTTACATAGAATATTAATATTCCACTCCTTTCATCACTTCGAAAATTAGAGCGTTGGATCAGACTTTCTGCGCGATAACTTTACATTTATTTCAACTTGTCGTAAAGGATTTCCAAAACCTTATAAACAAAATTATTATGGCGGATGGATAGAATTATATCGTACGTTTTTTAGCTGTAAACATCCGGACAAATGCGCAGTGGCCCATACATTTACATAGAACTGTACACACGGTGATTTTCTGCAAAAAAACCTGCACACGTTGATCGAAAACCCGACGTCCTTGTCAAAAAAACTGTGCGTTTTGCGACGTATTCACCTCTCGTGGCCCATAGATTTATATCCCTGTCATTCACACGGTAGAAAACCACTCGTTTTTACCAAATATGGAGTCAACCGAATAAAGGGTTAACTGAATTTTATCTTTTGATGGGGTTGTTTTGGAAGTATGTATGATTGAGTATACTGATTTAAATATTTGGTAAAAAAATGAGATGCGTGCTGTACTGTGGAGGGGGAAAATGTTTGTTAGGTTAGGTTAGAAGGGGTGATGAAGCGGCAAGCCAAAACATCTCACTCGGATCTCAGTAGATCCATTGTGCTCCCCGGGAGCTGACTTGGGTAGGAGAAAGGATGGGTGAGGAGAGGTTGGTGGGTATCAGGGAGGGGTTATGGTAGGAGGAGCCTCCCTGAACCATCCTGAAATCTGGATGAATTTCATGAGGTTTGCAGGTGGCAAAATTGAGAGTCTATCTAATTCGTCGAAGAAGTATTTTCCGAGAGTTGCTCTTCTAATTTTAGCTAGGCTGGGGCATTCGCAACGGAAGTGGTATGAGCCCTTCACCGCCTCCTCGTCTTGACACCCTCTACATAGGTCAGATGAGATGATGCCCATTCTGCTCAAGTGGGTTCCCATGGAGTTGTGACCCGTGGGTGTACCGACTAAAAGGAACAATTGGGGCCTGCTTAGATTAAGTAAATAGTCTGTTTTGTTCCTAGAGAGTAAAGGCCACAGAGTCCTTGAAACCCAACAGGTATCAAGTGTTGACCACCGGTCGTTGGCGGCTTTTAAGAAACTGTGGTGAATTCTACATTTTTCTTGTTCTAGAGGCATAAGTACCCAGGGTATGACTTGGCTCGGTTCAAGCATTGCCCCGTTTTTGGCCAGTTCGTCTGCCCTTTCATTACCAAAAATGTCACGATGTCCTGGCACCCAACGAAGGGTAACTGTGTTTGCTGCGCCCAACGATTTTAGTTCGCTGCGACAGCAATCAATCAGTTTGGATTTTGTAACAATTGATGATATGGCTTTGATTGCGGCCTGACTATCTATGAAGAAATCAATGTTCTTACCCGTCAATTCAAGCGTGGAGAGATACTTTGCAGCTTCACAGACTGCAAGGACCTCTGCTTGAAAGATGCTACAGTAGTTCGGTAGTTTTATCGCCTTGTTTATGGGTGGGTTTTCTGAAAAGTTGCCAGACCCTACCCCCTCGTCTGATTTGGACCCGTCAGTGAATACCGATACATGATCTTCGTTAGTGACCCGGTTTTCCTTCCAGAGTTCTCTAGATGGAAAGTCTGCAAGTACAACTGGGTTGAAATCAATATGCGGTAAGATGTAGTCAGTTTGAATATTATTATCAGTAAAGTTAATTATCGTCCTATGACCATAATGGCCCTTTTTCCAATACTTGCATTCTTTTAAACGGAGTGCGCTATTGGCCTCCAGCTCTTCTGTAAAAAGATCAAGTCGGGTAAGCGAAAGGAAGGTTTCTAAGGCTGTGGTTGGTGTAGTTCTCATGGCACTTGTTGTACCTATACACGCTAGTCTTTGTAGAATGCTATCGACGCCTTTTTCTCACGTTCTTTAACATTTTCTTTCCAGTTTAGTTTACGATCAATTATCAGTCCAAGGTATTTTGCCGTGCCCGTGATATGGAGCGGTGTCCCATTTATAGTGGGAGGGTTAATAGTTGGAATGTTATGTTTCCTCGTAAACAAAACTAGTTCAGTTTTAAGTGGGTTGACATTTAGTCCACAGCTATTGGCCCAATTACTGAGCTTTTCAAGGGCGGTTTGCAAGAGATCGCGAAGTGTGGAAACGAATTTGCCAGAGGTCATTACCACGATGTCGTCTGCGTATGCCACAACTTTGACTCCACTTTGGTTTAGATCGACCAAAACCTGATTAACAACCAGGAGCTAAAGTAGCGGTGACAATACCCCTCCCTGTGGTGTTCCCCTACATGTTCTGACTTTTAGCTTGCTGTCACCCAATTCCGCATTTACAAGTCTAGTTTGAAGCATAGAATCGATCCAGTTTGACAACAATGGATCAATACCCGTAGAGTCTAGGGCATGCCGAATTGATTTACTTTCGACATTATTGAAGGCCCCTTCTATGTCTAGGAAGGCTCCTAGAGTGAATTCTTTATAATGAATTGATCTTTCAATCGTGCCGACCACCTCATGAAGAGCTGTCTCAACAGATTTGCCCTTCATATACGCATGCTGGGCCTGTGAGAGAACATCATCACTAAGTTTAAGGCGAATATGGGTCTCTTTTAGTCTTTCTAATGTCTTGAGTAGAAATGAAGATAAACTAATTGGTCTAAAGTCCTTCGGTTCGGTGTGCGTGGGCTTGCCAGCTTTTGGAATCAAGATGACATTGACCTCTCTCCACCCTGATGGAATGTAGGTAGTGTTTAAACGAAAATGTATGTATTACAAAGTTTTCACGTATTGGATAATTACTATTGATTACGATCATCGATTGATTTAGTTTTCTCTTATACCACAAGTCAATAAAACAGCGATTATTTTGTTACCTCATTTTATAATGTACGTGCTATACAAGCTTCACAATCTTAAATTTAAAGTAATCGAAATATCGAACAAAATCAACCGAATTGATTTATTTGTTCATTGCAAACCATCACTCACCAACCATCAAGCACAGTCACCTGAATAAAAAAAATTATTTCTAATCGTCCCGTGAACTTTATATTTGCTCTTCTAAATTCAAAACTTGTTGAAAATTTTCAAAATTTCAAAAAAAAAATTATACACGATTGTAGGTCTAAAGCTTTTCTACAAATATGTCAGTAGTTTTATATTTATAAATCTAACGGGGAAAAAAGAAGGGGCACTTGAGTAATCAAAAATGGGCACGACTGGATCGCACAAAACTTGCTCTCGTAGCTAACAACTTTAACGCAGTTTGAAATATTCAAAGTACATATGTATTGGTTCCATAACAATATGATATAAAAAAAAAGTTTTAAAAACAATAAATGATTACTATGAATTATTATAAATTAGTTATGTTGATAGCTTAAAGAGATAGAGCTCAAAAAATCGTATGCCATTTGATTTATTTAATTAATATGAATTTATGAAAAAAAAATCAAAAATCATTAGAGCGGTTTTTTTTTAAATTAATTTTTTATATATAAAAATTCTTGAAAATTTTTTAAAATAAAATTTGGTATGCCAACTTTTAGTATTTAATAAAATACAATTTTTCACAAATTCAAAAAAAAAATTCATGAGCCCGTTTTTAAGATATTGAATTTTCAAAAAAAAAAATTCAATATTTTTTTAAAAATCCAAAAATTATTTTTTCGAAAATTTTTATATGCAAAATGGTTAAAATTGTAAGCGATTGTAATTGTAATAATTGAAGTAGTTAACGTTAATAACCGTTATAAATTTTTTTTTCTACCAATATATTTATTTTACTAATTTTAGTACCTCGTAATTTTTTTTGGAAAATCGTTAGAGCCGTTTTTAAAATAAAAAAAAATCAATTTAATATAGAAATAAGTTCGATTTAGCCAACTTTTGAAGCTTGAAACTTGAGTAATACTTTATAGATCTTTATGATTAAGATAAATAATTAATCGGGAAATGATGAATATTGCAAAATTTTAAAAAACTTCATACTAAAAATTTGATAAAGTGGAAAATCTATTTGATTTTCGAAACTTTAAATATAAAAGTTGATGAGATCTTGTTAAATATTGAAACAAAAATTACCAGATATATTGGTCTATCTCTTCTCTAAAATAATGTAAACAAATGTTTTATGATTATTTAAACTGTGCGGCGCTTAAATTGGTTATATCAATTTTGCACAAAATAAAATGGATTTTGATTTCAAAAACAATTGATATGGCGTTGTTAATAAATCTAAGCTTAAAAATTAATAAAGTCAAGCTAAATTCTTTGGTGAGGGCACAAAATTTATGTGTGTAAATTCAAATTTAATGAAAAATTTACCAATTTAAAACAAAAAATTAAGTTATACACGGTTATGCTCCTCTACAAATTTTGGGGTTTTATGTTTTATAACTGTGGGGGAATTTAAATCATATAAATTTCAATCGATTCAAATATATTTTCAATTAGACAAAAGATCAAGAATGAGTTGTATCAATTGGCACTGTTCCACTCGATTTCAGAATGAGCGCATCCCTGAATGAACCCAATGGAAATTTTCGTGATATTTATTAAATCAAATACTCTACCCTACCATATTATTTTATGTTATGTCAAATAAAACATTTGAATCGTGGTTAAACACTGGCTCAAGTTTTAACCCACCGATTTTTGCGGATTATCTTTAGTTCGACTATAGTACAGTTTATTAAATGCTTGAACTCTTTATTGAACCACGATTTTAAAACTGGTCCTTCGTGATATCGAAACATTAAATACAAATATTTTGATTTCGCTGATCAACACTCTATTTGAATTTACCTCAAAAATTTTGTGAGAAGTGTGATATGCATGGCGCGCTTTAAGTTAACGTATTCACAGCCCGATGATAGTAGTAGCCCGTTGCGTAATGGTAAGTGCGTTCGACTGTCACGCTGGAGGTCTGGGTTCAATTCCCAGCCTCGTCTACCTAAAAACTAAAAAGTTTTTTTTCAGGGCTACTGCCTCTTACGAGGAATTGACAAATCCTCAAGAGTATCACTTGTCACGAATAAGTGCTTCTCGTCTAGCCGTTCGGATTCGGCATAAAATTGTAGGTCCCTTCCATTCCTGTTGACAGGAGAACACAGGAATGGTTGCGAGTTGTTATTCACTAGGCCCTGGTTCTTCACGAGCCGTTGTGCCACCCAATTTTACTCTTTAGCAAATATAGACATTGTAGTAGCCCGTAGCGTAATAGTAAGTGCGTTCGACTGTCACGCTCCATTCCATTCCTGTCGAAAGGCGCACACAGGAATGGTTGCGGGTTGTTAGGCACTAGGCCCTGGTTCTTCATGAGCCGTTGTGCCGCCCGATTTTTTTTAAATATAGACATTGACCTTTTTATTTCCTTGGTGCAACAAACACCAAAAAAAAAATTCTTACCACTAATTTTTTTTCGTTCAAAAGAACTATATACTAGGCTTATGCATTGTTTTTAAAATATGCACCTACTAGCCTTGTGCAAAAAGTAGGTGTAATAACGACAATAAATTAAACAACATTAATACACTACAATAAATGTATTTAAAATGAATTGCTTCGATTGTAAACGAAAGTTTTATTAAAAATAAAGTCCAGAAATTAACACAGAACATTTCATTTCAAATTAATTCTTTCTATAATCTTTAAATAGCATTTTGTACAGATTAGAAGTTTTGCTACGACCCAGATGACCCATAATACGAAAATGAAGCGTTTCCACTTCATAATGCAGTACGTTCTTATTTATGCGGCAGCTTTTTGATTTTTAATCGAATCATGTGTAGTTCCATGTGAACACCCCGCTGTTTGTTCGGTAAAATCGGAATACGATAAAAAAACGTGCGGTGTAATCTCGTGTGAACTAGGCCTAAGAGTATGGGAGGGCTTTTACGAGATATTTTGACAAAAGAACGTCATTATGGACATGTTAACTCATGTTTCTTTCTACCTTCAGTTAAGTAAACCTCGATAAAGAATTTAAAAAATAATTAAAATAAAACCTTAAAATAAAGAATGCTACAAATCTAATTTGTTTTTTGTTTTTATATAATACTAACATGATTTCAAATATTATTTTTCTTGTGGAAACATACGAATAAAAAACTAGGTACATAAAAGACCTTGGATGAACTAAAAAAGGACATTACTAGACAACTCGGGTTTAAAAGAACATTTTAACCCACAAACTCTCATAGACAGACAGGTTTACAAAGATAGTAGTAGGCAGGTAAGTATTTAATATTGGTTTTCATTCAATTTACTTGTCTTTTTACTATGATGCAACTGTAGATTTACGGTAAAGATATTCATACCGTATATCCATATGTATGTAGTAAGTAAAAATGTTGTATCGTAATAAGCTACCCTCTAAAAATGGCAACATACAACTATTTTATTTGCACAGTTACACAGATGTTTGTTTATGTCGAGTTTCTTATGCTGTCTGACGCTTTGGATTCTTAGCTCAACTTCGAGACATAAAACGTAAGATCAATCGGTGAATATGGTGCAAATAAGCATGTATATAGTAAGACCACATCTGGATCGGGATATCTGTATCTCATATAGAGATATTTATATGGCAGACATAAAATAATGTAAGAACGACAACAAATGTGAAAGGACGCAGTACACCACCCGCCAGCCATACTACCGTCACTGCTATATTGCTTTGCTATTAGTTGCCTTACATAGAAGTATAAGGCTATGTTGCCATAACCAGGAGCCCAAACAGCAGTTGAAGCCAAGGCGGTGCAATGACAGAGCGTCATTATTCATCTTCCTTTAATGGCGCAAAATGTTCATCATAAAATAACAACTCTAAAGAAGTTAGAAACGAGAAGATCACAAACATGATTTTGTTTGATGGTAGGATTTATTTCTTTTGTGATGTAAGATCTGTTTCATGCAAGGCTTAAGAAACGATACGCTGTTAATATTCTGAAGAGCTTTTAGTACCTGATCTGATTTCAAAAGCAATCACACTTCGTACCTGTGTTTATAGTTACAAATTCGAAATATTTTAAAAACATTAGAGGTTTTAATACCAAGGTTGAAATTCCTTGATCATCTAGTTCAAAGAAGTTTCTAGACAACTATTTTATTTAGTACCTAAGTTGCAACATTAGAAAAACATTTTACTTATTTCTATTATTTGCATCACTTTTTTTGAGGAAATTATTTGAATGCAAACATTGACCATTTGGCTAGAACCACACACCTTAGAGTGTGCGAGAATTGATTGAATTCTGTAATTTTAAATAAATGCATAATCGTGTATAGTGCAACCGAGACTTCATATAGGTTAGGTAGTCTTTTTGTTTGTACCTTATTGACACCCATGACAATGATGGTTGTTTGATGTTAGAGCAATTTATAAGAATTGAACATTTTTATTTTTATTTATGACGACGACGTTGCCAATAAATTCTCCTTTCTTTTGTTTATTTTTCAGAAAACGAAAGAGATTTATTTGTCGGCCAGACAGCGTAGTTTACAATGAAGTCAACGACTTGTCATAAGCAGACGACGACGACATCATTGACGTCGGCAACGTTTACAGCGTCTGATGCCGCAAGCCATCATCGCCACCATCCAAGTCAATACCGGAACAACAGTATTAGCTGTAGAGACAGTAGTAGTAGTAGTAGTAGTAACATAAAAATGAAGCCCAGTGATGCGAATAATAATGACAATAGCTCAATGATGACGACTACAACGACGTCGACGACATCGACAACGACAGCAAAGCTGCCAATCATCAACAGCACTCCTACCCGCAACAGCAAAAACAGTGAAAAATACTCCTTGCGGCAGAGACAGAAACGATCCTTCGCTGTGCCATCCTCTGCTGCCGCAGTGGCGGTCGTGTCATCGGATTTAAAGACTACCTTAGCTTTGGATGGATCAGCAGGGAAGACAGTTAGCAAGCGTAGTAATTTAAATTCAACCACCAAACGCTCAAACACCTCAACGTCTGGTTCCAAGGAAAAATCGAAGAGCAAAGCAGCACCGCTAAGTAAATATCGTCGAAAAACTGCCAATGCTCGAGAGCGAACTCGCATGCGTGAAATAAATTCGGCATTTGAAAACTTGCGACGATGTGTGCCACATACTGTAACCGGAGATCAAACTGCTTCGTCGAATGAAAAACTGACAAAAATCACAACCTTGCGATTGGCCATGAAGTACATTCGAGTTTTATCCGAGGCATTGGATAACCCATCATTCCAGGAAGATTTTCTTCTCGATTGTCTCAACGATGGCGATCACAGATTTACTACTCCCAATTGGGTTCAACCCCCAATAGATGTTTCTGTTCCCAGTGAGGAAGAAGTCCATCGAGCTCAGCCCACACCACCACCACAAACTCGCCCAAAAACAAGGAAAACTAAAATACAAACGACCAAAGTTGCCAACAAGCGTCAGCGCACAAAGACGAAAGTACAAGACACTCTATCTCCGTATTTGACATCTTCTTCTTCCACATTCTCGTCACCATTCTCTTCGAGTTCCTCCTCGGCATACGCATCGATGTCCGCATCTCCACTTTTCGATGACTGTCATTCAATGACTGACTTGAGCAGTATGATTCTTGAATCCGATGGAGAGTCATTGCATCTATCCGAACCATGTCTCAGTCCAATGAATAGAAACTATAATAATCTAGGTATGCCATCCTTGGATGGATTTACTGCAAGCCTAATGAAGACCATCCCAATGACAATAGAAACTGAAAACCCGCTTGAGCTGAGTCTGAGACTCCTCGAACCAGATGCAGATTCTTTGGAATTTTCAACTGATCAACAACCTTCTTCGTGTATTAGCCCTTTGGCAACTCTCGAATCATTTAATCCATTTGGAGACTTGCTTCATGCCGAATTTCCCGAACATTCATCGTTAGACCTATTTTTAACATGACGTGTTTTCTGTTAAAGTGGTTTTGGTCGAATTATAGTTAATTTAAAGTTTTTGTATTTTAAATGCATTTTTTTTTCTCATTTAATTTCACGTTTTTTTTTTTTTTTCATTTTCATAGCAAAAACAAATTCGAAGGACACTAAATTTAATTAGCACTCTGGTGTTTTTCTCTTCTAAAAAAAAAAATAATTATAAAAGTTTTAAGGAAACAATCCCATAAATTCACATTGTGTCATATTGATTTATAAGTTATCATTATTTAATACTTTTTGTACATATTTTTAAGGATACAATTTTTTTACATTTTTTGATATAACAAATGTTATAAAAAAAATAAACTCACATCGTATCACATCGTTCGTTTTTTTATTTAGGAAATATTTTCCTTAGTGAAATAAAAGTAAAAAGCATCCCAGCTGGAAAAATGTCAAGTTTCTGTCTAGTTTGGGCAAGGCCTTACTAGGTTTTCAGCAGGGTAAATATAGACAAGGAATACTTGTCAGATACTTAACAAGGCATTGCTGATTTCAGTACCCAAAAATTTAGACGAGGAAAACTTTTTAACCACTCGTGAGGCAATCTCTAGTAAAAAGTTGTTTGACACGTTTCTGGACTGTCTCTTGTAAACCAGAAACACACATTTTATAAGCACCATGGAATATCAGCATTATACGACACTTTTTTCTCTCTTTCCTGTCTCCTTTTTCGTATCACACTTTACTATGGGTGTGAGACATCTGTATAGGATTGTTGAATGAAGAAAAACCGGTTCTAAGTTGTTCTACCTAAAAAGCCAGTACATAAAATCCGGTTCTATTCTTTATGTATTTGTTATGTAATATTGAATGAAACTTATTCACTTTCGACATTAAAATTTTGTATAGCGAGTTAGCCCAGTGGGTAGCGCATTGGACTGACAACCAGAAGATCACGGGATCAACTCCTACATAAGCCAGCTTTTTTTTTTTGTTTGCCTGACGAGGCAAAAAGGTTTTTGAACTTTTTAAGTGACCTATACTCTGTTCAGTTCGTATTTTCAGTACAGGGAAGATAGGGTGTTGCCTCTCACCCTTACTTTTATGGATTGCAATAAGCTATCTCTTTTTTATAAAGCTTTTGCATTTTCCATGGCATATAAATTCCATGCATTATAAATTGGCATATTTCTCCCTTCTATCTCATTCAAATGTCAGTAGGGTTACCAACTGCTAATTTAGATTTCAGAAACAGAAAAAATGTAGATTGTAAACTAAGTCTAAAAAAAATTAATGTAAATGCAAATAAAAATAAATCTATCCTTTTCGACATCACCAAGAGGTAAGATAGTAGGCGCGTTTTTGTAAGAGTTTCCCAGAAGGCCTTATCTCTTTTTACATAAAAATAAATCACAGAAAAAAAAAACTGAATTAAAAAAAAAAAACATTTTATCACTCCGACGAGTAGTGCTGCTACTCTTTTCATTTAAGATTATAACTAAATTTTCCACTGCTCTTTCAGTAAAAACATCCATTTCCCACATCTTTAGCTCAATCACCTGCTCAATGTGTTGGCCTCACCTTTGCCATTTTCAGGTCAGGTTAAAATAAAAAAAGGTGTTTTTTTATATGGGGTTTTCCAGGTATACTATTATACTATATAGGTTAGATTAGATTATAAGATTTATTTCAGGAAAAAAGGATTAGTAATGCCTTATTAGAACTTTTAGAAACGAAATAAATTTTATTTAATGAAAAATTGGTAAAATATTACAATAAACACGAAACCTTATTCTTTTTGAAATTGTAATTAATTAATAAACCGGACTCCATCAAAAACTTGCTCAAATAGTCATTCTTCCTTAAAAAAAATTACCCAACAAATATTGTATAGCAGCATTTAAATCAAGAAAAAAAATAAAACGAAAAGATGTAAACAGAAAAACACGAAGTGACAACACTTTTTTCCTTAAACATAAAATATATGCTCTCAAAAGCTTTTATAAAGCTATAATTCTGAAAGCTACATAGCAAAAATCAAAGAAAAGGGTATTAGAATTTCCATCCCCCGACGTATGGGAACTCTGAATCAATGTGTTGTTTTGTTTTTAATAAACACATTAAGCGAGCGACAGGCAAATTGTGTGTATGGTGTATCTTGTTTCAGTCTCCTCACAAGTCACAACCACGGAGCAGACAGGTCATGATGGAATGTACGTGGGTTCATGGAATATTACAAAAACAATGTCAATGGAAGTCAGTGGTTCTGTTTTTTTTTCACATGCAATTTCTTAAGTTGAGTGCAATGCAAACACCAACCAGCACGTGTATGTTTGAAAAAGCTCTCCCATAAGGCCTGTACTGAAAACACAAACTGAACAGAGTATAGTAGGCCTTACCGATTAGGAAGAAAAACTTGAAAATTTGCTGCAAATTTCAGATCCTTTGGTAACAAAACAATTAGAAAGGGCTTACATGTCTCTTTTAAAAGAAAAACAGAAATTAAAAGTCGTTGAGTGATGATGACTCTCAAAACCACTTTAATTAAATAAAATTGAAAATTTGCAATTTTGGATATTGTAGTTTTGTGGTAGTATACCAATATGGCAGTATTAAAATTATTTTACTCAGTATTGGAATTTCGCTAATGTGTTATTTTACAGTTGATTTGCACTTTTAATCAGCTGTCATCAAAATTTAATAAGCAATCTCAAAAGTTTGAAAGCAATTAACAACTTAACTCAAAACGAGGTGGAGTAAAATAAATAAATAAATCGGGTGGCACAACGGCTCATGAAGAACCAGGGCCTAGTGACTAACAACTCGCAACCATTCCTGGGTGCGCCTTTCGATAGGAATGGAAGGGACCAACAACTTTAAGCCGAATCCGAACGGCTAGACGAGAAGCACTTATTCGTGACAAGTGATACTCTTGGAGGATTTGTCAATTCATCGCAAGAGGCAGTAGCCCTGAAAAAAACTTTTTAGTTTTTAGGTGGACGAGGCTGGGAAGCGATCCCAGACCTCCAGCATGACAGTCGAACGCACTAACCATTACGCTACGGGCTACTACAAAACGAGGTGGAGATGTGCTTTTAATTCTTGTCAAAATTTTTTTTTTTTTAAGTTTTTCTTCCTGCTCAATTAAATCGACGAAGGCAAATCTCTGAGAAATCAAAAACGTCAACTTTCTACATATATGTATAACAAGCCTGACAAAGAACGATGCAACTTATTTATTTTTCTTATCCATAGTTATCGATCTTCTTTTCCCGTTTAAGATAAATATCAATCAAGTTCTTGCACACATCAAATAAATTAATTCTCGTCCATCAGTTTATTTAACCGTGTAAGGTCTGATTTAGAGAACACTTCAAGCTCCTCGACCTTGAATTGATTTCATTATGACACTCCATTTGAATGTACATAAGTACATTTATATCAATCAAGGCCTATTATGGAATTATATCCATAATTAAAAAAAAAATAAGGCAAAATCAAATTAGCATGACATAATTCTTTTGTATTTAAATAGGCAATTCTATGGAATGTCATTCAAATTAAAAATAACAAAACAAAAAAAACAAGAATGATTGAAGCTTGCGTCTTTTATATTGCGTAGCAAAAGCAACTTACTATTTTCGGTCATGTTAATATTTAACTATGTATGTATGTATGTATAAAATAACAAGACGAAGTGAAATTCAATTTCAACTAATCAGATGTATAGAATGATGAAGACTTGTATACAAAAAAACAACTTTACCAGATATGACTTAATATAAAGTCATAAAATAAATCAATCAATGACGGTGTTCACATTGGACTGACTCCTCCGAATTTACAAAAGAGAACGTCAAAAAAATCCACACATTTTTAATTTTCTTAAAAATTTACTACTTTTCTCCCTTTCTTACTATTAAGTGGGAGTGAGATACATTTCAGAGAAGTCAAAAATAGTCGGAAGAGTCAGTCCAATGTGAAAACCGTCAATGAGTGTCGCCTGATGACATATTGTTTATTATTGTGGGTCAAAACTGACACCTCTTCATATCACCACGGTTATGTTTTCGTGGACAAAATGTTTGCGTGTTGGTTTTTTTGATTGGAATTTTAGTGCCATTCTTTGATTTTCACAAAATGTTCACCTTGGCACAAGCGAGTGTGTAACTAATCACACTGGTGATTGGTTATATTTTGTTTCCAAAGAGTTTTAACATTGTTAAGTTGGTTGGCCATTTTATTTGGACAACACATGACGACGATGAACGCACTGTGAGTATGAGGTCATTGGTTAGGTCAATATGGATGGTTGCACATCTGCAATATCATATCCGTAATTTATACGGTTATGGCAATATACATAGTCAGAGAACCAGGGTTTGCAAAATAGGGAATTCAGCTGAATTGGCTGGTTATTGTTGAGTTTGTGGTTAATTCAATGACTGATCATCATCATACATACATAAACATACTCGTAGATAGACACACGAACATAGAACAAATTTATATTGTTTTCAATTGTGGACTCTAGGGAAAGATATATCCACATATATGTACGTACATACATCATACATACATATGTATGTACCAACATACACACATGATGTAAATGGAAGATACATTAATATGTAGTATACTATTACAATGTACGTATATTGATTTTCAATAGGTTTTTGGTGTACTCTTTCATAATAATGGCCTTTTGTTATAATTTTAATCTTATTGGTCGTGTTTAATGTCAACTTTGATGACAGAGTAGAACCAACATCCAAATTAATTTGAGAACCAATAAATTATACTTAAATGATATCAGTGTCAAAGTTGAACCATTGGCATATTCAATATTTGCCATAAATATACCTAGTTATTAAAATATGTACAAGTGTGTACTAGTTCATTTATTAAACTTTTGTGTAGTTGTTTTTTCTTAAATTGAATACACGAATTAGTAGGTAGATATGTACATATGTACTTATGTAAGTAACATTTTTAACTGTTGAATATTTGGTTTAATTTTGTTTAATTGCGGTCACTGTGGCGTATACTTGTTTTTTTTCATATTAATTAATATAACATTGCCCGAAAACTGTTGACTTGATGGGACTTTGTTTTGAAGCTTTTTTCAACAGCCACAGGGAATACTTAACAAAATATGTTAGCAAAATGGCTACCAATTTTCCAAGTCTGCGGCCCTAAGGCAAATCCTGGTTGATACAAAAATAAAATACAATTTTGTACTTTAGATTCGGATCTTAAATATCTGTTAAATATAAATATATAAAGTGAGAAATTTATCAACATTAATAAATTACAACGCTTCCTGTCTTGGGAAAGTTACTGAATTTTTCTGGTTTGATACAGAAGAACACCAAAAACATAAATGTTAAAAAAAGAGCCAAGTTCTTCTATATACAAAAACCTTTGCGTAACAAGTCAGCCGTAAAAAGTAGTGAGATCTAAAAGTACGCCAAGCTCTAAGTTTATTAATGTTAAATGAAGCGTTTAGAAGATGACGGACGTAAGAGACATTTTTAAACATTTTAGTTATAGGCATTTAAAGTTTATTGCCTATAACTTTTTTTATGAAAATAATAAAAATACTGTATGGATAATTTAAAGTCAATAAAACTCAGGTGAATTTAATTTTACGAATATTTTTTATTTAACGCAAATAGTTGTTGAGATATTTACCCTTTTGTGCATTTAACACTTTTATCTAGGAACTTTTTTTTATTTAATTTAATTTTGTTTTTATAAAGGTGTTAAGTGACTTTTTGATATGTTGTAATTTACTTATTTTTTGTTCGTTTTTTCTCTTTCCCTTCTCCAGGATCTGCTGAAATTGCATTTAAATAAAACCATTGATGTTCTACACGAACGAAGTTCATCTGTTCTTTTAAATTTTTAATTTTGTCTGCAGAAAGTTGTTCCAATTTGTTCTCTCTTGGCATAAAATCTTGAATATGATCAGGACGTTTGTTACTTTTGGCTATAATAACCTTACTATTAGCCGTAGCGTAATGGTCAGTGCGTTCGACTGTCACGCTAGAGGTCTGAGTTCGCTTCCCAGCCTCGTCCATCTAAAATCTAAAAAGTTTTTTTTTCAGGGCTACTGCCTCTTGCGAGGAATTGACAAATCCCCCAAGAGTATCACTTGTCACGAATAAGTGCTTCTCGTCTAGCCGTTCGGATTCGGCATAAAATTGTAGGTCCCTTCCATTCCTGTCGACAGGCGCACACAGGAATGGTTGCGAGTTGTTAGTCACTAGGCCCTGGTTCTTCACGAGCCGTTGTGCCACCCAATTTATTTATTTTTAAGGAACATATTCATCATAGCATTCTTTGCAATGGTAAGAACCATACTCCCTGCGAATCCATTTTATTGACTCCCTAAATTGAACCTTGGAACAAAGTAAAATTAGTCTCCTGGGTTATTTGTGAAGGAATTTTCGTATGCTTTTTTGAAGAGTCACTTCCGGTTAGGTTTTGAAGCAGAAACGTTACACCAAGACCTAGATTTCATTCAAAAACTTCGAATTGCCCGTTATTATTCTTAGGCTGTTCCTGATGAGATTTATGAAGGCTTTGTAGCGTTCTTGGTTGTAGTTCCCAAGTAGTAGTTTGGCCTGCCTCAGTTTTGGGAGTTAATTCCAAATTTTGGATCTTTTTGCCTCCTCTTCTAATTTGTTCTTGTTTTTGATCACATTTTTACCTAATCCGCTATAGGGCTCAGGCCCTGTTAGGGGGGTTGTTGCTCCTATTTTAGCTAGAGAGTCTGCCTCCTCTTTACCATCGATACCCGCGTGACCCGGTACCCAATAGAGTTAGACATTTTTATTTTTGCCCAGTTCATTTAACCATTTAAGCATTCCCATACCAGTTTTGAGCTAATGGCATAGGAGTTCAACGCTTAAAGCACGGCTTGGCTATCTGACATGATGGCAATGTTACGATTTCAACAGTTTCTTTCAAGGTTACGTTCTGCACATTTACCTATGGCGTTTACTTCCACCTGGAAAATGCTTGTGGACTGTCCCATCGGTACAGATAGTTTGGTTCTTGGCCCAAATATACCCGCCCCAGTCACACGTTCTCGATCCATCAGTATACCATTTGACTAAGTTTTCTGCTGGGGTGTTCTTCACGGAATTTCGGTCTGCGTTTTTGAACTTAAGCCTGTGAGTGTCCTGAAGCAAAGGTAGAGCAAATGATAAGCAAATGACTTGACTTCTGTCATTTTTGTCACACTTATAAGGTCAATTTAACACCTATTCGTCAAGGGTATCGGCTATGTTTTGGCATGGCCTACAACATTACGCAAATGACTTGACTTGTAATGTCGTTGGCTCTTAGACTAATAGATGTGTGTAAAAAAAAAACGCTTTCAAATTGTGCGTAAGACTATACAAAATTTAGCCATCATGTTAAGCCACCTGCGTCGGAATATTCAAATTTGAAGTAGTGTGTGTTGGCTGCTGCCTTTTGCCTGCACATGCACTGATTTTTGTGGTGTTCACCTATAATGTCTTATCTTAAAGTGCCCAGTTAACACCTTTATGCACGAAATGAAAAGTTCAGATAAAATTATTTTTGTATAAAGGACTTAATATAAAGGACTTAAGCAAATTTAACACATTCATCCACAAAGTTTATTGTTAAAGTAATTGCATATAACACCTTCATCTTTGGCTAAATATGAATCTAGAGGCGATAGAAGAGTACAGACGAGTCAAAAATTTAAGTTTTCATATAACACTTTCATCTGTAGGTAAAAAGCCAAATTTCAAAAAATGTCACTTAACACCTTCATCTTCTAAGCGCTTCAAATATCAAATATTTAAAGTAGAGTAATATGGAAAAACCTCAAAATTATCAGAGAAATCTGTTATTCAATGATTACTGACTTAAATTGAGTAAGTTTACTAGTCAAGTTTTCATTATAAAATTGAGTAATTAGATAAGAAAAGAAAACTTATCAATGGAATGGAAAATCTTAAATTTTCAATTTTTTTCTTTGTATAGAAGATTCTACGATGTCGGGAAGTGCTCCATAATTTTGATGATCTGTCAGTGAGTTAGTGAGTGAGTGAGTGAATAAGTGAGTCAGTCAGTTACGGTTTTTACTATTTTTGCAGTCTTATATCTCGGGAACCAGTCAAGCTAAGGAATTGAAATTTGGTTAGTTGTCTAAACCTGGTGAGCTTAGTAAATGCTGCGAGTTTGAAGTTTCTGACTTTATTGGTACTGAAGTTAGAGGGGGGTCAAAAATCGCCTGAGTTTGATCCTGTAAAAAGGGTGTAGTGCCAGAACTTGGCTGGGCACTACCGTGCCCTTTGATACCAGTTAAAACTTATTTATTAAAACTAAATATATGTACGCTCACACATTACAAAACAAATTCACCAATGTAAATACATATCAATCATTTTGTATTGCTAATCCAATAACAATAACAAATTTTAAGCATTATTAACTAAAGCAATTGACAATTTATGTGTCTGGTTTATACAGATTTGGAATTGGTTACCATTGAATTCCTGATGATGGTTTATCTCCGTCTAAAGGCATCATCTAATGGCATAGTTATGCGTACAATTTGCTTCTATAATTCGAAGAGATGTCATATATAATATAAAGTTAATTACCCCAGCACAAGCTTTGCTATAGTTGGAGACTTAAATTTGCTAAGATATATTAAAGTGGTTCTATGTAACTTAGCCTTAAATGGATATGTGTATGAAGTATTACATATGGATAGGATTTTGGTGCAGATATTGTAATTGAATTTAATTGCATTATAGATAACTTTTCTCGAAACAAGATTAATGAATCAATTTTGTCCTATTAGGGAGTGGTACACCTTTAATAATAGGGAGAAGTGATATAGAGTTTCAATAATAATATTAACCCTGAATAAGACATAATTCATAGGTTAAAATTTTGTTTGTATGATGTAATTTTTATATGTATGGCCTCTTAAAACTACGTGTATACAGTATGTACATTAGGGTGGTCCTTAGGAAGGTTATTGTCTTATTTCGAATGATTTACAAAAATACAAGGGATTTTCCATATAAAACTTCAGTCGTCTTGGGGGCCGGGTTAACGTTAATATAATGAGCTGAAATTTTACAGGATTTTTTTTAATTATTTAGAACAAAATTATTTAGAAAAAAAAGGGGGTCCGTCATTCAAAATAAGACAACGACTTTAATAAGGACCACTCTAATGTACATATTGCTGGTAGGCTTTAAAGCTTACATTAAAAATAACTATTTGGTCAGCAAACAACTTTTGAGAAGTCATCAAATAAATATTGACACGTTTTGCTGTCGGCACCAGTTTTCAAGTGGACAGCAGAAGTTTCTTGATTCAAATTATGCTTCCAAGCATGCAATTTGACCTATTATGGTAAATAAATAACTAAATTATGCAGTTCCCAACTATCTCTGTAGACATTTGCAGTGAAAATTTTGTGTATTTTGCTCAAAGTGGATTTTAGGCTAGGGCGAAAGTCTCCCTATCTTATCACAATATTTCGAATTTAATCGATTTATCACAGCTTACAGAATGCATGGCAAAGACAACATTAAATGTGTCAATTTATGTCAAATTAGTCAGTTTAATACTTGATTCATAAACGAGTTTTTCTACTCATTGGACGCATCAGTAGCAATGTTTATCGGCATCGATCTCGGACATATGAAAATTCCGTGAGATTTTTTGCAAAGTGTGTCATTCATATGATGCGCGTAAGGTCCACCGTTTGTGCTTCCAAAAGTGTATGTATATGTTCAAAGTACTATATAAATGATTATAGGTATATGTTGGCCTTTGCTTCTATCAAGCAATCAACCCAATCATGAATGTAAGTAAAGCCTAATGCCTTATTGTTGAATTATTTTTTTTTTATTAAATAAATATTTAATGAATTAAAAATGAATGGCAGACAGAAGACGAGAGTTGGTGTTCTCTCACTACAGATCACTGATAGAAAGAAGCCAAAAAGGCGTATGCTATAATTGGTGATCATTAATCATTTCCAAACAAGGAGCTGACGATCGATTTTTATAGGAAGTTGACTGATTAATTCTGACAGAAACTTTGTCGTTATTATTGTTATTACGGTTTATGTTTATGTTCATTCTGAACGTGGTGTATTTTATTTTTAAATTTATGTGTTAACATTATAAAACAATATCTGGGTTAATTTTCAAATAAAATGTTTTTTTTTTTTTTAATAAATCATGCTGTTTTTTTTAGGTTTTGATACTGGTAGATTTTTTAAAGAGAGGAGTATATTGTTCTCGTGCCCAAAACAAATATGAAAGTCTTATTTTAATACAAACTAAGCTGTTCCAAACGGTGTCATGAATATTAATTTAAATAAACTGACGGTATAAATATGTACTAGGTTTTACATTATGACAACTTAAAATAACAACTGAAATCTTTGGAAGCCATGATCACGGTTGCCACTTGGAAATAAAATTTGTGACCAAAATTAAAAATAAAAAGGACCAAAACGAGTAAAAAGTGACCAAAATAATTATAATCTTAAAACTTCGAAGCACACAGAAGATTAAAGTTAGCCATATTTTTCATTGATTATCATAAATAATTAATTAGAAATTAAAAAAAATAAATAAACAGAAAGGTACAACCTAATTCACAAAATTACTTTAAGGGCAATGTTTAAGGGTAAGATTTATTCACTAAAGGCTTAACTACAAAGGCCTACTTTTGTACAAAAGTGAGAAATTAATAATATATTCTGAAGAAGGAGAATGGTGCGTGGTGGATAAATTTATATGTCAGAACAATTTCCGTGTGTTTTTTTGTAAGTATGTTTCTTTAGCGAGCATTTTAATATCTCACTTTTGTACTTTTGAACAAAAGTAGGTCTATGTAGTTGAGGCTTAAATCACATTTTTTCACAGCATTTTATATGAAATTCACAATATTTTTTAAATCAATCAAAACGAAATTGCGTATAGTTAAGTTAGATCTACTAAAATGTACACAGATAATATCTACTTATTTAAAAAAAAGGTTTCTGCACACCAAACGCTATGGCTTACACGTTTTTCATCGTGAATCTCTTTGGGCAACATAATATTATTTATGGTGTCAAAGTTAAGTTTGTTTCTTAACTTAGTTTTAATTAAACTTAAATCATAAAACTTTCTTTTAGCAGCAGCTGGCTGTGTGGTAACGACAATAACAAACCTTGAGTAATGTTTTAATTTATTTTTAAGAATTTTTAGTAAACTGTACAAAAAAATTCTTTCAATCTACTAAATTTATACAAAACAAGGCTAACACCTGATAAGTTCTCTGCTGTACATACATATTTCCTTTCATAAAATAACAAACAATTTGTGAACTTATCAAAACTTTTGTTGTTTTCATTCATCAACCTACGTATGTAGGTTGGTAAGCGAATGATTTTGGTTATTATGTAAATATGTTCTTAACAAATTATTTCGGACATTACAAATATTTTGTAAAATCATCGAAGCAATAGTTGTACTCTATCTTGTATCAGTTTTTTTTGCCCCCCGGCAGTTTTTCTGCCTCGCGGCAGTTTTTTTGCCCGCGGCAATTTTTTTGCCCCGCGGCATTTTTTTGGCCTTGCGGCAGTTTTTTTTTTGCCCGCGGCAGTTTTTTTGCCCCACGGCAGTTTTTTTTGCCCCGCGGCAGTTTTTTTTTGCCCCGCGGCAGTTTTTTTGGCCCGCGGCAGTTTTTTTTTGCTCCGCGGCAGTTTTTTTTGCCCCGCGACAGTTTTTTTTTGCCCCGCGGCAGTTTTTTTTGCCCCGCGGCAGTTTTTTTTGCCCCGCGGCAGTTTTTTTGGCCCGCGGCAGTTTTTTTTCCCCATGGCAGTTTTTTTGGCCCGCGGCAGTTTTTTTTTGCCCCGCGGCAGTTTTTTTTGCCCCGCGGCAGTTTTTTTTTGCCCCGCGGCAGTTTTATTTGCCCCGCGGCAGTGTTTTTTGCCCCGCGGCAGTTTTTTTGCCTTGCGGCAGTTTTTTTTGCCCCGCGGCAGTTTTTTTGCCCCGCGGCAGTTTTTTTGCCCCGCGGCAATTTTTTTGCCCCGCGGCAGTTTTTTTGCCCCGCAGCAGTTTTTTTTGCCCTGCGGCAGTTTTTTTGCCCCGCGGCAGTTTTTTTTTGGCCCGCGGCAGTTTTTTTTGCCCCGCGGCAGTTTTTTTGCCCCGCGGCAGTTTTTTTGCCCCGCGGCAGTTTTTTTGCCCCGCAGCAGTTTTTTTGCCCTGCGGCAGTTTTTTTGCCCCGCGGCAGTTTTTTGGCCCGCGGCAGTTTTTTTGCCCCGCGGCATTTTTTTTTTTGCCCCGCGGCAGTTTTTTTGCCCCGCGGCAATTTTTTTGCCCCGCGGCAGTTTTTTTTGCCCCGCGGCAGTTTTTTATGAGAAATAAATAATATATTCTGAAGAAGGAGAATGGTGCGTGGTGGATAAATTTATATGTCAGAACAATTTCCGTGTGTTTTTTTGTAAGCATGTTTCTTTGGCGAGCATTTTAATATCTCACTTTTGTACTTTTGAACAAAAGTAGGTCTATGTAGTTGAGGCTTAAATCACATTTTTTCACAGCATTTTATATGAAATTCACAATATTTTTTAAATCAATCAAAACGAAATTGCGTATAGTTAAGTTAAATCTACTAAAATGTACACAGATAATATCTACTTATTTAAAAAAAAGGTTTCTGCACACCAAACGCTATGGCTTACACGTTTTTCATCGTGAATCTCTTTGGGCAACATAATATTATTTATGGTGTCAAAGTTAAGTTTGTTTCTTAACTTAGTTTTAATTAAACTTAAATCATAAAACTTTCTTTCAGCAGCAGCTGGCTGTGTGGTAACGACAATAACAAACCTTGAGTAATGTTTTAATTTATTTTTAAGAATTTTTAGTAAACTGTACAAAAAAATTCTTTCAATCTACTAAATTTATACGAAACAAGGCTAACACCTGATAAGTTCTCTGCTGTACATACATATTTCCTTTCATAAAATAACAAACAATTTGTGAACTTATCAAAACTTTTGTTGTTTTCATTCATCAACCTACGTATGTAGGTTGGTAAGCGAATGATTTTGGTTATTATGTAAATATGTTTTTAACAAATTATTTCGGACATTACAAATATTTTGTAAAATCATCGAAGCAATCGTTGTACTCTATCTTGTATCAGTTTTTTTTGCCCCCCGGCAGTTTTTCTGCCTCGCGGCAGTTTTTTTGCCCGCGGCAATTTTTTTGCCCCGCGGCATTTTTTTGGCCTTGCGGCAGTTTTTTTTTTTGCCCCGCGGCAGTTTTTTTGCCCCACGGCAGTTTTTTTTGCCCCGCGGCAGTTTTTTTTTGCCCCGCGGCAGTTTTTTTGCCCCGCGGCAGTTTTTTGGCTCCGCGGCAGTTTTTTTTGCCCCGCGACAGTTTTTTTTGCCCCGCGGCAGTTTTTTTTGCCCCGCGGCAGTTTTTTTGGCCCGCGGCAGTTTTTTTTTTTCCCATGGCAGTTTTTTTTTGCCCCGCGGCAGTTTTTTTTGCCCCGCGGCAGTTTTTTTTTGCCCTGCGGCAATTTTTTTGCCACGCGGCAGTTTTATTTGCCCCGCGGCAGTGTTTTTTGCCCCGCGGCAGTTTTTTTGCCTTGCGGCAGTTTTTTTGCCCCGCGGCAGTTTTTTTTGCCCCGCGGCAGTTTTTTTGCCCCGCGGCAATTTTTTTGCCCCGCGGCAGTTTTTTTGCCCGCAGCAGTTTTTTTTGCCTGCGGCAGTTTTTTTGCCCCGCGGCAGTTTTTTTTTGGCCCGCGGCAGTTTTTTTTGCCCCGCGGCAGTTTTTTTTTGGCCCGCGGCAGTTTTTTTTGCCCCGCGGCAGTTTTTTTTGCCTTGCGGCAGTTTTTTTGCCCCGCGGCAGTTTTTTTGCCCCGCGGCAATTTTTTTGCCCCGCGGCAGTTTTTTTTGCCCCGCGGCAGTTTTTTTGCCTTGCGGCAGTTTTTTTGCCTTGGGGCAGTTTTTTTTTTCCCCCGCGGCAGTTCTTTTGCCCCGCGGCAGTTTTTTTGCCTTGCGGCAGTTTTTTTGCCTTGCGGCAGTTTTTTTGCCCCGCGGCAGTTTTTTTTGCCCCACGGCAATTTTTTTGCCCCACGGCAGTTTTTTTGCCCCGCGGCAATATTTTGCCCCGCGGCAGTTTTTTTGGCTTGCGGCAGTTTTTATTGCCTTGCGGCAGTTTTTTTTTGCCCCGCGGCAGTTTTTTTGCCTTGCAAAATCTTCACGATTGAGATCTTAAAATGACGGGAAAAACAGTCGTGTGTATTAAAAGAAGGAGGTACAACCAATATTAAAGCAATTGAACGGTATTTGCCAAATGTTTTAAAAAGGAAATTGTTATGAATAAATTGAAATGAATTCAGTCTTAAAAAACGCTTCACATATTTACAAAATGTCTACACTGCAAAAACATTGTGTATCCGGGAGCTTTAAACACAAACAGCAAACAAAATATTATTTTTTAAAGTTTGCGAAGCAACGCGAGCACGGGTCGGCTAGTTTCAATACAAGAGCAATTTTCGAAGCAGAGAAGCATTCTAAGAAGAAAAATATTCACTATAGCCCCAATGAAGAAACAATGGCATGCAGAAGGTACTGGTAGGTATACTTATTTGTAAACCTTTCAAAATTGAACAAAATGTAAAAACCATTGAAATTTAAAATTTCTAAACCAACTTGAAGGAGCCCGACTTGCTAAGCAGTAGGAACGCACTTCTCTGCACTGGGTCCATTGTGTTCCACCAGCAAGAGCTTGGCTTCGAAAATTACCTGGTCCTGACTTCCTGAGTTACCCCGTTTACAAACAGAATCGAGATCTCGAGTTGGATTAGGGTCGGATTTTCGACCCAGGTGTTTCGTCACGTGAGTTGAGAGCCCCATTTGAAGATGGTATTGAGATTACATTTAATTGAATGGCAACAATATATTTATTTTACATAAAAACAGTTCAAATTTAATGAATTTTTTAGTACATACTTCACATAGCTATCAAAACAAATAAATAATTTTACTCGCACATGTGCAAAACCTGTGGTGAACACATCCTCAAGACCGACCTTCGACTCAGGTTTTTTATCAACAATTTCGACTCGACTCCGCTCCTGAAGTGGAATCGAGTCGGTTGAAGCTCATTTCAAGTCAACGCAGGTATACAAAGGGGCCAAACGAGCTTGAAGCTCGCTCGAATACCTCATGTAAACGGGGAAAGGCGTTTGGTTTACGATTAGCAAAATAGCGTTTTCCCGTAAAGTTTTTCACGGACTCCCACTTATTACGGCGCGGCGAATTTAGTGGTTGTAGTTAAGCTTTTATTTGGGAAGAAACAACTACCTATGTAGTTTGAAAAGCTTCAATCTAACAATCTGTTGCATTTACGTACCTACCTATGTGCATTAATGTATCTAATGGATATAATATAACTAGCCCATAGCGTAATGGTTAGTGTGATGGACTGTCACGCTGGAGGTCTGGGTTCACTTTCCAGCTTCGTCCACCTAAAAACTAAAAAGTTTTTTTCAGGGCTACTGCCTCTTGCGAGGAATTGACATATCCTCCAAGAGTATTACTTGTCATGAATAAGTGCTTCTCGTCTAGCCGTTCGGATTGGGCATAAAATTGTAGGTCCCCTCCATTCCTGTCGACACACCACACAGGAATGGTTGCGAGTTGTTAGTCACTAGGCCCTGGTTCTTAACGAATCACGAGCCGTTGCGCCACCCAAAACAAAAAAAACAGCTATAACATCTTATTGATTTAATTTATTTTACTGATGGGAGAGATGGACAAGAAGGATATATTCATCGTGATTCATGTCATTCGCTCCAGAATAATTTAAAAACAAACAAAATCTGCTTAGTCTTATCAAGTACCTTTTGCATACATTAATATTTGGCACAAAAATTCCAACTCAACTTTTTTTGCTTTGAACTTTGAAACACTTCCACTCGCGAAATTAAGTGAGTTACAATTAAACGCAAAATCACAGAAACTAACCACGGCAAACAAATCAAAAACGAGAAATTAAAAAAGTATAGATATTGAATAAAAAGAAATCAAATTTCTTAACAAATCCACATCAAGATCAAATTATTAAATAATTAAAAATATAACTAACGGAAGTGGTTTAATTCAAAACCAAAATACTTCGTTTAGTGTTCGACTTTGAACACACTCTCAGCGCAGTATGACAGTTATTTTGTATAACACTTTCAAGCAGCTGTTCACTTAGTACTTACTGTCAAATATATTTGACATATCGCGATTTGGATTAATTTTTTTGCAGCGTGATTGGTTTTTCATTTTTTTTTAATCAAATAAAGATTTTTTTTTCAAATAATGGACCACAAAAACACTTTACGTGTCCATAATGGGGATGCCACAAATGGAGACGAAGTCAAGACGCCGTTTCTCATTGGTGTTGCTGGTGGAACAGCAAGTGGAAAGGTAAAATGATCACGCAAGACAAACAAAACTTTGAATGACGATTTATTAATATACTCAACAAAAAATTAAAATTTTAGTCGACGGTTTGCAAGAAAATTATGGAACAACTAGGACAAGCAGACATGGATCATGCTCAGCGTCAGGTAAGACAATTTTTACAAGCAACAAAACGATACATTCTTCAACGTTCTCACTTTGTCCCAGGTGGTAACAATAAGTCAAGATTGTTTCTATCGAGAGCTGACTCCTGCTGAAAAAATTAAAGCTCAAAAAGGACTCTTTAATTTCGACCATCCAGATGCTTTCAATGAAAAACTGATGTTTGAAACTCTTCAATCAATATTAAAAGGACTCAAAGTTGATATTCCTACTTATGATTACAAATCAAATTCATTGTAAGTGACTGAAAACTAAAATAATTTATGCCGCAATTTATAACTTTTTTTTGTTAGGGATTTTGAAAACACAATGACCATCTATCCAGCTGATGTTGTTCTCTTCGAAGGAATACTTGTTTTTTATTTTCCGAAAATAAGAGAATTATTTCATATGAAGCTGTTTGTTGACACCGATTCTGATACCAGATTGGCGCGTAGGGGTGAGCCTTTCTCATAAATTGGTAGGAGTGGGGTTTGATTGTATATACGTTTTCTTTATTTTTAGTTCCAAGAGACATTAATGAACGTGGTCGAGACTTGGATCAGGTCCTCACACAGTATATGACATTTGTGAAGCCAGCTTTTGAAGAATTCTGTTCACCAGTAAGTCTATACGAATATATCTTTGATATACCTACGTACCTCATTCAAATTTCATAATTTTAGACCAAAAAGTTCGCAGATGTTATAATCCCCCGAGGAGCTGACAATACTGGTAAGTGCAAAAGCAATTTAAAACCCAATACAAAATCAATCGTTCAAGTAGTGTGATAGTTTTTTTTTTACTTGTTAATTTTTCACTCAAAATTCATTTTTATGACAAAAAAAGACAAATTAACGGCTTTTAAAAGTTTAATTTTGAAAACATCATTTCCATCCTTGACTAAATGAATGAATGCCTTTTAATAAAAATTTATAAATTCAAAAGAAACTAGCTTAGTTTGTTTTGTGTTGTTTATTATAAAAAGCTGAGAAAAAAAAGAGAAAAAACCAAAGTTCCAGCCAGTTTTCTTTGCTTGTTTATTGTTATTTACAGTTGCTATTGATCTCATTGTTCATCATATTGGAGAAATTCTAAGACCTGGCGGCACACCAAATAACTCAACGTCAACAACGCATTTCGTCATGAAAAGTGAACATTAGGAGTTCAGTTTATTAATTTTAAGTCATGAAATTCAATAATTAAATGCACAGAGCATTTAAAAACAGAAATTATAATAATAAATACACCACATATTAATATCTCTAGACATAAACATGTTTGGTTAGAAAAGCTATAGTAAAGTTTACAACTTTTTTACGTTATACACTAAGTTTTATTATTTTGTTTGTTATACTAACCTTATACATATATCGAAAAATAATAATGGAGCAAATTAACTCTTTTATCCAAATAACATCAACTAACTTGGGTAAAGTATTTATAACTTAATATTTTTGTTCTCTATTTAATTTTCTCACAACAATCTTATCGATTTTTTAAAAAAAATAGTAAAGCACAAATAAATAAAATACTTATTGAGTTTGAACAAAAGTTTTTCTTTTCATCTACGTTAGGAATTTGCATATAAATCTAATGGAATTGTATCTATATTATGTTTTTTTTTTTGATAATTAAGATAATTTATATCAAAGAAATCTTGTTAAGAACGTGGATATAATATCGATCATAAACTGTAAATTGGTATGAAATCTTGCTTTGGGTTGTGAAATGACGACGGTTCTCCAATCAAAATGATTAATTTTTCCCTAATATTTTAATACTTTTAAAGAGATAATTCTAACAAACATAGAGGACTGTCTTTTAAATAATATTATCTAACTTTTTGGCCACTCTGTTAATCTTTAAAGTTGTTCTTTACAATTTATTGCTTTAAACAAAATTGGAGTAAAAAATGATGGTTTTAAAATTTTAAACACTTAAGTCCATGATACAACAGAGAACTTATTAAACAAACTGGAATCACTGTACCGCTTTCAACATACTACAGGTAAACCAACAAATACGACTCATCAACTTTTTAACGTGTTTTTGTTTTATTTTATTTGATTATTTTTAACTAAATGTAGCCGTAGCGTGATTTGAAATAAACAAGTACATAATAATGCTCCAACAATTCAGCTAAGTTAAAATATCGTATTTTTATCTATTTTATTATATTTTGTTTTGTTGATATGAAAAAATTAATTTCTATTTAATTTTTTATTTCCAGTTGCTATTGACCTTATTGTACAGCATATAAGAGATTTCTTGAATAATCGTTCAAAAAATGATTCAACAACAAGCCTTGCAATGAATATGAATAATTCATGTTTAGCTAGTGGAGGAGGTAAGAATACTTCAAAAAGAACTCCAACTACTGTTCTTCGTCCACACTAACCGTGTTTTTGAGTGTTTAAAAACTAATAACGATCACTAAGGGTCAATAATTATGTAAATAAAAAATGTATTGTGTGATTAAGAAAGCTTTAAAAAAAACAACAAATCTGCTAATAGAAATCTATAAATATTGTTGGAACAAAATTTGCTTAATTATGTAAATATAGATAAATAACTTTATCTTAGGGGAGATACAAGACAAGTAAATTTACAGTTTTTTAAATATACAAGTTAATTTGTTTGGCTTCAACAACCTCTGGGTTTCTGTTTTAAATATACAAAAAAGTAGGTTTATTTTGAATTTGTATGCTGAAGAAATACGAAACTAGCCGTACTCTCAAAATCTATGGCTATAAAAGCCTATGACTAGGACAGTTTATTCTCACGTTAACTGGTTTAGCTATTTTTTTCGTAATATGTTTTCTTTATGAAGATTTTTACTACTATCTGAGGTTTAACTGATTATTGAAAAATTGGAACTTGGTCCAATTAAAATCCTTTGTTTCGTTGTTTCATAAGAAAAGTATGAACTTAAAACGCAGTGGAGCAGTGTTAGACAAATTAAAAAAAATATAAGTGAAAAGAGCGAAAACAAAAAATTGAATTCTCAAGAAATAATTAAAAAGTCTTTAAGTATACAATTTGAAGTAAACCCGTTATGACAGTGGACCACAGACTAAACGGGATGTGACAATAGGTCTTTTTTTAATAAATAAACGGCTCATATAATTTTACATAAATGTTTGTTTTAATTCTCTGTAAATCTAAAGTGAGGTTACATATTTTGGGACAAATGTTCAAACGTTCTTTTATATCTGTTTTAAAAATATTTTTCTTTAAAAATTGTAATTACATATGTAATATTTTAGAAAATTTTATTAATGTATTTTGATTGTTGTATCTGATTATTGAAGTGCAAATATGTATAAGTATATGTGAGACTTAATGAAAATCCTAATTGAAAATTGTTCAAAACGAAACTAAAGTTTTTATTTTAAATGGACTCTTAAACAACATTTTTGATCGATTAACAACACGCTTAGGCTTGTTTCACACACATTCGGTTTCATTCGGTACGGTTTGTATTCGGCTGTGCCTGATATGTGTGAAACGATAAAACGGAAAAAATAAAAACCTAATAGAAACCGTAGAGCACTGTTTTATCGTTTCACACATATCAGGCACAGCCGAATACAAACCGAATATAGACCGAACCGAATAAAACCGAATGTGTGTGAAACGAGCCTAAGCTGAACAAAAAATGTATTTTTTTTTTATTTGGAAATTTGTTTTTGTAATAATAAATAATAAAATGGATAATCAAGATAATCAAGGGTTATGCTGCATGTGTTGATATCGATAGTATTAAATCCAAATATTTTTTTTTTAAATTTGAAAACAAGCCTTTTCGAAAACAAATAACAAAATACCTAACTGAATTAATGTTCTAATTTATATCTCTTAAATAATCGATATTTTCTTTTCAAAAAGATGGCGATGCATATAAAGCAATTCGGCGTTTTTCAACACTCTGCACTCAGCTTAGTATGAATGGTAATTTATTTTTTGAACAAAATCAATACCTAAAGAACAGCTCAACACATTAAAAATACAAATAAAAATATTCATATAGGAACATTTGTTGAATTCTAAAATTTTATTTATAGTAAATTGCACAAACATAAAACCTGTAATGTAAAATATAATTTAAATTGTTAATATAAAATTAATTTTTGAAGGTTTATAAAAATTATTTATTTCAAGAGAATAAAATTGGGTTTTTATATAAGTTTTTTATTGTGGACGTCCAATGGAAAACATAAGGGTAGTAGCAGTAGTAGGTATACCAGAAAATCATTAAAAAGCAATAATATATCAATCGAATTGAAGGGGATGTAAATTATCATAAGCCTTATTCAAAACCTTGAGTTGAAAGCAAAAACTATTAGGCATATTAAAAGATCGTATTTATAGGATTTCAACTTAAAATTATTATCAAAAAGAGGCATGTAATGTCGGTATTATGTTTGGTGAAGAATCTGGTTAAACTATATGTGCAATGAAACAAATTTATTCCATTTATTTTCGCAACGTTTCGACATGGGTTGCTGTCTTCTTCAGGGGATCTTTTATTGAAACAAGAAATCAGAAACACAGTAAAACAAATTAATATAGAAAATTACAAGGAATTTAAACAAAGAAACTTACTGAAACGTTAGTGAATTTGAACAAGTTTGTTAATGCATATTGCAAAGTTAACAAAAATTTAAATAAATAAATCACCCTTATTACGATTGTCGTGTCACTAAAACGACAGTAAAACGACAAGGGTTTAGAGGCGACAGTTGGCGTTTAAATAAACCCAAATGGTCGATATTCTCTTCAATCTCCAACCATCTCATCATTATGACGAAATTAGTTTAAATAAAATATCAATTGCCGCCACCAGGGACGTGTCGTTTTACTGTCATTTTAGTGACACGACAACCGTAATAAGGGTTAATATTATAAAAATTATAAATGAATTTTCGATTTTTTTAAACAAAGTAAAAGTAAAAGCAGTTCTTCTGACGAAGATCAGTCTTGTATTTGGTTAAATGTCTGTGTTGGTCGCAAAATTTAAAATTTCTGTGCAGATACAAGAGAGCAATACACTGCGGAAATGTTTTGCGTGTCTTGTTTCCTGTTCATGTTATTGTTGCTATTGAGGATGTGTAGCGTTTCGAGAGTATACCTTTTGGACGGATGTCTCTCCATTTGCAGAATGTCAACCTCATCGGGATCTGGTTGATGGTTGGTTTGGACACAATGGTTAGCCAGTGCTGTCTTTGCGGAGCTTTTATTATGAATGTCCGATCAGCCATTCTCTGTCGCAGAAATTGCTTTGTTGTACCTACATAGCAAAGGTTGCAGCTATCATTATCTTTGCCCTTGCAATTGATTGATTTTGTAAACAACGTCGTTTTTGTTGTCCTTTTCGGCTTTCGGCTTGAGAATAGAGATGCAAGTGTGCAATGTGATTTAAATGCCAATCTAATATTCTTGCAACGGTTGGCAGCAATTTGTTAGAAATTTGAAGCCAATGTTGGACAAAAACCATACTTTTGTATGGATTCCAGAAGGAACTTTATTTTTATAGCGATGTATTAAACTTCTTCTGAAGATATGTCAAAATTTTCAATTCGACAAATCGCACCAATTACAATAACATCCAATAGGAAGTTAAAAATGGTTACCCTGTGACTGTCTTTCAAGTACTGTGATTACAAATCTTAATTTTTATCAATTTTTTGTTTGTATTATGGAACCCTGAATAACCCTGCTAACAACTGCATTCAACAATTTAAACACACCTGCATCAGTTTTAAAGAAAATATCATTTTTTTGCCCAACTAAGTACTCAAAATTTGTACATGACCCTGCATCGTGCCTGATCGGGAAACTATTGATTGCTCAGAACTTGGTCTGGGCCAGTAGCGCAACAATCAGTCACGATGAAGTGCTTGTTTTACCTCCTCGTGGTGGTCCCCGGGCAACTATTTATGTATCCCAATATTCATAAATAGGCTAAAATTACAAGTGCGAAAAGGCCTAGCTTTCTAGGATAGGTTACGGAGGTTAGCATTCTCCGTAACTGAAATCAACCCGCTACCGAAACCAACACTACGCCTCGGATAATTAATGATAACTCGTTGACGACTTTTGGCTATTGTACCCGGACAAAGATTGGTTTCTGGAATGTGAAGACGCTTCTTGACAATGGAAAAGAAGGTCCTCAGAATGCCAGATTCCTGCAACTAGAGAAGGAATTCATGCGGTATAGGATGGACACCTTAGGGATAAGTGAAGTTAGATGGCTGGGTTCGGGGAAGTTCAAGTCACCAACCCGTAACACTGTACTATTCTATTCCGGAAAAACACCTGGAAGCGCTCGGGAATCTGGCGTTGGATTGCTGCTTTCCAAAACAGCTCTCAAAAGCCTAATTTCCTGGGAGCCTTTAGGTGACAGGATCCTGAAAGCCAGGTTCCGGACTAGAGTACGTCGCGTCACCATCATACAGTGTTACGCCCCAACTTTGCTCTCTTCTGACGAGGAGAAGGAGGCCTTTTATAACCGGCTGAGTGCTGCTTATGATAGCGTTCCACGAGGTGATATAGTTATGGTGATGGGAGACTTAAATGCCAAGGTTGGCAATGACAACACTGGGCTAAGGCATGTCATGGGAAAACATGGTGTTGGTAACCGAAACGACAATGGCGAACGATTTGTCGATTTCTGCAACGCCAACGGCCTTGTTATTGGAGGGACCATGTTCGAGCATAAGACGTGCCACAAAGTCAGTTGGGTGTCGACTGACAGACAAGCAACTTCCAACCAAATTGACCACTTCGCGATCAGCCGGCGTTTTAGAAGCAGTCTCCAGGACGTCCGTAACAGAAGAGGTGCTGACATGGGAATGGCCCGGGACCACCATCTGATGGTTGCTACCGTAAGATTGCGTACAGCTGCAGTTCGGAGATCTCAAGGAAACACTCGAATGCCCAAGTTTAATACAGATAGACTAAAGGATCCTGCAGTGCGCCAACAACTAGGGGACCACCTTTCACAAGGATTGAACGCAATCAGCAGCACGGAAACCACATCCATCGAAAATCATTGGTGTGCTGTGAAAAATGTGTTCATATCCGGTGCTGAAAGTATAGTCGGCCGGGCGCAAGGAAGAAATAGTGCTTGGCTTTCCGACGAAACTTGGGCAAGGATCGAAGAAAGGAAACACCTTAAAGCTCGCATCGCAGCTACCCCAGCAGCAGGGAGAAACGAGCTTGAGTCTACGTACCGCATGAAGATGAGGGAAGTTCACCGTAGTGTGCGACGTGATAAGCGTAACTACATCAACGCACTGGCTACAGAAGCAGAAGAAGCCGCTAGTAGGTGTGACAGTAGGACCGTCTACAGAATTACCAAAGAGCTCACTGGTGTCCAGAGCTCTAAACAACACCTGGTTAAAGACACAAACGGATCCCTGCTAATTTCGGATGAGGACCAGCTCATAAGGTGGAGGGAACACTTTTCTGCGGTTTTAAACCGCGTTTTCGCAAGTGAAGTGAACCCTATTCCCACTGAGCTACCCGAAGTAACAATTTCCCGAATACGCACCGTACCCCCCAGTAAAGAAGAAATTATCACCGCCATCAAAGCACTGAAGAACAACAAAGCGGTTGGACTTGACGGTATTCCTGCAGAGCTCTTAGGAGCAGCCCCAACGACATCGAGCGAGCTACTGCACCCACTTATTAAGAGAGCTTGGGAAGCAGAGAGCTTTCCTGAAGAGTGGAAAAAAGGAATGATTGTCAAGCTCCCAAAGAAAGGAGATCTCACACAGTGCGAAAACTGGAGAGGAATATGCGTTCTGCCTGCAGTAGCCAAGATAATAGCAAGGATAATATTGGACCGAATTAAAGACCACCTCGAAGACACACTCGACGCCGAACAAGCAGGTTTCCGCACTGGATCTTCCTGTGTTGATCACATCAACACCTTGAGGATCATCATCGAACAGTGCGTTGAATATCGATCACCACTTCACCTGCTGTTCATCGATTTTGAAAAGGCGTTCGACAGTGTCAATAGAGAATTTATTTGGCTTGCTTTGCACAGGAGGGGCATCCCAGATAAATTGATTGCTATTATCAAGGCTACATATGATGGATCCAGGTGTCACGTTTTGCACAAAGGAAGGCTGTCAGAGGAGTTTGAAATCCAAAGTGGAGTTAGGCAAGGCTGTATACTGTCACCAATACTGTTCCTGTTGGTGGTAAGTGACGTACTGCACGCAGCTTTGTCAAATGGAAATGGAGGAATTCAGTGGACTCTGCAATCTCACCTCAAACATCTGGACTACGCGGACGACGTATGCTTACTCTCTCATAGGATCATGGATCTCCATCAAATGACAACAAGGGTGGAGAGAGAAGCAGAAATCGTAGGGCTTAAGATCAACTCGGCAAAAACTAAAAGGATCAGCCTTGGAACTTCCTCATCAATCCAAGTAAATATTTCTGGACAACCGGTAGAGATGGTAGAGGATTTCCAATATCTTGGGAGTATTATCTCTACGGGTGGCGGAACTGAACTGGACGTAAACAGCCGAATCAGAAAAGCAAAGGCTGCGTTCGGAATGCTGTCCAAAATATGGAGAAACAACTCTTTTAGCTTAAAGACCAAGCTACGACTGTTCCGCTCCAATGTTGAATCCGTTCTGCTTTACGGCTGCAGCACTTGGAAAGTCACTGAAATTGTCACCAGAAAGCTGCAAACCTTCGTTAATAGATGTCTACGAAACATCTTGAGGATTTTCTGGCCCAACCGTATCTCCAATGCCGAACTTCATGCGAGAACGGGTCAGGAGCCCATAGACTCCATTATACGAAGAAGAAAGTGGCAGTGGATTGGCCATACGCTTCGAAAAGGCGATCGGTGCATTGCATCTCAAGCAATGCAGTGGAACCCGCTCACACAGGAGGGAAGACAAGTGGGCCGGCCTAGAAGTACATGGCGAAGAACGGTCGAACAGGAATCGGCACGACTGGGGAAAAGTTGGAGAGAGCTGAAATATATTTCAAGAAATCGTACACGATGGCGCGTAGGTGTAGTGGAGGCCCTATGTCCCGTAAGGGAAACATCACGGACGTAATAGGTCCGAGGACCTAACTCAACTCTAATTCAATGGACTGTAGTGTAAAAAAAAACGTACTACTCATTTCAAAATGGTAGGCGCCAGTTATAGCGATAATTAAAAACCATCAGTAAAAGTTGAAACAGGTGAAAACTGAAATTTTTTACTTACGGGCGGTTATAGCAATCAGTAAAATTATATCAGTAAATTAATGTCAAACCCACAGTCGCAATCTTTTATTTATTTTTAATGATGCAAAATGCTTCAGTGATTTTTTTACTGATGCCACTCATCAGAACGAAAAACTGACAGACGAGAACAGGAAGAGAAAGGAATGCATTTCATTGGAACGAATGTGTTCCACTTTTGGGAACAAAATATCAGCTGTTCATTGAAAACGATTTTCATCATTGAAAAACAAAAAATGATTTTATATGAAAATTGTAAAGAAAACTAAACAGTTTTTGGACTAAAAAAAATATATAACTGACAACCATCATTTTTTTACCAAAACGCCATCAGTTTTATTTGCTTAAGTGGATCAAAATTGAAAGACAAAATTTTCAATGATGGTTTTCAATGAAAGCTATAACTGGCGCCTAACCCGGTCTTAAGATAATTCTTTTTAATTCATTAAAAAAAACTTTGAACGCACTCTAGGTCTAAGTTTAAGTTCAAGGGGGGTGAACAGTAATTTATTAATAACTACTACCCGGCCCAGAGTACCGCGGGCTATCAGATAGTGATTCATTTCTATAATTTTGGTTTAAGTTTTAAATAAAATTCAATTTTTCAACAAAAATTACATCAAAAGTTTATTTAGATTAGCTATAACAAATGTTCAAATTGTTTGCATCCAATGGCAATGCAAGACCTACATCTTCTTGACAAAGATCGGTTTATAAGACAGAAGAATCTGCTTGGTTGATGTCTGCAACAGCCTCCGTGATTTTTTGGCGGAGCTCGGTTTTGAGTACTTTTTCTTTTACTGCCCCACAAAGAAAGAAATCCAGAAGGTTTAAGTAAGGTGAACGCTGTCCACGAAATTGCACCAGACCGCCCCATCCACCTGCCTAGCTATTCATCATCAAGGATTTGTCTCACGGGGCGAGCATAATGCGCTGGGCAGCCGTCTTGTTTAAACCACATATTTTCCATAAATGCTTAGTGGCACATCAAATTTGGTAAATGGTATTGTAAAAAAAAAGAGCGCGTGTAACTCAGTACTCGTGGCAGAAGTGAAACTTCTTTGGCTATCTAAAAATCTCGATATATAGGGATATTAAGCTTATATGCGTAAGATGCAGCTATGTGTTCTATATCAAAATGATCGATGGGTTCGGGTTGTAAACTTGAAAATTAAATAATAATGTTAAAAAATTTAAAGTAAAAAAAGGTGACAATTTAAAAGATATAAATCAGTAAATTTGAGTAGGTTTTCCGACTATTTCCAAAAATTCATACACTCAAAATCTCTGCAAAATCAAAAATTTGTATATGACAACTTTAATTTGGTTTTATGTTTTTGCAACCATATATAATTCAAATTTGTAGCGGGCTCTCCTGATTTAATTAAATTTTTTTGAAATTAGATTATTTTTTGAGAAAAAAATTTTAAAATAATTTATTTATTTTACTGATGGAAATTCGTTTTACTGAACAGCTGATTGCCAATTCACAAAAAATGGAACATTTCGTTTCAGTTTTCTGTGTTCTATTTTTTTACTGTTCCACTCCGTGAGTTAAAAAAATTACTGAAGCAATTTACATCATTAAAAATAATAAAATGTTGTTGCTGGAGGTTTGAAATTTAATTACTGATAGAATTTTAATGATTGCTATAACCGGCCGTACGTAAGAAATTCCAGTTTTCAACAGTTTCAACTTTTACTGATGTTTTATACTGATCGCTATAACTGGCCCTTAATAAACATTATCAAAAAATCCAAACTTATTGCACTATAAAATATATTAGCCTATCAATAAAAATGTTAACTTTTACTCTACCTCCCACCACTAGCTACTCAATGATCTCAGCGTTGCACATGTGGCGTTACAAATTGTTATTTATTCGTGCAAATTGTTACCCGGTTAAGCCTTGTACTCACCTCTGTGTGAAATGAAAAATAAAAACCGTTTGCAATTCACGTGGATAATCATGAAACCATAATTAATTCTCCACGTGAATTTTTAATCTTCAGTTTGAAAATTTTTAATACTCACTTTGAATGAAAATAATAATTTGAATTATACGATAGTATAATAGAATCTTGAAATGCTTGAAAAGACCTTTTTAATTCAATTGTTTGGTTTTTGGCTTGTCAGTAACACTTAATATTTAAAAATAAACAAACCTAAGATCCAAAACAATTCTTTAGGCTTTTTTATTCAATTATAAAAAGTTTTATTTTAATTTATTGACAAATGTCACACTTTTCCACAACTCTATTATTTTTTCCTAGTTGTCGCACGTTAGGAAATGAAAATTATTAAATGAAATTAATTTTTAACCGGTTCACATTTCGCTCTCACATTTTGGGTACTCAGCTCTCGATATGAATTTCATCGTTGTGAAATAGATGTCACTTTTATATAGAAATTTCATTTTCACTTGAACTGAGTACTAGGCTTCACATTAGGGTACTCAGCTCTCGTAATGAATTTCATCGCTGTGAAATATGTGTCACTTTTATATGGAAATTTCATTTTCACTTGAACTGAGTACTAGGCTTTACTTGAGAAAAACATTTTTGTTTCCGTTATTTATGGAATATACTCAAAAATCTTATAATACCATTTTGAAATGAGAATTGAACACGCCAACTTTTAAGTTGACTTGCCAAAATATCGTAGTACATTTTTTTTTACACTACAGTTCATTGAATTAGGGTCATGTAAAAATTTTGAGTACTTAGTTGGACAAAAAAGTGATATTTTTTGCTTTAAAACTGATGCAGGTTTGTTTAAATTTTTGAATGCAGTTATTAGCAGGGTTATTCAAGGTTCCATAACACAAACAAAAAATTGATAAAAATTAAGATTTGAAAGACCGTCACAGTGTAATCATTTTTTCGATTTTTTTTGAATGCCTATAACTCACAAAATGCATGGCTACGATTTTTTTTATTATTTTTCTGATAACTATCACTTCCTACCCTATCATCCGTTTTAGTTTCGACTTTGACTTTTGGGACACCCTGTGTGTGCATACCTACATTCATATGCACATTTTTAATAATGGCAAATCAGTAATGTTCATTCAAATAGTAAATGTTCAGTTTGCTTTATTTTTTTTATTAATGTTAATCTTGTTCTTGATCATTTAAATATTAACATCCACAAAACACCGTAATATCTTTGCATTATGAAAACCAAGTATCTCAGACACAAACCGAAATGGTGCCCAAACATAGCTTAACCTTTGTATTCATATACAAAAGCTGTTCCACCTTCCACATGAAAATGAAAACCTGTAGCACCTGCAATCAATCTTACTTACCTGTTCTTACTGCATGTAAGCAGGTAAAGCAAAGAATATCACCTTCATATGTTAGTACACTATCGATCCCTCACTAACCACCTTAGTACGAATACACTATTTATATATAGACTTTTCTTTTTCGACTGGACAATGAAATTGTTGGAGAGTTTCACTTCAAATTTGGAAACCTTTTCAGTTCAGCTTCAGTTTGAATTCGGTTGTCGTGGGTAAAGTGTGGTGTTTGTTCTCGTAGTTTAAAGTGGTAGCAGCAGTGACTGACTGACTGTAATAGTGAAATTTAACCTGATGACGAATGCAAAGAAAAGAATCAAAGCCAATTGATTGATTTACGCCTCGAATGTGTGTTTTTGTGATTTTCAAATTTCATTCGCCCTTTTATATCATAACTAAATATCTACTAGATATTTTGAATTGAAAGAAATTTATAAAAAAAAAGTGAAAAGCCTAATTATAATAACGTGAATGATTGTAAAAAAATGTTCAAATCCAGATAGACTCTTGCCAAAGGCGAGTGAAAGAGAGAATCAAGGCTTAGTTATTAAGTATAGTGCTTGAGAGTGAGTGAGAGGTCATTGGATAACTTACAATTTGCGGGACGGGAAGTGTAGATACCAACTAAACTACACGATGAAACTGGGATTTAACCCTTCAAATTATCCTGTTCGTGACTTCGGATGGCTGGTCGTTCTTATATCAACTTATGTACTTATTGGTAAGATTAACCATCATTAATCTAAGTAGCAGTTACTTTTTGATTTTTTGTTAGATCCGAAAAATGTGAATAGCTTGAGGGAGGGTGTGTTTCTATTTACCTGTGTGCTGTTTCTAAATCTCTTTACAATACAAATAACTATATGCATGTCTCGCTCGTTCTTTCAATTGTTTGCATTGTACTTTTGCATTGGTAGTAGAATTCATCTTTTTTACCAAAACTTTAAGTGAAACAGAAAACAATGTTTGCCGCAGTCAAGCAAAGGTGAGATGCGACTTGTAAAGAAAACAAATGCGACAGGTAGACTTGTTTGGTGTTGTGGATGGCGGGTAATGAAGAGGGTGATTATAATTACTTTTTTTTTCTTTTTAAACCTACCTTTTGCTGGGTTTGTGTTTACTATATTTTTTTTGTTCGTAAAGAATGTTTTTCAATCAAAATGGTAATGCTAGGGTAAATCATGGGCTCTTGAGGACAAATGATAAAGGGGAAGAGCTTCCCACACTGTAAGAAACAAAGAGTGTATTCCATCATGCCTGTTTTCAATGATTAATTAAACCGTGGTTCGTGGTGAATAATAATGGTCTTACCTGCTTTTAAATTCTATAGTGTTTAGACTAAGGTGTGGAAAACTTTAAAAACTGTTTTTGTATTGCTATTGTTTCAATTCAAAACCAACGACGGCTATTAACCCTATTTTTGTGAATTACATCTTAAAACTGCTCAAAAGCTATTAACATTAAGAAATTGGGTATGTACCTAGGTATGCAGGTAAGTACCTATAACGCGACGCCTGTACGTAGATTATGTACATATGTAGGTGCATACCTACCCATATATTGGAAATTGGAAAAACACAAAATGGGTAGAGCCTTGGAATTCCCGAGAATGACTAATGCAAGAGAACAAATGAAATTCTGGGAAAAAAGGTACCTAAACGCCAGCCTGAATTTCAGTTACATATCTTCTCAGGAAATATTTATTAGTAGGTAGGTAGGTACCTACTTGACAAAAGGTCTTACATACTTCTTAAACTGGGTTATTAATTTAAAAAATAAATAAACTCCAAGCAGAACTATTGTTGTTGCGGGGGCGTTAAGCGGTGCTTAGTATCTGGACACCTAACTAGTGGCAGGTAGTTACTTATATATTTAAAAGATTTCCTTTAAACACTTTTATACGATTTTTCATCTAGTCATTTGCTAAATCTTACGCCTATTCCGCATTTATAAAAGTGTTCTATCAGTATACTCACACGGCATGTGGTGATTGGAAGAGGATAAAGAGTAAATTTGATCTCACATTCAATTCTCCAAGTAGGTACATATATATCCTACTCATCAGAGCCGAAAGTCTCTAATGTGTATACCGCCTTAGACGATAAAAGGCATCCAAATCGTAGGTACACGTCCGGGAACAAAAACCTGAAGCAAATCAGAAAATCTAGGGACTCTAATAATTCCAACAGAAATTGGGTTTTAGTGTGTTCATGTGTTATTACGTATGTTAAAGAAAAAAAAAAACCTAACAAAGTAACTTCATTTTTTCACGCAATGCAAATTGATTTTTGTAGGTCCCTACATATGTAGGTACATAGGTTCTTGAACCCATATCTTATCTTTTTTTTCTTAATGATCTGTGTTTTCGGTTTTTTAAATTCCTACTGTAAGCAAGATCACTCAGAGGTTATCCAGTAAAATACTTAATATTTCTGTTCTAAAAACAAAATCAAGAGTTCAACAAACTTGAAGGTTTTATGTACCTATTTTCACGTCCATAATGGGTACATACAGCCGTTGACAACTAATTGCAAACCAATTTTGTTTAACATTTTTCTAAGTTTCTAATTAGTTGGCTCAGCCAAATCAGAGGTTTAAATATAAAAATATTTTTCAAACCATGTGTCCCTATGAAAATTTGAATAATAGGTACCTACTGTTACATTTTCCAAAAAATATTTCAAATTTTATGATCATTAATAAACAAATGACGATATTTAGAAAATTGAATAAGAAAATCCATGTGAACACAAAATCGTTTCTAATTAGCTGTCAATGGCTGTAAGTACCTATACCTTTTTAATTAAGAAAGCCACAAGAGTTGCAGGAGCTTGAATATTTTAAAAACCCCTTTCAAAATATAAAATTTGAAAAAATATTAATGCCAAATTAAAATAATCATTTTAACTAGGTATATAGGTAAAGGTATGCCTGTAAGATCTGATATCTTTTAAATGAAGTTTGAATTGAACGGAAGAAAAAGTAGGTAGGTACCTATAGGAACGGGTTTTTTATATTTAAAGTTTGTTCACACCAACGTTGATACAAAATTCGATGACTATGGGACACACTAGGTATCCATGTAGGTACCTACATATGCGGAAGATAAATTATAGGTACCTAATCGATTTGATATAAAATGCACTAACAAATAATAGGTAGTAGGTAGGTTTATGTACATATTAAGTAAAAATGATTAATTAAAATTAGTTACGTTGTGGATATACCTATTAGAAAAAAAAAACATCTCACGCTGACTACAAATACCTATATACCTACATATATAGCGACATTACGATCAGTAACTGTGAAAACAATTATTCCCCAAGGTCAATGGATCGCGTTTCATAATAATCGAACACTACAGCTATTTTTGTTGACATATGTTTCTATAGAATAACAATTACATTTTCTTCATTTATTTGAAAGGTAAAATTCATATGTTCAAATGATTCAGAGAATATTTATGTATTTTATATTTTTGTATTCCTTGGTATTTACATACATTCATTTTCATATACACACATACAATACCTATTTATTTTTATAAACAATCGAATAAATTGTTTCACGTTCCTAAGTTTTGTTTATTTGATGCCTCTTACATTTTTGTGACGCATCAGTTGTTTGCATTAGGTAGGCAAGTAGGTATAGATAAACAGTGAAATCCAACAATTTCAACCGTCATGCTTTTGATCTGGACACCACCGGACAAACTCCACAAAATAATGATATCAATCCCTAGAGACTCTATAAATGTTATCTGAACTGTGTCTTGTTTTGTGGGCGTCATAGCCAAATGCATAACTGATGTGTCATTCAAGCACAAAAACGTAACTTCTGCTCTAGTCTATTATGCCCTAGTTCAAAGCCCAGTTTGCATTTATAAGATGAGAAAAATAATAAATTCAGATACAGATAAATTCACCAACACTTTGACTTGTTTTTTTTTTTTTTTGTTTAGAGTTTGAAAAGTACAAAGTGAAAGAAGTACCGACGACTATTCTTGGTGTACCTTTGTATACTTATCTGCTTGTAGATATCGACCAATTTTTGTTAATGTTTACCACATGTCAGGTGGAACGAAAAAATTGCACTATCCAGTATCCATACGAATAGATTTTTCGTAGTAAATGAACAAGGGAGATAACAGATTGTTTATGTTACGGCGATAAAAGCAGACGGAAACGTCTGCATGTTTTATTTATAAGACAGTATAAGGTGTAACAGATTTATAAATTATAAATGCATAAATATACCAACTTGTTAAGTTTACTTAAATGTTCTTAATTTCAAACACTTTTTCATTAAAAACATTTATGTATCTTATTAAAACTGACAGAATGTGTGATTATGCACCAAAATAGGCTGCTTAACGGTGTTGGGCCCTACCAATAATCCAATTTAGCTACGACTTAAATATTTAAGGAAAATAGACCATAAGGAAGGGCCGTTAAAAAATGAACCTTACATGTAATGTTTCATATTTTAGAGTCCATACCATGTAATATTCATTATTTAGGGTCCACCTAAATATATGTCTCTCAAGTAAGCTTTACCACATCAAAATTTCAGGAATCTAATAATTGGATTAATTGTCATGATTTTGTCGTAAATTTGTCGTGAAAGAAAAAAAATTTGTCGCGCCTATTTTTTAAAAATTAACCCTGGGTAATGCTAACTTGTGAGTCAAGTTAGCATCACCCACCCTCAAAAAAAATTCTTAAAAATGAGTCTGGGGTCGACCCACACTTGTAATTTCCCATTGGTGCACTTGAAGACCATATACATATTTACCTTAGTGGTGGGTGGTAGAGTATATAGGTATTACATAATTATATATTATATAGTGTAATAACTTTGGGTTTTTGGATAATCAGTGCATAGGTAGGTATAGATATAGAGATTCAGGGAAAACTGTGACATTACCTATATTTTATACTTTTTTCCTAACTCTTCTCGGTATTAAGGTATTAATTATTTAAGCCAATTATTTAAAAACAGACTATTGGCTAAAAAATATCAAAAATCAGGGGAATGTAATTAACAAAAAAAACATGGTTTTAAAGAATATAAAAGTGCCATAATGCAAAATTTCCATTTTGAAGGAGATTTTGATGGTAAGAATTTTTCGAATTAAAGCATTTTTGAAAAATTTTTCTTGCATCATTTTTATTTTTAGCTTTTTAAAAAGTGGTTTAAAAAATCTCAAAATTACACAACATTTAGGTGGTATAGGTATATATTTTTGGTAGAATTTTAAAACCGATATCATTGTTTGTTTTTCAAAATATTTGAGTTGAAAAAAATTTGTTAAGAATTTTTAATAGTTTTTGTTCCAATTTTTTTTTTGCTCTAAAAAAACTGTTTATTGAATTTAAAAAAAAAATCATCAGTTGTCGACTACGTCATTATATGTAAAAAAAAAAAATAGACTGGGTTCGGATTCATTTTTTGTTCTTGAAATATTTGAGACGAAAATTATTTTTCAACTGTTTTTCTTAGTTTAAAAAAATTTTTACCAATTTGGTATTGTGTAATTATGTGTAAATTAAAATTAGTCCGCTCTCGAGATAGTCCATTGACATTTTACAGCTCCTTTTTAAATTGCTGTAGTAAAAAAACGGTTTATTGAATTTGTTAGAAAACCTTTTCAGCACGTTATGACATTTATCCGAAGTCGATATCTTTATTCATTCTGGAGATATGGTGGACGAAAAAAGTACCCCGAACGTACGTACATACACACATACAGACATCTTGCTAAAAACGATGAATTCTGATTCTAGAGACCTCAAAACGTGAAGATGTGTCAACATTTTCAATTCGACAAATTGCACCAATTACAATAACTTCTAATGGGAAGTTAAAAAAAAATGAAGATGCTATTAATTGTCGTGAATTTGTCGTAAATTTGTCGTGAAAGAAAAAAAATTGTCCGACCTTTTCTTTAAAAAATAACCCTGGGTAATACTAACTTGACAGTCAAGTAGGCATTACCCACCCTCAAAAAAAAAATCTAAAAAAAAAGATGCCAATAATTGTCGTGAATTTGTCGTGAAACAAAAAATTTTGTACCACTTGTATTTTCTGAGGAAAAATAAAAAAAAACCCCTAACCCTCTAAAATCGCATTTTTTTCAATAAATCTAGCACTACCATACCAAAACTTTTTTCTTAGAAGACTTAAAAAAAATGTGTCCAAACAATTGTTGTAAGACGTCCTTAGATAAGCTACGTACTCAAATAATTTGGGTTGCCTTTTTTTCTCAAAAAAATCACCTTTTTATGACTAAACCCCCTAAATCAATTTTTTTCATAAAATCTAGCACTACCATACCAAAACTTTTTTCCTATAAGATTTTTTGAAAAAAAATATATCCGAACAATTGTCGTAAGACGTCCTTAGATAAGTAACGTACTCAAATGATTTTTCGTGCCCTTTTTTCTCAAAAGAAATCACTTTTTTATGACTAAACCCCCAAAAATCGCATTTTTTCACAAAATCTAGCACTATTCTAGCACTACCATACCAAAACTTTTTCCTAGAAGATCAAAAAAAAAAATGTATCCAAACAATTGTCGTAAGATGTCCTTAGATAAGTAACGTACTCAAATAATTTGTTGTGCCCTTTTTTCTCAAAAAAAATCACCTTTTTATGACTAAACCCCCTTAATCGCATTTTTTCATAAAATCTAGCACCTTTTTATGACTAAACCCCCTAAATCAATTTTTTTCATAAAATCTAGCACTACCATACCAAAACTTTTTTCCTAGAAGATTTTTTTTGAAAAAAATGTATCCAAACAATTGTCGTAAGACGTCCTTAGATAAGTTACGTACTCAAATAATTTGTGGTGCCCTTTTTTCTAAAAAAAAAAATCAACTTTTTATGACTAAACCCCCTAAAATCGCATTTTCTCATAAAATCTACCACTACTCTAGCACTACCATACGAACACTTTTTTCCTAGAAGATTTTTTGGTATGAAATTTATCTAAACAATTGTCGTAAGACGTCAAAAAATCTTCTAGGAAAAAAGTTTTGGTATGGTAGTGCTAGATTTTATGAAAAAATGTGATTTTAGGGGGTTTAGTCATAAAATGGTAATTTTTTTTAGAAAAAGGGAACGCCAAATTATTTGAGTACGTAGCTTATCTAAGGACGTCTTACGAGAATTGTTTGGATACATTTTTTTTGAAGTCTTCTAAGAAAAAAGTTTTGGTATGGTAGTGTCAGATTTTTTGAAAAAAATGCGATTTTAGAGGTTAGGGTTTTTTTTATTTTTTCTCAGAAAATACAAGTGGTACAAAATTTTTTGTTTAACGACAAATTCACGACAATTATTGGCATCTTTTTTTTAGAATTTTTTTTGAGGGTGGGTAATTCTAACTTGACTGTCAAGTTAGCATTACCCAGGGTTAATTTTGAAAAATAGGCGCGACAAATTTTTTTCTTTCACGACAAATTTACGACAAAATCACGACAGTTAATCCAATTATTCAATTCAATAAAAGTTTTTGAAAATTTTAATGTGGATTTCCTTTCAACAAAAAAATCAACCTGTGAAGGAGAAATTTCATTTGTTTAGAAAAACAGATCAATTTTTCTAAACAAATCAAATCTTTCATTATAGAAAGATGTACACCGACTTGCACACACGAATTTTTTTGCGAGTTCCTTACAACAAAAAGAAAATTGATGCCCAATCGTTGAAAAGAAATCGACATAAGAACTTGCCCAGACTTTTAATAAGTGCTGTATAATTGGCGTTTTCAGGAAAGGGAGGTTTCGGAGGGCTTCAGCAACAAATCTCAGTTTGGCTGTCAAAAAACTTAAGGAACAAATTTTTGAGGGAGCAAAATCTCCGATACATCTCTCTTTCCTGAACGCGCCTAATGTTTATAGAAATTCACCAAAAAATAAGAGAAGTATCCACATTTAAAAAAATAATAATTAAAAATTTTAAAACAGATTTAAAAATCATGGAAAATCACATTTGTTATCATTAGTTAAATAAGTAAACATCAAAGTAAATAATTGCATAAAAGAATTTTAAATGCTTTGTAATTGTTTCACATGTATGATATTCATAAATGGAGTATTGTAAACTTCAAGAGGAAGTCAATCAAAATACCTAACAAGAACAACTATAAATTCTAAACGAAGAAGCTATAGTACATTCAAGTTGTTATTTTATTTTTAAGTGAACTGTTGCATTGACAACATTCCGTCGTAAGGCCATTTATACATATACATATGTGCAACGTAAGCTTAAAACAAATTGTTGGGTTTATTTAGAACTAAATAATGTACATAGGTAGGTATATTGAAACTGTAAGGCTTAGTGTTATTAATGGAAATAAAAACCTATATCATTATTATCGCTGCAATGGTGATTGAAAAATATTCACGGAATCAATGATATTTTAGTGTAGTATTTAGATTTTTAGGTATTGTATTTTGCTTTAATTTAAACCTGAACTGCTGCTAAGATTTTTTTTTTTTGAATGTAGATTATACAACAAACTAGTACTATTTGCCATATTAGGAATTTACATTTCTTATGCCGTTTTCGGTTGGACGTCCGGAAGCGTTCAGAAGCGTCCGGAAGTCTTCTGAAACCATTCCATTGGCACAAAAAAAAACGCTTCTGACGATTCTGAGAAGAGAAATTCGATTCTGGATTTGAAATCAGAATCCACTCAAGAAGCACTAATACATTCAAACTCAAACGTCACAACAAACTGCAATGCACCTCATGTTTTTTTTAAATTTCAATTTTAATTTATTTCGCATCCAAAATCAAAGTATTTGATAAAGATTAATTAAAAGATCAAGAAAAAATTAACCAAAAAATACTATTTGTAAGTTTGGAGTTGATACAGTCGTGTTTTACATTTTACGTTTTGTGTGGCAAAAAATAATTTCTATTTGTTTATTCACCTATACATATACCAAAACTAAGAATTGAGTAGAAGCAACATGAACAAGGGCGACCTGCATCGTGCCTGATCGGGAAACTATTGATTGCTCAGAACTTGGTCTGGGCCAGTAGCGCAACAATCAGTCACGATGAAGTGCTTGTTTTACCTCCTCGTGGTGGTCCCCGGGCAACTATTTATGTATCCCAATATACATAAATAGGCTAAAATTACAAGTGCGAAAAGGCCTAGCTTTCTAGGATAGGTTACGGAGGTTAGCATTCTCCGTAACTGAAATCAACCCGCTACCGAAACCAACACTACGCCTCGGATAATTAATGATAACTCGTTGACGACTTTTGGCTATTGTACCCGGACAAAGATTGGTTTCTGGAATGTGAAGACGCTTCTTGACAATGGAAAAGAAGGTCCTCAGAATGCCAGATTCCTGCAACTAGAGAAGGAATTCATGCGGTATAGGATGGACATCTTAGGGATAAGTGAAGTTAGATGGCTGGGTTCGGGGAAGTTCAAGTCACCAACCCGTAACACTGTACTATTCTATTCCGGAAAAACACCTGGAAGCGCTCGGGAATCTGGCGTTGGATTGCTGCTTTCCAAAACAGCTCTCAAAAGCCTAATTTCCTGGGAGCCTTTAGGTGACAGGATCCTGAAAGCCAGGTTCCGGACTAGAGTACGTCGCGTCACCATCATACAGTGTTACGCCCCAACTTTGCTCTCTTCTGACGAGGAGAAGGAGGCCTTTTATAACCGGCTGAGTGCTGCTTATGATAGCGTTCCACGAGGTGATATAGTTATGGTGATGGGAGACTTAAATGCCAAGGTTGGCAATGACAACACTGGGCTAAGGCATGTCATGGGAAAACATGGTGTTGGTAACCGAAACGACAATGGCGAACGATTTGTCGATTTCTGCAACGCCAACGGCCTTGTTATTGGAGGGACCATGTTCGAGCATAAGACGTGCCACAAAGTCAGTTGGGTGTCGACTGACAGACAAGCAACTTCCAACCAAATTGACCACTTCGCGATCAGCCGGCGTTTTAGAAGCAGTCTCCGTAACAGAAGAGGTGCTGACATGGGAATGGCCCGGGACCACCATCTGATAATTGCTACCGTAAGATTGCGTACAGCTGCAGTTCGGAGATCCCAAGGAAACACTCGAATGCCCAAGTTTAATACAGATAGACTAAAGGATCCTGCAGTGCGCCAACAACTAGGGGACCACCTTTCACAAGGATTGAACGCAATCAGCAGCACGGAAACCACATCCATCGAAAATCATTGGTGTGCTGTGAAAAATGTGTTCATATCCGGTGCTGAAAGTATAGTCGGCCGGGCGCAAGGAAGAAATAGTGCTTGGCTTTCTGACGAAACTTGGGCAAGGATCGAAGAAAGGAAACACCTTAAAGCTCGCATCGCAGCTACCCCAGCAGCAGGGAGAAACGAGCTTGAGTCTACGTACCGCATGAAGATGAGGGAAGTTCACCGTAGTGTGCGACGTGATAAGCGTAACTACATCAACGCACTGGCCACAGAAGCAGAAGAAGCCGCTAGTAGGTGTGACAGTAGGACCGTCTACAGAATTACCAAAGAGCTCACTGGTGTCCAGAGCTCTAAACAACACCTGGTTAAAGACACAAACGGATCCCTGCTAATTTCGGATGAGGACCAGCTCATAAGGTGGAGGGAACACTTTTCTGCGGTTTTAAACCGCGTTTTCGCAAGTGAAGTGAACCCTATTCCCACTGAGCTACCCGAAGTAACAATTTCCCGAATACGCACCGTACCCCCCAGTAAAGAAGAAATTATCACCGCCATCAAAGCACTGAAGAACAACAAAGCGGTTGGACTTGACGGTATTCCTGCTGAGCTCTTAGGAGCAGCCCCAACGACATCGAGCGAGCTACTGCACCCACTTATTAAGAGAGCTTGGGAAGCAGAGAGCTTTCCTGAAGAGTGGAAAAAAGGAATGATTGTCAAGCTCCCAAAGAAAGGAGATCTCACACAGTGCGAAAACTGGAGAGGAATATGCGTTCTGCCTGCAGTAGCCAAGATAATAGCAAGGATAATATTGGACCGAATTAAAGACCACCTCGAAGACACACTCGACGCCGAACAAGCAGGTTTCCGCACTGGATCTTCCTGTGTTGATCACATCAACACCTTGAGGATCATCATCGAACAGTGCGTTGAATATCGATCACCACTTCACCTGCTGTTCATCGATTTTGAAAAGGCGTTCGACAGTGTCAATAGAGAATTTATTTGGCTTGCTTTGCACAGGAGGGGCATCCCAGATAAATTGATTGCTATTATCAAGGCTACATATGATGGATCCAGGTGTCACGTTTTGCACAAAGGTAGGCTGTCAGAGGAGTTTGAAATCCAAAGTGGAGTTAGGCAAGGCTGTATACTGTCACCAATACTGTTCCTGTTGGTGATAAGTGACGTACTGCACGCAGCTTTGTCAAATGGAAATGGAGGAATTCAGTGGACTCTGCAATCTCACCTCAAACATCTGGACTACGCGGACGACGTATGCTTACTCTCTCATAGGATCATGGATCTCCATCAAATGACAACAAGGGTGGAGAGAGAAGCAGAAATCGTAGGGCTTAAGATCAACTCGGCAAAAACTAAAAGGATCAGCCTTGGAACTTCCTCATCAATCCAAGTAAATATTTCTGGACAACCGGTAGAGATGGTAGAGGATTTCCAATATCTTGGGAGTATTATCTCTACGGGTGGCGGAACTGAACTGGACGTAAACAGCCGAATCAGAAAAGCAAAGGCTGCGTTCGGAATGCTGTCCAAAATATGGAGAAACAACTCTTTTAGCTTAAAGACCAAGCTACGACTGTTCCGCTCCAATGTTGAATCCGTTCTGCTTTACGGCTGCAGCACTTGGAAAGTCACTGAAATTGTCACTAGAAAGCTGCAAACCTTCGTTAATAGATGTCTACGAAACATCTTGAGGATTTTCTGGCCCAACCGTATCTCCAATGCCGAACTTCATGCGAGAACGGGTCAGGAGCCCATAGACTCCATTATACGAAGAAGAAAGTGGCAGTGGATTGGCCATACGCTTCGAAAAGGCGATCGGTGCATTGCATCTCAAGCAATGCAGTGGAACCCGCTCACACAGGAGGGAAGACAAGTGGGCCGGCCTAGAAGTACATGGCGAAGAACGGTCGAACAGGAATCGGCACGACTGGGGAAAAGTTGGAGAGAGCTGAAATATATTTCAAGAAATCGTACACGATGGCGCGTAGGTGTAGTGGAGGCCCTATGTCCCGTAAGGGAAACATCACGGACGTAATAGGTCCGAGGACCTAAGTAAGTAAGTAAGTAACATGAAGCGTTCCATTGGATTTCAGAATGAGTGAAACCTTGAGTGAAACCAATGAAAAACGCCATTAGAATTCCCAGACCAGTTGAATTTAGAACTGTCAGAGGTGCTCAGACGCTTTTTTCTGTAATGCCGTTTTTTACTGGACGTCCGGAAGCGCCCAGAAGCGTCCGGAAGTCTTCTGAAACCATTCCATTGGCACAAAAAATACGCTTCTGACGATTCTGAGAAGAGGGATTCGATTCTGGATTTCAAATCAGAATCCACTCAAGAAGCACTAATACATTCAAAATCAAACGTCAAAACAAACTGCAATGCACTTCATCTTTTTTTTAACTTTCCATTTTAATTTAATTTACATCAGAAATAAAAGTTTTAGGTAAATTTTAATCAATAAAATATAAAAAAATCAAACAAAAAAATATTATTTGGAAGTTTTGAGTTGATACACTCGTGTTTTACATTTCACTTTTTGTGCGGTAGCAAATAATTTTTATTTAACGATTCACCTATACAGATGCCAAACCCCAGAATTGAGTAGAAGCACCTTGAACTATTCCATTGTATTTCAGAATGAGTGAAACCTTGAGTGAAACCAATGGAAAACGGCATAAGATTGTCAGCAAACGGAAGAATGGATGATCGGAAAAAATGCAACGAGAAAACGTAAAGTCTATGTGAGGAGATCTATTCGTACCTAGTTAATTAATATATTTTTTCTCTAATAAAACATGAAAATAGTAGTAAGGCGTTACTCATAAATTGTGACACTTGGGGTAAATTTCACAGTCACAGGATTTGCACTTAAGGTGCAATAAAGTTTACGAAAGACCCATTTCTTGCAGTTAACACTTGCCTGAATAAGTTGCAATTAATTCGCCTATATTGGACATTTAAGTGTCACAAATTTAGACTTCGATTTGAAAATGATAAATGCAACCTACTCCGGTAAGTGTGGTCTGTAAATCTATAAACGTACATACACTATAAAGATACAATTCCTTCGTACGTTTCACCACCCAAAACCCATTTGCTTACATTGTTGAATCTGTAACGTTTGTTGATGGACGCACACCATGAACAAATGTTAAATCCAACAACAAAGTTAGCACTCATGAAATTCGGCGCGAATCGAGGAGCTAATTACATGTGTGCGTTTTTTACATACACTTTGCACAGCTCCTCGTACTCAATCGAGAACTGTCATCCAGCTTGTAGGCAAACGGTAAGAACAGCCGAGGATTTGTATCTTTATAGTGGTTTATCGGTCCTGAGGTTTGTAGCCCATACGTCAATACTGGTAAAATTATCTACTTAGCCGGTAGCGTAATGGTTAGTGCGTTCGACTGTCACGCTGGAGGTCTGGGATCGCTTCCCAGCCTCGTCCACCTAAAAACTAAAAAGTTTTTTTTTCAGGGCTACTGCCTCTTGCGAGAAATTGACAAATCCTCCAAGAGTATCACTTGTCACGAATAAGTGCTTGTCGTCAAGTCGTTCGGATTCGGCATAAAATTGTAGGTCCCTTCCATTTCGGTTCTTCACGAGCCGTTGTGCCACCCGATTTATTTTTTTTTTTATTTTGGCTATGCAAAACTTTCATGAGAGAAATCGCTATCGAAACGTCAAGGTTTAACAAAATATTTGATTTTAATTATGGTTTTTCAATTAAACCTGACAGTGAGCAACCCAATGCCATTATTTCATTAGTACGTAACCATTTTTAAGCTAACATACTGAGCCGATTTTAATGGTTGAGGTGTCAAAACAATCGAAATTTCCAAAGGACTTCAACAATTATAGTTTTATTTTATAAATATTTATAATTTAATTAAAAACTAGCTTTAAAAATAATATTCCAATGAAAATGAACACTTCAAATTCCAATGAACTTTCAAAACAAACATTCCACTTTCCAATCGTGCAAATTAGGTATGTTCAATATATATATATTGAATCCTGCACTGAGATGGAGCTTGACATGTGGCTTCGGTAGCGCGATGGGTAGGCCGTCAGCTTCCGAATTCCAGTCACAGTTGGTGTCTTAAGTACAATCCCCATGACGGGCAAACTTTACAAATAAAAATGAACACATTAAGACTCACCACCACACAAAGAAGTCTGATGATCGGGGTGGCACTCGTGAAATAGCTATAACTTCAGCCAAAATAACTTGGTGGTAGAACACTTTAGTTGTTGTTGTTACATTCAAAATTTCCAAAATTATTTTAATAATGATTTTACTGAGTTGATGTTGCTTTGTTCCATATCTACACTTCATGAAACAAACAAGTCATATTAGGTACTCCCATCTTGTTGCACCTCCTCCAGTTTCTCCAATCATCTGTTTTATTAGGATTGTTCAGTGAGGTTTTTTTCAGGCAGCTGTCTGACATATGTAATTGTCAAAAAAAAAAACATTCGAGTTTGGTGGATAAGCAAGAAATACTTTTTATTAAAAACAGTTAGAAATAGTATTTATTTAACTACACAATTTAATGTTATTTAATTTATGTTGTTTTTTTAAAAATTTATTTGTTTGTTTCCAAAGTAAAAGCACAAAGAGCCACGAAATTGTTAAAAAATATGAACTTTCAAGTGACAGCAGCTGATTTTGACAGTTGTCACAAACCTGTTCTAAGTTGTTCTACCTAAAAAGTAAGAACAGAAAATCCTGTTCTATTCTGTTCCAAACTGTTCGGAACCGCCTCACTGAACAGCAAATCAGAACAGTTTAGAACAGAAAATTCTCATTGAACAGCAAAAACTTGTACTTTTCTGTTCTAAACTGTTCCAAACTGTTCGGAACAACGTCACTGATCAAAGCTATTATTTTATATATTAGAAGAAGGTTGCTCCATTTACGAAGCATTTCTTCTTTGTAAAAGAAAATTGAGGACTGTTTTCTAATATTTCCTGAAGAACTTGACCTTTTACGCTTTTTTAGCTTTCAGTTTTCAGTTTTCCATACTTTTAAAATTAGTCATAAAATAGTAATTTTTTGTCTTTTAGTAAATATAAATTACTTTTCTTCAAAAAACAAATAAATTGAGTGTAGCAAAATTCCAGACACAACTAACACCAAACAAATGCAAGTGAAGTGCGCAAGATATTTTTTACGTTTGCTCAAATGCTTTTACATTTGCGCAAGTAAAAAAGTCGACTGCGTTTTGGGACAATCTGCTTTGCAGGGATTTTAATGTTTGCATTTAGGAACTTTTTGCTTAGGATAATTTGCGCAAGGTTTGCGTTTAGGAATTTGCCCTTCTTCTGGTTGAACATTGCCGTTTCTGATTTGGCAACCACAATGCTTCTCGGTGGTAGCAAAAAATGATTTGAACAAAAATGATTGATTTGGAATTTTTTTTCTTAATTTAATTGTACATATTTATATCTGAGAAACAAGTGATTGAAACCATTTTTAATTATGTGTACTAATTATTTTTTGAGAAAACAACCCCAAAATCCATGAATGTCAACATAACAAAAGGAAGTACGTACGTTTTTTTCGCGAACCGTGTAATCATGAACTAAGATATAAGGGTGATTCTCCACTAAAAGCTCCTTTTCGTGGCCCCGACCAAAAATGGTTCAAAAAATGAAAAAAACTTATTTATTTTGAAGTCAATAACAGCGCAAGCAACGTTTCTAACTGGGCCACTTCTAAATTTTAAATATTTGCAGATATGTAATAGAAAAATAATTGTTTTTATGGTCCAAATGTCATTTCCGTCGCGTGTCTCCTTCTTGTTTCAGCGCGGAAAATGGATTTTTTGTTTGTTTGAGTTCCAGGCTTAAGAATATGTATTAAAATTAATTTTATTTAAGAATTAAATTTATTTATTTGAAACAATTAACTTACAATCTTTCAAACATGTGTCTCCATGTATTTGCATCATTTCTGTAACAAAATGTTAAATGCTTATAAATTCAAATTAACGTCCGTCATCTTATAGGATTAAGACTAAATGAAGAAACTCAATCATGCCTTCTTTGAAATATATTCAATTCAATGGGTGAGACATCAGTTTCGCGTGTTATTTTAAAGTAAGTGGTTGTATTTGTCACGTGATTCATCAATTTCGACATTTCCGTAGGTGCATATAATTTTAGTAGGTGGTAGTAAAAAAAAAATATTTTGTAACAGTCTTGTGAGGTTATGTTGCAGTTAGTTATACAAAATTTTAAAAAAAATATACTTTCTATTTTTCTTGTCTAAAAAGCTAAAAAACACCGATTTTCGTCATTTCCGTCGCGTCAGTTCCGTCGCCTTTATTGGGTTACGGCGATGAGAAAATGGTTACGGAAATGACTTTGGATGTGTTTTTTCTTAAAAAAATCATGAATTTATTGAAAATCATTAAAGTTTTTGTGCATGCATTTAAAACCCCTAAAAGACAATTGCAGACCGTAAATCTTAGATAGGTGGGGAAGCGATAACGGAAAACATTATTTATCTTTACTAGTTAAATATCCTTTCCGTATCACACAATCATTTCCGTAAATCGATTTAATTTAGATTTTAATAATTTTAAATAAATTTCTCTAATACCGTAGTTTTTTAAATGCATCCTGAATCACACGGCACTTGATACAAAGAATATTTTAAAAGGAAATTTTTTGTACTGGTACATTATCATTTCCGTATCGAAGGCGTCATTTCCGTATCAAGCCCAAATTCTCAAAAAGGCCTAAAATCAAGTGCCCGCACTTTAAATCAAAAACAAAATCTTATCTCCATTTCGTGATAATTAACTGTCACAGACATAATACCACTGGAACTTGTATTAAAGAGAGAATTATGCATTTTACATAGGTACTTGGTTTTTTTTTTAAATAAACTTTTAAAAAACTTAAATAAATTTAAAATAAAAAAATCAACCCATAATTTAGCAAATTATACTTCGAAAAGTTGCTGAACCAGAAGCCACTGGTGAAATTTCTTCATCGGAAAGTAATCTTTGCACTTCTTATGGCAAGAAGTCTTCCTCATTATCAAAGAGAGCGGACGCATGTGCTGTTGTAAGGTACAACAATAGAACAACAATTATTGAAGCAATTATACAGGGCAAACGATGATCCCATTTTTAGTAATTGGCTTTTAAAGTTGAGGAACGGGAGTTTGAATACTAAAATGATGTGTCTCCAGATGCAATTAAAGTTCCAAAATATTTCTATGTCCCCGAAAATGAATATGTATTTGCATAAATCTTGTGATATACATGTCATAAATGAAGGCAACGTTTTGCAGTTACTTGATTGAGCAATTTTATGTCCAAAAAATGAAGATTGCCAACAAATAAATGATCATGTTGTAGACAAAATTGTTGCAGGTGAAGCAAACATTTAGTACAGCTATGACGGCGAGTCAATGGTGATGATAGATCCTATGAAGAACTGTATTCTGTTGAGTTCCTAAATAGTGTTTGTCATTCTGGCCTTCCATCTCACAAATTAATGTTTAAGAAAATACGACTGTACTGCTAATAAGAAATCTAAACACTAATGAAGACTTGATCAATGGGGCAAGGATGATAATAACTGGAAGAACTGTTTTAATTCCGAGTATATCATTAACACCATCGGATCCATCAGCATGATGAGAAAATAGTTTCCCATTAAAATTACATATGGTATGAACATAAATAAAGTAAAAGGTCAAACATTACAAAGAGCTGGATTGCACTTGCCGGATACTGTATTTTCTCATTGTCAACTTTATTATTATGTGGCTTTCTTAAGAGTAAAAAGTTTCTGAAACATTTTCATAACTATAAAAAAAGATTGAATCATTACTTCGAATGTTATTTTTAAAGAAGTTCTATAAATTCACTCATCATGTACACATTTTTCATACACATACATACATGCATACAATAAAATTTTAGAAAATAAAAAAATTAAGGATTGTTTATTGTTTTTATTAATTTCATTTGTCATTTTCATTCACAAAATAAAAACATAGAAAAGTAATCCAAACTAAGGAAAGATTGTTTCTTGCAATTTAATACAAAATATGAATGAATAAATTCTACACATGGTGTCCCTTAATTCGTCAATAGTATTTAAGGGCATGAATCTTGGGTATATTCTAAGAAAAAAATTGTTCTACAGTAAACGCATGTCTCCAATTTTGATATCATTTATCGTGGATTTAAGAAATGTCTTATTTTGGTGTACCTTGGCCCATGTTTACGGTAATTGCGCTGTTATTAATAATGATAGAAACTTTGTTTAGGCCTTTATTTTTAGAAGAAATACCAGCCTTTTGAACTGCGTTTAAATAAATTTTATACCTTTTCTGAGTCTTAAGATGTTCTGTTTTTAGTCTGTTCTATTTTTTCTGCCCATGCTAATTTTTTGACTTTGGGGTCAATTTTCTACAAAAAATGCGTAATCAACATGATGTTTTAATAATTTTTATGAATGTATGTAACAATACTAAAAATAAAAGTCAGTAACAAGTTTGCCGAAAAGCCCATAGATTTTATGATAATTTGGAAAAGAGCGGCGGGCTAAATTAAAAAAAAAAAAAAATGTTTTTTTAGCTTTAAGCTCGAGCAGCTATGAATAAAAATTATTTGTGTGGTTTTAGATAATTTTTTAAGTATGTTTCTTACTAAAACAGTTAGAGAAAAACAGACAGATTTTTCATTGTCTTCATTTTTTATTGCTGTGCTCTTCATGTTTCATTGATATTCACTTAGGCGCCAGTTATAGCTTTCATTGAAATCCATCATTGAAACACAAATCAGTGAAACAGTGGAATATTTTCTGATAAGTCGGTTATAGCTATCATACAATTTTCTTTCATTGAAAATTCCATTCCCCATACAAAAAACAACTTTTAGGTTAAATTCGATCATTGAACGAAAAACTGACAGACGAGAACCGGAAGAGAAAAGAACGCATTTCATTGGAACGAATGTGTTCCACTTTTGGGAACAAAATATCAGCTGTTCATTGAAAACGATTTTCATCATTGAAAAACAAAAAATGATTTTATATGAAAGTTGTAAAGAAAACTAAACAGTTTTTTGACGAAAAAAAATATATAACTGACAACCATCAATTTGGTACCAAAACGCCATCAGTTTTATTTGTTTAAGTGCAGCAAAATTGAAAGACAAAATTTTCAATGATGGTTTTCAATGACAGCTATAACTGGCGCCTTACCCCATCAAACGAACGGTACACTGACACCGAACCCCCTTCACCTACGAACAAAAGATCGGCACTGGAAAAATCGTTTAATGTAGACCGGGACATAATTAGTTGTAGTTCATTCCACATAAAGTGCGTTCTTACCTTTATTTACATCTACCTTTCAGATATTTGAACAGATCTTATTTCTCATAAATGTGGACAGTATTTCCAACACGCCCTTCAAGGATAAGCGAGCTCGTTTTCGGTCCGCAAACGTATCAAACAACGTATCGACGACTTCGCATTCGGGTCCAAATACGGATCGAAAAACTGCGTTTTGCGGCTACAATTAGTATGGAAATAAGAATCACCTCGGAGCCATTATGTGAATGTATTGTGAGAGAGAGAGTTTTTCAATTCACCATACTCGGAGAACCGAAACCAAATGGAACCCAAATCGGTTAAAAAAAAAATGAATGAATCGAGGCATGCCCAACCCATATGTGTATTAAAAAAAAACTTTCCATGTAGTCCAGTTTCTAAATTGCCTACAAAAATAAAACAAAAAGAATTTTTTCATTTCAAGAGTTTTTTTTATCATTCATAAAAGGTTTTCTAAAAAAAACATGATTTATTTCCACAATTATACATTGACATATAATAAACAGAAACTTGCATTTCTGACTGGAAATTTCTCAAAAAGTTTTAACAAGAAAAAAGAGATAAAAAAGCAATGGTCTTCGCCACGCTACCTACAAAACTGAACTAAAAACAAAGTGTCTGAAATTTAAACAAAACTACTGTATACTTCGCCTCTCTATTTATCGGTGCTTAAAAAAAAATACTCTCGATTGTCGTTCTTTTTACAAGCGTACACAGAAAATTTGTTAAACTGTGTGAGACACTCAGTTTTTTTGGATTCCCAAGTGAACCGGGAAATTTGGGTCCGTGATTTTGCTTGAAGGGCGTTTGGAAAGTGGAAGTGTTTGGCGGACAATGGCCGTTATCAAAAACCTATGTAGAGCTATCCGGAAAGGTTCGTGTTGTTTTAATCCCGTGTAAAACAATCAAGCGAAATGTGAAAAACAACCAATCCATTCAAAAACCTATATGGATACTAATCTATCTTATGTCGATTTCGATTCAACAATTGGTCAGACTAGATCAATCGTCGTAAAAAGAACTCAAAACGTGATTTGATCTATGTTTGCAATTGTGTGAGTGCGTGCCATTTTCTATTGATTTGGATAAAAATGTCACTTTAATTTGGTGTGTGTACAAGTGCGTGTGAAAATCTGTGTAAATCTTTGCCTGAAATCTAGATTTGCAAAATTGATCTAATGTCAAATTCCTTATAACAAAACAAATTCGAATTTTTCTGAACAAATCGAATTTTGCTCTAAACAAAATCGATTTTTATGCTGTCAAACAAATCTTGCGTTTTTAGCTATAGATGTCACATCAAACCACACACACACTATCAAGATTTGACATTTTTCATGCAACAAGGTGTAATTAAATATTCTCATTACAATTGTATGACGATGTTGAAAAAGAAAACAAATGTTAAAGGGGCATATTCATAGTTCGGTTTAACTAAACTTCAGTTTAAGACAATTTTGGCTCACTGAATACAGACCGATTTAAATTACAAATTGTTGGTTTTAAATTTTTATAAGATAATTAACTTGGTATACTACACAAATAGCTTCAAATATTTTGAAATGATAAACTTAAAAAAATAGAATCAACGTCCGAAAATTCAACTAAACCTATGCTTAACTTAGACCCAATGAATGACTATGAATACGTCCCAAAGTGTTTAAAATTATTTAATATTACAGTGAATGATCAAAAAAAAGTAAAGATTATTGTGCGTCAAGAAACAAAAATCCCATTTAAATAACACACAATTCGCGAGAAGAACACGTTGCAAATTTATTTTTCTTCATCCCCTAGTGAAATATTCAGAATAGATCTTCGCTGCTGTGTCTGGATGGATTTTGGACTGTAATTTTTTTAACTTGATTACGCGCACATTTGTTTTGGTTGTTTTTCAATTTCCAGACGAAATATATTTGATTTTAAATTATCAAAACAACGCGAAAAATAAAATACACTTTAATATTTGTTAAGCGCGCACCTCTTCTTTGTTTTTGTGCGGCAACAAAATTCCTGTCAAATTGCACTCACACACTCACAAGAAAAGTCGATTTTTTTTTTAAATTCCTTCTACCAAGAAAAAAATTGAATGAAATCGACTTCAAATGGTTGTAAGGAATTCGAGATTAATCAAATCAGACCACCAGAAAATACGATTTTTTTTTGTTGAATAGAAAGTGAATTCTGAAAAAGATCAAAAAATCGAATTTTTTTTTGTTGAATCGAAATCGACAATAATATGCAAAATTGATCTATATAAAATCAGACCACCAAGAAATTCGATTTTTTTTTTTTGTTGAATAGATACAAAAAATCGATTTTTTTTTGTTGAATCGAAATTGATATTAGATATGCTATCGCATGGGTTTTTGATCACGAAAAACTTTTTGTGTGAGAGGTCTCGCAAGGGTAGGCTAGTCTTTTAAAATTGGAAATTCCAACAATTTTCCACCTTTCCATGTAGCCTCGAATTTAGTCAATCAAAATGATAACTCAGTTGCCATTGAATATTCATGTTCGATGCTAATGAGTTCCGAGAGAAACTGGGACCATAATTCACGTTACCAATTTTCGACTATGATAAAAATACCGTGGAAAATTTTAATCACGATAGCCCCTAAATATGAATAAGCATCTGGGATCTATTTGGCCAAGCGAACATACATTTTTAAAAAAATTGCTGTTAATTTTTTCGCAGTTTATTCGCCATTCAAAGCAAATAATACAAAAACCAACCGTAAAAGTTCAATATAAATCTCTTAAAGGGTACTTTTTCTGCCACCTAAGAAGTTATGTTGAACTTATGGATATTTATGTTTTAATTTTTGATTTGATGCAAAGCAATATGTGTCACTTAAGCGTTTATGTTGAACTTAAGTATTTATGTTTCGTATCGGCAAACCGACCTAACCTAACATTTTAAGCTCAGATTTGATTCGAAATATTTTAATTCCTTCATTCAAAGCATATATTAAAAAAAAAAAAGTAAAAACACTTTGACATGAGGGAATCAAAACAAAAATAATCATACTCGTACTATACTATCGGACGCCCACATAGAGTCGGAAAAACTGGAATACAATAGAAAACAAAGTCAATCCCTTCACATGGCATAATGAACTCATAAGACTACAAGGCCAATTCAGTCATATATATGCTTAAAGTAGGCACCTCCTCCCCCTTACCAACTACCTCGTCTTTCCCAATAGGCAAATCATTTTTTTACTGAATAGCACATCATAAACAAAACGTTGCAACTTGCAAAGCTATGTGTAGCGTGCTGCTAGTTAGTGTCTTCTTTTCTTTAGAAAAAAAGCCTATTAACCCAAGAGTAACCCCATACCAGGGCTGTTAAACAAAAATCAATAGTGTTTGGAGGGTATCGAATGGAACATTTATACTTTACATTGAACATAATTCCGATACACAATACCAAATAAGCTAAGGCTCGTTTTATCTTCCGTTCAATGGGAAGTACCTATAGCTACCTTTATGAAATGGAGACATTAAAGATACTTTCCAATGTATAAGTCAGTAGAAAAAAATCCCAGTAATTTTACTACAACCGCCCAGTCCCTGCCTATTCAACAAAGTGCATGCAGATAAAGTGCAATGAAGGGGAAACGGTTTTACCCATATATACATTTGTATAGGAGTGTAACACTATGGAATAAGGGTTGCGTTTTCCGTGTCGTTTACCGTAAGGCGTTTGGCTAATTGCAGTTTTCTGGAGCACATTAACAGTCATGTATTTATGTTTGTTTATTTTAAGTTCCGTTATACTTGTTTCATTCAAATAATGCGATAATGTGCATTTAACTGCCGATAGGAATTTACTTCATTTGATTCACATGGGAAAATATAAAAATATAGTAGATATACCTACCTTATGTACAAAATTTACCTACAATAGCTCGTCAACTTTTTTGTTTTATTTTGGGTCAAAGAATGGAAAAGGTTGGCAAAACAATTTTGCATAGGTGGATTTGCTTTAATAGGTACTATAAAGACCGTTTTGACTTTAGAAGATATTAGCGGACCCTTACGCACCTTTTTGATGTTTAACATGAAGATTGCCCATTAAATTGGATCTAACTGTGTAACTTTTGCACTTATAATTCTAATATCTCGAGTAAAAATAGTATATTGTATAACTTTGTTTGTTGCATTCTGTTATATGTCATTGCATGTCACAGTCATTTTTTACAAAGTTAACTGTTTTACAGAACATTATTTGGAATCTAAATTATTACAATCAACACTCACGAAGAGTAGAAAAAAATTAGCATTTATAACGACTATAACTGAATATATTAAAATTGTACATTACCTACTTTACAAATTAATCAAAGAACATCACAAAAAATTCCCATAATTATTTACTCACGTTGAAATTTTTCTTAACACACTTAATTTAGGAACATGTTATTCGTTGTTATTTGTATAATTTTAAGGGAGGGGTTTTAATTCTAGAAATCAAACAGGAATACTTATTATTTATAGGTTACAAGTATTTAATTTTTCTTTGCGAAAGTACCTTACGAACGTTACATATTATGTTAGTATGTATGATTAAGGTCAGCATCACGATGATTATGTGGGAATTAATGAATGAAACTTTATTCTTTCTTTTGTTAAATTTAAACATTTATGATCCCTGTTTTGGCTTCCATGTGGATTGAATTTTTTGACTATCTTCAAATAAAATATGTACGTATGATGATGCTAACTACTGACTACTGAATGGCATTCAAAATGCAGTGGACTATATCTTTTATTCATATTTGATCTTTTAGAAAAAAAATCGTACAAAATAAGTGAACATTCGAAGGCAACACGTAACAACTTTCATTTACCTATCTATAAGTAGAAAGAAAGCGTGATGTGATTAAGAGACATCCAATATTATATGTACCTACATAATATGTATGTTCATTAAGCATTTATCTGTACGGTAGGTACAAACACCAATGTCAAAGACAAAATACGAATACGTTGTTAAAATGTAGCAAAAATAAATATATTTCTTCTCTTTTAGGTAATCCATGCAACGAGACTTCATTTATTAATACATTTTTTTTTTCTAATACATTGCAGCGTTGGATTTAGTGCATAAGACAGAAGCAACTGGTGATTCAAAGGAGGCATACTTCAATGGATCAGCCTACCTGAGACTGTTAACGCCAATGCCCATATGGGGTCATTCGGCAATTAGTTTTAGGACATGTAGAGGTAAAGTATCTTTATTTATTAGTTTGGTGGACACTTTTCTTGACATACAAATTATCATTAATATTTTAAGGAGGTGAAATCCTCTCACAGCAATACAATCGACACACACTATGGCTCTCGGTTTCGAGTGACTTTGTACAAGTCACTTTCACGGGACCAAATGCACGTGTGGATGCACGTTTACCATTTAAGTTATTAGACAATAAGTGGCACACGTTACAGTTCAAATATGAATATGGAAACTTAAATTTAGTTGTTGATCGCTCATCTATGATAATTGGTAAGTGAAAAAATAAGAGTATAGCTTTGAAAAGTTGGTTTATTACTTAAATTCATGTTTATAATTTGTGATATTTTTTTTTCAGCGAATTCAACATATAATTCACAGTTCCTGACGAATCAGGATGTTAAAAACGAGGCAGCTGTTCTCATCCTTGGCAATGCGTATTCTGGCTGTCTGCTCAATGGGCCAGGGCTCATATTCAATGCCAGCTCTATGAATGCTCAGGGAGTTGCATTTGGTGCTTGCCCACTTGCCCCAGGTCCTTGTGGGGATCATGATAAGCTTATTCGTGTCCAAATGGACTATTGCTTACATGATCCATGCATGCAGCACGGGTCGTGTATATCTCGAGTAGATAGCTACGAATGTCACTGTACTACAAGATATACAGGTAAAAATTGTGAAGTCGACACTGGGCCTGTGTGTTTGTCATATCCATGTGCAAATGGTGGCAGTTGTCAGGAGGACGAGCGTGGAGACTACCAGTGCTACTGTCCACCTAACTTTAGTGGTCAATCATGTGAAAATGAAATAAGTATTCATCCGTTATGCGAGAAAAATCCTTGTTTTAACAACGGCACCTGTTGGGTACCCACTGGAGCAAAGACAACCGAATGTAACTGTGTCAAAGGATTCACGGGTAAATTTTGTGAAATAAACGCCGATGACTGCGCCTCGCAACCGTGCATGAATAACGGTCGTTGTATGGATATGGTAAATGGATTCTCGTGTGATTGTGCTGGAACTGGTTACTCGGGTACATTATGTCAGAACAATATTGACGAATGCGAAGCAAATCCGTGTCAAAATGGAGCAAAATGTTTTGACACTTATGGCTTTTATACATGTGAATGTTTACCCGGATATGGTGGAAATAATTGTGAGTTATCAATCAACCAGTGTCAATTCCAACCATGTCAACATGGTGGTACGTGTTTGGATAAGAAGAGTAATTTCCAGTGTATCTGCCCGAAAGGGTTTTCGGGGGTATTTTGCGAACAAGGCCCACCTTGCCCGCAATGTCCAATTGATTCGGAATGTATTGGTGGAAAATGTATTTGCAAGCCAGGAACAACTGGTAAGTTTTTCAATATATGTACCTATTTTAGAAGTTTTAGAATGGTATATTAATCTCTTAAAGATACATACATTTTTGGGAACTTATATATGTATGTTATTGATTAGAAAGGGTGTAATATTTTATGAAAAACACAATAAGTATATATTATATTTAAAAGTAGTGGATTTTTAAAAGTTAAAAACAATCTAGTGGAACCAAAAATTAAGTTCTGACCTTTTCGAAAAAAAAAATCTATTTAACATCAGAGTAAGAAAATTTAACCAAACTTCTACGGCAGCAATCAGATTATACTTTTCCGAAGGTCTTGAACTTTCAGAACACGATGATAGAATGGTTTTCCTATTTTTTTGTTTGGCGTTTTTTAACAATATATCGAAAAGTATCGAAAATATTGGAATATCTTAAAATAAGATTTCAAAAAGAAGGTTAATATTTTGGAAAATTCACTTGGTGGTTTAACTTAACCTCGAAAATACGGAGTTTCGCGCTTTCAGTTTAGAATATATCGAGAATCTGAGCCGAACCAGCTATTCAGAGGTCAGATTCAAAATCACGATACCAAAAATCTTCTGAAAAGTATAATGTGGTTTACGTCTTTAAATATGGGTTGCCTTGTGGTGAATCAAAAGATATTTTTAAGTATGTATATAAAATAACATCATTATTAACAGTGAATTTTAGTCAACTTATTTTAATCAATAAATTAAGAGTTGAGCCCGATTGTGAGTTTCGATTGCCAATCGAATCGACAATTTTCGATTACTTCAATTGGATATCATGTTTCGTATTGTGAAACATAATCGAATGAATAACGAAAGCATTTGAAGGGGTTTGAATTTGATGAACACAATTATTGTTTTTTGTGTTGTAAATTAATTTTTTTTTTGTATGAAAATCCAACATATGTTGTAAATATGTAAGTATTCGAAGATAATATTTGTATCATTTTAAACTAAACCAAAAAAAAAATAGTTAAAAAAAAAGTTGGGTACCAACAGGATTCGAACCCGAAACAATCGGGTCCATCCTAACGCATCGATCAGAAAATTATAATCGAAAGTAAATTTGACAAGTTTCGATCAAAAATCTCAATCACAACCGCCATCGGGGCCAAAATTTGCATGCATTTTATTTGTTATTGCGTTTGACCTGCATAAAATAAACATTTGAATTTTATATTCCGTAAAATAATTAATTTATTGGACAAAAATTACATTTTGTTCACTAGAAAAACTTCTGGACGTCAGCTTTCGTTCGCATCGATTAGAAAATAACAATCAAAAAGAAACGACCGTGCAATCGAAAGGTTTCGATCAAAATCGAAACCCACAATTGGCGTTTTTCTTTTTTGTCTCTAAATAAACCTCTGAGCAGAGGCTGAGCGATCAGAGCAGAGCTTCTGAGCAGATTATGATCAGAGCCCTCAGACTTATTTATGAAACACATTTGAGCACTGAACTGTCATTTCATAGGTGTGTTACTAAAATACATTTTTGTTTACCTGATTTAGACGGGCGACTGTCCTGGGAATCCATTTTTAATTTTTTGTATTTCTTTCGTCTGTCAAATCACTGAAAAAGAGTGAAGTTGGCTTCGCTCAGCGTTTCGCTCGATTTGCTCGGTCATTATATTCTGAGCTAATCGATTAAGCTCTGAGCTAGCTCAGATGGAAAAAAGAAACACACTTTTTGAGCTCTGATATGTCTGAGCTAAAAAAAACATAGAATTTTTGTTTGACAGTTTCGTGATCTGCTCAGAGTTAAAAAAGAAAAACGCCAAATATGAAATAGAGTCATCGACAATCGATAATCGAAAAAAGTCAATCGTCGATTAGAAAATCGAAACTCGCAATCGGGGCCTTAAATTCGGTTTAGTCAATTTTAAGTTCAATTACACATATTTTTAATTAATGGGCATTAACTGAAATTTTTTTTATTTTAATCTTGTCAACCCATTTACCTTTTGTGTAACTATTTAAGAGTGAACGCGAAAAGTGGTATTGACACGTATAAGACTAGAAATCAAAAACTAGAAAGCTAGTTGAAGGAAAAAATAATCCCTTTAGTAGAAATCCATTTGACTTTAAATGGATTATCCTTAACCTACATATAGGTTTTATGCCATGGCTCTTTGTGGTGTTCTCATTCCTATTTTTTTTCTAGAAGTTAAATTAGGTGTAACTACAAATGTTTTGTTCAATTATTTAACTTTAAAAAAAATGAATAAATTCTCTTTTGTCAAACAAAGCTAGCAATATTTTGGAAGAGGTAGATTTGCCGGATGAAGATAGTCAACGTAAAAAAAGAGGAGTTCCCTCAAGTTGGCTGAAAAATAAAAGATGTACGTTGAAGACCCATAGGACCTATTATCGTCGTGTTTCCTTAAAGCTAGTTTTTTTTATTTGTATTAAGGTGTTGAAAGTACACGTGTTAGGCTAGACATATTAAATAAATTGTAAGGCTTTAAAAGTTAATATTTAATTTTTAAGCGTGGCTGTAAAACTTCTAGATAACTTAACACTTATAGATATTATTGTTATACATATATAAATAATATAAATTAATATAAGCTTAGTAAAATAAAAGGACGATACATGCCAAATTATAACAGTTTATAACAGTTTTGTGTCATTCAAATTATCTTATATCAAAGGACTTGGAAAAAAAAATCCGGATGCTCATCCTTGCTCTACGGAGACGGATAAACAGTACTTATAATAAGAAGAACTATTATAAATTGGCATAGATCGAGTCCCTTCCAAAATAAAAAGCATTTAACAGTAGCATAACCTTTAAGATTGAATTTGGGTGTACTTATAAATTTATTTATGTAATATTGCTAATTACCTATATCTACCTATTGTTGTATTTAATTTATATAATAACAAAAAATACTAAATTGTAAATATTGTGAATAAAATTCAATAATTTTCTTAATGTTAATTAATCCAGGCCCAATAGGCCATTGTATTCCAATATCAACCCCAACTCCCCAGTCGCGATCCGCCCAGTTGAATGCATGTTCAAATTCTGTATGCTTAAATGGTGGTACTTGTACCGGAAATGCTTCAAATTCTACTTGCATTTGTGCTAGTGGATACTCAGGTTTGAAATTTGACAAACTATTTTTTTTTTAACTAAAAAAAGTAAAACATTAAAGTAGTGCATAAAAATATAACAAATTAATGTTTTGAAGTGTGATGTAATAATTGTAAAAGTAATAATTTATATTAGTTTTGAAATATTATTGAAGTTGGCTTGAAATTATTTCATTAGTTAAAATCCCTAATAAAAGCTTATTTAATATTTTACTAAAAACTAAATAGGTTTCAACTGCGAATTTCCAACATCAACGGATGGGTGCAAGTGCTTGAATGGCGGTACTTGCTCCCTAAACGGAACTCATTGCTACTGCCCCTTAGGTTTCGACGGTGATAGGTGTGAAAAATTTGAACCTTGTACGCCTACAACTTGCGAGGATCCCATGATGTGCTCAAACAATAAGTGTATTTGTCCAGATAACTTGAATTGTGCGGCTTGTAGCTCAAATCCTTGTCATAATGGAGGTGTGTGCAGGAATAAAGGTGCCAGCCATGAATGTGTCTGTCCCGAAGGATGGAACGGAACACATTGTGAAACCGATATTGATGAATGCGTTCAGCCTACACCATGTGGTCACGGTATATGTGTCAATCGACCTGGGTCATTTAAATGTTATTGTGAGCCTGGTTTTACGGGACTACTTTGCGACTCAGATGTAGACGAATGCCTTAGCCGACCATGTAAAAATGGAGCTTCTTGTGTGAATAAGGTGAGTAAGAATAATTTAAAAATACACACCAAATTTTTACTAAAGTTGAGTTAGTTGTTTTTCTTTAACTATGGAAAGCATCGAAAAATTTTAAGAGAAGTAAGTAGTTTTGATTTGGAATTATCATATTTTGTTAAATCTGATAATGTGCTAATACTCGTATACTGGTACAAACAATTTGTTCATAAACAAATTAAGCGTAAAAGTCGTGTAGTTACAAAATTAATTTAAATCAATGTTGTGCCAACGGTATGTACCTATTCCGTATTGCTAGAAAAGCGGATTCTATTATGTACATAAGTTTAGTTTTGAAGGTGAATACAATTCTTTCCCATAGCATTCCAGTTCCATTCCCAGATCAACTGTTACTATTTCTGGATTAATTCAATATTTTTGTTTAAATCAATTCATTTCTGCAGGTGAACGACTACGAATGCATATGTCCACCTGGTTATACAGGAAAAGAATGTGATGTTAATATTGATGAATGTGCAAGCAATCCTTGTGCGCTTGGTTCCACTTGCATAGATATGGTTAATAACTTTACGTGCTCATGTGTTCCTGGAATGACTGGAAGTTTATGCGACATAAATATAGATGACTGTGTCTCACTACCTTGCCAGCATAATGGAAGATGTATTGACGAATTAGGAGGATTTCATTGTGATTGCGAAGCTACAGGCTATACAGGTCAACTCTGTGAAATTAACATTGACGAATGTCTGTCAAATCTCTGTACAAACGGAGCCGAATGTATAGACAAAATTAATGATTATATTTGTAATTGTTTCCCGGGTTTTTCGGGAAAAAATTGTGAAACCGACATTAATGAATGCGAAAGTAGCCCTTGCAAACATAATGGAATATGCTTGCAACATTCTAATTTGACCCTGTACCATATGCCAGATAAGCATAATCTTCCGCCGATCTTCTCGCAGGAGTTTTCTTATGAAAATGCTAGTGGGTAAGTGGATATGACATTTGTATGGTGTCTTGAATCAATTATAAATGTGGTTCATTCACAGCTATGACTGCATATGTGTGCCTGGTATAATGGGAAAGGATTGCGAAATAAATATAAATGAATGTGAAAGCAATCCATGCACGAAGCATGGAACGTGCATCGATGGAGTAAGTCTTCTTCTTCCAGGAGTTTTAATTTATAAAAAACTTATTTTTTTTTTCTTGTATGCAGATTGGAAATTTCACGTGTGAATGTGATCCCGGATTTGAAGGAACGAATTGTGGAGTCAATATCAACGAGTGCGATAGGTACTTAGCCTACATACGTATTTATTTATCCGGATATTCTGAACTTTCTTTTTTAAATTTTCAGATATACTCCTTGCATTCATGGAACTTGCATCGACCAAACAAATGACTATGATTGTGATTGTGATGCCAATTGGGGTGGCAAAAACTGTTCAGTTGAACTTATTGGCTGCACAAGTGCACCATGTTTAAACAATGGTATCTGTAAGCCATATTTGGTCAACGAAACTCAACACCTCTTCAATTGTTCCTGTCAGCATGGTTTTCAGGGAGCGATCTGTAAAAAACCTACAACAATATCGATGGTCATCAGTAGTTTGATAACGGTGAAGACCACTCGTGAAGAAGGCTATGATATTAATTTGGAATTTCGAACGACCTTACCGAATGGAGTTTTGGCTTTTGGAACGTCAGGAAGTCAGAATGAACCAGTTAGCTATATCCTGGAACTTATTAATGGTAGACTGAATCTCCATTCTTCATTGCTTAATAAATGGGAAGGTGTTTTTATTGGTTCCAAATTGAACGACAGTAACTGGCATAAGGTTTTTGTTGCCATAAATACTTCACATTTGGTTCTATCAGCCAACGACGAACAGGCAATCTACCCCATTGGATCATATGAAAGTGCCAATGGAAGCCAACCATCCTTCCCCTTAACCTATTTGGGAGGAACGATACCCAATTTAAAATCTTATTTGAGACACCTAACTCACAGGCCAACAAGTTTTGTAGGGTGTATGCAAGATATAGTTATCAATGGTAAATGGATCTTCCCGGCTGAGGAACCAGATGATAATACATCTCTGGTCAAAATTCAAAGTGGATGTCCAAGATCAGAACAGTGTAAGCCTAATCCATGTCATTCGAATGGAGAATGCAAAGATCTATGGCATACGTTTTCATGTGGATGTCAGAGACCTCATTTGGGACATACGTGCAAATATAGTAAGTTTAGTTATTGCGATTTCCTTACTTTTTTTCAATCATGGTTTGTTTCAGATATAACTGCTGCAACGTTTGGACATGAGAACACTACACATTCTGCTGTATTGGTAGAAACCAATGAGACCGCCCGCAGAGCTATTCGTTCTATATTGGATATTTCGATGTTCATCAGAACCCGACAGTCGGCGGGACAGATATTCTATCTTGGTAGTGACACAGGAAAAGCATTAACATCACCCAAGGGTGCCAGTGAGTTATGGGTATTTGTGCTTTGTGACTAAATTTTAATATCGATTTTCTTTCAGGTGAAATTGGGGATTCATACGTCTCAGCAAAGCTTCATGGTGGTGAACTTTTAGTTAAGATGCAATTCAATGGCACTCCAGAGGCTTATACAGTAGGTGGAAATAAGCTCGACAATGGATATAACCATCTTATAGAAGTTGTGCGAAATCAAACGTTGGTCCAAGTCAAGCTTAACGGTACCGAGTACTTCCGGAAGACATTGTCGTCGACCGGTCAACTTGATGCACAGGTATTGTACCTGGGTGGACCAGCACCTACCTTGGACGATTTAGAAACCAATATGACGAAGGAAGAACAAGATAAGCTTTATTTCAAGGGTATCATTCAAGATGTTCAAATAAGCAATGGATCACACGCTATGATTGTTGAGCTATATCCTTTAAACGAAGAAGACCTACAACTCCCAAAACCATTTGGTGAAGTTACAATAAATCGGAATTCAGTTCTTAAAGGTGCCGTTTCCGATGATTTATGCCGCAAAAAGCCATGTCAACACAATGCCGAATGCAGAAACACCTGGAATGACTTTGAGTGTACTTGTCCTAAGGGATATAAAGGTAAATTTTGCCAGGATATTGAATTTTGTCAGTTGAATAAATGTCCAGGAAATGGAGTCTGTCAAAATTTGGACGATGGTTTTGAATGTATTACAAATATGACTTTCACCGGAAACGAGAAATCACCTTTGGTCTTCGCATACTTCTCTGTAAATCCAGAAGAAGAAACTGTTTTGAAGCCTGTCGTCGAAATTTCGTATAGAACCAAGACTGGAGGAACACTGTTATACGTTCAAGATGGAGATCGGTACTTTGAAGTGGCTGCCTTTCGCGATCAAGTAACAGTTCAATGGAAATTGAGTCTAGAACTACCAGAAACAAAGCGATTTACAAAAGATAAGTCTGATTTTGACTGGAGTCGAGTGTTTCTAAGAGTGGAAGGCGGAAAGCTTGAAGGTGGTTGGAAAGGCTGGGAAGAGGCACCAGATCCGTCACCAGCATTCACAGTTGATATTGATCAAAGCGCATTCCAGGATTTAATTTCAGGGAAATATATGGTTTACTTGGGAGGAATGCCACTATCTGATAATCTCCTGTCACGCGGCATGACATCTGGAGCGACGTTTAAAGGTTGCTTAGGGGAAGCCAGGTTGGGTGATCTCATACTACCTTATTTTATAAACAACGAAATGTACTCGGAAAATCTGCAGCCACGTTCACAATTTCGGCTGAACTCAACGAAACCCGAAGAGGGATGTGTGCTTTGCTTCCAAGAAGATTGTAAAAATGAAGCGGTCTGCACGAATCCCTCAGAGCAATACGCGTGTGATTGTCAACCTGGCTATGAGGGCGATGATTGTTCAATTGATATTGATGAATGTCTATTAGCAAACTGTACAAACAATTCAACTTGCATTGACAAAGTTGCCAGCTTTGTTTGCAGCTGTTTGCCTGGCTATGATGGACAGTTATGCGAGCACAATATCGATGAGTGTGCTTCCATGCCATGTCACAATGGTGGAAACTGCACAGATTTGGTAGCAGCTTATCATTGTGACTGTACAGAGGATTATGCTGGACCACAGTGTGATGTCTTGAAGTTAGTCACTTGTGTCGATCAACCGTGTCGAACTGGTTCAACATGTGTGGATGGCTTCAGTAAGTACTTAATTTGACTTCGTATTTTTTTATACTTTTTTTTTATTATAGATATGACGACAGGAAACAACTTTACTTGCTTTTGTATGCAAGGATTGCAGGGTCATCTATGTGATGTTCCTTTCTGTCAAGTGGAACCTTGTCAAAACGGGGGATTTTGCCTTACAACGGAACCAGAGCCAACGGTGAGTTTTTAAAGTAAGTACAAAATGTGGAATTGGTTTTGACCTTATTGTTTCTGTACAGCCACCCATTTGCCAATGTAGTATTGGTTACAGTGGAAGATTTTGTGAAACCGATATCGATGAATGCGACCCAGAGCCCTGTCAGAACAATGGGGAATGCAAAGATTCAATAGGGAGTTTTTCGTGCAATTGTACCGGAACTGGTTTCGAAGGTCAAATGTGTGAAATCGATATCGACGAATGCCAAATAGGTCCTGCCAAATGTGGAGGTCGAGGAGTTTGCATTAATATTCGTGGTTCATTTAAATGTTTATGTGAAGCTAAGCTTTGTGGGTCAGAGTGCAACGTCTTAGATCCTTGTCAGCAACAAGGCATGTGCATGAATGGTGGCATTTGTGTGGAATCATGCACAGATGTTGCGGACTATTATTGTAATTGCACTGATGGATTTGGAGGAAAGAACTGCTCAGCAATGGTAATTTATCATAAATATCATACTATACTATCTTCAATATTTCTTAAACCTTAATTTTCGTATATAGATTGTCGCTAAAGACGATGGCCCATCAACCGCAGACATAGCAATAATTGTTATTCCTGTAGTGGTTATTTTGTTGCTTATAGCTGCAGCTTTGTTGGGTACATTCTTGGTGATGGCACGCAACAAACGAGCCACACGAGGCACCTACAGTCCCAGTGCGCAGGAGTATTGTAATCCACGTTTGGAAATGGACAATGTGCTTAAACCACCGCCTGAAGAACGTCTAATATAGTGCGGTGCATCAGATATTCTTCGTTGGTTGTTTTTTTTTTATAATATAATAAATGTTATTTGGCGTTATGATGGGATGAGAATTACTTAGTATTTTCATCAAGTTTTTTCTTTTATAAATGATAATTTTTTTTTTAATTCTCAGATTTTTCGTACTTAATAAGTAATTAATAAATAATTTATTATTTAATTAGAGAATAGTTATGAACTTATGATGCTTTTGTAAGCAAACTTACCATTCCGTCGTGTGAATATAATTCGTTTAAACTATACATACATAAATTTAAACTAAAAATTATGATACTGAGCAACAAATCCTTCCATAATTGTAAATTTACATTGAAAAAATAAAATATAATATATTCTAAGTGTCCTTAAAAGTGAGGTAGGTATATATAAATTTAGGTTATTAGAATATAATGAACGAATATTTTTTTAAATGATTGTTATATTAATAATATGGTTATTAATTTTACCTATTGAACAATAATATTTTGTACTTATTTTTAAAACAGTTTTTCTTTATATTTATAGTTATAAATTCAAAATGTAGATAGAAAAATTATTCAAAAAACAGCAAGCGAACTCAATAAAATATTATATTTGAACATTTTTGTTAGGAAAAAAAATTTAGGTAAATCAAATGTTAAATTTATATATACGTAGGGGAAATAAATAAAAAAGCAGTTATAACCTTTTCATAAAATATTTGTCGAAGTTAATTCCATAATAAAAACCTAAATGAACAAAATAATCAGACCATCTTGAATTCCATTGTTATCTGAAACTTGTTACGTATCACACGAAAAAAATATCACAGAAAACATCGTAGTGCACAATCTGATACAAATGCACGAATTTGGTGTTTTTTTACGGTATCCGTAACAAGTTTCCGATAGCGAAGAAATTCGTGATTGGGCTGAATAGTTATAAGAACTTATAACTTAAGTCTATAATAAAATTTTAACAAAGACGGCATAAAATAATTGATTTAATATTTATACGCAATATTTGTGATAATTCTTAAGTTTTAAATTTAAAAAATTACATATATACCTAAATGCAGAATTTTGCTGTATTAATAAGTTAAAAAGTCTATTTTAGTTTGATTTTTCTAAATATAAATTGCTCAACAGGTACAAACAGCTATAAACTTTTCTGTCGTTTAACATCTCCCCCATAAGTTATTTAAAAATATGATTGTCGATTCATTTGACAAAGAACACGTTGTGAAATGGGGGAAGGTTATTTTTTACTACCACTATGTTAGAGTTATGTTAGGGGTGCATATTTTGTTTCCTTGGAAACTGTTGAAAAGAAAATAAACAAACATTTTCGTTACTTGAAAGTTGAAACAGCTTATTCACCAAAAGAAAACTACAGAAACACCACAGAATTTTTCAGGCTTCATAAAATAAAAATACAATACAACTATGATCTTCCAAAAAAAGTGTATGTCCGTCTTCCTATTTATTGTGATAATAAATAATGTGCAACTGGGTGAGAGTAAAAATTCTCAGAGCCTAAATAGGACTCTATTTTTGTTCAACCATCCGAACTCTTGCAAAAATAATGAGTTTTATAATTTGGATTATTTTATGTGTTTACCATGTGAATCAAAGGATTATTTAATACCCAGTTTTGATAGTAAGTATATTTTTTATAAAAATATCGATTTTTTGCATTTCAAGGTTATTCACTAATTGTTTATGTAAAAACAAAAACTATTTCCAGAACTAACCTGTGATTGTGAAAAGAACGTCACCATAGTTAGTCTTTATGATTCTTCAAAAAATCAACCAATTTGTTCAGAACCGTGTAAAAATAAAAATATCTTCAAATGTCCAAACACACCATCGTTAGCATATCCCGAAAATCCTTGTTACTTGAATTTCATTAATTATACATCTAGTAATCAAATAAATGCACCAAAAAATATTCTCGTCTACCCATCACAGTCAGCACTTCATGAGAATGAATGCAGATGCGATTTGAAATACAACTATAAATATGGTGCTTATTGTATATGGAAGCCACTATTGAAGAACTATCTTAATCACAATGCTTACTGGAAACGAGGAAAATTATATGTTGATTTGAAATTCATAGCATTCTTCTGCCAGTCACTTCAGAACACAACTGCATGCAATAATTTAGCTAATTTGTGCATCCAATCTTTTTTTGATACTGACAAAAACTCCCCTTGTAGTCTTTTTCTACTGGCTCAGGCTTCAGATGCTGCACTTTACTCTAGTATGGGAGAAAATCTTAATGGTTTGCGGCCATTTTTATTTTACAAAAAAGGCAAAGATACTTTGCTTGAAATGGAGCAAAAAATTAAAATCACGGTTAGTGCAACAGTTACTATAGGTACATACAATTGGAATTGTTTATTTTATTTAAATTTTATTTTTATTTAGGAAGGAGGCCTTAAGTTGTTTTCTACAGTTTATTCACTAGAAGGTCAATTGAACCGGTGGGAAAGATTGAAACCCAACACTTTTAACCTTTGCGGTCACGATGTGGTAGAACAGCATGGAGATTTTCAGTTTTTCAAAAATGCTCGAGTAGCCTGCCAACTGACACTGGATTCTATAATAGATATGGTTTCTACATATGGAAATAAATATTTTGTAAGTGTTTTTCTTAATCATACGAGAGAAGACAGCAATCGGTTCTTACAAACTATACCTGTGTTGATTGAGAATGCATTTGAAGGCAATAAAGTGAGTTATTATGTTTACCGTTCAAAAATGAACCTTCAATATAACAAGAAAAGTTCAATACTTAACTGGACAACGCTTAATTTTTCAAAACCATAATTTTTCCTAATTCTCAAAATCTACTTCGATACATTTCTCTAGTAGAAGAGAAGCTATATGGATTTTTACCTAGCCCTTCCAGCTTGTTTGTCCGTTTACTTATTGAATGACCCTCATAACTTGCTCTTTTTAAATTAGAGTACCTATTTATAATATCTTGTTAACTTATTTTTCCAGGAACTTAACTCCGCTGATTGGCAGTTGGTAAAGCGATTTCAAATAATTGGAGCTGAAACAACATTTGACTTACCAAATCCACCAGTTCCAGCTTATGAAGATTCATATAAACTACGGCTTTTCAAATCAATACGAGTATTGCGAAAATTTGAGTTGCGTTGTAGAGTTACAGATGATAACAAAATCACTGTGCCGCTCATTTTTCTAGAATACCATACAATAGACATATCTCTAAATGCATCCCTAAACGAAAAATATAATTTTGAATTTCTAATCAAATTCGAAAAAGATACAAGCTCATCAGGAAATCTCTATGCAATTATTCTCTCTATTTTCATATCGATCAGTTTACTGTCTGCAGTATTTAGAGCTCATAATTTTAAATGTCGCCGAAATCTAGAATGTTTTGATATGCTTGTGTTTTTCCAAGCATTGTTAATTTTTTTGTCAAATATAGGAAATTCTTTTTTGGCGTTGGTAATCATAGATGTCTTCTACTCAGTTATAATTTATATTATTCGTTCCGAGGAAGTTTTATCTCCAGCTGAGAAAATTCATACTTTAGAATTTTTCATATATTCAGCACTTATCTTGAAGGTATGTACATATATATATTAGGGTGGTTCTTATTTGTTTTCTTTTGCGAAATTTGAGTGCGACGCCACCTAAATCATGTCTAAAAAATTATTAAAAAATTCCCTATTTTTTTAGATTTTTATCTCTTACCCTTCCTGGCACTATTTTGATAAGAATTTTTTTTTATTTTTGGATTTACACTATATAAACACTGTACCAGGTGTCATTTTTGAACTAATTAACGAAAAGACTTCGAATTAGGCTCAAATGAAGCGTCTCTGAAAACTCTACAGCGTGCATGTTTAAAAAAATTTCGATCATTTGTTTAAACTTTATTGTTAATAAACAAAAAGTCAGATTTTTTGTTTCGTTCAATGCGCGAAAAGTAAACAACATTTTGACATAAATTATTTTTTTTTATGATCTCTCCATCGTTTTCATTAACCTGAATTAAATGAGATTTTTCCTTCTATATTCGACACTATCAACGTTTCGATGTGTTATGTTAATAGGTATGATAATAAGTCATTGTACTGAAATGGTTAGGAATAAAAATCTGAATTTTTTCATGAATTTGAACCAATCTCGGGGGCATCGTCAATATTTTTCCCCTAAGAACCACCCTAATGAAAAAAGAAAACGTAAAAGGAAATAACGTTATGAAAATTTGGCCTTTCCTTTAGGGTTTCTACTTTTTTATTAGTTTTTGGAGAATCTCACAAATAGATATATTTTTCGTCGATTGGGAACGACCAAAGGGCTATGATACTTCTTTGTATTTAAAAACAAATTTGGAAACATCTTCACAGTGTTCAAGTGTAAGTACCTACATATATACTCTTACATTTTTAACAAAAAACATAAAAATTGGTTGAAATTATTCAATTGTTGGTGTTTTAACGTCTAGATTCGAACAATTAATGAGAATAATGTTTCAGCATGGAGAATATTTTTTCTAGCTAATGAATGGATTGATTTGAGTAATAAACAAAAAACTTCATCTTTCGTTCAAGGCTTTCTTTCATTAACTATTTTTTGGGTAAGTACGAGTTTTTATAATAAATTCAGTAGTGAAAATACGGAATATATGATAAAAGAGGGGAAGTTTTCTTATTAAAATCTATATTTTTTGTTCATAGATCGCAAACTGTTATTTACCCCCATATTACTCTAACTCAACTTTAAAAATATTTGGTTGTGCTATAGTATATTCTTCTGTTCACTTCATACAAATGTTGCTAAGAATTTTTTTGCTTGATCAAGTGATTGGCTGTCCATTGAAAAAGTTTATGGACATTTGTACACTTGGCAATGTGTCCATCTTTGCACTAATGGACTGTTCATTTGGATTTTATATTCATGGAAGATCTCCTCATGGATTCTCAGACACGGATATGTCATCTATGATTTTTCAGTTACAACGTGAATCTCAAAATATGTGCGGCAAAAGAGGACTTTTGAGTGATTCTGATTTTCAAACCTATATTGTACTTCCTCCATTGAGTTTAAGGTAATATTAGAGTTTTAAAAGTGAATGATCAAACTGCAAAATACATTTTATCTTCGTATAGAAAACATATTGAACAGCTTTTACCGCCAAAACAAAAAACAGAAAATTTATCACAGTCTCACTATCAAAAAGATCTTGGTTTTGCCAGTAAGAATATGGAGGGAGTTCTTGAAAAAAGTACAACGTCTTACAACAGAGTGAATAGGTTTTTTTGTGCATTTATTGACCATGTAAACTTTTAAACAAAGTTCTTTATTAAAAACTAAAAACAATTATTTTAAAAAAAAGGCGATCAAGGACATGGACTATATCATTAAGGAAAAAACATTTGCGGAACACTTACTGAGTTGTGAGTTTGAAAGCTTTGTTGCAGAACGTAAGTTTTTTTAATTAATTTCTATCAGATATGTTGTACATATATATTTTTATTAACATAGCTATGTAAATAATAGATATAATTGTAATTAGAATATTTCATTTGTATTTCAGAAAAAGGGACATTTTACATCGATGATAGTCTGATTTTTAGTTCCCTTTTTCTCTATGGAAACCAAAACGAAATATTTGTGATGGAGCTTTTAATTTTCTTAACAATGAATTTGTTAACAAGCAATTTTACTATATCAATAGTTATTGTTTGTATTTCAAACAAGGTAGTTATACATAGTATATAATCGATATGAAGTTGTTTTTAATAATCTCATAAACTTGTACAAGTTATTTCAGAAAATTTTTCGTTTATGGGTCAAGAACAATATAAGCACCAAAACATTGATAGAAAAACGATTTCTAATGTGAAAGTGAATTAAGAAGTATTAAATCTTATATACCTACATACATACATATAATTTGTCGGGTGTTGATAAACAAAAGGTGTGTTTTTAAGTGCACCTAGGAATATGAAATAAATGTGGACACAACACGCTTAATAAAAAGGTAGCTTCCATGTAAAATACAAACAACTCGGCTTAAGCACATAAATATAAAAACCTTAAAGAATTAAGGGAAACAACATCTTTTAGTTTTTTTTAGTATTTATCAAAATATGTGCAAAATAGTTGTAGTTATTTAAGTAAAAAAAATATCTTCATGCATTTTGCAATAGATCTAAAGACTTTATTCAAATTTTCAAAACTTCCCTTAGTTGATTAGACGTGTACCCTCAACTGAGCGCTCAAGGATTTTTTAAGTGAGACAACAAATCTCAACTGAGCACTGAGATTTTTTGCGGAGATTTCTGATCCAAATATTTCTTGGATTCACTGCTCAATTTTTTTTCTCAATCGAAACAGCTGTTTGTTTGACAACCAAGTTATAATTTTTTGAGTGTGTGCAAATAAGAAAGTGGTAAATAAATACAAAATAAAGATGGAATGTTGGTGAAAACTCAAACTAATTGAACAAGCTATAATCATTTTCATTAATTTCAATAAGATTTTTGCTTTAACAATCAAATATTTAAAGAAAAGTTGAAATTTTATTTCCGAACTTGCATGAGGATAATAACACATGTTTTTTTTTGTTTTTGAAAGAGAGCGGAGAATGTTGTCCCACCAAATGATTCTGTCTCCGTTAATCTGACATTGAGCGCTCAATGAGCGCTCAGTTTGTGGTACACGCCTAATAGGTGGGACAACATTCTCCGCTCTCTTTCAAAAAAAAAACATGTGTTATTGTTCTCATACAAGTTTGGAAATAAGATTTCAACTTTTCTTTAAACATTTTATTGTTAAAGCAAAAAACTTATTGAAATTAATGAAAATGATTATAGCTTATTCGATTAGTTTGAGTTTTCACCAACATTCCGTCTTTATTTTGTATTTATTTGCTACTTTCTTATTTGTACACCCTCAAAAAATTATAACTTGGTTGTCAAACAACAGCTGTTTCAACTGAGGAAAAAAATTGAATAGTGAATGCAAGAAATTTGTGGATCAGAAATCTCTGCAAAAAATCTCAGTGCTCAGTTGAGATTTTTTGTCTCACTTAAAAAATCCTTGAGCGCTCGGAGCGCTCAGTTGATGGTACACGCCTATTGTATCATCATTATTTGGTGACATGTACATAAAACATGTACATTTGTATGTATGTGCGTAACCTTTACTAAATACTTTCATAATTGGAATTGTTGAAAATGCGAAAGAAATTAACACAAGCTAAAAACTAGGACACAGAAGGCGAAACGTAGGTAATAAACAGAATCGTACGTTATTCAAAGACAACAACTTTTCACATACTAGTAGTCCCTACTTCCATCAAAAAGGTAAAACAAAAAAAAAGCTAAAACCGTGAAAAATGGTCATAGAAAAATGAAAACGGCAATGGTTGGTGGAACCATATGTATAATTGTTGGAAGCTCATTTAAACAAACATTATGTACTATGTATGTGATAAAACACCGAAAAACATTTGCATAGATGTCCAAACAGCTAAAAAAATATGTCACTCATAAAGTGTGAGCAAACATCTACCCCCTTACTTATAAAGAAAAAATAGTTATTTCAGCTCCCGTGTTTAGGAAAACTACATCATGGAATGAAAATGTTCCGGGCTCAAATGGAGCACTAAACAAATGCCTTTGGTTTGAGTCTGGAAAATTCTCATTCCATGGTGTAGTTTACCTAAACACGGGAGCTGAAATAACTATTTTTTCTTTATAAATAAGGGGGCTAGTACCTAACCAAAAACTATACTTAATCAAAATTAAGAGTAATGCCTACGCTTCGTATTGTTTTTGTACCACCTTTCCGGTCCAAAACTAAATCAAACTATTGAAACTAAATACATAAATGAAGTTTAAAATTAAATAAATATGTGTATAGTTGCATAGGTACCTACATAAATGCATATTTTGCACTTACCATTACTTTAAATTCGACTCTTAAGTCTTGATTCTTTAATAATAATAATAATAATAATAATAGAGTTTCAGCAACCATCTCGGCTTAAGCCAAGAGTACCTATCTCTGCGCAGCAGAGATTAGGCTCTATATTTTCCCTAGACCGCGATAAAAAAAACCCAATTTATGAGGTATAAGAAACCTTTAAAATTATAACGAAATAAATACAAAAATGTATTTTATAATTAACTATTTTTTAAATAACTTATTGGCTTTTTCCCAAAACAAAAAAAAAACACGATCACTTTTCTCCCGAATTTTTGTTGCACAATTTTATCGATTGGAACCGGTAACTACATTCATCTAACCGAAAGCATAAAAGCTTTTCTCATATTTTTAAACAAACAAAAATTAAAAACAAAACAGCGATTTGCCATTCATTGCAATTGTTTTTCAACTTGAAATGGAATCCCCAACTATCCATTTAAACAACCGAATAGCACAACTGCCTTTTTTATTTGTTCATCTTCTTCTTCTACAACAACACTCATACTTTTATAGACCGGAGCCGGTAACTATACTGATCTAACGGAACCGAAAAATATAAAACCTTTTTTTATCTTTTAAAACAAAAAAAAAGGAAATTAAAAAAAAACCCAGAGCCTGCATTTACTGCATTTTTTTTCAACCGGAAGTGGAATCCACAAACACTCACGAATAGCACCAACTGCCTTTTTTATTTTTTCATCTTCTACACACTTTCGAAGCCGAAACCGGTAACTACACTGATCTAACCGAACCGAAAAGCATAAAAGCTTTTTTTAACAGAGCCTACATTTACTGTATTTTTTCAACCGGAAGTGAAATCCACACAAACGCTCATCGATTTAAATGAACCGAATAGCAAATCAGCCTTTTTATTTTTTTCATTTTTCTACAACAGAAAAAAAAAACATTTCTCTTATAGAGCACTCTTGCGATTTCATTGCTCGTTATTCTACCAGAAACTGCAAACATTTACATTGATTTTCTTCAAAAACTCGAACAATAAAAATACTAGCACTAGTTTTTCATTAAGAGCAGTTAATTTTTATTTGAATTTTTTACCGGAATCTAAAACCATAAGCTCTTTTATTGATTTAAAGAATTAAAAAAAAAAAACCTAACACTCATCGGTTATCAAATATACCACATACCCGTCGACAATAAAAAAAATCAAATTGCATTATGTAGCTATTGCAAAACTAGAAAAAAAAAACAAATACACTTTTCTTCACGGCGACGAGACGACATTTGTAAAACATCCCTCATATATTCATAAATACTTCTGTAGTAGTAAATTTCATAAAACTGGAGCACCCGGGGAGGTGCTCCCGTGGCCATTTTTTTAAACAAACGAAGTTATTTCAAATGAACTAAACCGGAAAGATCTAACTGCTATACGTTCAAGGTGCGAACTTAAAGCGTTCAATACACGATACAATTATTGTACCGATTATCGTACAAAAGTTGAAACGCATGCGACGATTCTATCGTGTGTGTAAACCGAAGTATCCGCTGTACCGAAATCGCATGGTCGAATGCTATCGAGCGAAAACAAGAGGAAGCGTGCGACTGCTTTGATGGGGATCGTACCGTTTGTTTACGTTTGTACGACCGTTGAAGCCGATGCTTCTGTGTTCGTTGCTAGTAGGTAAACACATATGAATGAGAAAAATGGTTTCAATAGCAGACAAAGAATTCTGGTTGGAATTTATTGAAATTCACAGCTAGATATGTCTTGCTTTTGGAATGTTTACATTCCCGAATATAGCAACAACTTTTTTGACAGTTGATGAAATCGCGAGTTAATCGTGTGGTGTGTGTGCTCACGTGCGATATCGCTACCGATATCCGTACAATTGAAATCGGTACGACGGGTTGTATCGTGTATTGAACGCTTAAAACTATGGCTTCCTCAATTGATAGATCTTTTTCTTCAAGAAAATGGCCACGTCTCACGAACAAAATTTTACAAATTTATCGATCCATAGAATTTGTGCTTTGCGGTGTGGCAAAGGGTTTTATGGCTGGACCAAATGGAAACGTTGTGTTTAAGTATTATTTGATTGGATTTTGCTTTTAAGTCATACTTTTAACTGGTACATGAATATAAATTTTAAAATATTGTGGTGAATATGCCCAGTTATGAAAACAACCACACATTAGTACAACTTTCCGCGCCTTTGAGTGAAATAAATAATTAAATCCATCACGGTTGGTGTCCAGCCTCGTTCGTACTGGAATATTGACGAAACTTTTTTGAAAAGCACCTTCTAGTAGACCCTAGAAAATTCTAGAACCTTTATTTCGGTTATAAATACAGGCGCACCAGTCCGAAAGAGCAGTTTGATTTTGGAAGTGAATGAATAAATGTCAGTGTGAATAAAGAGTTGCATACTTGTGCTTGGTTATAATAAAAGTAACTGAAGAAAAAGTATTTGAAATAAAAAGCATTTTATTTTGTGAATTATTTGCAGTTTCAGTTTGAATAAAGGAAATAAGTTTTATTTGCGAGCCCTTAGTAAAATATAACAATATGTAATATTTAGTATTCATTGTGAGCTGAACGTCATCATCTCCTTTGAAAACGTGTGTTTTGACATCAGTAGCGCCAAGTGGTTAACTTTTATAACACAAATGAAAACCGTCCGTCAAATGGATTTTTGTTTTATGCTGTCAAAATTTCCAAAAGGGAAAAGAACAGGAGAAAAATATAATTAATTTCTTTAACCTTTGGGTTAAATTTTAAGTAATAAAAACACAGGCTATTAAAGTTATTCCCAATAATGGATAATTTAGGAAGTGAAGTTGGTCAGAAAATGCGAGTACGTGTAGTTGATGAAAAAACTCCATTAAATTTCACAACACTAAATTTTGCTTCTGCTGTATGTTGTGTCTATTTAAATCAATTCATGAAAATTTATACTTATTCCAGAGCGCCGTGAAGGCAAAACTCCTCGAACTTGGAACGGGGGGTTCCACTGGATACATAGACGATGAACTACCCGACTATGTTATGATAATGGTGGCAAATAAGCGCTCTAAACAACAAATGATTGCCGACCTGAATTTGTTCCTGGGATCACAAACAGACTTATTTGTTACGTGGTTACATGAAGTATTACAAAAACTCCAAGAAGTAACTTTACCAGCTGTAGGTATGTATTGAATTGAAAATAAACATTTTTGTATGTTCTATTTCTAAAACAGTAAAATATAAAAATAAAAATTCCAGCTCTGCAAAAGAAAAGAAAGACTAATCAAAAAGAAGATGCTACTTTGAGCAAAAAAGATAAGAAAGACAAGAAAAAAGACAAAAAAACACAGAAAAAACCTTCCGAACAGGAATCAAATGAAATAACTTCAATTACCGATGTCTTTGCCGGCGAACTACTAGAAAAAGCCAAAAAGTCTTTTGAGGACGATGCTAACGCTGTACACAAGGACAAAAAACAAGAAAAAGATGCCCCCGGACAAAAAGATGAAACCGATGACTTTAATATACCGACAATCTCGGAAATGTCCTCTACTCAACGCGTCGCCACAAGTGAAACACGCGAAAAAGACCTCGCCGAATTGGCTGATATCCAAAAGAAGATTTTTGCTGCGAAGAAACAATTGAAGATTCTTGATGATGCGGATGAGAGTGAGGATGAAGATTTTCTCAACATCAAAGAAGACGGTGAGGAATTTGAAGAAAGCAGCGATGTGACTCGCGAAAAGAAAAAACAATCGAAAGCTAAGAGTCCGATTGTGTTTGATAGAAATCAAGAGGGTAAAGTAACTTCACCAGTTCCAGTCGCTGTCAACGAAGTTCTAGTAGTAGCTTCAGTTGACAGTAACCCCATAGATAAAATGCCTTCTGCGAGTAATTCTTCGAGTGGTCGAATGCCAGTGGATTATAGTCATCATCATCATAATCGTGAAGTAGAACGAAATCAGGAACACGGTGGTAGGGATGGAACTGTTAAGAAGAAATCAATTCATGAGCGTTTGGGACACATTGCTAGAGGTAAGTAATTTAAGTTATCATATAAATCACTCGTACGCTTGTCTTTAAAAATATAATTTTTTGGTTGCCCGCGTTAGCATCGAAAGGGAAGGTTCGGTAGGATCATTTCACTAATTTTAAACAAATTCTTTAGCAAGTTAGTGTCTTAATTTGTTTTGTAACGCTTTGGAAACCTAGAATGTAAATACACTGGAACTTAAATAAAGTGATATCTATTAAACACTGGACCGGATTTGCTAAAAATCCTTTAATCACTGATTTTAAGTTAAGGTGTGAGTACTTTTATTAGAGTATTGCTTCTTTCTGTCTGTACAAAAGTGTTGAAAAAGTTTTAATTCCATTCATCCGTCCGCGAATAAAAGTGAATGAATCACACATAAATCACTCTATTTTCCACACGTTATCTTTACACTAAACACGCATTTTAACTGAATCAAATTTTTGCTGTCATAACAATCATTATTCAGATTTTACATTTTATACCTCAAAAGCAACTGGAATGCATACATGTACTTACATATAATTATAAATATTTTAATATAAATTTCCCGCGAAATGTTACAGACCATAAAAGCGACCACCCTCACCAACATCGACGAGCTGAGAAAGAGTTGTATGTACCAGCTTTTCGTAGACGTGAAATGGAAAAAGAAAAAAGATCCAACGGTGAAGTTGATACACGCTCTAGTCGCAGGAGATCAAGCTCTACAGACAAAAACAAGAGAGATAGTTCCGCAGAAAGATTACCCCAGCAACGTATTGGTTCTCGTGTAGTCGTTGCTCCTCCTAAACCAGATATAATTGATGAAGACGTTGATAATCAGCGACCAGAACGCCCTGTTAACTCAGTTATCAAAATAAAACCACGGCCTGCGATATCACCAAGCAAGCAGGCTTGCAAAAATTTACTCCTACGAGCTGTGGCTGAAGCACAGCGTTCGACAATTTTAGTCAAACCAAAGAAAGATATTTCAGTTCGAAAGAGTTCTACGAGCGGGATTGGAAGCACATCGACAAAGCGAAACACAAAATTCTTTACGAAATCTTATCGCGACCGAATAAGTCGTGATGCTTTGATTCGAAGAACTGCAAAGAATTTTGTAATAGAAGTAAAAGCTGATGCTGATAGACATGAAGAAGATGAAGAAATGGAACAGGATGAAGATGAAGAATATGTACCGGAGCACATTTCAGATAGAGGTGAATCAGATATGGAACTTATTTACATACCACAAGCAATTAATTTTGGAAAAACCGAAGACGAAGAGTACGTTATAACAAATATTTATCAAAAAATCAATCAGCTAAACAAAATAAAATTAAACATTTCCAGTGTAAGGCACGAAACAAATGATGATGATAACACCAACCAAAACAAAACTCAGTTTGTGGTCACTCTCAATGGTAAATTATTTTTTCTTTCCAAAGCAAAAAATAAAACGTAAACGTAACATAACTTTTGCATTTCCTTAGATAAATCTTCATCAAACTACAAGCCCAAGTCAAAAAATTCACGTTTAAATGGTACAGAACATTCTAGTCACTCAGAAGTACACAAAACTTCACGTGAAAAAATCGACATACGAAGTCGTTTGACGCTGAAAAAGGATCAAACTCGAAACGAGCGTGAATCAAATTCATCACCTTCTTGCAGTACTCCACCGCGACCATCATCGTCTATGTCGTCGAGTAAAAAATCCGAATTGATTAAAATATACAAAAGGCCAAAAGAAGTTAAGAAAATTGTCATTAAAAATGACTCTGAAGATGATGATATCCATAGTCCCAAAAAAGATTCACTAACCAAGGCACAACATATTGTTCAAGAGGACAAACTTTTGCCTAATGATGATCATAAGCCAAATGTGTCCCCAGATACCGAAGAAGAAGGTACTATGACACCTCCCCTGCCTGTTCGTAAACACGAAGAAAAAGCTCCCGAAATCAATACTCCTAAAAAACGCAAGAGACAGCTTATTAAATTTGACTTGGTCAACAAGCAAATCAGGGTTGAGGAACCTGTGGTTCCGGCTAAGCGTAGATCAAAGAGTGGCGATCGGGAGAATGAACTGCATAATATGATTGAAACTAATGCCGATGATGGACACAAAATTTCAATTCGGAATTTGGAGTCCAAGAAGTATGACAATTTACCATCATCATGTAAGTTGCATTTATTCTTTTTTTTTAGCAGGTTTAAGGAATATCTAGTGCTTGTAATATTGTTAAATAAATGTTCATCATTTTTTTTCAGTGAATTCAGTACCGATCGATTCATCATTAGTGATTAAATCTAAGCCCAAGGAACGCTGTAAATATTTTCCAACTTGCAACAAAGAAACATGCGAATTTTATCATCCAGCGACGCCATGCAAAAGTTTTCCGAATTGCAAATTTGCAGAAAAATGTCTTTACGTTCATCCCAAATGCAAATTCGACCTAACCTGCACCAAAGTCGGGTGCAATTTCCAGCATAGCGCCTCAATGAGTGGACAACTTTCAGCACCTCCATTATGTAAGTTTGCAAAATGCTTTAAATATAACACGTATGCATATGATTTGTTTTCAACAATTTTGTTTGTCAATTAAAGCCTCGCACGTGGTTCCAGTGCAGAACTATAAATCTATTTCATCAACATCAGTAGCAACATCAATGTGTAAATTTTATCCAAACTGTTCAAAGCCCGGATGTCCATTTTTCCATCCAAAGATGTGTAAATTCGGCAGGCACTGCATCAATAAATTGGAATGCAATTTTTATCATCACGATGCGGCTAGCAGTAAATTTAAGTGGGTTGCGTCTGTAGTATAAGACTACTTTTCATTACAAACTAACAACTAGTTTAAAATCGATTTACTATTTGGAAGATTATTCTCCAATATATTTTTTTTTTACAACTTTCCTATTAGCTTCTCCTGGTATTTATTTCGATAAAATAAAAAAAAAAAAATGGAAATCATATTTCTAATTTTAAATGATTTATTTATTTTACAATTAATTTTGTATACATAGCTATATTATAAGATAACATACTCACAAATATTTTATTGTTATAAAAACAGGAGTCAAGAAAGTTGCTTTTAGGATTTTTTTTGTCGAAATGCAAACATATTTATAAACACATACACGGAATATTTAATATGAACATAGTTTTTAGATAAATGCGTATAAGGTAAAAAAATAATTACCGATAAAAAAAAAAATGAAAGAAAAATGTTTTAAAATTAAAAAGAACATAAAAGATTAATTTAAAAAAAAACTTGGTTTATTTTCAATAATTTTTTTCTTTGGGAGCACGAAATTGTACTAATTTATGAATAGTAGATACAAAAACCTACCATATCTATATAGACATATAGATGTAAAAACTAAAGTATTACCCAACAGATGTCGGTGTAGTTAAACTCAAAATTAAGAAATACTAAAGGGTGAGTCAAAAGAAATGTTGTGGGGTGGTTGATTGTCATTTACGTTATTGGAATAAAAAAGAAGACACATTTTTCATTCATAAAGATTAAATAACACAGGAACCTTGTATTTAAAGCCTTTGGGCACCCAAATGAAGTCGCGAAATACACCAAAAGTGATCTTTTCTGATATTTTGTATGTAGGGGACTAGGGGTGCTCTTTCAATATAAAATATCGGACGTACTTATGTGAATGTGAAAACTTATATTGACGCGAGGGACCAATCAATCCCGATGATGGATGCACACACAGCGAGTATGAATGTGAATCCACCCAAATCAGTGGTTTAACTGAGTTTCAACCAGGGTTCAAGTAATTGTATAATTGACTCAAAATAATTTTATGGGAGATAAATAAAAAATTCGGACTATAAGGTATGCTTTGGAATAATAAAAAATAACACTTACGTATGATGCGTATTCTGTGAACTATCGGTTTTCGTGTATCTACACTAAAACGTCCTTTTTCATAAACTGAAACCACCTCATATTTTCACTGCACAATTTTAATCGCCGCAAACACTAGAAACCCGAACCGATTAGCAAAAACAAAATTAATTAAAACCACTTACAAACAATTTTTAATCTAAACACACTGTAATGATCTAAAATTTAAATTTAAAGAAAAAATTCATAGAACGCAGGCGAATTCACTTTCTTCCACGACGAGCAGACGACATCTAAGCTAAGCTTGCGAGCAAAAGTAAACTTTTCAACACTCATTTCTTTTATTCCAAACTGGTTCTAACCTGTACAAAGAAAATGTGCAAAGTCAGCTTTTGTTGCCAGCTCCTCATGTTTAAAAATTTCCGAAACCACAGTTATTTTTTACCCGGCGTACCTTAATTTCTTGCTCCGAAAATGCTAGGTACTTTATTCGGAGTTGAGAATGACAGTATAAAATGTCAAGTGGCACCACTGTCTTCTGACGTATTGAAAGAAAAAAATTCAAATCGAACAGCCCTACAGTCTGACACATCTGCTGAAAAAAAAATATAAATATTTGAGTTCTTTTTAATTACCCTATTTTATAAAATTTAAATTATTTAATTGTAAGTGTACTTTGTTTGTTAACACATAAAAAAATAAGCTATGCATTAAATAACATACTTGATTTCAGAGAAAAACAGACAAGGATGATGCGTGATTCACCTGCAAGATTTTTATCAAACCCTCAAGAAGAAGCCCTGCATTTGTTCTGCAAACAAATGCTAAAGTCCAGATTATTCAAAGGATTCTACAAAGAACGGTGTTACATTGAGTCTTTAAATGATTATAGAGACCAAATCATTGTAAATCGTGACGAAAAAGATCTCAAAGTTATCCTCGAAGATATTGAAAGAAGACTTCGCCAATTCTATCGAATTAACTCCCCATCGATGTGGATTGGGATCACAAGCACATTAAGTTCGTTCGCAGCTGGCCCTGCGTCCGAAACCAGTATATGGGTTGAGTTAGATGAACTAGCATTTGATCAATACTGGTTTAGTATTAAGTCAGTGAGGCTAAGGGATAATGAAATTATTATAAAATTAAAACCTATTCGCCCCGTTGAGGTGGAGCCTGCAACAGTAGCAGATTTAAATTCCACATCGTCGCAAGAATTGGACGGATCACAAGATTCCATAGGAGTAAAAGATTTTATTAAACTATTTATGAGTTGGGGAACGAGTACAAAGCAAATTATTTACGAATTTATGTCTAACGACATATCCAAAGAAAATATTGCAGCCGTCTTTAGGTTTTTGATTCTGATTTGTATTTCATTATTTTCCCTCTCAATTGAAGCTATTCGATTCCTAGGAATTTTTTCAATCCGTTTTATGATGGAATTTCGGAAAATTCTAGCTGTTTCAACTCCAATTATAATTCGTATAATTGATTTGTGTGGCAAGATTATAGGAGGCTTTTATATTTTGCTGGCGATGATGTGGCGGGATGTTAAAAAAGGCGGTGCAACTTCACAACAATTGGGTCAGCATAGAGCGATCGCTTATGATCGTCCAATGTACCAAACAATAAAAAACGAAAAACTGTCACAAAAAAGTATATTGTAGTAGTTAAAATTGATATTTTATATTTATATAGGTACATACATTAAAAAAAAATCTAGGTATTCTGTTGAAAATTTAAAAGAACATTTAATTATACATTCTCATTAAATTTGAAGCGCATTACGCAGCTAAAATACTTTTTAGTATTTATTTTCTAACAATGATAAGTTGGTTTAAGTTAATTGGTTGACAAATAAACGTACTATTTAAGAACATTTTATATTGTTTTTTACTTGGACTTTCAGTTATAATCTACAATCATAATGAGAGAAAATAACTCTTACCTGTGAAGTAAGAAAATTGACCACAATAAAAGAATTAAAAAGATGCAGGGAATCCATTTTCAGTAGTTTTCCATTTTTCTTAATACTTACAAACAAAAAACCCATGCTCCCAAATTATTTAACTGTCTGCTGTTTTTATTTTTACTGCGAATATTATGGGATTCACAGAATTGATTAACTATCTAGATGCTTTTCTCGGTTACTGCATTACTTTGATTTTCAAAAATGTCCACTATGATTGTTTATACAGCCAGATATTAAGATAAAGTAATTTGTTAAAACTTAATCACCCAATTTTGTGTCTCGCATTGGTTGATGTAAACAGTAAAACGGGGTGAATGTAAACACTCACCTCAATTATGAAATTCGTATTATAAAGTCGTATGTGGTCGTGTGTGGGGCTTGTGGTGTTCTTAATGGAATAGAATATCACCTGTTTTGAGAATGTACGATGCTGGGGCCCTACTCTGTATCTCTTTCCGAAAGGAAATTCTATTCGAACTTGTATTTTGTTTCGTTTTTAAATTAGAAACTTCTTTGTGTCTAACGAAATAAAACACAATATCGAATAGAATTGACTTTCGGAACGAGATACAGAGTAGGGCCCCTGGTATTTAAATTTAACAACATAATTATCAAAAGGCATGACGAAAAGATCAAGTTCTTTTCGAACAATTTTTGTTCTTTTCCAAAATCTTGATTATTGTGTTGTAAATTTAAATACCAGCATCGCAATGTCTCTATTCGTAAATTATCAAAGTGTTTCACCAACATATATGATATTTTACCATTAAGGAAACACAAACCCAAAATACGACCAGATACGACTTAAAATTAAGAATTTCGTAATTGGGGTGACTGTTTAAATTTAATGATTATTTGTTTAAGACATGCTACGGGTTCAAATTTTTGACCAGTAAAATAAAGGATACACATTTCGTCATTTTTAAAGTGTTTTATTTATGGTAAATGTAAAAAGTATTTTTTGTATATTAATTCTGATGCGTGTAGTCTATATATGTTCATTTTTTTCACAGCCCTTTTAGACCTTATTTTCCTCTTTTTACTTGCGGTATACGTAGTATAGGGCAAGTTTAGGATTCGTACAAACAAAAATTCGAGATAATAATTTTCCCTAACACTACGATGAAAGAGAACGCGAAAAAAGTGGGTCTCGAAATTTTGTCTGTCTGTCCGTCTGTCTGTAGGGTAACGTTGTCATAGATGCACCAGTGTTGCAAAATGCACCACACTTATAGTCACCCAACCAGCAGCTGTATCAGTGTATACCTAATTCCATTGTATCCGTTACGTTCAATAAGGCCAACAGCGTTAAGTCTGGTAGAGCTCCTATGAATATTAAGTGAAAAAGAAAAAAAATAAGGTGAGTTTATTTTTTTTATATTTAAGTGAAAACTAAGGTTTTCTTCAATAAAGTTTCATAAAACTGTTATTAAGACTTTTGTTTATATCTTAAAAGAAATAGTTCATAGCTTAGTTGCATTTTGTATGAACTATTTTATTTATAAACAAAAATTCCATGTTGGTACACAATGCACCACGAAAGCATAGTGTTAAATGCACCATGGTGCATTGTGCACCTTGAAGTTTTGAATGTAGACTAAAGCTTACTGTTTTTATTCAAGATGCCACAGAAACCAGTTGTGAACCGCAAAAAAGGACTTCACTCGAAAGACCAGAGGCGAGCAGCTCTTTGGTCAGAGAGCAAGATATAAAATATTTTTTCAAAGATCTTATTGTATCGGGTCGGGACCAACTAAACGGCAGAAATCATTATGTAAATAGCCGAATCTCTATCCCCCAGTTTGCAGTGGGAGTTTAAACTTAAGAACAGCTGAATCTTAAAACTGATTTTAAATTTTTGGTTTAACTCGTTCATTTTCACAGTGAAATCTGAACTTCAGTTCAGTTAAACTTCGTTTAACTAGATTTTATGAAAAAAAGTTGGCAGCATTGCACGGTTTTGCTTCGCAAACGTATTGCAAAGTCCCGATCTACATTGCCCGATATTTCCACGAAGATTTTTCCAGAAATCGTGTGAAATGTACACACAGAACGATTTTTTCCATGAGATTTTTTCTTTGTCTTCTTCATTTTTTTATTTCTGTGCTCTTCATTTTGCATTGATGTTCACTCACACCATCAACCCAACGGCACACTGACACCGAACACACACAAAAAACTGGAAAGAGGGCGAAAGAGAACATAAAGAGACTGGAAAAATCGTTCGAGTTTTGTGGTACAAACGATTTGATCCCTACCCCTCACTTTTCACTCCTTTCACCTACGAACAAAAGATCGGCACTGGAAAAATCGTTCAATATAGACCGGGACAAACACTACGTATATCTTTCCTTGTCTATTCTTTCTCTTTCTGAAGCAAAGAACAAGTGCAACAAGTAATTTGTCGAAATTTTTTTCGAGTCACACGAGCAAGACTAAAAAGATTGAAAATAAACCAATAATTGTGAAAAAAAAGAGAAATAACTTTACAACAGCAGACAGATATTCGCTGATAGAATTGGTTATGAAAAATAAAAAAATAAATTCCACGTTGAACTTAAGTTTAAACGGTAAAATGCTGTAGTTTAACTTACAACTACAAATTGAACTCAGTTCAAGCTTTGAAAATTGGTTTTTATTTTTTAAATTAATGCTTGGTGCATTAAGTACCTTCCTGGCGCATTCTGCATATATGACTGGTGCATTTGGTACATATAATGGTGCACAATGCACCATTTCCATTTTTTCAAAAAATGAATGCTCACTTAAAAAATTTTAAAGTTATCAAAAATTTAACTGTGTACTAACTTTCATAACTAAACTGTTAAAAGGATATAAAAATACCAGCCAAACAGGGTAAAATTTAAAAATGTTATGATCATTTGTAAAGAAGGTGGTGCATCTATCCCAACGTCACCCTACTTCGACCTGCAGCCTAAACGACTGAAGCGATTTGCTTCAAACTTTGGACTTAAGGCTCTTATGTGATTCCCTAGAGGGGAAATTGAAATTTTTTTTAGCTCAAAAAATAACGGTAACTGTCATATAACCAATATACAAAAATTGATTTGTTTCAAAAAAAAAAAATTACAAGGTACTAAAATTACTAAAATAAATATTTTGGTAGAAAAAATTTTTTTTATAGCGGTTATTAACGGTTTTCAAATTTCACGTTAACTACTACACCGATTTCAACCAAAATTTTTTACAAACGGTCGCTTACAATTTTGCATATAAAAATTTTTGGATTTTTAAAAAAATATTGAAATTTCTTTTGTTGAAAATTCAATGGGCCCTATTGCGGTTGTCGATCTTCGATTGATAATCGCTTACGAGCGATCAACGATCGACAAATTGAGAAATCGGTATTGTGGTTGTCGATTGCGTTCGACAAATATCGAAAATCCGATCGCTCGTTGTCGACCGCATTTTTGTGATCGACTGGGTCTATTCAACAAGTAAAAAATTATGTAGAGAATAAAATGTGAGTGTTTTTACTTAAAAAATGTTTGTTTATAAGGGAAATAGGTATATTTAATTATTATTCTTAATGCAGGGCGAAACAAGTTTTAACAAAAAAAAAAAAAAAAAAACAGATAAAAGCCATCAATTCACCCAATAACTCTTGAGAATCCGAATTTTTCAAGGAAGTACATTTTTGTTTGGCGTAATTCACTTTCGTTTATTTTGGACATACATACATATGTGAGTTTCTTTTACACTTAGCACTTCTTTTAAGGATAGAGTAGATTGAGCCAACCCAATGAACAAATCATTTCCCACACCTAGTTGATATGATGCTTGGGCACAGAATCGTAACGCGGTACACAATTTAAGGATGTTGGGAATCGATGATTTTCTTATTCCCAGCTTAAGTTTTCAGAAATTAAATCCATAAAGGCTGGCTTGGATTATCAAAAATAGTTAAAAAAGCTTTAGAAGACAAATAAATGAAAAGAAAAAAAAAGAAATTTTTCTCCCCTTCTGATCTGGCTGTAATCTATAAAGCATTTATCCGTCCGAAACTTGAGTACAATTCTCATATTTGGGCAGGTGCCCCAATAACCCAATTGAGTATCTTAGATAGGATTCAAAAAAGAGCTTTGAAAATGATAGGTGACAGAAATATAACAGAAACATTTGCATCCCTCGAACACCACCGCTATGTTTCATGTCTAACATTATTTTACCGTTACTTTTATAAACACTGTTCTAGTGAAATAGCCAGCTGCATTCCTCCCCTAAGACAATTCAACCGTAATACTCGTACCTCTAGGAATGCACATCAGTTTACCCTTGAGTCCAACTTCGGACGTACTGTCAAGTATAGAGATTCTTTTTTTAGCCGCACTACCCGAATGTGGAATGCTTTACCCGGCTCTGTCTTTCCCGACCATTTTAATATTCAGAGGTTCAAAACCAATGTGCATCGGTATCTCCTCTTAAATCCTTCCCTATTTTCCCAACGCTCGCACTGTGTTTAAACATTTTAAGGGCAGCCAAATCCCTTTAGTGCGCGCTCAAACAAAAAAAAACAAAATCAAGTAAAATGTACAATTTATCAACTCCGAGGGGTTGGATGAATTTCTTATGTTGCCCCGTTTTCTGATGGCCTCTAAAATTCTATTTATTGTATATTCTTCTGAATCACTTAACGCTTCGATTCATCCATTTCTTATTTTAAATTTATTTTTATAAAAATAAACAATTTTTATTGCAAACTTCACAACACGAGATAAATAAATAAACAATCCAGTCTGAAAAAAATCGATCTGTCAAACGTCAAAGTATGAATAATTCACAATTTATACTTTTTCATTCACAATAACTCATATACTAGTCGATCAAGTCACGCAATACCGATTGAGAAATCAGTCGATGGTGATGATCGTTGAAAGTGCGATCGGTGATCGACAACCGCAATAGGGCCCAATATCTTGAAAACGGACTAATGATTTTTTTTTTTGGATTTGTGAAAAATTGTATTTTATTGAATACTAAAAGTTGGCATACCAAATTTTATTTTAAAAAATGTTCAAGAATTTTTGTGTACACAAAATTAATTTAAAAAAAAAACCGCTCTAACGATTTTTGATTTTTTTTTTCTGTCATAAATTCATATTTATTAAACAAATCAGATGGCGTACTTTTTTTTGATCTCTATCTGTTTTAGCTTTTAAAATAACTTATTTATAACAATTCATAGAAATCATTTATATTTTAAATTGTTTTTAAAACTTTTTTTAATGATATGTTATTGAACCAATAAATGTGTACATTATCTATTTCAAGCTACGTTAAAGTTGTTAGCTACGAGAGCAAGTTTTGTGCGATCGAATCGTTTTTTTATTTTTTTATTTACATACGCCACTTTTCTCATTTCCTTAGAATAATAATAATAATTTTAACTATATGCCTGTAAGACCTCAGGTCTTTTAAATGCAATGCACGGCACGGGGGTAGATTTAAACATCTGATTTATTAAAAACTTGGAAACCGTCTAGGAATATTGTAAAAACTATCGCACATACTTTGTAAATTATCTGATAGTTTAGCTGGAGGACACATTAAACATTAATAAAAATCCTAAAACACAGAATTGTTCACAATAACCCCTTATGACCCTTTCATTGTATTATGTTAACACAACCTAATAAATAAATTTATTTTACTTACCATACAAATAGTAGATGATGAGTTTTTATAACCAGTCCATCCTTCTCGGAGTTTGTAAAAAAATAAACTCACTTCAATTTGTATTTGAATAGTTGTACACTGTTCCTTTATTAATATTAATAATTAAAGTTTTTCTTATTTATTTTTTGTTTGCTCTGTTTTTTCTTCGGCTTTTTTTATTGTAGTTCTTACATCCGGTAACTGTATTGTTTCTGCATTTTCAGAAGAAAAAAAAAAATAATTTTAACAATCAATAATATTTTGTTTACTTTGTATGATTGTTACTTTTTTTTTTTTTTTTGAATGTACATTTCTTTTTTTATATTAGTATTTTGTAGGAGTTTTTTAATTGCTTACTTCGTTTTATTGCCAATTTCCAAAAAGAAACAAACCCTTTTTCTATTTTTTGTATTTATATAAATATGTTTTAAGTATTGTATGTATATGTATTATATATATATATATATATATATATATATATATATATATATATATATATATATATATATATATATATTCCGCAATACTTTATTTTAATTTTAATATTTAATAATAATTTGCTAATACATAATTAAAATTTGAAAATTTTACAATATACATAGATACATACATATATATGGAATTATACATATATATATATAATTATTTATATATATGTTGAAATTCATTATAACAAATAAAGGGAAGAAAGTTATATATATTTTTTTCTTTTTGTAAACAAATAAAAGTAATACATTGATTACAAATTTTGAAACGTATTTTATTTAAATAAATCTAACAAACACAAATATAGTAGTTAGCATTAGAAAGTTGACGTACGTTTATCTATTTTATTTTATTTTGTTTTTTTTTTTGTGGAATTAAAAATAACAGTTTCGCAGCTAATACGTTGCAGATACGAAGAAAGATATATATGTATATGTAAAATGTACATACATTTATAAAATATAATTGCACTGGAAAAACAGTCTCAAATAAAAATGGATTTTTTTTGTTTTAAAATAGAATTATATAACTTTTCTCAAAAACATTAGTTACAATTGTTAAATGGTCAAAAAAATATAACAAAACAAAGCTTTGTAAAATAACTTTTCTTTATTTTATAATTTATATTTTTTGTTAATAATATTTACAGTTTTAAAATTATTTGTATACATAATAATCATAAAAATTATATTTTATATTTCTTTTTTTTTTTGCAATTAACATTTGATTATAATTGGAATACTTTTTATTTATATTTCTATATAGTAACATAATTTATCTAAAATGAGCTTTAAATTTATATCTTTTCAATTTATCGTTAATTTTTTGTTTTAATTTAAAATGTATATATATATATATATGTATTTATGTATACATATATGTATATATAAAGTAGTGTATTTAAAAATTATGTAAACATAGTTATGTATGTGTGTATATAAATTTGACTGTTTATCTTAGCTTTTTCTTTGTTTTTGTTAACAAACATTTGAAAATAAATTTGTTCTCGTGATCGAACTCATGGGAAATATGGTTCAGATGAAATGTACGCAGGATTTTATTTTCGAAACAAAGTTTAATATTTTGCCCTATCACAAATTCCATCGTAATCGGAAACTTTTTACGAATCCCGAAAAAAACTATCACCAAGTCCGTTCGTATGGGATTTTCCACTACGATGGATTCTGTGATCCGTTTTTTTAGGGATTCGGTGCAAGTTTCCGATTACGATGGAATTCGTGATAGGGCTGATTAACATTAGTGCACCCAATTACTCACTCACTATACCTACAAGTTTGAATTCAAGGTAGGAATATTAAATACATATTTGACAAACTTTTGCAAAATTTAAAAAAAAACTTAATTATATATCATTTCAACTTTTTAATAAAAGGCTGAGGGGGAAGGGGCGGTTTTTAACCTCATCGTTAGCCTAGCATTACCCTTTTTAAACTTTTTAATGTTCTAAAATCATAGACGTAGGAATTCGTTAATTAAATACAAATAAATGTAGATATTTATGTAAGAATTTGTGTAAAATATAATATTAAAATATTTGTATCCCGGAAAACAGAAGAAAAGGATTAAAAACATACAAAAACAAAATGAGAAAACTCAGGAAAACTTAGAAAAAACTACGATAAAGGCTCTTAATTACTTTAAATCATCGGTCTCATCGATAAGATCAGCGTATTGTTCCCAATCGTTGTTAGATGGACTACGGGTACGAATTGTTGTTTTTGATGTTTCTCCTCCACCTTCACCGCCCCCAGATGCACCGCCGTCTGTAACAACTTCATATTCTTGTAATTCAGCTTCCAGATCCTTTTCCCACTGTTCTTCTAAATATGGTTTTTATATATTTATTTGTTATAATAATATATAATATGTGTATTATTTATTCTTATTTTGTTTTAATTTTAATTTCTTTTTATTATAATGGTATAATAATTCCTGTTAGGTAGTCTTATTATTACAAACTTTTATAAATATAACTATACTCTAACAAAATGTTGGTATATAGGAAGGTATAGTATTTTTATAAATAAGTTTGTCGTAGACGTATGTTTGCTACTTATAATGACGTTGAATTAATGTAATGATTTGATAGAAAATACAAAAAAAAATAATCAAATCGGAATAAAAAAATGAATTGAATGTTTTTTTTTTCAAATTAAAATGTGCTGTGCGATAGAAATGAGATCATTGTGAAAGTGACTAAAAAGAAAACTTGCAAGCTGTTACCAATATTGGAAACAATTAAATCCGCAGGATTTTAAAATATTAAATAAATTAAAATAAAATAAAAACGAAATTAAATTATTGCGTTGACTGTTTATCATGCAATTTGAGAAAACTTAAACTTAAAAATTAGTTGTGGTTAAAAACATAAGTTGGAAAAAGTGTTATTGGTCAAGTTTGTTAAGAATCACTCATAGAGGAGTTTAAACAAATTTCTCGGGTAATTAAAAAGCTTTCGATTTTCTTACAAGCGAAAAAATAGCCGTGGAGCATATTTTAAACATTTTCTTTATAAAAAACAATATAATTTTAACTGCGAAAGCAATATAATTTCGCACGAAATTGTTCCAGAATTCGGTTTTCAAAACCGGATTTAAATCAAAGCTTAGTAGCAAATTAAAATGCACACAGAAAGTTTATTAGTAGTATCTTATAGAAATAACAAAAAATAAATATTTTAAATATATGTTTTCAAAGCAAAAGCGGAAGTTATAATAGATAGCAACAAAGTTTTTACTTACATATAAATAAACCGAAAGAAAAGAACAACATTTTATGTACATATATGCATATTTCTCATTATTCACACATATACATAAAAACTATTTTTAAGATAGCAAAGAGAATATCCAGAAAAAAAAACTACATTTTTTAAGTTTAATACAATTTAAATAGTTCAACTAAATGATAAATGTATTTTCAATTGATTCAAGTTATGGTGTTTGTTTTTTATATTATTAATTGGTTGAAGACTGTAGTTTTTTTTAAATAAAAATAAATTCAACTTTAGAGAGAATTATTGATAGTAAATTGAACAAAAAATAAAACTTACGTAATGAACAAAATATTTTTAGAGATAAATAAGGATAGCACTCAATTGGTATTTTGTGTGGTGAGTTTTTAAATTAAAAACAAATAAATCAATAAGTAAAATTTAAACACAACACAGGTTAGTTAATTATATTGCCCTAAAGAATTATGTGCTTAATAGCCGTGTTTTAGATTGCAATTTTAATTATGTTCAACAAATTTTAGTTTAGAATAATTATGTTTGTCAGATTGCTAAAATATTGTTAGTTGTTTTTGTAAGGCTTTGATTTTTTGTTTTAATCCATCGATTTGTAAGTGGTGTTCGACAACCAGATTTTTTATTTAAGTTACGTATATTCAATATTCAATGACAAACTTCACGTAAATGAAATTGTAAACTTGCATTTTTGCATTATAAGTGTCAATTAAATAAGTTCAATAGAAATACAACTTTAATTCTATTTTATTGTCAAGGATAAATATGCATATTAAACTTAATCGAGATAAAAGCGATTTGTTATTTCTCTGCTTAAACAGCAATCATATATGTATGTAGGTCATATAATTTTAAAAGAAAAATCGTTATCTTAACTCTGGTACAATTTTTATTTAAAAGATATGTGTTCTAATTGAGATTTTAAATTTTAATTAAATTGCCTAAGTTTAAAAAAAAAAAATAAGAGAAAGTCAAACAAACAACAAGCAGGAAAAAATAATGAACAAATGCTTTCTATAAAACACGAAGCGTTTTAACTACACAGTTAAACATTAAATGATGTTATTAAGTTCATCACTCGTATTATACACATTATATGTATGTACGTATATCTAAATAGTATGTCAACAACACGGTTTAGTTGAAGCAAGCTTTTTTTAAATTATGTTTTCTAGACAAATTAAATCTCAGTTACATTAATTTGTTTATATAAATTAAGTTAAGATAATGTACTATAAATTATGATATTAAACTTTTGATAACATTATTAAATTTTAGCAAAACGACATCCATTTATATATGTATATATAAAAAAGGCAATTTTATAAAATTACATAAGTAATCCGTTATAAAACACCTATTTTTATTAACTAAAAGTTTAAACAATAGTTTTAAAAATATCTACAACCAAAATATTAAATACATAAAATACATACAACAAAAAAACAGAGTTGCCAATAAAACGAAGGAAATAATGGAACGTTTTTGTTTTTTTTTTTTTGATGATGTTTTAAATAAAAAGAATTATATCAAGGGAATGAATTGAATGAAAATTTTGTAACAAAAAGTTAACGAACAAACGTGAACAGGGTACACACAGACATTAAAATTTATTCATAATAAAATTAACAATAATTTTAATAATTTCCTAAAATTTTGAAATGATTTTATTTTTTGTTTTATTTAATTTTTTGTTCTAACAAACGAAATAATAGTTATGTTAACTTACCACACAAAATTTTGTTATCTGTACTTTTATGATTTGTTTAAAAATTTTTTGTTTGTTTGTTTTTTTTTTTTTATTTTATAATTAATCGTTAATCCATTCAATCTTCTGAAAGATGAATTGAAATAAAAAAAGAAACAAATATTCATGATTTCAATACTTATAAAAGTAATTTTTTTGCAGGTTAATTTTTTGTAAATTTGGAAAATGGGGAAAAAAACATAAGCGAATAATATCAATTTTGTCTACAAATAAAAAAAAACTAATAAAATACAACATGGAAAAGAACATAGCAATGCATTTTAAAGAACAAACATTTTTAACTTTTATAAAATACATGATTAGTTTATTTTAAGTTATAAAGTTTATGAAAATCAAAGTTTTTTAGAGATCAGATCCAACTTAAGCTTTTCTATAATGTATGGCATTTTAAGTTGGATTTTGAAAGTTTTCCTATGGAACATGGACAATTTGGAGAAGGAGTGAAGAAATTATCCATATTCAATAGGAATGGAACACTTCCAAAATAAAATCGAAAACGAAATTAGTAATTTTTGTTTTAGTTCGTTATTATTTATGTATGTAGTTAGGTTCTATTTGTTAAGCGAGGCTGTCAAGGGAAATTTTAAGCATGTTTAAAAAACTATAGATAGCGTTACAAGAAAGTTGACTTTTTGAATTGAACATTTTGCGTGCGTTATCATGTCTAAAAACCATTAGCTACTAAAAATTCAGGTGATAGTTTCAGTATCATTGACTTTTTTTAATCAAAGACTATATCAAAAATAATGCAGCATCACTGGTACACATAGTACATTAAAATTTTTGTAAAGTTTTAATATTAAAAAAAAATAATATTTTAAAATCACTCACTTTTGCCTACAGCATTTTTAACCACATTTATTATTCAAATATTTAATGTTAAAAAAAAAATATGAATGAACAAATAAGCAAAATCATAGATCACTTCGAAGTGAATAAAATATAAAATGTAACACAAAAACTGAATAATGTTATTCATGTGGTGTGTCTTTAGTGAAGGTTTGTTTGATTTTTTTTTTGAAAAATAACAAATAGTGCTATGGTCTAGCAATAATCCTAATAATACTCTAATAAAATGTATTTTATGAATGTTATTTTGTATTGTAATATATTATATTTGGGGAATTTCAATGAAATGTTGATTGAAAGAAGTGAGAGGTTTTGTAAAGATTTCCCAAAATGCAATAAGTTGCTTCTTTTTTTTTAATTGTTCTTATTGTTAAAAACTATATTCTAACGTCTTTTTTGTTTTCATAACTTTATTTTTAACTTATTGTTTATATACATATATTTTTGAAATATATATTTAAGAACGATATTTTCTTTTCCAGTTTATTTTTTTGTTGGTGTGATAATAAAGTAATACAAATAGTTATTTTTTTTAAAGATATTTTTAGTATTTCAATACTGTTTTGTATAATATTATTATTCTTAAGCTGTTGAGAAAAAAAGAAGAGAAAAAGATAAGTAATAATATTATGTACAAAGCTTAATTGAACTTTAACTTTCATTGATTATGAATCATCTAAACGAGAAGTGTGGCTTAAGAAAGTAATAAATATTGATTAATAATTTATTTATTTTATATTCGTTTCAATTGTTGAATATTATTATTTATGTTTATATATTCAACAATCAGTAATAATGTTCAGCAAAATTTTAACTATCAAAATAACCATGTCGATTACGGCATTCCTAAAACCTCGATCAATAGCGAATGACAGTGCAGCAGATAAAAAAGAAAGCACTGCACTGCGGAGCGAGTTTTGTAGATTCTGTAATCGACATGAATGTTTTTATAAATAAATGTGTCCGTTTAAGACTTGAACAATTTTAAACTAAAAAAAGAAAAGAAAACTATAAATATTCCTTTTCAAATCAGCTACACATTTCTCGCTAACTGATCTACTAAAAATGTACATAACAAAATGATAAGAAGAATATTTAACATAATTAGTTGCAGAAATATATATGTACGTATATATATTTAAATATCTTTTATCATTGCAATGAATCGATTTATACATTTTTTTATTTCAGCAGGTCGCCATCCCTGTTATTAATTTTTTTTTGGATTATAGTTGTGGGAAAGGAATTAAGGGTTTATATTTGATTCTCTATGCTATCTCATTGGTATGTGTTCTTTTTATTGTATAAGTCTTCACTTTAAGTCAAATAAACTTTAAATAATATACATACATAGGTACTATCAACAACTACAAAGTTATTTTGAATTAAAGTGAACATTGTTATACTCATTTTTAAAGGGACTTTTGAGGGAACGTTATTATTTTAATAAATGCATATTAGATTTCTGCAAGCGTTTGTTATATAGTAGAGTTTGTGAAAGATAATAAATTAACAAGCCTTTAAATGGTCCATAAATGGAATATTTTTATTTATATATAAATATAGCATAATGTATAAAAAGTGATACAAAAATATTAACTTTAAAGCGGGTATTTTATATACAACAGAAAAACAACTAGTTAACAGATTTTGTGTTAAATGATCTTCATAGCCCGATAGCTGAAATTGTTTTTTTTTTCATTTATGTATATGTATATTATATATATTCTGAAGTGCATGGCAATAAACCCAAAACATTGTAAATTTTTATTTTTTGTAATAAATCGTTATCGACAGTTAAGTATGGTTAAGAAATTTGTTGTATGGTTGATAACATTGATGTTATGTGAGAACTTATGATTAAATAAAGAAAAAAAAAAAAAAAAACAGGTGAATAACGAAGGTATTTTTTTTGTCGATAGGTACTGTTAAAACCTTCAAATCAACAATTTTAATAATTACGCTTTAATTTAATCTTTAATAATTTATAGATATTTAAATAACTATTGGGACAACAAGGCCTTTAGTCTAGTTACAATAGACATAAAAATACCAAAGCAAACAAAATTGTTCTTATTTCACTAAAAAGGATCAATAAAGGTTTTCAGTAATACATCCTCCTCTAACAGCAGTTGCTGATAAATAATACTTCTGGTAAGTGTATTAAGAAAAGACAAACAAAATAGCAAAAAAGAGAAACTAACTTAAAAGTGTGCAACTTGGCTTTTGTTTGCGAATGATTGTCTCGAAAACAGGTTTTATTGAAAACAAAAATGTCACACAAATGAATGTATCTAACGTTTTGCTAGAGTAGGCTTATTCCACGACTTTCACCAGAGAATATAGAGAATATATTCAAAATGATTGTCGTCTTCCAAGTAGGATTGTTTTAATGCAGTTTGATAAACAATGGTTCAATAGCATAATAAACACAATTTTCTGAGTACTGTGAAACAGAACAGCTGCGAATACCAAACACAATTATTAATTATAATAATTTTTTCTAAAAAAAAAGCCATACCATTAATATGCATTTGTATGAATATGACTGCCCTTATGAAATGTATTAATTTTGAAACATATTTGTTTTTAAACTTTTCCGATACGTAAGTTCATAATCAGCCTTATCAGCAATTCCGGGGGAGATTGTTCTCCCCCGGATTTTCATTTTGCCCAGGAGTCGAATTCTCCTATCGTCAATCTCCCCCTGATTGAATCTCCCCCGAAAATTACCTCGAATCAGTTTCGAAATACTCTCGAGAGAATTTATATTCTGAAATTATTTATGTCAAAGTTTGAAAATTATTTTCTGAAATAAATTTTTTTTTCAGGGAAACATTATTAATTTTCCCCCGGAAAACAGATTTACGATATCTACTTTTTCCATTGGAGTTTTTTCCCATTTTTCGAACATTGTTTATGATTGGAGAGTCTCATACGGGGGAAAAAATCCGGGGGAGATTTTATTCCCGATAAGGCGTACATACATTGTACATAATAAGTATTTATTTTGTGTGTTTGTTTTGTTTGTTAATAAACAAAATTATGAAGTTAGTACCTTCGGCACATATCTGAAGAAAAAGCAAAGCATTTTTAATTTGTTTTGTAACCAGATAAGAAATATATAAATTATTAAATAGTATTTTAAGTTGTTTGTTTAAATGATATTAGCCGTGTTTTATGAGAGAGTGTATAGCAACTCAGCAAAATGTTTAAACGGAAAATGCAAACAAAATTCTCTATAATAATTTGTTTTATTATTGTTTTGCGTGTTAACATTTAGCTGAGTTGCTTAACTATCTCTCAAAAAACACGGCTATAATGTTTATTAATATTAATGATTTGAAATGAAATAAAATGACAACAAAAATAAAACCCTTTAAGAAAAAATAAATAGAAACATGAAACAAAAAGAAAAGCAAAACAATCTTACCGTTGTTTTCAAGAGCTTGCTGCGTCATACTGTCAATACCGAGTCTACGCATTCCATCCTTAATTTCTTCTAAATCTGTTTCTGTAGTTTGAAAAGTATCCGAAACAAATTCCGATTCAGAAAGTAGCTTTACTTTTGATTTTCGAGCTGAATTTTCATTTTTACTCTTCACTGATTTCTTTGATTTTTGTTTAGGAGATTTGGAATTTTCTTTTAGATTTCTATTATCACCTTGCCCCAATTCTGGGGCAGGAGTATTTAGACTTGACGATGAATTTGTTTCGGAAGTTAGAGCTTTAGCTTTGTTTTTTTTTTTTTAATATATCGTTTTATATTTTATTTTGTTTATTCAAGGTATATAATGTCAGTTGTAGATTCCAGTGTTTTGAAATTAATTAAGTGTGATTTGTGTATTCCAATAAAGAAAAAAAGAAAATGAAAACAAAAATATAAAAATAAAACAAACGAAAAGGAAAGGAAATGAATATCGCAACATAAAATATTACATAACAAATTTTGAAATGCCGTAGAACATGATGATGCTGATTTTGTATTATTTTTAAAACAGGTTTGTATAAACATAACGGGAAATGATAATCAATCAAATAAAAGTAATTCATGGAATGGAAATGACGCACATAAGTTTAAGCTATACAAAAAACTTTGGTATTATCTCAAATTTTGATGGCTCATCGTACGCATTTCAGTTTTATATTATTATTTTTGCATTCAGTTGGGACATGTATTTAATTTAAACCAACAAGGTGCATTCAAATTACTTAAAGCATATGTATTTCGGCTTTTAGGCTTTCCAACCTAGGATGTAATGTAAAAATGTCGTTTTCATAGCATTTACACGTAAGTTGAACATAACTTGTTATGTCTACGTATAAAGAATTTGTTGGAATTTTCGGTTTGTAACTGTTTTATGGGTTTAAATTTAAATACTAATTACATATGATTATGACTTATTGCAAAAACAAAAACATTTTACCTTGCCTACAAAACGGAAGCCATCAAATTTAAAAATAATGTTTTTCCCGAGTAGGTATACGTTTTTTTTTTAAATATATTTAGGTAGGTGTATTTTTACAAAAAAAAAAAATATAAGATGAAAATAATAACTTATGCGATTAAAGTTCAACATCTAAAACATCTACGTTTATAGTTATATAATATTTAAGAATATACTTTTATATTTATATACAGAAAAAGGAGAAAAGCAATATCAAAATTTTGTTAAAATATTTACACAAATGCAAAAATTAAAATTTATTTTAACTATGGTTCATAGGTTTGTTTGTTCTTGGGAGGCTTTAAAGAAATCAATAAATTAACTCAAACATTTCCTCATTTTCCTTAACAAAAATTAAACAAATTAAATATATGTACATATATTCATAAACATTTAACTTTACATTTTATAAAAAAATTAAAAAAAATTGAATACAAAACTTAAACCAAAACAGACTTGGAACAAAAACACAAACAATAAATTAGAACTTACCATCTTCGCTGGAAGCCTGGCCAACGCCATCGGCTCCCAATGTTCCCAATTCTGCTGCTTGAATAATTAGTGAAACGCGATAAAAGTAGTTCCTCCAGAAGTTCTCCTCTGTGATTCTGTGACAAAAAATGGATCATATGTATATAAATATAATTTAAACAATAAAATTTAAAAAAAATAGGTAGATCTGTTTCGATATACATTTTAGGTACAAGTTCGAATCGCATTTTTTCAAGAGCTTGATCTTCCGCCATGATAGCAATGGCTGTGGGATATGCAGTATCGTAATCAAATTGGAAATCAACACCAGCTGGTGGAGCACGAACAAAGTTACGACGATCCAATGAAAGTCCCATGATTTCCTCTTTGATTTTGGCTTCGTTATTGTGTCCAGCCCAGGGAGCCTGTCCTGATTCAGAGCCACCCTGTCCCTTAATAAATGCTTCTTGCTCCTTATTGAATTCACCGAGTATTGTCTGAAAGCAAATATATAAGTTTGCTGCAGATTTGTAATCTTTTTAAAATGGCAAATAAACGAAAGAAATAACGGCAACAATTAAAAAATTCCTATAGATAAGGAAAATCAAATCGAAAAATGACGAACAAATTTTGTAACTAAAAATGTGTTAACCATGTAATTAACTTACATTATCCTTGACAGTTTCTTTTATTTTAGCTCCTGCTTTGTTTACAGCTGAATATAAGAACGAACCGAAATGTTTGGCACCTTGTGTAACTTTTGTTGTTACTGAAAAAATCAATTTTAACATATTGCTCAATATAATCAACAAATTGAATTATTACTTAGCATAAAGAAATGAATGGCGGATTTTAAAAAGAAGATGTTTTGTATTATAGTAGAAGACTCTTTATGTATGTGTTTTTTATTGGAATGTATGATTGAAAAAAATTCATTTTTGTTCAATTAATTGTGTTTTTCGTTTATGTATGATACAATGAAAATGCTTCAATGTTTAAAAAATCAAAATTTATTCAGTCTTAAAATTTAAATTTCAAACAAAAATAAAAAACAAAACTTCAAATAGCCAATTAAAAAATTTTGATTTTCTGTACACATACTTTTATTGTCTCCCTTACCCTGTCCAATTTGGCCATCGTCTGTTGGTGTACCACCACCTGATGCAGGATGGGAATCAGCCCCTTCTGTGGCACTATTGAAAAGAAAAAAAAAGACACATTAATTGAAATTATAAATCCAGCTATTTTATATATACATATATAACATTAAGGAAATTAATTTACACATAAAATGCATTGACCATTTTATACGTGCTGGTTTGAAATAGATATATTTTCCACTTAAAAACATAACTGAACTTCAAAAATTTAAATTTTACTGAATATTCTTATGTATAAATGTACATACATACATATGTACATACATTTAATTGAATATTTATACAAATTATAAACAATGATTGGAAATTGTATTGCTAAGTTGATAATTTTTAAAAATGGATAATATATCATAATTTTTAGACACAAAGTCTAGGCAGTAGTAAGTTATAGAGTAATAGAAATAAAATTTCAAGCAAAAATGAGTATTAAATTATTTCTTTTACATCAAAATAATTTCTACTGCAAGTATAAAAATGAGATGCAAAAACTGTGGACATTTTGAAGTCAAGAAAGAGAATCATTATAATAAAAATAATCATCTGGTTATAATGCATATAATATACATATACACATTTAAATCATCTACAAAATAATACATTCTTGAAAAGAAAGCATACAAAAGAAAGTATCTAATTAAACAAAGTAATGGGGTTACAAGAACATATGTATAAGGAAAAAATAAGTTTTAGGAAACAAAAAAGACAAGGAAATAAAAAAATTAAAATAAATTGAGACACAAGTTAGAAACTAAAAAAACACATAAGTTAAGTTCTACTAACAATAATAATTCTAATGGTGATTTTTTAATGGGCCGTACACAAATGATGGAATTTGATATTATGTGCTTTTAATGCGTTTTCATCTTCAGATATTTTTTTGCTGTGTTGCTTCAATAAACTAAATGAGTGAGAAATAATAAAGAAAATACAAAAAAAAATGTATAACAATAAATTAATTACTAATATACAAATAAATGCTTTCCGTTTTTTACGAAATAACATTTTAAATTTACTAAATTATTAATGATTCTTGCTATTTATTTTCTTTTTTAATATTTAATTTAGGTACTATGAACCTCATTAAAAAAAATATTTTTTGTTCGTTTTTGTGCTGCATTCACTTGTGATATGAATATAAGATCATAGAGCACCTAAATTTATTTGATAGAATGACTTGTAAACATTTTATTATTTTTCTCTTTTCTATTTACTTTCTAACTTCCGATTTTACAAAATTTTTTTTAAGAGGTAATGAGTGTGTATTGTTTAAATTAAATCAAAGTAAAACATTTAAATTCATAAAATAGTTATATGAAATTGGATTTGGAATACATTGTGAGTAATTGTAATCTATACAAAATATAAAAAATATTCACGGAGAAAAAAATAAGTAATCAAATTGCAAAATATGGAATCCTGCAGAACAACATTCTTCTTTTTTGTTAAAACTTTTAAATAACTTCAAATCTATTCGAAATATTGTCTTATAGAAAATTGAACTATACAAAAAATTGTCTTTGATTATTTAAAAATATATTATATTTGAATGCCAATTAAAATTAAAAAAAAAAACAAACTGAATAAAAGCTTTGTTATTTAAAAGCAAAATGCTTATTATTAATATTATTATGTGTATTATATTATTAATATTTTTGTATTAAATTAAATTTATAATTAAAACTTAACGTACAAAATATTTGTGTAACAGGTAAATACCATTATTCCGTCATTAAATGTTTGGCCCATACCTAATATACCTCGACTTGTCTTCATCATCACCACTAATTGCACCAGCAGCTTCATATCCACCCTGTTCCGCAAGTCCTTCTACGTTACCTTCTTCACCAGCACCTTTTCTTAAGCCAGGTATTGATGGCATAGCTGGCATTGCAGGCATGCCCGGCATAGAGGGCATTGCCGGCATTGATGGCATAGCTGGCATCGATGGTATAGAAGCATTTCCTAACCAACCTTTTACATTTGAAAACATTCCACTGTAAAAAAAAATTAATATATAGATTTGTATCTTTAATGTAATTATTTAAATATTAATAAATAAAAGAAGGCATTGACGCCTCTTAAAATACTTTATTAGCTTTTATTCAAATAAAGTCGTTTGCATTGCGAATTTGATTAGATAAAGTAAAAAACTCATTCAAGTTAGTATGTTTTTAAAACATAAATATAAATAATGTTTAGTAAAACAACATCTTACCTCTCAAATATCGAAGCTACCAAATTTGTTCTAAATTCAAAAAAAAAAAAAACAAAATTATAAAAAATAAAACAAAATTATGGAATACCAAAAAAAAAATTTACTTTAAACTAAGACCAATTAATAAATTTACTAAATTGATGATATTTAAGTGCAAATTTCACAACATTCGTAGTCTTTTCAATAAAATGAAATATAATTATAACAATAAAATATATATTTTAATTATAAAAGTGAAAAAAAAAATAACAAAATTCACCAGCTGCTTATTTGTAAAAGTTAATTCATAGCAAAAAGTGGAAGAAAAGTTTTTTACCCGCTTAGCTGTTTTGCGGTTATATTTTTATAATAGCCTAGGCAAGTTTTACTTTTTCTGCCAAAAAAATCCAAGAGAAGGTTTTTAACACAATTGTCATTATTTTGGTATAATAAATACTATCGCGAAAGGCTATTGCCAAATCGTGTGCGCATCAATAGTTATCAAGGTTAAATGTCGAAAATATCAGTTTTTCGCATAAAACTCGGAAACGGTAAACGCTATCGAAAAGTGTTTCATACAAAACTTGTAGATTATGAAGATATCGACATTTCAAAAAACGTAAATGGTATGGTCGTTTTTCACGTATAACTCGTTAACGGTTCAAATTTTTGAAAACATATGAATACAAAGTTTGTACATTATGTTAATCTGTACAAGAAAAAATTATAATTTTTTTCTTAAAAACAACCGATTTAAGGATATAAATTTTTTTAAAGTTTGACAAAAAGTTCAAATTTCTGGTTTTTTACACTTAAAAGTACAAGTTGTCAAAAAAAATCATACGCTCAGTTAAAAGATCATATTTTCTTTGAAAAAAAATATGAAATTTTTTTCCACACGAGTGATAAGTCGCAAGATATTGTGACTTTAATAGTGTCAACTGTCAAAAAAAAACGGTTTTTGGCATATATCTTTTAAATCCTAAGCTTAATCGAAAAATTATATTAGAAAAATGTTGACATTTTGTAATATTATATTACGTGCATTAACAGTTTTTTCTGTAAGTCATAATTTTTATGACATCATTTTTAAATTAAAAGACCTAAAGTCTAAAATACCCGTTTTTGACTCTTTACTCTTAAATGACGAAATTTTCGGAAAATATTTTATAACTGTTTTGCAGATTTTTATATTCCCTAGAGGAAACATTATCACACTTTTATGCGTATAACGATCAGTTACAAGATATTGCGAATTCAAAAATGGTCAAACTTCGAAAAAAAGTTGTACATACATTTTCTTACAAAATCCTATTTATTCGAAGTTGTCCATTTTTGAAGTTGCAATGTCTTGCAATTGATGCGTTGTACGCAAAAAACTCTAGTTGTTTATGTATTACCCATCGAATAAAATTGTCACATTAATAAACATACATGTATACATATGTATGTACATATGTACAGTACATACCTACATTATGTAGATGCAGCAAATTTTAAATCATTGTGTCTGCCCGTTGAATTATAATAGCTTACAGAATTATCTAATTTTGAAACGCATTAATACTCAAATGAAATCCAAGATAAAAATAAAATTACAAATTTAAAAATAAAATAATAAAACAAAAAAAAAAAAAAATAAACAAAAATGTATTTACATACATACATGGTACATATTATGTAAATGAAATATGTATACAATTGCGACATTCGACATAAATTCAATTTAGTTTTATAATTCAAAAAGGTATTTCCTCCAGTGAAGGTTACGAATTTATAAATGCCGCATTACTACTATACTTGGTACAATGCAATGTATTTTGGTTGGCATAGTTTTTTTAGAATCCTATCACAATGATTAATAATAGATTACAATGGGCATTGTTCTATTTGATATTTTGCCCAATGGGACAACAATATTTACTAGACGAATTTAGGTTGTTGGTTAGGCAGTAGTTATTGGAACAAATATTTATTTGCCTAACCAGTGGCCTAACATATTTAATGTGCAACAAGTTCTAATAGGTACGTTCAGATGACTTAGGGGACTTGCAAGTAAGTTAAAATTATAGACTGTGAATGGCCAGCTGTCGAAAGTTCCCTTCATTTTTCGACAGCTTACCAATCACAGTCTAGAAATTTGCCTTACTTGCAAGTCCCCTAAATCCTCTGAACCTACAAAATGTAATTGTGAAGAAATGATAAATGACTTTTAAGCTTAAGTAAGTAAGTAAGTAAGTAAGTAATAACTTATACGCTATCAAAAAGACCCATGTTCTTTTATGGCGGTGCCAATATTTATTAATACCTTAGGGGACCTTTAATCAGTTTTCTATTTGTTTGGTTTGACCTTGAAACTCTGTTTAACAATTTTTTTTATTAAACTTAAAAAATAAAATGAATACAGCAAAATCTAAAAAAAAAAACAACAACACTTTCAATTGAAAATGTTAATCAAGTACCGTGTGCCTTGGTCGTTTGTCATTAAAACACAAAATATATTTTTAAACTACATTATTTGTGTTGCATACCTAAGAAAAAATCATATTGGTACATAATTCCAAATCAAGATAACCAATTTTATTAGTTTTTTGTTCTACTTAAAAAGGCATGGAGTTGGTTCTTAAGAAAAAGTCATCTTTCTTTGTATAGAATGTTACACACCCCACATGTAGAGCAGCTATGACGTTTGATTATCGATTGGGATGGGACATGGAAGGAATGGTATTATAGTGAAAGGAAAAACAACGAGAGAAATCTTTTTATCTGAAAAAGAGAGAAAGTTTCCAGTGACGATTTTCAACACGAAACAGAAAAAAAACTAAATTGAAATTAAAAAAAAAAATAATGTACCTATTAGGTTTAAATAGTATACTTTTTCCGTTTCTATTCGAAAACACACAATTAACCTGACATATTGGTTGTTTATTTTATATAAAAGTAGTAATTAAGAAAATGTGGGAGGAACAAAAAGTGGCATTGAAATTTTAAAGACACATACAAAACGAGTTACATGTTACCTTTTCCACTAGGGTTTTTCTTAATTGATAGAATTCAATACGCTTGACATTCAATATTTTCTTTTATTGTTTTGGTATGCGCTTGCTTAGTGATTCAGAGAATTCAACACAGTATCTCATTTGAAAATGGTACAAATCCAAAATGGGTTTGAAATTTAAGAGATTAACGAAGTCAATATAAAAAGGTTTTGGTTCAAAGTTAATAAAAGAACTACCTATACAACTATAGACATGATTTTTGAAATTGTATTTAACCGTAAATACCAAAATTATTATAAGATACTAAATTTTTAATCATCCTGGAATTAATAATTATTATAATTATAACCAATAAACATTATAAATATGCAAAACATGAGGTTATTAAGAAATAAAAAATATGTATGCATGTATGTATATGTAAACATAAGGTAGGTAAGGGGTGTATCAAAGAGAGCATAAAGTTCTCTTTTCCAATGAAAATGGAGGTCAAATCCAATCTGGAATCGTATTATCTCAATGAAACCTACAATGGTTCAAGGAAGTTTTTCTCGATGAATGCTCTTTCGGGACTAACGTTGTACAGGGTTGCTAAGATTTAATGTTTTTGTCCTTTTCATTTAATGTAAATGTAATGAAAGCCTTTTTAGACATACGGCATACTGTTAAAGAAGTTCACTTTCAAGTCCTTTCATAAACACTATGTTACAAGCTTAGAATTTCAGAAAAAATGCTTATAATTTTAGATTTTCAAAAAAATTGTATTTCAACAAGGTTCCCCGAGATTATATTGATATACCTTTCGAAAATTTGTTTTGTTTTCATAACCAATTTTGAGATGCAAGATTAATAGTACTTTTGAGTTGGTAATAGATGACTTTTCAAAGAATTCAATTTAAAACTAATTTTTGCTTATTATGTGAACTATTTTGGACAAGATTTATTAAATACATAATGTATGTACTTTTGAACATTTTGGCAACCCTGAAGGAACTATGAATTGCGCAGTTTTAAAACACCGTTAGAAATGCTTTTAAAGACGTGGGGACTTGGAATTTGTTTAAAGCTTTGAAGGAATTTTTATAAAAGATATAAACAAGGGCAATTAAATTTATTATTGGTAATTGTTTCCTTTAAAAATATTAGCTTTTTCAAAAACCAGGAATTGTGCCTTAACGTCAAAAATATATAGTCTATTATAATGGAATTGAATATACACATGCAGGGGGTTCAAATGGAGAGAGAAGATATTCTCTCCAGCCCAGCGCCCATACGCATTTGAAGAGAGATAACTTTTTTATTGGAAGTCCACGAGGCAGAGAAAAATCGATTTTTTCTGCAATGTCGGAAGGGTGAATTGGGAAATTAGAATATATGTATGTACCTTCTTGAAACAAGATTTTTTGCAAAAATAACATATTTTTGAATCTAACCGAAAATAAAATTTCTTATCATTAAAATATAACTTGCCTCTTGGCAGCACCATCTTCATCCAGGCCTTGTTCCATACCAGCAGCTGCTTGTTCAGGGTCGACAACTGCAACTGGGGCTGGTTCAGCCTGTTCTGTAGGATTTGAATTTGGAGGTGGTGCTGGGACGTCTTCATCTTGGGGATCGCCTTTCACAGAGCCCATCCATGATGTTACTTGATTAGTTAAGCCCGAAAACATTGTTACTTAAGATATAAAAAATACTTTTTCTAGCTTTTTTTATTCGATCGAAATAGACTGGCACTTGATAAATATGTAGGTACACTTCACTGTATGTATATAAAGGTGCTGTAATAGATGGAACTTCACTTATGGTTCAAGTGAAGGAATTTTCACAAAATTCCTCAATAAGGAAAATTGCACTCAACCTTCGGAATGAAACTGGTAATCTAGGTAATAAAAGCCCTAATTGGATTTCCAGCGAATGAAAAAAAATACTTGAGATTTTTTTTCATCAGTTTCTATAGTATATAATATGTAGTCACCGAGAGGAGTATTTGATGTTTGTCCTGTTTGAAGCGAAGGTCCTCTGAAAACTGTTGGAATAAAAGAAAAACTATGTCGAGTCAACGTTGCGTTGACTGGAGCTGGAGAGATTTTTTGTTTGGAAATTCGATGGAAGAAGTCTCTTTTTCCTTGTGTAGTTGTAGCTGGATTAATAATATAGAGATGTATAGCAATGCAATATTTTCTTTTGCGCATGCAGTCGGAATTTTTGTAAAAAAAAAACACTGCGACGTCGCAAGAAAAATTTGTTTTGATTTCAATCGTTTTTATATACTTATTAAAAGAAAAACCAAAGCTCAAACTGCGTGTTTCTCCTTGTGAAAATTTTATTTGACAGCTAATTGCAAAAAGCAGTACAGTAAGAAAGAAGATTTTTAGGGGCTGCAAAAAAAACTCTTCGACCCCTTGCAAACTTACCTCGAATTGAAATGAGTTTCGTTCGACTCGAACAGGAACTTATGTTGTGTGTGCAAATGCGTATTTGAATATTTAAGTATTTATTTTGATTGCTTCGCATAGCCATTATACACGTATTTTTCTGCCGTGTTCAGAGAAACGAGATAACGGAGATTTTGCTCCATCAAAAGCTGAACAATAGGCGAGTTCAGGAAAGAGAGATATCGGAGATTATGCTCCGTCAAAAATTTTTTTTCCTTAGTATTTTGGCAGCCAAACTGATATCTTTTGCTGAGGCCCTCCCAAATCTCCCTTTCCTGAACACGCCAAATAAAATCCAAAAATTTGTTTTCGGAGTATTTTGACAGCCAATCTGAGATTTTTTGCTGAGGAATCCTGTTCAAACAACTGAGATTACTAGGCCCTCTGAAATCTCCTTTTCCTGAACACGCCTAATTTTATCTTATTTGTTTTTGTTGTCAAATAAATAGAATTGTTGCTAAAGCCAAGTTCTTTTGAACGAAAAAAAAAAAATTGGTGGTGGAAAATATTTTTTTTTTTAACAACTGGGGTGAAACGAAAAATGTCTTTTTTTTTCACAAAACAATGTCACTGACATTGTTTTGCACGAAAAATATTCGTGATGAGCAGTGGTGAGTACAAAATTTGTTGTCAGGGTTGGTTCACAGCTCGATAAAAAAAAATCTATATCCGTGTCATATAATTTCCTTATTACATAAAACAGTTTCGGCCAGGCAAGTTGCCGGGGAAGTTGCTTTCAAGTTTTTTATTGGCTACGTTCTGCTAGCCTTTCTAGGGTTCGATCTTACATTATGATTAAAATTGCTTAAAATATGGTAAATCGTACTTTAATGACGAAAATGAAAATAAAACCACAAAGTCGCAATCTCACATGGGTTTGTACTTCATCTGAATCATAAATTTCGTTTTTGATTTAAAAATTTAATTTCCAAAACATCGATTTTGTTATAAAAGGCTTAACTACATTCAAAACTTTTGGCAAAAATTACAAAAGTGAACAACTACACACAAACTCTAGCGACATCTGCTAACGAGAAAACTAACGAAAATTGTGTGTAATGCCTTAAATTTCTGACATTTAGAAAAAAAAAAAAACATTTTACTACCGCCGTAAATCAAGCTATTCGATTTTTATTATGGAAAATATTACATTATTTTATATTTTCAGACGTTTATACTGATAACGATGGTACTGGCCTGATCCCTGGAGGACTTTCCTACCAAAGCATTGAAAAAACGCAAGCATTCCTCGTAAATTTTTAGGGAAAACATTTTCTCTAGCCCGCTGGAATTTTTATGGCTTCCTGTATTGGCGAACGACTTGGAGTTTGGAGCGTGTGTCCTTCTCTTTTCTCTTGAGTTGAATAAATTTTTGTATCGTCTTTATTTTTTTCCTTAATTTTTTTAATTAACTCTATTTATTAAAACACAAATTTTTATTTCTTTCCCGAACCAAAACAAAATCGTCAGCTGACTAGATAAGGTTTGTTCGTGGTTTGTTCCCATAAAATTTCTCCACCGCAGTGCCATCTATTGGTCGGTCTCATAACTGTTTCTTTTAAATGTGTTGGTATTTTACTTTTGTACAGAAGTAAAAGTTAAAAGTGCTCTAAAGGCTTAACTACATAGACCTACTTTTGTACAAAAGTACAAAAGTGAGAAATTACACACCTACTCTAGCGTCATCTGCTTGCGAAAAATTGAACGAAAATTGTCTTTAATGCTTAGAGTTTCTGACAATTATCAAAAAAAAAAAACTAGACAACAATTTGTAACGCTAGGTATTCGATTTTTATTATACAAAATATCTATTTTAATTTGTCTTTATTTAAAATAAAATCGTCCTAATATATCTGAACAATTATAAGCCAACTATTCGGGAGTGTACATTATTTTGCTTAGTTTTACTGTCTAGTAAGTATGTTCGGGGTTCCATCGCAGATGTGCCAGGAAATTACTTTGTTGACCTCACACAAATCCCGGATTCATTAATCTTAATTATATTATTATTATATTAAAATACAGGCTATTTTCAATATGCTGATGAAAATCACACATTCGCCTCCACAAGAATGAACAACCATCACATTAACTAGCTGCAGGCCATAGAGAAAATAGTAGTATACTTACTCTATGCTGCAGGCTCTGCAAATTAAGATGATCGTTCTGTGATCCAAGGAAGGCGTATGATATACATACATATTTATAAAAAGCTGGGCTTCATAATAAAAAAGAGTTCATTTTGATGAAGAACACAGTTGAATCCCTGGTGCCATCTCCAACATCAATTTAAAATTTGTTTAAATAAAATACATATTTATTTATGTAAACACACTTTTTTTTGCATTTAATTGAATTTTTTTCTTGAACAAAAAAAAGTCAGCTATCAGCTGTTCAATATAAGGTGTGTCCGAGGTTTGTTCCCTTTATATTTCCCTACAGCCAAAACTGTTTCTTATGAATGTATTGGTGTTTTACTTTTGTGCAAAAGTAAAAGTTAAGAGAGCTCTAAAGCCTTAACTACATAGACCTACTTTTGTACAAAAGTACAAAAGTGAAAAATTACACACATACTCTAGCGTCATATGCTTGCGAAAAATTGAACGAAAATTGTTAAATTTCCTTACAGCCAGTGACATCTATTAGTCGTTTTCAAAACTGTTTCTTATGATTGTATTGGTGTTTTACTTTTGTACAAAAGTAAAAGTTAAGAAGGTTCTAACTTTTACTTTTGTAAAATTTGAGATAAGAGATAGGATTGATTAGCATGTTGGAAAAAGACAAAACATTTTTTTCACTTTTGTACAAAAGTGTGTTGAATGTAGTTAAGGCTTAACTTTTACTTTTGTAAAATTTGAGATAAGAGATAGGGTTGATTAGCATGTTGGAAAAAGACAAAACGTTTTTGTTCACTTATGTACAAAAATGTGTTGAATGTAGTTAAGGCTTAAATCATCTCAGTTAAATCTACCCATCCCTATCTCCCACCCTTGAAATCTATCTATCTGTCACTTGAATCCGAGAATATTGTTTGAAAGTGGCGCATCGGTGCAATTTGGAATCTACCCATCTCTTTTTCACTCACATAAAATCTACATGTCTCACTACATGCACCTAGCATTAAAAATCCAATGTGGACAGGCACTTAGACTTACAGTCAAAAGGAGAAGTCATAACGATTATGCCACTCAAGTGAACTTTATTCATTTTTAAAGTGCAATACAGTGTTGCCGGAGAAAAATATTAGAAGGTTGTACTTCAGCCAAAAAAGGGGAGTATTTTGAGAAACATAGTACTACAGACATTTGAACGCATTTTTTTAACTTTATTTAAAAAAAAAAATCATCAAAAAATAAATTCCGTTAATTAATTCTTACTACGTTTACATGATAGGATTCGACGATCGAATCGAATCGGATTGATGTTTCGATCTAGGTATACGACCTTACTGAATAGATTTCAAATAGAATCGAAGTACACTTGAAGTGACACTTTAACTTTACTGTGTGCGTGCGGAAATAAATGTATGTATATGGTGACTACGAAAAAAAAAAAAACAACAAAACAAAATAAAGGAAATTGAAATACACACACATTTAAAACTCGATTCTATAATTTTTCAATCCAGGTCTTTTTGTATTTTTCGATTCGAATCAGCATGCAAAGTGGAATCGGATCGAGAAATCCTGTTTGAACCCGATCCAGGTCTATATGGAATTGAATCCGACTTCAAGTCTAATTCAATTCTCCATGTAAACGAAGTATCTAATAACAAAAGTTGTATAATTCAAGTTTACTTTGAATTCTTACAAGGAATAAAAAGAATTCAAGCATTAATTTAACAAACCATTTTTTTTATTGAACTACACGTTAAAATTCACGGAGTTCAAACCAAAAAAAAACATAACCACCGAACCACAATCTCAAGTAACAATAAGAGCCCGATCATACAGTTCATTTTTTCGCCCGTTTCGTCTTTCGTGTTTTTGACAGGCACGAATGTTCATGATTACATGGTTCGTACTTCCTTTCGTTATTTTGAAGCTCAAGGAATTTGGGGTTGTTTTGTGTGAAAATAATCAGCAGTAATATATAAAAATAATTTGTAATCTCAAATTGTATTTCTCAGATTGACTCGTATATTAGGTACATTCAAACATGAAAAGCAATTTTCCCATTCATTCATTTTTGTTCATATCGTTTATTGCTTACATCGAGGAGCATTGTAGTTGCCAAATCAGAAACGTCAAATTCAATCCTGCTTTTTACTTGTAAGTCCCCTGTCACACAGGGAAACCAGGGGCCTATTTCTCCGCTAATACATCAGCTACAATGTAGTAGTATAAAGGTTAGACCGCACTAGGCGGAACTGCACTGCAGCGGAACTGCGATTCAAAATAATTTGTATGAAATTGTATGAAGTTCAGTTGCCGCTTAGTGCGATATAGCTCATACAATTTCATACAAATAATGTTTTGCCGCGTCGTGAAGTGTAGTTCCGCTGCAGTGGTGTGCGGTCTAACCTTAACAGTTGTATTACATCATTTCTGTTTCAAACATACATTGGTTTTTCAGGTGTAGTATATCAATGTAGCATTGGAGAATCGACTGGAAATATTGGAAAAAAGTATGATTCTGTTTCACAGCTTTTGATACTACATTGTTGTAGTACAACTTACTGTAATTTTTTGTTACATTTTCACAATAAAAATATTTGCTGTGATTGCTGTAACAGAATAAAATTGCTGCATTTAAAAGAAAATATACGAATGTTTTTTTTTTTTTTTTTTGTATTTAAACATAAGAAATTCAAAAAATGTATGATTTATCTTTTGATTTTTTGTATAGTCGGTGAAAATTGACTCGTTGTAAATACACTTTCGGTCTTTTTTCAATTCTTATGTTGAATTCAAAATCTTCGTCGAAAATATTTATATCGAAATCCATTTTTGATGTGCTTTTTTTTTATTTGTGTCTCTTCAAAGTTCAAATATCTCACTTCTAAAAAAAAAACAATATAAATGGCCTCGTTCACTTTGCACTGAGATATGTTATCTCGAACAATTCAACGTAAAATGTAAATTTGAAGTCAGCTGTTGTTGACATTTCTCTTCAGACGTTCTAAATATATATTATGCCTTCTTTGAACTCTTAAGGCAAGACCGTGCTCAACTTCAGCGGAACTACACTTCACGTATCTTCAGAATAGATATTTATTTCTCACTTTTGTTCTTTTGCACAAAAGTAGGCCTATGTAGTTAAGCCTTTATTTATTTTGACGTTCATGGATTTTGGGGTTATTTTGTGATAAAACAAAAAGTTTTTTAATCACTTCATTCTCAAAGACCCTGTTTAGATTGGGAAGTTTGTGCACGGACTTACGCCAGTTTGTAGGAAAGAGACGTGCGGAGTAAGTGGTCTCGTGAGGCATGTAGAAAATATAAACACTGGACTCATGATACTGCTTTGTTGTTCTTTCAATATGGAAGTTGTTGTTGTTTCAATGCATTTTGAGGCACCTCACAGTTTGTAATGTAAACACGGTGGTACTCACCAGTCCGTACTCAATCTTCCCAATCTAAACAGGGTCAAATATACTCGTATATAAATTATACTCAATTACGAAAAACTATTATCCAATTCAATCATTTGTATCCAAATCGTATCTTGCTAACTTATGGTGGATTTACATGTATTTGCGTCTGTATAATGCAGAAAGTAGAGCAGGACAGATGCATACAAAAAATCCGAGCGAGTAAAAGGGAACAATTAAGAACATGAACATGTTCTTCTTCATTTCAGCATTATGGCACTCGGCCGTTCTCATGCAGAAACAAAGTTCTTCTGCATTTTGATCTTTTCTCTCTATCTAACAAATATACATTTTGTATTTGGCATCCCTTTTTTAGTGCAGAAACCAAATGCAGATACATGTAAATCCACCATTAAAGACGAAAGACAAAACAAACAAATAAAAGAATGGTGTAGTCGGGGTCTAGGTCTACATCATCCAGCTACATCATACAACACTTCCAGTGGGATATGTGAAACAGAAAAATGTAGCTGGTGTAGTTGTAGAAAGTAGTTGTATGATGTAGTTGATGTAACTGATGTAGTAGCGCTGAAATAGGCCCCAGTTGCTGGAGATTTTTTTGACGTTTTCCTTTAATTTCCTTGTAGCTTTCACACAAGGAAACAAAAATTGCCGGAGATTTTCGTTTGTTTCCATATAAAGTCTATTGGCTGAACGCACATTACGGACAGTGTGAGAAGGAATGTGATAAGAATCACCTCAAACGTTAACCGGGGAGATTTTTTTCATTCCCCTTGCTTCCTTGCACTCTCGCCTACAAACTCCCAGTTTCCAGCAACTCAGTTTCCTTGTGTGAAAGCAGTCTAATATACGTAAACGTAGTATAGGGCAAGTTTAGGGTTCGTGCAAAAAAAAAATTCTAGATAATAGCCGTGTTTTCAGATAGAATTCGACGAAAAAAACAACATCTGAACTAAGGAATTTACATGTTAAATACAAAAACAACTGAAGTCCATATGAATTTAGCTAAGTCCAGATAATTATCTGTTTTTAACTTAAGTTCAGATAGAAAAATTACTGCCAGCTCAAATTACTATTTTGTTATCGATAGTTTGTATGAAAACGTCAAAATATCTGAGCCAACGAATGAAAAATTTTTTTATAAACAAAAAACAATGGACGACCATTGTTTTGTAAATTAATTTTGTTCTGACTTGTGATTTAAAATTGCGTTTTTTTCACATTTTTTTTATTTTACTAACGATCGGAATAATTTTCTATACGAGATTTCTTTTTATTTGAATGTATTTTGTGTCTATTTTGCATGCTTTTCCAAAAGCTGAAAGGTAGTGATGGGAATATCTGAGTTTCTTGATAGTGCTGGGCATTTTTGTTTCGATGACTTTGCTAAGTTCGGATGTCGTTTTTTTCGATAATTTATCTCAACCTGAAAAAAAACACGGCCTCGGTAGGGCCTTTGTTCCGGTGGTAGGCAGATATATGGTATCTGAGATACTTTATCATCTGATCCGTTTTCAAACGACCAAAACCGTTTACCAAATGGCAAACGAAAACCATGAAAATGAACAGATGAGATATCAGCTGTTAGTATAAAGTCTCTCCCAAACCAAAGCGCAAGCGGTGCGGAACATTCGCCGACAGCAGTTTTTGTTGTTGTTTAGCATTATATATTTGTCATTTTATTTTTATGATTGAGAATGATTCGCCCTGCATAGCAAATGTTTCGCGTTGGTTTGGGAGAGCCTTAATCCAAAAAGCCCCGAACATTTTTGAGATAGCTTTAGATTTTTTTTGACATCTGCTGTTCGGTTCGTCAGCTGGTTTTTCCTTAGGTATTCGGGTGGTAGGCAGATATGGTATCAAGATACGTTAGTATCTGCTATGTTTAGAACGACCAAAACCGAATACGTAACCAAACCAAACGACCATTCATAAAATAAAATGAATAGACGAGATGTCAGCTGTTCCAAACAGATCCGAAATTTTTTGGGATAGCCTTAGATTTCTTTTTGATATCAGCTGTTTGTTCGTCAGCTGGTTTTTTCGCAGGCATTACAATGGACCTTAGTAATAAACGAATTTTGTGTCGAATTTATCCTAAATTCGACTTTATTTCATACAAAAAAATCGAATCTAATATAAATTCAGGGCCAATAACACGAAAAAATCTAGATACCATTGGTGACGTACCCGAACGCGGCCAATATGTCAATCTATGATAAAGAAGCTCGAATTTGTAAAAGTCATTTTAAAGAAGCTTTTTTAAAAAACCTCTATTGGCATGGAAAAAAAATTGGGGGTGGTGGTGGAACAAATTTGTGGGGGGGGGGGGTTGTCATAGAACCGATATTTTGGTTTTCAAATTTCTCGTTAACGGCTACACTGATTTCAACCAAATTTTGTATGTATAAGGTCCTTTACAATTTTAACAATTTTGCATTTACAATTGTTCGAAAAAATTATTTTGAGATTTTTTAAAAAACATTGAATTTTTTTTTTTGAAAATTCAATATCTTGAAAACGGAGCAATGAATATATTTTTAATCTTGTGAAAAATTGTATATTATTTAATTCTTAAAGTTGGCATTCCAAGTTATATTTTTAAAAAATTTCAGGAATTTTTATATATAAGAAATTAATTTTTAAGAAAACCGCTCTAAAGATTTTTGAAATTTTTTTTGTCATAAATTCATATGTATCAAACAAATCAGAAAACATACTTTTTTTGAGCTCTGTCTGTTTAAGCTATAGAAAATATAATAAATTATAGTAATAATTTATATTTTAAATTGATTTTAAAACTTTTTTTAATGATATCATAATGTTATAGAACCACTATATATGTACATTGTCAATTTTAAACTACGTTCAAGCTACGAGAGCAAGTTAGTGCGATCCGGTCGTGCCCATTTTTTTACTTCCTTCCCTCTACACTTTTTCTCCCCTCACCCAATCTGTCAATAAGACGAAACAACCGAAAAAACTAATCGTGTAATCTGACACTAAATTAAATACCGAACTGATAGATGAAAATTGCATGAAGCCAACGAAAAACAAAAAAGGGGGGAAATCCCCTTTTAGACGGCAGTTTTGAAGATAAATGTGCTTTAAATCTGCATTAAATTTAAAGTGAATTTAATTTATTTCGGTTGATATTACACTTTGCTGCAAGTGTTCTCAAACTTCTTATTTCTTACTTATTTTAGGTCTTTAATAGCCTTTTCACACCAAACCCAAAAACCGGTTTTGGCGAAATATCGGTTTTGGCTGAAAACCTAGATCGAAAACACAAGTTTTCCCATACATTTTTGCTAAACCATAAGTTTTGATAAAACACAAGTTTTAAATAAAACCTGTCCAAAACATGTTGGATTTGCAGGATGAACTTAAAAAACACACCTTGTGAAACATTCAGCGCTTAATTAAATGTCATATAAACAGCTGACGGGTTGCTGCCAGGAAAAAATATTTTTTCTGCTGGAACACAAGAGAGCGCTACGCATTGTCACGCATCCTAACTACTACGTGAAATTGATCGGTTAAGAAATAAATTAATTGTAACGAATCTGGATTAATTGTATTTCCATTATTAAATTCCAATATTAATAAATTGGGGCGTATTCATAGTCATTTTAGACCTGGGTCTAAGTTAAACATAGGTTTGGTTGAATTTTCGGACGTTGATTCTAGTTTTTTAAGTTTATCATTTCAAAATATTTGAAGCTATTTGTGTAGTATACCAAGTTAATTATCTTATAAAAATATATAAACAACAATTTGTAATTAAAATCGGTCTGTATTCATTGAGCCAAAATTGTCTTAAACTGCAGTTTAGTTAAACCTGGGTCTATCTGCGACTATGAATATGCCCCATTGTCTATTAATTGCACATAAAACATTTGATTTTTCCCTTTTCTGTGGCACTGAAAATTTTCAAAGCGTCGCGGCCCTTCCTCGAAACCGTTGTGTTCAAGCAAAACAAATGAAATGTCAAATGAAAACTTGTAAATTTTCGGTGTGAACGCATTTCAAGTTTTCGTAAACCAATTGCCGAAAACCCGGTTTTGAGTTTGGTGTGAAAAGGCTATAAAAAAAGGGGGTGCGAATGTGAAAGGAGGAGTTCGGGAGTACGGAGCAGTGTTGCCGCAAGCTAAAATGAAAAGTCGCTAGATTGGCTGAAATTCGGGGGAAAAAAAGTCGCTGGAAGTCGCTAGACAAAAATTGGTAAATAAGTGTTAAAAAAAATTCTCTTTGAATAACTTTTTATTTTTGTTCAAAAATGTAAAGTAAATTAACGACAAACTTAGGTCTATAATAAATTTGAAATAGATGAATTGCTTAAATCAGACTACTGCGCTCATTGGCACTTACATTTTGCACATGTTTTTATGTGTGTGTGCCTGAAAAATAAAAAATCGGGTGGCACAACGGCTCATGAAGAACCAGGGCCTAGTGACTAACAACTCGCAACCATTCCTGTGTGCGCCTATCGACAGGAATGGAAAGGACCTACAATTTTATGCCGAATCCGAACGGCTAGACGAGAAGCACTTATTCGTGACAAGTGATACTCTTGGAGGATTTGTCAATTCCTCGCAAGAGGCAGTAGCCCTGAAAAAAACTTTTTAGTTTTTAGGTGGACGAGGCTGGGAAGCTGGGACCTCCAACCAACGTGACAGTTGAACGCACTAACCTGTGCCTGTGTGTGCATATGTGTGGTGAATTTCAGTATACAAGTATTGAAAATAGAAAATGCTAAATTAATTTAAATGATAGGAATATAAAATCACCAGGGCCACCCCAACTAACAATTTTACTCCAATATTCATCCATAGAAGCTATTTATAATCGTTTATTGCACTCATTTAATCTCTCTTTAATACTCCATAGAGTTAAAAAGGAGAACTTTTTAACTCCTATAGCACCTTAAAGAAGGAAATTCAGTTGCTTTGAAGAACATTCTAAGATAGTTCGAAAGAAGTGCTAAAGCAGTAAAGTATAGAGTTTGAGGAAAAATAAAAAAAATCAAGTTGGTAAGCCTAGGGATCGAACTCTGGATACCTCGCACTACTTGTAGAGCTCGCTAACCGCTCGGCCAATCTCTTATATGAAATAATTACCATTAAAATCGATTGACTTTCCCAAAGAATTTTATAACTCATAATTTATCTAAAAAAAATCTATTGAAAACTTTTTAGCCTGCCGCACGTGAATTAATATAAGAGCCTAATGCTTTCATTGCACATAATTATTTATGCAAATAATTAAGATGCCCACATTTTGAATAACTAAAAAAGCGTGCGCTCATTCGCATTATTACAAATTAATTATTACAATCACATAACACGTTTTACTTGAATTGCAAATGGTAGCAAAATGGAGTCATGGCGTTCGCAATATAAGCCTTTCCATATTAACTTATATAAACATTATAGCAACCCGAGCAAGATACTAACTTTAAGGATTGCATTAATATTTCTTTAGATCACTATTGGATATGATTAAAGAAACATCAGTTCATCGCAATGTGACGCTGTTGTTATTGCTTATTGAAAGTCTAATGGATCAGTTATATCACCTTTGACTTCTATACCGATTTGGCTTCCCGTCAGAAGGATTTCTGGGTCACTAAAGAATCGAATGATACTTTAATGTCTGAAATCGGAAGCAATTTTGTTAGTTGGGACTACATACAAAAATAGTATTTGCGTATCACAACTCACAAATGCTCACTCTCAAAAGTCGCTAGAAATAATCTAGCGACATCAAAATATTTGTTGTCGCAGAAGAAATCGAAATGTCGCTAGATCTAGCGAAAAAGTCGCTAGAACGGCAACCCTGGTACGTAGGTGTTGAAAGTAGTACAATACTCTTATGGGGGTACTTTCGGCAGCACTGGTGCAATATAACCAACTAGCCATATTGGTGTTTTTTTGACATTTTCTTTTTCATGGAACGCAGTTACAAAAAAAGCTGTCTAGGGGCATGGCGCTTTTATGACGATTGAAGGAAACAATTCCTTTGTATATTTATTTATTAGGGATTTATTACTTAAAAAACAAAACAAAAATGAAACGAAATATCTTAACAACGGCGGATATACAAAAGGAACAACTATTTTTAGTTCAGCTCGAGCGTGAATTGAATACTGTTTTGACAAAAATTAATGAGAACCTAAACAGTTTAAAAGTAGGTGCTTCAACAAAAAAAGAATAATTGGTCAAAAAACTATATTTTTTATTATTTAAGGTTGAAGAACTGCAGCTTAGATCACAAGCAGTAAATATGTTGGCTCCTGAGAAAACTTCACAAAAGGTCGAAGCTATTACTAAAAAGGAAGCATTACCGGTTTTCAATGACAATCCAGAAGTAGTCAATCAACAAGAAATGGACTTGGATATTTTATTGAAAAACATCAACGAGGAAGACGAAGATTAAATGGATGCCTCTATATAAAATGCAACTCATATTTATTACTTTTTGTTAATTTCCTAAAAAATGTAATTAAATTGTACATAGGCGTGCAAAACAAAAATTTTAAAAATTGTAACTTATTTTATGAATTCTATTTTGTGAGTGGCATCTTATTTGTGTTTTTCTTTCTTTACTACATCGGCGCCTGCATTATCTGACGAGGAAGACGATACATCTGAAGAAGAACCCGATGCCCCTGAAGAAGACGAGGAGGTTGAAGAGGTTGAAGAGTCTGATGAGTCTGACGATGAACTGTCATCGTCACTGTCCGATGATCCGCTTGCTCCGGATTCTCCACTTGAGTCAGATTCGGAATCCGAACTGGAATCGGAGCTCGTAGTGCGTTTTACTCGCTTTGCATTTGGTCCTTTAACTGACTCACCAGCCTTTTTCTGTTCCTTATTGGCAAGATTGTTACTTAATTGTTTTGTCCTTGATGTTCGATGTACATATTTTCTTTTAGTTTCTTTGCATTCATAGCTCCAGTGACCGAATTCAAGACATTTCTGACATCGAACTCCGTTTGGGAATGCTGCAGCTAATTTAGCATTCCTAAGAAGAATTATTATTTGTTTATTTTGCGACAAAAGTATTTTTGCACAATTTACCTTTTCTTAAGAGATAATTTTCTGGCTGCTAAGCCAACGAGTGTCATTTTGCAAAACCGCAAAAACCTTTCGGACACAATTTTTGTGGTTTTCTATTAGAAACTGTTCACAAAAAAGATAATTTGGTTGGAAGTGGAGACTAATGGGAAACTTTTGTTTTATCAATTTGTTTGTCTTTCAATTTTTGTTAGAATTTTTATATTTTGTTTTTACTTCTACGACGATACACTTCTTATTTGTTAAATGTCATTTCGTGACATGAAATTTCTGTAGTAGATCTTTTGATTTGGCGTTCCAGGTTGTAGGATTTTCTTATGTCGCATTAAGCCGGATCCACATCTGTATAATGTGCTATGTTGTGGAGTCGTGTGTCGCTCTCATTCCATATATTTTATACGCCACACTGCAACACAACACACGAGAGCAATATGGTTCTACGGATATGAAATACATTGTAGCGATAGCGCCACACGACTCCGCAACACAACACAACACACGACACAGCCCAGCAAACGAAGAACTACATAAATAACCGGTGATATATGTACGTAATAGAAGTAATTCTTTTCCACTGAAAAAAGATAGGGGCTCGGGAAAAAAACTCAGTTATATACCTCCTATACATGAGAATACATGAAGCAGCTAAGTCTAAATTTAAGTTTAAGTTTTATTTGGCTCAATACGGCCATTCAAATTTTATAAAATATTTTACTTTATAAGTTTTTTTATTACACTTCAAACATTTTTCTAGACAGCTATCTCTTTCTAGCATGCGAAATGGAGTGAATTTCCCCTCCATTAAATAACTGACAAAGGTACTTCAAATGTATATCAGCGAAGCACTACTGGAAGTACTTCTAATGTTTATTCGCCAGTAGTTTCTTAAACCATAGCGAAAGCACTGAAACTTTGTATGCGTATACATTTTACCGGTTATATCCGTATTACTACAATTTCTGAGTTCTCGAATCTAGAAGTACGGATATAACTGGTGAAACTTGCACGTAAAAGAAGTAGTTTGTTTCTTCTGAAACTGAGCCTTTTTATTTAGTTTCATTAAGGACAAATTCACCAGTTTATTGCGAGTTTTATCAAAATAGTTAAAATAACATCCAATGGGAAGTTAAAAATTGTTCAGACTTTAGAGCCGTTCCAAAAATTGAACAATTTGCTGTATAAAGCCTCAACTACATAGATCTACTTTTGTACAAAAGTACAAAAGTGAAAAACAAATATCTACTTCGAAGACACCTGGTTGCAAAAAAACAATCGAGAATTGTGCATGGTGGTTTAATTTATATGTCAGAACAATTTTCGTATGTTTTTTTGCAAGCATGTTTCTTTAGCGAGCATTTTAATTTCTCACTTTTGTACAAAAGTAGGTCTATGTAGCTGAGGCTTAACAATCTCAAAATACACGACGATCGTCGAAAATGGTTTCCTTGACCCTGATGAATCTGAAATGCAGTAATAACAATAAAGTATAAAACATGTGTAATTTTTATTTAAATTTAATTACAATAATTAAATATAATTTCATTCCATTTATAACTCGCACTCGCCAAATCGCCGATAAAATAACTATTTTTGTTTGCATGTTGTGCACATACGAAATGAGACAAACCTTTGTGCATCGTATACTTCGCACTCTTTCTTCCCTTTTACGATAGAAGTTTTACTATTTTTTTTAGTAGAAACAAAAGTCCGTTTTTTGAGGGGAGATTTTTTGGTTAATTAAGAAACACACACATTTATAGAATGCGTTTTATATGTGTTTGTGTTTCAGGGCAAACTACTGAGTTTTGGTTTGCAGGGAGGTATTACTATGGCTTTAAGCGGTGTACACATTATCAGACCTGTTTGACAAACCTGTTTGACGTCAAACATCACACAGTATCAAAAAAAAAATTGTGAACAAAGATAGTGTTTGTTAAAACACATTATCAAACGTGAACAGGTTTGTCAAACAGGTTTGCTAATGTTTAGCCCGCTTTAAGGTTAGGCCGCACACAACTGCAGCGGAACTACACTTCACGACGCGGCAAAACATTATTTGTATGAAATTGTATGAGCTATATCGCACTAAGCGGCAACTGAACTTCATAACATTTCATACTAATTATTTTGAATCGCAGTTCCGCTGCAGTGCAGTTCCGCCTAGTGCGGTCTAACCTTTAAGGCTCTCCCAACGTAGAGTGCGGCAAAGAAACATTTGCAGTTCATGTGGGCACTCTCATTTATCATTCTGTAAATAAATTTTTAAATGCGAATGTTTCTCCGCCATGTTGGTGGTGGGCACTCCCATTTATCACCATGTAAATTAATTTTGACTGACGAATGTTTCTTCGCCGCACCGAATGTTTGGCATTGGTTTGGGAGAGCCTTTATATAGCCTGATCCACACTTGTGTCGTGTGTTGTGTTGTGGATTCGTGTGTCGCTATCGCTACAATGTATTTTATATGCGTAGAACCATATTTGTCTAATATGTTGTGTTGCAGTGTGGCACATAAAATATATGGAATGACAGCGACACATGACTCCACAACACAACACACGACACAGATGTGGATCAGGCTTAAAGGCCTTCCACACTAGCCCACTGTGTATTAATACATGTCAAAAAGTGGGAAACAAATCATGTAGAATAGTGTGGAAACAAAATATGAAAACACAGCCTACACAACCCGACATTCTATCCCACACGGTTTGACATGTGTTAATACAAGAATCATTTTAGGAATGGTTCTAATTCTATCCCACATTCTATCACACTTTTTTTAGGTTAAGGTTATGTATTAATACAAGCAAGTATGGAAGCAAAATATGAAAAGTCATTTCTTTCCCACAAATTTGGCAGTCGCGTGGAATTCTTTGACATGTATTAATACACAGTGGGGTAGTGTGGAAGGGCTTTTATGAGTAACAACGATTTCTCCAACTTGTCCCCAATTACACGAGGAAACTGATTTATCAGCAACTTCACTTTTCTAGGAGCCAAAAGTTTGAATTATACTACGTTTTCATTGGAGCCGAGAAGAGGTAATTTCGAAATTAGCTCATTTGGAACGTCAAATTTGTATAGGAAATCACGTTCCAAATGAGCTAATTTCGAAATTACCTGATTTCGGCTCCAATGGAAACGTTGTATTAAGGGGATTGGTTTCAAATCTCCTCAGTCAATGATTTGAAGAGTTTGTTTTTGCATTGCTTCTCATACTTTACGTAGGTTGCGTTCAACCAATATATAAGACCAGTTGCCTGAGATTGCCTTGACGTTTTATTTTTAATAAAGAAAGAGAAAATCTAAACAATAGAAGTTATATTGTTTATGTTTTTATTTTAGTGGACTGTATTGAATGAAATTCAATAAAAAGTTTTATTGAGATTTATTTTTAATCTACTTCAATATCTCCTTTACTTTTCACACAAGGAAAAAAAAAATGCCGAAGATGGTTGGTTCTTTAGATTTAAAGGCTGTTAGCAATTGGTTCAAAGCACGCTTTTTTTAACAATCTGATGTTGAAGAGTTAAGGTTAGACCGCACTAGGCGGAACTGCACTGCAGCGGAACTGCGATTCAAAATAATTTGTATGAAATTTAATGAAGTTCAGTCGCCGCTTAGTGCGATATAGCTTATACAGTTTCATACAAATAATGTTTTGCCGCGTCGTGAAGTGTAGTTCCTCTGCAGTTGTGTGCGGTCTTACCTTTAAGTGAAAATGTGTTATAAACACGTATCTCTTTTCCTCATGTTTGTTTATTTTTCAAATTGTTTCTTTACCCTACTCTCTCGATTATGAGTCAGCGCCCCTTTCATAAGCCAGAGCAGAGTAAGCACAAATTTTTGGTTTATGTCCCCTTGGGCCTTTCACACAAGAAAACCAGTTGCTGGAGAGTTTTGTTGACGTCTTCCTTTAATTGCATTGTACCTTTCACACAAAGAATCAAAATTGCCAGAGAAGTTTGTTTGTTTCCATACAAAGTCTTTTGGTTGAACGCACATAACAGTATGAGATGGAAAGTGATACAAATCTCTTCAAATCGTTAACCGGGGAGATTTTTGTCCATCTTGCTTCTTGCCTTTCTCGCCTACAAACTCCCAGTTGCTGGCAACTCAGTTTCCTTGTGTATAAGGGGACTATATGCATTGAGATCCTGACAACATTTCGAGTTGTTGTAATGCAAGTTTTTTAACGATTATAATATAAATAATTATATAATTATTCTTATATAATGTAGGTATATATACCTATAATAGCCGTGTTTTTTGAGAGGGTGTTTAGCAACTCAGCAAAATGTTTTCAGGTAAAACATTAACAAAACAAATTATTATAGAGAATTTTGTTTGTGTTTTCCGTGTTAAACTTTTACTGAGTTGCTAGTCACTCTTTCAAAAAACACGACTTATAAAGAACTTTGTTTGTGTTTTCCATATACAAAAATTCCTGAGTTATTGCTATGCACTCTTTCAAAAAACACAGTTAATATATTTTATATATACCTACAAAGATTGATATAAAAAAAACATGTAGCTTATGCTTCCAACAGACAAATTATTATCAATTAGACATTCAATCTGCCATTTTGTTACCATCATTTGTCAAACAATACGATTATCGTTATTTATAAGAATCTTTTTTAAACAACAAATTCAAAACATCCATACAACATACATACATATATTATAATATATCAATATATTATAATATATCCAAAGCTTTATAACTGTCAGTTACTCAGACAGAAGAGATAGAGCAAAAGTGAGGGTGGAAATCTTTATATGGTAACTTCAAATAGGAACAAGGACACCGCTTGGAAGATGAAAAATCGATAAAATAAAACATTGCAATCGCAATAAAGTGCATAAAGTGAAAGTAGCATATAGTTTGTATTCTTCGTCACTCAGTTACCACCCAATTTTTAAAAGTTTAATTTTAAGCCCTTTTTAGCATTTTAAACTTAATAAAAAGTCTTATTCAATAAATATTGATAAATATGGTGGAATAAATTGAATTTTCATCGTATTCGGCAAAACATATCCTCAGGCTCATTTGTTTTTGTTGTTTTCTTTTTCTTTGCTTTTTTGTTTGGTTTTTTTTTTTGACAAAGGAATCTATGAGAAAAACGCAACTATAATACATTCGAGTAAATAATAATTGAGAAAAAATAGTCTGTTGAATATTTTATAAGTATGGTTGGTAAGACATTGTTTTCAACCGAAGCCAATATGATGAAAGAACGCCCTGTTTTTATACCACCACGGAAGCGACAGACTTCAAAGAAAACAAATGGAACGCAAAACTATGTTGATCACATCGTTGCAGTGCAGGTATGTACATATATACCTACTTTCTAAATTATTGTAGGAACTGTAAGAAAACTATACTCGAACAATAGCTCGTTTTGTTTCTATGAAGCCTTTCACCAAAGAAAAACAAAGAACATTTTTTAACTTGACGAATTGAAATTATTTGTTGCTAACACAATTTTTTGACTTTGGAAATGCTCTTATACCTATTCCTAAATACTTTATTTGTTTAGCTTTTTTTTAAAAATACTATACTGAATAGTATGTTAACGTGTTACTACTTACCATTATCAGCTCAAACAGATCAATTTGTTTACTTCTTTTTGAGAACATCGAGATTATAAATATTATTAAAACAAAGTCAATCAATCATAGATTTCTTTGAGGACTTAGTTTCATATAATCTTATCAACAAGTTGACACTTCAACAAAACAGTCGCTAGACTAAGGTTAGAAGAGTTAACAGGTATGACGTACATAGGTACCTACTACTATCAGAAATGCTTGAAATATTAATAAATTTAAGACCTTTTTTCCGGTTTTAACACAAACATTTAAATCCTTTAATCTCCCCAGTTATCTATTAGTGTTTTAATGTCAAGCTCTTATAGCAAATTAAGTTTTTTTAAGTTAGAGTTTTATTACGATACATATTTGGATTTAGTAATTAATATTAAAGAATCAAAGAAGATTTTAACAAAAATTGTGCTTTTTTTTTTTTTTTTTGTAAAGAATCGTCAGAAGGTTTCTCCGTCATCACCAGGTTTAGAAGATGATCTTCTTAAAACATCACTTATTCTCAAAAACAAACAACCACTGCCACAAATTCCACTGGATGAAACTAAAATATCAACAACTCAACTTCAAAATAAACCTATTTCTGCAAGCTCGGATAATATTTACGAAGGTGAGGAAAGTGAATTACAAAATTTCGAAAATCTACCTCCGATATTACTGCCAACAACACGTCGTGAAAGTTCCACCGTAACACCGAGTAGTTATTCAGAAAGTAGCTTAGACGCTAAATTGAGTAAGTCGCAGGACTGTCTCAGTACTCGATCTTCCAAAAAACGCGTAAATATTCGAACAGATATTAAGCATGTTCGTAACAGCAACAGGAATTCACCAGAAATTGCTAATTACGAAGATTTAGAATCGGGAGAAACTAGTGTACTCAATGGAGATGATTTTAGTTTAGAAAGATTCAATACGAAGCGATCCATTGACAGTCATTATTTGACAATGACAGGTAATTTTGTATACAAAATAAAAAAGTTTCTGATTGCAGTTAACTTTTTTCATTTAAAGGCACAATTAAACGAGGTCGAAAAAAAGGTCAATGTGTTGATCTTCAAATAAACATAAGCCGTGAGGAGCTGGAACAAATAAATGCTGTTGCAATTGCCACGGAAACCAAAAAGAAAGCAAATCTCTGGTGGAGTTGTTCGCTAACTACGGGCCTTCATATCTTCGTCCTATCCGTGCTAAGTCTTCCATTTGTGATATTATTCTCAGCAGTTTACTCTTTTTACATCGGTACCCTAACATGGTACAACGTATTCAACTATTTCAATGAGGAGAAAGGCTTTGCTTACAAATTCCTTGTGTCACCGATACTTGTTCTAACTTATCCTGTCGGTATTATAATTTGCACTGTAGGCCTAGGTATTTACGCTGGAATAATTCAAATCAGCCTACAATTCAACAGCTGGCTGAATGAAGTGGGTGACATAGAAAAAGGTTTCTATGGGTGGCTTTGTGCATTCTTACACCTCTCTGACTGTAGTCCGTATGAGGTTGTAATCTTAACGGACATTCGTATGCCCGATGAGAACCCTCATGCAAATACATCGACTGAGGAGCTATCGCTTTAATTCTGTCGAATTCGAAACAGCGTTTGTGTTTGTTCGAAACCAACTTGAGAAAAGCCTCTCAAGACTATTTGTTTCATTTCGTTTGAATGGTGATGATAATAATACGGAACTTTTTTAATTTATATTGATATTGGTAATAAACAATTATTATTTTCAGAAATAAATTTCACGCAAACTCAAAGTCCCAAGCTATGTAAATAACTTAAATAGTTTGTACACATACCTATACGCTTAAGAATTTATATCTTCTGCAGCGCAGCTCGCCCAAAAACCGTTCGCCTGAATAAAAATTAATTTATTAACTATGTACAATTAAATATTTGGAGAGCAAACAAATTTGATATATTTTCATATGTATTAAAAAAAAAACAGCAACATATTTTTCAACAACCAAATACTTTTAATCAAAATAAAAAAATGTTGTTCCAAAAGCCAAATTATATTTAATAATGTTCGTACATAAAAATTTTAAATATGTTTACAAAAGGAAAATTATTAATTACTAAGAAATCATATTTTTACAAATTTGAATTAATAAGAATTAAACTAAAATGAAAATTAATTAAGTTTCTAACTGAGTTTAAGCAATTTTTTATACTCTTACCTTTTTTACTACCATATAATTTGTATACATTTAAAATAACATTAAGGTATGGCATACATGTGTGAATGTTTATTATTGTGTCGCATTTAATTATATTACAATAATCACTAACGTAATAATTTTTGTAACTATAAATATAAGATTTTTGAATAAAAATTATTCGAAACCATTATTTGTGACTTTGCTTTCGATAAAACTCAAACTTAAATCTAAACTGAACTAATTATCAGTTATCACCTGTAAAATGTAGCCGAGCGAAATAAAATAATGCACAACGTGTTATTTTAGTTTAATTAAAAAGATAGATTTATTTTCTTAGCATGTTACAATAAGTAGTTGGTTTCGCGTTGGCTGCCCTTTCAAATCTGCCTTCTCTCTTTCTAGCTAATCTTATATCTATGTATATTAGGCGTGTACCTAGGGTTACCATTTCAGAAAATGACAAAAGGGGGATTTTGAGTTTTATTTAGCGGGACAGCTGGGTTTCAGGGGGGACAAAATTTCAAAATCCTTGATCCAACTTGATTTTTTATAATAATAATAATCCTTTTTAACAATGGTTCATTATATACATGCAGGATATGCCTACTGTCAATTCCCCTAGTCCGTACGCCGGAAAACGATGTGCCAATAGCATATCATCCCATCTTCTTCTTTTACTACTTGGTACCGTTGATAAATCATTCGATAGTCAAAAAACCATCAGCTAGACAAAATCACACACGACCAGAAAGAAGAACCATTACGAACACACAACGGTTACGACATCATCGCGACACCTCGACCTTTTTTTGTTATTTGCTAATCTTGATTGAAGTTGAAGTTAAATTTGATATTTCTGAATAAACTATAACTTGTACCTACTTTTGTTTTATTTAAGTATTTAAAATATAACTTTTAAATCAGTTTTACTGAACAAAACTGTCTTTTGTCGGCGCACCCTTCCCACATACATACATATGTACCTACTTAATTAAAATAATAAAAAAAAAAATTATTTAAAAAAGGAACATTAGCTCAGATATTCATGTTTTCGTATACACATTCGGTGAGATAAAGGTAAGGATAAGTTCAAATCCTTCATAAATTATCTTTATCGCCTGATTTTATTTTTTGCAACAAACTGCCATTTTCATATATAAATGTGTAAACATCATTGCAACTCAATTTATAGCTATGTTAAATAATCAATTCTGTTTCAACTGATTCGACAAGTAAACTATTTCTGTTTTTTCGCCAGGGGTGCTAAACATAAGACATGTATTCAGTTGCAAAAACTTTCAAAGTTATGATGGAAGTATCCAGTTATCCACAGATTCGCTTAAGAAAACAATTAAAAAAGTAAATATGAAAAAGAAATCAGTCTTTGAATGGAAAAGTTGAACAATTGAGAATGTGTAAAAAGGGGGACATTTGCGTCCCCCTTTATCATTTTCTGTGTTGGGGGACAAATTTCTGGATGAGATGAACAAGGTGAGACTGTCCCCCCAAAAGGGGGACGAATGGTTACCCTACGTGTACCATCAACTGAGCGCTCTGAGCGCTCAAGGATTTTTTAAGTGAGACAAAAAATCTCAACTGAGCACTGAGATTTTTTGCGGAGATTTCTGATCCAAAAATTTCTTGGATTCACTGCTCAATTTGTTTTCTCAATCGAAACAGCTGTTTGTTTGGCAACCAAGTTATAATTTTTTGAGGGTGTGCAAATAAGAAGGTGGTAAATAAATACAAAATTAAGACAGAATGTTGGTGAAAACTCAAACTAATTGAATAAGCTATAATCATTTTCATTAATTTCAATAAGATTTTTGCTTTAACAATTAAATATTTAAAGAAAAGTTGAAATTTTATTTCCGAACTTGTATGAGAATAATAACACATGTTTTTTTTTCTGAGAATGTTGTCCCACCAAATGATTCTGCCTCCGTTAATCTGACATTGAGCGCTCAATGAGTTCAGTTTGTGGTACACACCTTTTGTATCTTAACTTAACCCAACTTAAGCATTTAATGGTTAGCTTACATGTATGCTTTAACTTGGATGAGTTCACATGTATGTAACATCACCCCTGTTCTGGATTTCGATCGTTTAAAAAATTATTTGATTTAAAAAATCTGGGTGATTTGCAATACTACTGAAATACTACGTTTTCAATACTTGCGGGAGGATTGTGTTTTTATTTTCGATCGTATTGAAAATTGACTTTACATTTGTGATTGATTTAAGTTATGACTCAAAAGGTCCGATGCTCCGATCCTTTACTTTTTGGACAGAAAATCACAAACTGTCAGATTTTGGAGAGCAACGTTGAAATATTCTCAAAAATATCAAAACTGTGCAAAAGTACGGGAACGCAAATTCAACCAAATTCCGTATTACCTAATGTGCCCGACAAGTACGGCACGATGTTTGGCTTTCATTCTTTTACTCTCAAAGTGACATTATGCTGTGCTATGATTTTCTGCCCAAAGAAATTTCTCGGACAGAAAATCACAGGTAGGGGATATTATTTACTCTCTCGTGAGCGTTATCTTTTGTCAAAAACTTTTTAAGTACGGGAACGGCTTTGGACTGAAAATCACACAATTGCACAGAAAATCACAGACATTTAAAATAAAGGAACGGACTTAAAAACTGTAAGAAATTATATTAAGTAAGCGATTTCAACTTAAAATTAACGGTATGTTTTGTTGTTTTTTATAATTTTTTTTTTCGGAGTTGAAAGAATACAAGGTTTGGTTACTCACTACTGTGAAAGTGTAATTCAGATCGCTTTTTTTTTTAATCCGAATGGATTCAAAAAATTCGAATAGAAAATCAGAAGAGCGGTAATTATTTCCCATAATACTTGCAGTTAAAATAATAAACACATTAAAAGTATTTTACTCAAAAATATAATTTATTAATTATCATATTTAGTATATTTTTTTAAAATGTAATCCATTGCACGAGGGTTATCATTTGGTACCATGTGTCCAGCTCGATCAACCCAGTACATGGCAAAATTACCAGCCTCTTTTTTGTATCCCTCCAGGACTCGGTCAACAATTATTCCCAACCTTGGTGCGGATTCGTATGCAGATTTATCATTCCAACTCATTCCATTGATCCAATTTACTGTACCAGGTGTTGCACAAATAAGATCCAATTGCCCCGAGAAGACAGCCACTTTCAAAGTTGTTGAATTAAGGAGGGTTTCAACTTAAGAACAAACAAAAAAATTATCTTTGAAAATTGTTTCTTCCTCTATCTTAAATTTACCTATATCCACAACAGGTTTCATAAAATCGCCCATCAAAACGTTAAATGTTGTTCCACTTTGGGATCCCCAAACAACTTTTGAGGGTATTTTCAAAGCCTTACTTACTTGTTCACGCATTATATCTTCTAAGAGTTGATCACGATTTTCATCTATGTCAAACTTAACCAAAGTTCTATACATAAGTTCTGAAATTTTCAATACGCAAGGTAAGTACATTCTAAACGAAAATGGACTGCATTCAATTCTTACCTTCATTGCTTAGCAAAGATCTTGTGTAAGATTCTCCGTTTGTTGGCAACAGAATGTTATAGAAATCAACTCCTTTTGATTCATCCAGGAGAACTCGCTGAGTGTCACTCCAAAGTAAAGTAGATTGGGTATATTTACCATTATCAAGTGCATTTCCGGTTTTCTCTGCAGATTTCATGATTGTATTGTAGCCTTTGTGATCAATCATACCCTTTAAAAATATTACTTCATAAAAGAATAGCTTTTCAAAAATAGAGTTTCTTACCATGTTCAACAAAAGGGGAGCCCAAGCATTAACAGAATCCATGGGCGAAACCCAGGGATCACCTAGTGCAACTGACTGCAAGTTGCTTTCAATTTCTTTCTTTTCGATAGCTCTGTACAATTCCAAAGCAAATTCTGGAGCCATTTTCCCACCATAGCTTTCACAGAAAATATGCAAAGGAACTTTCTTAAATTCAGGATGATTTTTGTAGAATCCTTTCATTAGCTCAACTAAATCAAGAGCTATTTGCTTATTCGATTTCGTTAAATATTTCACGTTATCCACATAACTGAATCCACTTCCAACAGGATTGTCAATGAAAAGAACATTCATATCCTTTACCCAAGTATGATTTCGTGGCAACAAGTCCAAGGTTAATGGGCCAAGTTCTTCAAAATTTCCATAACCAGTGGATGAGGCGCCTGGACCGCCTTGTAGCCAAATTGCTAGGGGTCGATCAGTGGGCTTGGAGACATTGGCTGTTGTGTAGAACAGCCAATAAAACATGTGAGCTCCTTTTCGAACATCAATATATCCATATTCTTGATTTCCAGGGCCAAATCCTTCTCTAGCTGAGGCAACTGAAAAATCGACAAGGTTATTACAACAATGATCGGGTTAATTTTTGAAATGTCTACTTTTGTTATTAAGAAATAAAATAGATATAAAACTGGGAACATAATCTAAATATTGTGTTCTTGTTTCTTTACTTTCTTAACTTTGTTTGAAAATAAGTTCATGCAAACTTGGATCTGACTTTCACTTAAATTGCACTTTCAATAACTTCACACATCTTAGCATTATCAAATTACTAACGTACATTTAGTATGCAATAAAGTAGGTATATATAAAACATCCAATCACTTACTTTCAGCTAACGAGAAGCAAGCGGTAATTACAATAGCTACCACTGACAATCGCACCATTGTGTTGCGATATAGAAATATAAATCAGAACTAAGCCACTTGGCGGTCTGGTTTTTATATTAGTCGATATCTATCGATTATTCACAGTAGCTATGATTGGTTTATTATCTTCTTCAACTTTCAATTATTGGATTGATTTCTCACACTAACAGCATTTCTCTTCATTTCTCATTCATAAGTACCTGTGTACCTGTTTATTTAGGCAACGTCTAGATAAGAAGTTTTGTTCATGTGATTAGTATGCCAAATTGGCTAGTAAATCTACATATGTTTACATTTTCTAAATTACATTGGGGCGTTTTCATAGTCATAGACATACATAGACATAGGTTTAGTTGAATTTTCGGACGTTGATTCTATTGTCTTAAGTTTATCATTTCAAAATATTTTAAGCTATTTGTGTAGTATATCAAGTTAATTATCTTATAAAAATATAAAACCAACAATTTCTAATTAAAATCGGTCTGTATTCATTGAGCCAAAATTGTCTTAAACTGTAGTTTAGTTACACCTGGGTCTATCTGCGACTATGAATATGCTCCAATATCTTTTAAACTGCTTCATTCCTTCAAACAGAGAAGACACAACCAACATTGTAGACAGTTGCAGATGTATTATTATATCGTCACATAAGGTTCTCTCGTTTCCAAGCTTCGTTTAGTGTTAATGACCGGGAAATAGTTAAACTATAGAAAGACCCACTTTAAATAAATAGACCAATATACATAATTTCTTAATTACAATATTAAACTTGCTAATTTATGCAAAGACTATGTGCACTGGGCGTAGCGTAGAGTGACTTTGAATACACGTTAAGATTTGAACACAAAATCATCAATCACCTACATAAAAGTCATACACTATTTTCCCAACACTCATACATAACATGGTAATTTAAAAAAAATTTAAATATGTACAATGTAAAGTGTTTTTATCGTGAACGTTTTCTTATCTCTCGTAGAAATATTAGTCAAAGCGAAGAAACATTTAAACTAATAGCGATAAAGGTACTATATAGCTATGGGGCAAGTTTTGGATTCGAAAAAAATCTCGAAATCGCGATATTATTTTTCCCTAACATCAAAGTGGGTCTCGCAATTCTGTCTGCACCTCAACCTGCAGCCTACACTGCTGAAGCGATTTTCTGCAAACTGTATTTAAGGTTCTTACGTGTTTCCTAGAGTGGAAATTGATTTTTTTTAGTTCAACAAAATACAACCATTATGAAAAAAGTAATTTATCTCAAAAAAATGTTTGATACAAAAAATTATGAATGTCTATTAAGAGTAGGTATGGTAAACAATGTGCCTTTGTCTTTATGCAAAGCCCATAAAATGGTCCGCCTTATCTATCATAGTGTATTTCAATGACAAGCATTTCCAACACTTATAGCAAAACTTTTCATCTGTTTTTCGCGGGGTAATATTTTTTGGGGTCCTTTGTGTCTTACTTATCAGTTTGGTGTGGGAGCTCTTTTAATTAACTATGGGCTAGTCGCACAAACGTGGTTCAGCATTTGAACTTCTGATCGGCGGATAATTATTTGAGTTTCAATCATTATTCTGGTTTGAAGAAGGTATGTCATTACATCAAATCGCATACTTGAACCATGTTTTAACACGCTAAAATCGTTGATATAAAAATATTTGATGGTTGAACTCAGGGGCTCCAGTGGCAATATTTGAGGCAATAGATTGCCTCACTTATTGCAATTGCCTTGGATCCAATGGATCCGCTTTACCAATGGCAATCGTAATATTGTCCGGTAAATGGAAGGAGATTATTGGTTTCAATTGCCGAGGCAATAAATGTTGACGTTTCATCTTTTTCAAAATGGTTTGTTCCCGGCTTCTCCGGCTGAAATTGTCGGGCAATGCAATTTCCACCCAAGCAATAAATTCTGTCCACATTATGGATCACGTTTGCCAAATCTGTTCTCGATTGATAGTGTGTAGTGGGTACCTATACACTCTGATTGATGGTTTGAAATGTGAATTTGATTCTTAGACCCTTTTCACACAAGGAAACTGAGTTGCCGGCGATTTTTAGTTTGTTGGCGAGAAGGGCGTAAAAGGAAGACACAAAATCTTCCTCACATCCTTCTCGCCTACAAACTAGCTAGTTTCTGGCAATTCAGTTTCCTTCTGTGAAAGCGGTCTAACATCCCGACTACACTGATGGCCATCGACGATGTCCAAAATCCTAACTACAATCAAATCCACAATCGGATATTTGTATGGATATGTTTTCTAGACATGTTCATATTCCTGCCATCATTCATGACCAGTGGAAGCGGCATGTAACAAAATTGTTTGATACTGCGGTTGCCAATCAGCGGTTTGCTGGTATATTTGATCGAAGTAGATGTGTATCATTTATTTTACGTCTATCAATTAATATTGTTTTGTTACAGCTCACCCAAAACAAACCCGAAACATTCGGTGCAACAACGGAACCATCCCCTGTCAAAATTAAGTTACATTGCGATAAACGTAGTCAATAGCGAATGTTTGGCGTTAGTTTGGGATATACTCTCTATTGGTTCAGTCTACAAAATAAATTTATAAATAAGACCCGAAACTTCTAATTAAATTTGATAGTTCCTTTCAAAATACAAATGGTGTTTCATTTTTTGATATACCTAAAGTTGAAGTGGAATAAATAGTTAGCCCCTATTACACAGCACAGCAAACGTAGAACTACATAAATAACTGGTGAAATATGTACGTAATAGAAGTACTTCTTTTCCACTGAAAAAAAAATAGGGGCTCGGGAAACAACTCAGTTATATACATCTCCTTTACATGAGAATACATGAAGCAGCTAACTCTTTTTAGCATGGGAAATTTAGTGAATCTCCCCTCCATTAAGTTACTGACAATGGTACTTCAAATGTTTTATATCAGCGAAACACTACTGGAAGTACTTCTAATGTTTATTCGCCAGCAGTTTCTTAAGCCATAGCGAAATCACTAAAACTTGTCCTTTAAAAGTACTTCTTATGCGTACACATTTCACCGTTTATTATCCGAACTACCAGAGGCGTCTTTAGAAAATTGGGGGCCCTGGGCCTTTTAAGAAATAGGGGCCCCTTGTAGAAAATGTATGGTAAATTTTTAAGTTTATCATTCATTACTTGTTATAATTTTTATTAAATTTCAGCAAACAAAAAATAAAATTAAAAGCTGCTGTATGATAAGTTCTTAGAGCGAAGATCATAAAAGCAAATATTCTAGTTGTTTACTAACTCCGTTGTCCTGAAAAAATAGAAAATTTCAAGCATATTCAAACAAAAGTTAGTTAAATATTAGAACTATTGGCGCCCAACGTGGGGCATGATTCTCTTCCGCTATTATATATTTTTAAAATAAAAAGGTTTGTTCGAAGTTGTAGTTATAGTTCGAATATTTTACTGAACGACTGAATAGTAATTATATTGTACAAACAAATAACACAAAATGACAAAAGTATTATTCGTTAAATTCAATTTAAATCGAATTGTTCCTTAATATACAAATTTTACAATCGGGACAAATGAAAAAGACCTCCTAGGTAGCTCCTTGGAGTTCAATTCACCGTTGCTCCCAATTTAATAAGTAAAATTAATTCTTATGACTCTTTGTATAGTCGAATACTAAACAATTAATTAAAGTAAACAGTGACAAAATAAACAAAATGAATGATCTGTTTAAGGATTGAAACTGGAATATTGAAATCCCTTCTTCTGAGACCAGATGTAGCATGCTTGGACTACAACCGCTTGATATTCGCTGTCGGTATTTTTCTGTTGTATTTATACGCGATATTATTACTTCTCATATAAATTGTTGTTTACTCTTGTCCTTAGTTGATATACCATATAGGAAAACACGATCCTTAGTATATTTCATGAATCTTATCATCGGTTAACTATGGTTTCAATGAGCCTCTAACCTAACTCGATGCATTAGATAAACATATTATCATTTGCAATTATGTTGACTTCTTTTCCTGATGCCAAAGTCGAGAATCTTTTAAAAAATATTTATATATTAATATATTTATTGCTTAACTCCTTCACTGCACTGGTTGTTTAGGTTCAAGTCTCAGTTGAATACATTTATTTAAGTTTTTAATTCATTGTTAAAGTTATTAACCTTGCTCAATAGTCTGTAAGATAATATTTTATTTGTTAATAATATTAGGCATGTTTTTTTTTCTCCTATAGCCAAGACTATACAGACTTAAAAAGGCATTACAATATTACCTACAAAACAACAACAGGTTAGTCTAAATACAAAACATTTTATTGAATTAAACAAAAAAAAAAAAATAAAATAAAATGCTATAGAAACGAGGCTATCGTCAGACTGGATATTCAACAAGGCTAACGATTCAATCGAATTTTGTAGGTTAGGTAAAAAAAAAGGTAAAAACCTTTTTGTTTTTTTTAGGTTATATGAAAATATTTTTTTAAAACTGTATAGTCTTGAGAAACAAAACACGTATATTATATCAAATCAATTTACAACATTAACAAATCAAAATTAAAGTAAACTTTAGTAGAATAGAATTGGTAAATAAAAGTTCTGCTACAATTTTTATATAAGAGATACTTTTTTGGCTTTTTCATTTGCAAAATTTTGAATTTTATCATCTTGAAACACATCAATTTCAATTGACATAATCAATAAGCTCTTTAGTTACAAGATATAAAATTAACAACGGTGAAATAAAAATAACATCAAACATGGCACCAGCCATGTATTAAACTAAACAGTTTTTATATTTTGCACTTTTATAAATTTAAATATAAATTAGATGAATATATATTTTAAAATTAATAATATGGTACTTCAATAAGAAAGTTATTATAATAATACTAAAAACCCTTTTTTTAATTTTTTTTTTAAGATAACCAATGATTTCTTAACACGAGATAAGAAACGTGTTCATGGGAATTCTTTTGATATCAGTAAGCGATACTTATAAGCTTCAACACAATAGTTGTAGAATGTATTCTAGTCAAGTCCATTTAATATACTTTTAGTTTGCTCCAAGCTTAGCGTTTTGTGCTCAAAATACCTCTCCCTTATTCTACTAAAAACTGGGTAAATAGACGTAAAATGAAAACTATCTTTTTTCTGATTCAAAATACACATTGAACAGAATTGGTTTACGTTTGCAGAATAGGTCGAACCATTCAGAAGAAGTGTTTCAGATCTAAGCCTAAAGAGCAATGAGATTTTTTTTGTAGACGAATTCGTCCTTAAAATAGTTGAAACTACAAAGGTTATAATTGAGCTCTGAATACAGAACCCTGCTAGGGGAGTTTCTCGCTTGGGGTATAAACTCATTTCGTTGCATCTCATCAAGTCTTTCCATAATTGTAGAGAACGAATTTTTTTAGAGATGTCACTTCATGAACTGGGTAAAGAATCAGGTCACATCCACACTTTTGCTCTAAACGCTTCCATTCCTTAACGCAAAAATGGCTATACCTCATTTCGTATTCAATAAGTTTTTTTTGCTAGTTTGTTTTCTCCAAGGCTCATAATTTTAAAAATATACCTGGCTTGTAGCTTCAGTGTATAGTTGTGAAGTAGAGGTAGCCCACTCTCCAGATAAATAGCATAATTAGATACATTTTATGGAAGACAAACATTTTTGTTGATGAAAATACTTGCTTTTTCCAGATCTTCTTAAAAATAACAACCCCAAACCTGTGCGGCGTAACAGAGAGAGAGGATCTGACAACACTGTTAAAAATTCGGAATTTGGTCTACAAATGAATATTTTTATTTGACATTATGTTCTTCCACGATGCATTTACAAGACTTAAGTATTTCACTTCTAAGTTAATTATCTATCCTTTTTTTATTTAGAAAAGTAACTCTCTCAAGTGCAGTTTGATTCCATCATTGATGAAAAGATTTGTTTCAACATTTGGAAAAGTTTTTTTTTCGATTTTATCTACTGTTGTAAGAATGTATAGCTCTAAAAAAGTAATATAGTATTTTCACCTTCATATAACTGGATTTTCATTAAATATATGTATATGATAAATTGAATTTTACGAATAGTTCTCATTGACTAGTTTTAATGAAAACTATTTGTTAAATTCAATTGTTCATATAAATTTGTATCATATTATGCAATTTAAAAAAGGATTTAGTTTCTGTAGCGTGTTCGGGCTACAAGAAATTTGGCCCCATTGAAATATAGCCCCAAACATAAAATGAAAAATGGCTCCAAAAATGTATATGGGAAACAACAAAAACAAAAAAAAAATTTAAATTTGTGCGCCTGCCAGACCCAAAAAGGGAGTTAAAATCCTCGAACCCGCGAAGCGGGGCCAGGCAAGATACTTTTAAGGCTCTCCAAAACCGACGCAAAACATTTTTTGTATCAATTAAATATTTTCCTTACATAAACAACTAACAGATTTATTCATATATCATAATTAAATGGCAATACGCCCCGCCTACAGCGGCAAGCTATAGGAAATTCTAGGCCGCACCCGGTTTTGCGTACAGCGTGTCCGTGTACTTAGAAGAAGCACAAAGTGAAACATTAAGTATGGGGCTCGGTTCCCGCTGACATCGGCAAGCTGAAGGAAAGTCAAGTCTGCGCCCGGTGTGCAGATAGCGTACGTTCACTGTATGCTTAGAAGAAGCACAAAGTGAAAAATTCAGTATGGGACTCCGTCCCCGCCGCCGACAGCGGCAAGCTGATGGAAAGTCAAGTCTGCGTCCGGTGTGTAGATAGCGTACGTTCACTGTATGCTTAGAAGAAGCACAAAGTGAAAAATTCAGTGTGGGATTCGGTGCCCGCTCCTAACAAAATGTCAGAAGAAAGTCAATCGCGGTAAATTAATTTTAAACGGAGGAGAAGCCAAAAAAAGATAGGGAAACTTCTGATAACAGTGTGTCACTATTTGCCAATATCATCTTTTCCGATCTAGAATAGATCTTTATTATTGGTTACGGTTTTTTTCCTTATGTACACGACATTGGTACAGTCAACGGTAAGGCAGAAGACAAATTTGCATTGAAATCGTACTTCCCTTTATGTACAATTTAATGGGTTCCAGAGACTTTCGTAAGAAAATGCATTTTTAGTGATAATTTCATTTTTTTCGAAAATCGATTGGAAAAAAAAGTTGAGTTTTGAACGGCAATGCAAAGGCCTGACCGTTCTCTATTCAACAACGTCAACCGCAACCTCTTACGAGCCTTATTTGCAAAGTTATGGCCATATTAAGACTTTTAGATTTTGTGTTGAAACAAGAAAGATTAACTTTGAATCAAAATATCTCTACAACCAGACCCCATAGAATGTTCTAGTTTTCATCTATGGATAGCTCTTGAAAAACTAACTAAGCGTTTTACAAACCAAAATGATCTCAGACCCTTATTTGCGGAACTGTGGGCATGCAAAATCATACAGGCCTTCAAAACTCAAAAAAATAACTTTGAATGCAAATATCTCGAAAACTAGACCTTATAGAAGGGTTTGGTTTGGATATGCTGATTGCATTTGACAAAACCTTTCTATATATTATGTAGGGGAGTCCAGGGACAAAAAGTAACACGTCATGAAAGTAACACGTCCATTTACAGTGTAAATGAACGTGTTGGACAAATTCCTTGTATGCAGTTTTGTTCTCTTTACTAATCAGTTGTTGTCGAGCGGTCGTATGATGAACACGTGCCACAGTGAAAAAAAGAAAAAAGTGCTTAGTTTGAATTTTTTTTGGCTGCTGGTTTTTTCAATAAAAAAAGCATAAACTCTCGATATTTCAAGGTAAGTTTTTTTCTCAAACATTATTTAACATATTAGTTTTCGATCCCTGCTCATCATTTTAAATATATTTAATAATCTGAGTGAATTATTTAGTTTATCCCGAAAAATTAGGGCATGTGGACAAAAGTAACACTTGACCATGGGGACGAACATGGGAACATGTTACTTTCGTCCACAAGAAGTTTCTAATTTTGTATAGAAAGTCATTCTTTGTTTTTGATATTGTAATATTTTACTACGAGTTCGCAAATAAAACTTATTTCCTTTATTCAAACTGAAACTACAATTACTTCACAAAATAAAACGCTTTTATTTCAAATACTTTTACCATTGTATATAAAACCTTATAGTACTATTAATGAGTCGATTTTCAGGACAACAGTCTACGCCTATAGGTGGTGTATTATCGCTAGAGAGATTTAATGGATATCGGCTTTTTTCGTGCACAAACCAATTTCTTAAAGGATATTTATTTATTATATTATTCCTTTTTGTTATTGAGTAACCATGACAATTTTCATTATTTCGTGTTGATTTGAAAAATGTTTGTAGGTATGTATTTTTCTTTAGTGGTTTGGGTTGTATTTTTATTTTTGTTGACATATACACTCCTCGCCAACTGAATATGCACAAGCATTTTTTAATATACTTTATCCATTTTTTCCAAACAGTGATGGTTGTTATGCCATCTGTTGATGCTAACTATTCCCTTAAGATGTTAAGCAGATAATTCCGAAAGAATTATCCAAAAACAATCGTGAGTTTTTCTTCAACCACTTGCAAAGTGTTTTATATGCAAAGTAGGAGTTTTTTTTTAGTCAACTGAATAGGTACAACGCCATTTTCTTCGTTGTTTATAAGTTTTTTGCAGTGCTTGACAGTTTAAATTAACGATTTTAGTGTTTTCAGTAAAATTTAATTCTTGATTTCAAATTTTAAGAAAAATGGGTAGATCTACGTGTCTTAACAGTGTTGAAAAAGCTAAAATCGATTTACTTAGAGACCAAGGCCTAACTGGACGTGCAATAGCTGATAAAGTTGGCCGAAGTTTTAATGTAGTTTGTTCTTACTTGAAAAATAAAGATGCATACGGCAAAAACATGAAGGGAGGTAAGAAAACAGCAGCTGAGAGACGAAAAATTTTAAGATGTGCATCAAATTCTTCTGATTCTGTGGCAAAAATAAAACAAAAAGTCGGCGTAAACGCAAGTTGCTCAACAGTATTAAGAGTAATCAACAACTCAAGCCATCTTAAACGAATGAAACTTAAGAAAAAACCACCACTTGACGAGAGACGGAAAATGTTGCGATTAGATTTTTCAAGACTTCACATGAGTTGGAAAAAAGAATGGTATCACGTGGTTTTTTCAGATGAAAAAAAGTTTAATTTCGATGGCCCTGATGGGTTCAACTTCTATTTTCACGACTTAAGAAAAGAAAAAAGATTTTTAAAGCGCCATCATAGTCGTGAAGGAGGTGTCATGATATGGGGAGCAGTAAGTTATTATGGAACAGTTGAGCTCGAGGTTGTAACACCAAGAATGACAGCAGCTGGGTATAAAGTAATTTTGGAAAGAAATTTTCCTAAATTTTCTAACATCTTTGGACCCATAAACTGGACCTACCAACTTGATAATGCGCCTATTCACTCAGCGCGCACAATGAAAACATGGATAGAGGAGCAACAAGTGCAGTTGCTTCAATGGCCGCCGTACTCACCTGATCTAAACATCATAGAAAATGTCTGGGGATGGTTAGTACGCAAAGTTTATGAGGGTGGTCGTCAGTTCGAAGACAAAGAAACCTTAATTTCTGCAATCAAATTAGCGTGGAGCGAAATTTCGTTAAATTCCATTAAAAAGCTATACGATTCCATGCCGGATCGAATTTACGAAGTAATTAAAAATAAAGGTGGAAGTACCCACTACTAAACTTAAACAAAAACTTGTTTCATTCCATTCCAATACCAATTTTAATTTTTGTACCTATTCAGTTGACTCAAAAAAAAACTTCTACTTTGCATAAGTTACACTTTGGAAGTGGTTGAAGGAAAAACTCACGGTTGTTTTTGGATAAAACTTTGAAATTCTGTTATTTATATGTTACGAAAATGTTTACCATCAACAGATGGCATAATAACCATCACTGTTTGGAAAAAATGGATTAAATATATTGAAAAATGTTTGTGCGTATTCAGTTGACGAGGAGTGTATCTATACATGATTTTCAAGCTACGCTGAAGATGTTTTTTTACATATTAAAATATAGAGAAAACTGTTCAAGGATAAGTTTGTTTATTTTATGTGTAAAAATGGAAAAAGACTATATTAGTTGTCAGTCTAGAGATGGTCGATTATGATTATTCTTATCAAAAATAGAAGTTCAGTGTTGTTTTCTTTTTTGCATATTTTCTGAAAAAGATATTTTTGCTTTCAGATATGTAGGTATTTAAGTATCGATACTAATGCAGTATAATAAGTTCTGTAACGGTTTATTACTGCAATTCATACAGGAGCACAATGTTTGAACGTGTAGATTTTTATATCTAAAATATTGTTAAGACATGAAATTTTATGAACAAAGTAACGTGGTTGGGGCTGAACAGTTTACATTTTATGTTAATTTTTTCTAAGCCCTAAGGTTGGGGCTAAAGCCTGAAGCGAATTGGACAACAAATCAAGTTGGGGCTATGAATAATGGACATGTTTCATCCAATGACAATTTCCCCTTAAGACAAAACTCAGAAAATTGGGATAAAAAACAGCTTGTGACTATTAAGGTCTGAGAATATTGGACAAAAACGACGCCAGGGTTAAACAAATAACTCCCTAAAACTAACATTGTTATTCTAGAGAGTCTTGGGTGCTTAAGTCTGTGGACTGGAAAAGTCCGAAGTTGGGGCTAAAGCTTGAAGAAATAATTTAAAAAAAAAACATGGTTGGGGCTTAACATTAACATATCAAATTCAACAACAGTTTACACCAAAAACTAAGCTAATTTAACGAAAGAAACGCAGTTGAGGAATTGTTTCTTACGGCTGTGGGTTAGAGAGTATCGGGGCTTAGTTTTCAAAATTTCAAAGGTCCAAGATAATTATTGTACATACAAAACATTTTCTGGACTAAGCAGTTACATACAAATTCTCTAGTCAATGAGCCAAATTCCAAAAGCGTGAGTTTTCTCTGTGGACTCAGAAAATCATGCAGGTGCACGTGCACAGGAATATTTGCAATCCCTATATAGACTGTAGAGCAGTAGCGGATCTAGGATTTGGCTGTGGGGGGGGGCTTGGAGTTTGGAGATCCAATTGGTTCATATTAAAACATATGAAACAGAAAACGAATTTTGACATTATCACTTTTCCTTTAATAATAGCCGTATTTTGATTGCCTTATATCCGCTCCTATCGCGCTTTAAAATGTTTTTAATAAAGTTCAAGAACAAGAATTTGGAATTGATATTGTGTTAAACACGGGAATTATTTTTAAGCGGAGCTAGAAGCCAATTTAATTGCTCAGCAAAACATGGTAGTATAACAAATTTTATCACTTAAATTTTCAGCCACGTTACAGCCTCAAACCACACGAGTAAATTAGTTTATTTATATTCCTTAATAATTGATTAGGTACCAGGTACCTACCTACATTATGTACATAATTATTTGTTTGTTATGCTTTCAACTTCGCCTTTTTGAAAAAAATTAAAAACTGTTTGTAGTTGGCTAGCTCAGAAAAATGATATTTAAGTGGTCTTGCTGGCAAAAGCTCATTTGTGCTTTGAGAGTATCAGTCCTCTGAGATTTCATTTTCTTGAATTAGAAAGAAACAGCTGCTCTAAAAAATAACCACGACGGCCCATTGCTGCAAGTGTGAATGAATATCACTTTATATTCCTGTTCAATATAAGTCTCATAGGGATTGTAAATATTCAAACCTGCAAGATTTTTCTGAGTTCACAGAGTTTCTCACGCTTAAGGACTTTGGCTCCTTGACTAGAGAATTTGTATTTCATTGCTTAGCCCAAAAAATTTTTGTATGTACAATTGCCTTTAACCTTTGCAAGTTTGAAAACTAAGCCCCAAAATTCTCTAAGTCTAGACAAGGCCGTAAGAAACAATTCTTGTTGTATTAAACATTTACACTAAGCTTAACACCCCGTTGTTTTCCAATTGTTTTAGCCCCAATTGCGTTTATTTCATTAAATTAGCTAATTTTTTAGTCTAATCAATTGTTGCTTTTGACATGTTAATGTTAAGCCCCGATTAATTAAATCTTCAAGCATTATCCCCAAATGTTGACTTTGACAGTCCTTAGACTCAAGCCCCAAAAGCTCTCTGGAATAAGTTTAGTTTTTAAGGAATTAGTTGTTTAACCCTGATTACGTTTTTGTCAAATTTCTCAGACATTATTAGTCCCAAGTTGTTTTTTTTTCCAATTTCCTGGATTGTTTTTACAGAAAATTGTCGTTGCATAAAACATGTCCATTGTTCATTGCCCCCACTCGGGTTTTTGTCCAATTCGTTACAGGGTTTAGTTCCAACCTTAGGGTATAGAAAAAAAGTTACATTGCATGTAAATTGTTCAGCCCCAACCAGGTTTTTTGTCCAACAAATTTCACATCTTAACAATATTTTAGACGAATATAAAACTCTACACTTTGTAATGTATTGCTTTCTATATCTCAAATTATTTTAGGAATCGGCTGTGGGGGGGGGGGCTTATGCTACTTCTTTTGGTGCAAAATTTGTTCATTGAAACTGAAAAGTAGTTTTTCAAACTTAGTTGCTCGCAAGTGTCCAGATTTTTTGATTTTAAGTTAAAAAAAATATATTTTTGATATTCAACACTATTGTAACCTTTTAGAAGATCGTTTATATAAAAAATGAAAAATATCTTCCAATTAGTTTTCATAAAAATCAAAATTGAAAAAAAAAAATTGTTCTACTAAAAGGCATCTACCACTACCATTATTAACAATAACCTTATAGGGTTTACCACGATATCTAGAAACCAATAATCCAGAAAGCAAAAATCCCGAAAGTAAAAATCTAGAAAAAAAATCTAGAATTGAAAAAATCTCGAAAACTAAAATCTAGCAAGCATAATCTCAAACTGCAAAAATCTAGAAAAAAAATGCAAAAATCTAGAAAAAATATTAATTGTTGAGACAATGAATGGTTACAATTCGCGCGCGCGAATTGTAACCATTCATTGTCTCAACAATTAATATTAATTCTAGATAAGGAAAGTCTCCTTAAGAGAATCAGTAGTGTACTGACACACAGCACAGCTCATGCACCCATCCAACTATAAAAGTAGGGAACTAAATTTAGTGTTGCTAGGGAAAGGGACGGTCTCTTATAACAACGTAAGTTTTCTTATTAAAAAAAAGTGCATTGAAAGTAAATGAAATCGTTACAAACAAAGGTTCCATCAAAATTGAAATTGATGGGTTTATTTATTATTTAAATAAATCTGTAAAAAATAAGTTTTACTGGCTGTCTGAACTGAATAAATCTCATTTTTGTAGTGCCGGGGTAACAACAGTCAAGCATAATGATAATGATTAATGATAAACATAGTTCAGGTTAGTTGTGTGGTTCAAAAAATTCAGATTGGTCAAGAAACTAAGGTAAAAAGGGAGTATTTAAAAAAGAAAAGCAAATCTTTAAAATACTGGACGAAAAAGAAGAAAAAAGTAATGTAAGCTACCTTAAGAGTCTTGCATATAACTCCAGTTTATAGAAGTTATTTAGTTATTATAGCTAGAGTTATTTGTTTAATTTTGTTATATTTTGACAATTTATTTTCGTTTATATTGAATAATTATTGTACTTTTTTAATATTTGTTATGTTGTGGTACGAGTATACATATACGTATATATACATATCCTATAAAATATTTGATTTTTTTTTAAACATTTTCGATTGTTGTTCTTTTTTGACCAGCAAAATAAAGTTTTTTATAAATTGAACATATTATGCGTTTTATTTGCGTTTAAACTATTGAAAAAGGTAAAAAAGAAAAAATCTCGAATACATTTTTTTTTCGAGATTTTTTTCTAGATATAGTCTTTCGTAATTTTTGTACGTTCTAGATTTTTGTACATTCGGGATTTTTGCATTCGATATATTTTGTTGTTTTTTTCGAGATTTTTGCCATTCGAGATTTTTGTCATTCTAGATAACGTCATGATCCCAACCTTATATTTGGCTGATTTATTTCAGTAGCTATATAATATTATTTAAAACAAAAAAATAATATTCGAAATATTTTATACATTTGCATTAAGTATATTTTATAAAGTGGGCCTGCACTACCTCACCTACTAAGCTATGGGGGATATTGTATAGCTTCCCCAAGCCGAATATGGTTGATGGCTAGATGAGCCTATCTGTTCCTGGTTGAAGTAAAATAGAAATACGGCTAAGGTGCCTTTGGTTTTTTTTTTACTTCCAAAACGAAAGTGAGTTTATTCAATCGAACTTAAGCTATTTATACAAAATAATCTACTTACACACTAACATCTTAAGCCTATATCAAATACATATTATAACTCAAACATAGAAATATTTTATATTCCGAATTCTGTGGGAAATTGACGAACAACGAAACCAGGCAGCATACTTGCTGTGTCATCAAAAAGTCGATACCAATATGCATAGCCCTTCTAATACAATGCACAACTGTATCCAAATACATCCAGCCATATGCACTACACAGTATGCAATGCATTGAACCTTAGCGAGTAGGTAGATACACTTGACCAAAGTAATCTGAAGCGTCGCGTCCCGTCATCGTCAGTGACATTGAAATTATTACTTAATAATTTAGTGCATGAGGTTGATATTCATGACCATGAACGAAATGCGAGTGCATTATTAAAAATAGAAAAGGAATGCGAGTGCATTAAAATATAGGTTGGCTATTGTGAGGCGTAGTGTGGATTAAAGTCAATGACCGGAATTAAATGTATAATGAAATGGACAATTGTAAGGTGGGAGATTTGTATGAAAGATTTGACACTGGTCAAGAATTGATTTAATTAAATTGGGCTTTTTGTGTGATAACACACTTGCAGTTAGGCCAATTTTATTAAATCAATTCTTGACCAGTGTCAAATCTTTCATACAAATCTCCCACCTTACAATTGTCCAACGAATTGTTGGTTTGTAAACAGTGTACGGAGAAAAGAGAAAGAACCCGAATGATCAACAACCAACTTGTGTGCGGCTAGTAAAAATGCTAGTTGTCTCAATATGCAATTTATAAAGACAAAACCTTACATTGGATGGGCATGATCAGGTGACCTCGGTGGCGCAATGCGTAGTGCATAGGCCTCAGAGGTAGCTGGTCTAGGTTCGATTCCAATTGACGGCACTAATTTATAAATTAAAATTGAACATAAAGACTAAGCACCACTGAAAGGAATCTGATGATTGGTGTGGCAGCCATGAAATTGCAATAATTCCAGCCAAATACAATGGTGGTAGCCCACTCAAGTGGTTGTTGAAAATTCAAACATTCAATAATAAAATGGTTTTAGTCTATTCTTGTGTACTGTCATTCTTTTGTTATCGTATTGGATATCACAATTTACACCATTTTGAGACAAAACTTCGTATGGTCCTATAAATATTGGATCTAATTTCTTTCTGGCTTCGTTTCTTAATAAAACTAAACTTCCTTTTTCAAAACTACTACTCTTTGTTTGTCCCTCTTTATCATATCTATCTTTCCTAACATTTTTCTTCTTTATAAGCGTTTCTCGGGCATCTCTATGGGCAACTTGTAATTTATGTTTAAGATCAATTATGTAATCGTCATAGTTGTACACCGGTTCCATTTGTTTTGTCAGATTTTTGGGCAAGCTACACTGCTTTCCGAATATCAATTCGAACGGTGTGTAGCCCGTTTCTGAGTGTACGGAAGTGTTATAACAGAAAACGTAATATGGCAACCAAGTGCTCCAGTCCGTGTGTTTTTCTGAAACGTAACTTCTAAGAACGTAGCTCCTATGCTCTCATGATGGTACGCTGTAGATTGTAGTTGTTCTATTCTCAAAAGCTTACAAATATCCTTGAAAACCTGGTTTATAAATTCGGTTCCCTGATCAGATGCTATTGTATGTGGTACTCCGTATCTTAGAATAAAACCTTCTACTAGAGCTTTAGCTACCGTACCTGACTCTTTATTTGGGAGTGGTATGGCTTCGATAAACTTGGTCAGCTCATCTTGAATGGTGAGTATGTATTTAGATCAATCTTCAGATTCTTCTACTAGGTCTATGAATATTTTGTCAAGACCTGATTTGGCGGTTGATGTGATAGTCATTGGTTGTTTTTTCGGTTTGTTATATTTGTTTCCTTGACATACTGGGCAGTGCTTAGCGAATGTCGTCACATCGTTTTGCATTCCTGTCCAAAAGTATTTTTTCTTTATATTTTGAATCATGCGGTTTATACCTGCATGTCCACTGGTTGGAAGTATGTGGAAGTCGTTTAGTATTAATTTCTTCTTACAAGGATCGGTAATTTCAATAACATTATCTATGAGGTATACCTTTATATTACTTTCTTTAAACATTTCTCCAAATATATTTTTTAATTCATTAATTTTATAGTCTCGACGGCCGTCTGAGAGTTTCTTAACTTCATTTTTAGTAATATATATTTTCTTAATAGATTTGGGTCCGCAGAGTTTTTGCACATCCCTCGACAATATTTTGCCAAATAATGTCGATTGAGTTGTAGTGCTGTCCTTGGACTTCTTTAGGAGTGAACAATTCCCTTTAGGAATATACGCCAAAACTTTGTTTGGTCCTATAATTATGTCGTCCTTGAAATTAACTAAATCTTCCGTAAAATTGTCAACGATTTTTAACTCGATAACTTTAAGTCCACTTTCGGGTGGTTTCAAAAGTTCTGTTATAACTTGTTCATTAGTTTGTATCTTGTTATCTTTAGGTGTATCTTCATCTTTATTATCTACTTTCGATTGGGCTCTTGTTACTACACAGATATATAATTGTTTTAATTCTTCAGATTCTACTTTTATTCTGCTTAGCGCGTCAGCAGTACAGTTAGTTTTACCTGGTAAATATTCTACGTAAAAATTGTATTCTTCTAGTAATAGTCTGAATTTAGTTAGTCTACTACTAGGTTCTTTTAGTGAGAACAAGTACACTAGAGGTCTGTGGTCTGTCAACATTTTGAACTTTCTTCCGAACAAGTATGGCCGATAGTGTTTTACTGCCCACACTATAGCAAGTAATTCTTTCTCAATGGTACTATAGATTTTTTTCTGATTTATTAAGAGTTTTGCTTGCGTAAGCAATTGGCCTGTCATCGGAATTAGTCAAAACAGCTCCTAATGCGAAACCTGAGGCGTCTGTACGTAGAATGAATTCTTCACTAAAATTTGGAAATTGGAGAATTGTAGGACTTATAAGGATTTCTTTAAGCAAATTGAATGATTTTTCGCAATCTTTATTAAAATTGAATTCAACGTCTTTTTTCAATAACCGATTTAATGGGATGCAAATGGTGGCAACATTTTTAATGAATTTTCGATAATAATTTGCGAATGCTACGAATCTTCTTATTTCATCCGCGTTAGTAGGAGTTGGATAATTTTTCATTGCAGCCGATTTGGTGGGGTCAGGTAAAATTCCTTTGTCCGATATAAGGTGTCCGAGGTATAATACTTCTTTTCGCAAGAAAGAACATTTTCCCGGCCGTATTTTGAGATTTACTTCTCTGAGACGTTCAAAGACTTGGATCAAGTTTTTGTTGTGATCCATTAAATTTTTACCAAAAATTATACGATCGTCAAGATAGACGAAACATCTTGAATATGTTAATCCTGACATGGCAATAGACATCATTCTTGAGAACTTACTAGGTGAGATCTTTAAACCCATTGGTAGACGCTTTAACTGGTAGTGACCATCCTCTGTTGAGAATGCCGTTATTGGTCTACTATTGGCATCTAACTCCATTTGGTAGTATCCTTGACTTAAATCTATACATGAGAAGTAAGTTGCTCCTCCGACCATATCATAGATGTCCGTTATGTTTGGCAGTGGAAATTTATCATCTTCTATACGATCGTTAACGTGACGATAGTCGAATTTTTGTAGGCCAGTAACTGGGTCTTTCTTTTTCGGCACTATAAGTATTGGAGAATTCCAAGGGGAGATGGATGGTTCTATTATGTCATCTGACAACATTTTTTTTATTTCCTCCTTTATATCTTCCTTCTGAGTATGTGGTAATCGATACGGCTTGGTATATTTTGGTGAAGATTTATTTTTAAGTTTAATGTCTGCCTCTCCAATATGGGTATACGTAAGTTTGTCACCATCTACGTGAAAGATATCTTGAAATTTTGTACATATTGCTTCAATCTCAGTTATTTCTTCGCTATTTAATGTCTCAAAGTTTATTTGGTCTAACTCGCTTGTTTATTGACTTATCTATATGGTTATAATGTAAAATAAAATGTTCCGAAGGAGAGAATGATATGGGTTCAATCCATTTTAGAGTTACAGCTGAATCACGTGTATTCAGAATTTTTACGGGTATTTTTCCATTTTTAACAGTTGATAGTGAACCTGACATGAAAACATTTTTACATAATTCTTGTGGATAAATATTCGAGAATCAGAATGTTTTGTAGTCATCCAATAAGTTGCTTCACACCGTGGAGGTAAGTAAACAACGTGTATGTTTTCTTGAGTATATATAGGTAGAATTACTGGTTGATCGTCTACTTTGAACTCAAACGAAAATTTCTCCAGATTTATTATGGCACTGAATTCTGTTAGGAAATTTGCTCCGATTATACCATCAACTGGGATTGGAAAAGAATCACTTACTACATGAAATTCATATGGAATGGAAAATTATCCTAGTTGTAATACATAGATACATGTCCCTAAAGTTTGTAGATTTCCTGATATCCCTAATACTTTTTTCTGTCATCAATATAACAGCCATATTATTGACTTGATTCAAAACTAGTTTTACGGCAAAACTAGTTCAATAGAAGTTTCAAGTCCCAATATTTGGACAAATCGGTATTATTAACAAAAGTTTTGGTATTTTAAACTCAAAATATTGAAACTGGGATACCAAAACTTTCATAAATTATATTAACATGTATATAACTTGCAATTTGAAATCTCCATAAAACTAGTTTTGCTTTTAAACTAGTTTTGAAAAACTCAATAATATGGCTGTTAATGTTTTTAGTAAGTGAACATTTTTTTATAACGCATAATGAAGCTCCTGTGTCGAGTAAGAATTGTTTGTTTATGTTGTTTTTTAATGGTATCTGTATGTAAATGCCGTTTGATATTCCAACAGTACAAATGGCATCTGTTATCTGCGGATTTAATGAATTCCCTCCGATGGGTCGGCTTCCCCTTCGGTGGGTTGCTCGTTTCCCATTGCTAACACCTGATTATTATTTCTAATATTATTGGGTTGCCTTACATTATTCGATCTATTGGTATCATTGTTGTTGTTATTGCTGTTATTATTATTATATCTTTGTCTGTCATTATTGCTTGCATATCTTGACCTGTTGTTGTGGTTATAATGGGTATTATTATTATTTCTATAGTTATTATGATTCCTAAAGTGTTGTTGGTTCTGATACGAGGGCCTAGTAGAGTGGTTATTTTGTGGGTACGAACTTCCTGCTTGGTTATCAGCTTGGTTATTGAAATTAGTATGCGAGAATCTAGCTTGAGAGTTGTTAAAATTATTATATTGTCCATGATAGTTTCTACCTCTATTATTCATGAACCTAACAGTGTTTGATGTGGACGCAGAGGTTTGATTTAATTCTACTACATGCTGGATAGCGTCTTGAAGATTAGTGTGTCTGGCGCTATCTAAAACTATTTTTAACCTTTCGTTCATCCCCTTTTTTAGAAATGCTAAACCTCTTCTTTCATTAGCTTTTGTTAGGATTTCCCTTGCTTCTTCACCATGGCAAGAAACTTCTAGTTCTGTCATTTTTGTAATAAGTGTTTCGATGTCTGTTACGAATTCTCACACAGGTCGATTACCCTGATATGTCTTACTAAGTTTGGTTTGTATCGTTTCTATTGTTTCTTTTGGTCCGCATTTTTCTATTAAAATTTTTTTAAATGAAGCAAAATTCTCTGTTTTTTGATTACCTAGTTCAGTAAGAGCTTTACCTTGAATTTTGCATTTTAATATAAATTTTATTAGTGTGCGTTTTGAAGTCTCATTAAGGGTGTCATGGTAGAATTCTACGCTGTTTATAAAATCCCTAATGTGTTCAGTTCTCTTGCCATCCTCATCACAGTTGAGGGTAGGCAATTTCTGAGCTATACTGAAATTGAATATTTCTGCCATGTTTTCAACTACTTCTATTATCTCTTCGGCTTCTTTATCTTCTTCTTCTCCTATGTTTTCTTCGCCTAGCAATTTAGTTTTTTCCTCTAATATTTGATTCAGTCTGACTTATAAGTTTTCTATAATTGTTTTTAAAGTTTGTTGGTTTGTATCCTTGTCTAATTTTTCATATTTTTCATTAAACTCTTTTTCTAATATAAATATTTCGTGTCTTTTTTCAGTAACATATTTTTCGGAATATTTTCTTTTTGGGGTTTTATTAAAGTTTGCAAGTATTTCTTTTAGTGTTTTTACTATGTTTAACATATTTTTAATTATTTGTATATTTTTTTTTTTTACATTGTTTATACATTGGAAACATTTTTTTTTATTACCTAATAATTTTGGGTTTACAATTCATTATGTTTTTTTTTTTTGTTTTTATATATTTTTTTTGTTTTGTTAGTAAAAAAATTTTAAACTGCTACATTTTTAATTTCATTATTAATAATTTTCTGGACATTTTGTTTAAAATAAAATTTTAAAATTTTTGTGGCTAAATAAACTATGAAGATTATCAAAATTATGATGACAATGTCCATGATTACAAGATTTGAAGTTAACATATTATCATTGTTGTTGTTATTGGTCACTACGACCTCTTCCTTGTAGGTTTTTCCTCCCATTTTTTTTTTGTTTTGACAAATTTGTTTCTTTTATTTTTTTTTTTATTGAATTTACAAAAAAAAAATTTAATTTACTTTTTTTACGTTAGTTTTTCTTTGTAAGTTTTTTGCCTGTTCCTACTGTTTAGCTACTCATTATGTAATTTTTTTTATTTTAAATATTTTAGTTTGTTTCTATTATGTGTCCATATTTTATCAGTTTAAATATTCGAGACAATGTAAATAAAATGATCCTACACGTCGTGCGGGATTAAGAGTACTTCTCGCAAAATTTAAGTGGCTCCAGTAGTTCCATTGAATTCTTCTATCTCAAAATCTTTGGTTTTAGAATGAGTCCTGTGGATAGATTGTCCAACATGCTCCCTCATTTGTAAGCAATTCCTATACATTGTTGTCATACCACATTTGTTATTTTTGAGCAGAAAGCGTATTTCCTTGGTTTTCTCAAAATTGAATTTAGACTTCATCTTACCGGTATTTTTATTTGACTACAAAAAATATTGTTAAGTAAGATTTCTGAATTCTTCTTTTATTTGTTCTACAGATGATGATTTTCTTTGTTACTGAGCATAGTAGTTTTTCTAATTCAACTCAGAGAGCTGAGCTGGCAAGATCGCCATATAAAGTGGGCCTGCACTACCTCACCTACTAAGCTATGGGGGATATTGTATAGCTTCCCCAAGCCGAATATGGTTGATGGCTAGATGAGCCTATCTGTTCCTGGTTGAAGTAAAATAGAAAAACGGCTAAGGTGCCTTTGGTTTTTTTTTTACTTCCAAAACGAAAGTGAGTTTATTCAATCGAACTTAAGCTATTTATACAAAATAATCTACTTACACACTAACATCTTAAGCCTATATCAAATACATATTATAACTCAAACATAGAAATATTTTATATTCCGAATTCTGTGGGAAATTGACGAACAACGAAACCAGGCAGCATACTTGCTGTGTCATCAAAAAGTCGATACCAATATGCATAGCCCTTCTAATACAATGCACAACTGTATCCAAATACATCCAGCCATATGCACTACACAGTATGCAATGCATTGAACCTTAGCGAGTAGGTAGATACACTTGACCAAAGTAATCTGAAGCGTCGCGTCCCGTCATCGTCAGTGACATTGAAATTATTACTTAATAATTTAGTGCATGAGGTTGATATTCATGACCATGAACGAAATGCGAGTGCATTATTAAAAATAGAAAAGGAATGCGAGTGCATTAAAATATAGGTTGGCTATTGTGAGGCGTAGTGTGGATTAAAGTCAATGACCGGAATTAAATGTATAATGAAATGATCGCTAGTGTGATCCCTTCACAATTTACATTATTTTTGTTTTTAAATCAGTTTTTTTTTTCTAGAAAAATAAGATTTATATGTTGAAATTGTTAAAGGTATTCGATTTGTTATAACACCCTTTTTAATGGGTACTTAAAAAATAAATGTTTGTTGTAGAACTAAAACTAACGGTACCTACCTACCTACTACGATACAAATGTTGGAAACGAGCTTCAACGATTCTTATAACAAAACATAACAATATTTCCCATAGAAACATTTTCAACTGAATGAACCCGATTCAAAATAATTTTTGTATGCAGAGCTTTTAAAAACTTTAAATAATATTGCATATCAAAATCAAAAAAAACTTTTCAATTATTTTTTTTTTTTTTTTCTGAAAATGATTCCAAATTTCAAAAATAATTTGAAAAAACTTAAAATTATTCACGAATTTAAGAAATTAAAAAATAATATTTTCATGCTTCTGATTTTTTTTTTATTAACATCTGTGTTTTCAAATAATACTTGACCAAGCAAAAAGGCTATTGAAAAGTATTTCATGCAAAACTTGTAGATTATGTCATCCGCCAAAAAAAAAAGTTACAACAATTTTTTTCTTACGGCCCACCGATAAGAAGATAGCGACATTTCAAAAAACGTAAAATGTCAAAAATGGTCGTTTTTCACCTATAACTCCTAAACGTTTCAAATTATTGCCAACATCTGAAAACAAAGTTTGTACATTATGTGAACCCACACAAGAAAGAATTATCTTTTTTTCCTAAAAACAACCGTTTTAAGGATATAATTTTTTTAAAAGTTTGACAATAAGTTCAAATTTCAGTTTTTTTTTTAATTTTTACTCTTAAAAGCACAAGTTGTCGAAAAAAAATTACACCCAGTTTATATACCATAATATTCTCTTCAAAAAAATATGAAACTTTTTTCCATACGAGTCATAAGTCGCAAGATATTGTGACTTCAATAGTGTCAACTGTAAAAAAAAACGGTTTTTCGCATATATTTTTAAAACCCTAAGTAGGGCTGCCAGACGTCCCGATTTTGGCGGGACAGTCCCGATATTTGAACCCTGTCCCGATATCTGTCCCGATATACAATATATCCTGATATTGTCCCGAGTTTCCACGTTTATTTGCGGAACTGTAGGCATCCAAAGTCATACAAGCCTTCATAACTCAAAAAAATAACTTTGAATGCAAATATCTCGAAAACTAGACCTTATAAAAGGGTTTGCTTTGGATGTGCTTGTTGCATTTGACAAAACCTTTCTATATATTTACGTTTCAATGGGTTCCAGAGACTTTCGTAAAAAAATCAATTTTTAGTCATAAGGGGGTAGTCCATGATTTTTTTCGAAAATCAATTGGAAAAAAAAAGTTGAGTTTTGAACGGGAATGCAAAGACCTGACCGTTATCTGTGCAACAACGCTAACCGCAACCTCTTACGAGCTTTATTTTGGAAGTTATGGCCATATTAAGATTTTTAGTTTTTGGGTTGAAACGAGAAAGATTAACTTTGAATCAAAATTCCTCTGCAACCAGAGCCCACAAAATGCTCTAGTTTTCAGCAATGGATAGCTCTCCAAAAACTGATTAAGCGCTTAATAAACCGCAAGGCCTTCCGAGCCTTATTTGTGGAACTGTAGATATCCAAAGTCATGCAAACTTTCAAAACTCAAAACAATCGATTTTAATGGATTTACTTTGAATTAAGATATCTCCACAACCAGACCTCCTAGAATGTTCTAGTTTTCTGCTATGGATAGCTACTGAAAAACTAGTTAAGCGTTTTGCAAGCGAAAATGACGTCATAGCCTTATTTGCGGAACTGTAGGCATCCAAAGTCATACAAGCCTTCATAACTCAAAAAAATAACTTTGAATGCAAATATCTTGAAAACTAGACCTTATAAAAGGGTTTGCTTTGGATGTGCTGGTTGCATTTGACAAAACCTTTCTATATATTTACGTTTCAATGGGTTCCAGAGACTTTCGTAAAAAAATCAATTTTTAGTGATAAGGGGGTAGTCCATGCTTTTTTTCGAAAATCGATTGAAAAAAAAAGTTGAGTTTTGAACGGCAATGCAAAGACCTGACCGTTATCTGTTCAACAACGCTAACCGCAACCTCTTACGAGCTTTATTTTGGAAGTTATGGCCATATTAAGATTTTTAGTTTTTGGGTTGAAACAAAAAACATTAACTTTGAATCAAAATTCCTCTGCAACCAGAGCCCACAAAATGCTCTTGTTTTCAGCAATGGATAGCTCTCCAAAAACTGATTAAGCGGTTAATAAACCGCAAGGCCTTCCGAGCCTTATTTGTGGTACTATAGACATCCAAAGTCATGCAAACTTTCAAAACTCAAAAAAATCGATTTTAATGGATTTACTTTGAATTAAGATATCTCCGCAATCAGAACTCCTAGAATGTTCTAGTTTTCAGCTATGGATAGCTACTGAAAAACTAGTAAGGCGTTTTGCAAGCGAAAATGACGTCATAGCCTTATTTGCGGAACTGTAGGCATCCAAAGTCATACAAGCCTTCATAACTCAAAAAAATAACTTTGAATGCAAATATCTCGAAAACTAGACCTTATAAAAGGGTTTGCTTTGGATGTGCTGGTTGCATTTGACAAAACCTTTCTATATATTTACGTTTCAATGGGTTCCAGAGACTTTCGTAAAAAAATCAATTTTTAGTGATAAGGGGGTAGTCCGTGCTTTTTTTCGAAAATCGATTGGAAAAAAAAAGTTGAGTTTTGAACGGCAATGCAAAGACCTGACCGTTATCTGTTCAACAACGCTAACCGCAACCTCTTACGAGTTTATTTTGGAAGTTATGTCCATATTAAGATTTTTAGTTTTTGGGTTGAAACAAGAAAGATTAACTTTGAATCAAAATTCCTCTGCAACCAGAGCCCACAAAATGCTCTTGTTTTCAGCAATGGATAGCTCTCCAAAAACTGATTAAGCGGTTAATAAACCGCAAGGCCTTCCGAGCCTTATTTGTGGTACTATAGACATCCAAAGTCATGCAAACTTTCAAAACTCAAAAAAATCGATTTTAATGGATTTACTTTGAATTAAGATATCTCCGCAATCAGACCTCCTAGAATGTTCTAGTTTTCAGCTATTGATAGCTACTAAAACACTAGTTAAGCGTTTTGCAAGCGAAAATGACGTCATAGCCTTATTTGCGGAACTGTAGGCATCCAAAGTCATACAAGCCTTCATAACTCAAAAAAATAACTTTGAATGCAAATATCTCGAAAACTAGACCTTATAAAAGGGTTTGCTTTGGATGTGCTGGTTGCATTTGACAAAACCTTTCTATATATTTACGTTTCAATGGGTTCCAGAGACTTTCGTAAAAAAATCAATTTTTAGTGATAAGGGGGTAGTCCGTGCTTTTTTTCGAAAATCGATTGGAAAAAAAAGTTGAGTTTTGAACGGCAATGCAAAGACCTGACCGTTATCTGTTTAACAACGCTAACCGCAACCTCTTACGAGCTTTATTTTGGAAGTTATGGCCATATTAAGATTTTTAGTTTTTGGGTTGAAACAAGAAAGATTAACTTTGAATCAAAATTCCTCTGCAACCAGAGCCCACAAAATGCTCTAGTTTTCAGCAGTGGGTAGCTCTCCAAAAACTGATTAAGCGGTTAATAAACCGCAAGGCCTTCCGAGCCTTATTTGTGGAACTGTAGACATCCAAAGTCATGCAAACTTTCAAAACTCAAAAAAATCGATTTTAATGGATTTACTTTGAATTAAGATATCTCCGCAACCAGACCTCCTAGAATGTTCTAGTTTTCAGCTATGGATAGCTACTGAAAAACTAGTTAAGCGTTTTGCAAGCGAAAATGACGTCATAGCCTTATTTGCGGAACTGTACGCATCCAAAGTCATACAAGCCTTCATAACTCAAAAAAATAACTTTGAATGCAAATATCTCGAAAACTAGACCTTATAAAAGGGTTTGCTTTGGATGTGCTGGTTGCATTTGACAAAACCTTTCTATATATTTACGTTTCAATGGGTTCCAGAGACTTTCGTAAAAAAATCAATTTTTAGTGATAAGGGGGTAGTCCATGCTTTTAATAAACCGCAAGGCCTTCCGAGCCTTATTTGTGGTACTATAGACATCCAAAGTCATGCAAACTTTCAAAACTCAAAAAAATCGATTTTAATGGATTTACTTTGAATTAAGATATCTCCGCAATCAGACCTCCAAGAATGTTCTAGTTTTCAGCTATTGATAGCTACTAAAAAACTAGTTAAGCGTTTTGCAAGCGAAAATGACGTCATAGCCTTATTTGCGGAACTGTAGGCATCCAAAGTCATACAAGCCTTCATAACTCAAAAAAATAACTTTGAATGCAAATATCTCGAAAACTAGACCTTATAAAAGGGTTTGCTTTGGATGTGCTGGTTGCATTTGACAAAACCTTTCTATATATTTACGTTTCAATGGGTTCCAGAGACTTTCTTAAAAAAATCAATTTTTAGTGATAAGGGGGTAGTCCGTGCTTTTTTTCGAAAATCGATTGGAAAAAAAAGTTGAGTTTTGAACGGCAATGCAAAGACCTGACCGTTATCTGTTCAACAACGCTAACCGCAACCTCTTACGAGCTTTATTTTGGAAGTTATGGCCATATTAAGATTTTTAGTTTTTGGGTTGAAACAAGAAAGATTAACTTTGAATCAAAATTCCTCTGCAACCAGAGCCCACAAATTGCTCTAGTTTTCAGCAATGGGTAGCTCTCCAAAAACTGATTAAGCGGTTAATAAACCGCAAGGCCTTCCGAGCCTTATTTGTGGAACTGTAGACATCCAAAGTCATGCAAACTTTCAAAACTCAAAAAAATCGATTTTAATGGATTTACTTTGAATTAAGATATCTCCGCAACCAGACCTCCTAGAATGTTCTAGTTTTCAGCTATGGATAGCTACTGAAAAACTAGTTAAGCGTTTTGCAAGCGAAAATGACGTCATAGCCTTATTTGCGGAACTGTACGCATCCAAAGTCATACAAGCCTTCATAACTCAAAAAAATAACTTTGAATGCAAATATCTCGAAAACTAGACCTTATAAAAGGGTTTGCTTTGGATGTGCTGGTTGCATTTGACAAAACCTTTCTATATATTTACGTTTCAATGGGTTCCAGAGACTTTCGTAAAAAAATCAATTTTTAGGGATAAGGGGGTAGTCCATGCTTTTTTTCGAAAATCGATTGGAACAAAAAAAAGTTGAGTTTTGAACGGCAATGCAAAGACCTGACCGTTATCTGTTCAACAACGCTAACCGCAACCTCTTACGAGCTTTATTTTGGAAGTTATGGCCATATTAAGATTTTTAGTTTTTGGGTTGAAACAAGAAAGATTAACTTTGAATCAAAATTCCTCTGCAACCAGAGCCCACAAAATGCTCTAGTTTTCAGCAATGGATAGCTCTCCAAAAACTGATTAAGCGGTTAATAAACCGCAAGGCCTTCCGAGCCTTATTTGTGGAACTGTAGACATCCAAAGTCATGCAAACTTTCAAAACTCAAAAAAATCGATTTTAATGGATTTACTTTGAATTAAGATATCTCCGCAACCAGACCTCCTAGAATGTTCTAGTTTTCAGCTATGGATAGCTACTGAAAAACTAGTTAAGCGTTTTGCAAGCGAAAATGACGTCATAGCCTTATTTGCGGAACTGTAGGCATCCAAAGTCATACAAGCCTTCATAACTCAAAAAAATAACTTTGAATGCAAATATCTCAAAACTAGACCTTATAAAAGGGTTTGCTTTGGATGTGCTGGTTGCATTTGACAAAACCTTTCTATATATTTACGTTTCAATGGGTTCCAGAGACTTTCGTAAAAAAATCAATTCTTAGTGATAAGGGGGTAGTCCATGCTTTTTTTCGAAAATCGATTGGAAAAATGCAAAGACCTGACCGTTATCTGTTCAACAACGCTAACCGCAACCTCTTACGAGCTTTATTTTGGAAGTTATGGCCATATTAAGATTTTTAGTTTTTGGGTTGAAACAAGAAAGATTAACTTTGAATCAAAATTCCTCTGCAACCAGAGCCCACAAAATGCTCTAGTTTTCAGCAATGGATAGCTCTCCAAAAACTGATTAAGCGGTTAATAAACCGCAAGGCCTTCCGAGCCTTATTTGTGGAACTGTAGATATCCAAAGTCATGCAAACTTTCAAAACTCAAAACAATCGATTTTAATGGATTTTTTTTGAATTAAGATATCTCCACAACCAGACCTCCTAGAATGTTCTAGTTTTCTGCTATGGATAGCTACTGAAAAACTAGTTAAGCGTTTTGCAAGCGAAAATGACGTCATAGCCTTATTTGCGGAACTGTAGGCATCCAAAGTCATACAAGCCTTCATAACTCAAAAAAATAACTTTGAATGCAAATATCTTGAAAACTAGACCTTATAAAAGGGTTTGCTTTGGATGAGCTGGTTGCATTTGACAAAACCTTTCTATATATTTACGTTTCAATGGGTTCCAGAGACTTTCGTAAAAAAATCAATTTTTAGTGATAAGGGGGTAGTCCGTGCTTTTTTTCGAAAATCGATTGGAAAAAAAAGTTGAGTTTTGAACGGCAATGCAAAGACCTGACCGTTATCTGTTTAACAACGCTAACCGCAACCTCTTACGAGCTTTATTTTGGAAGTTATGGCCATATTAAGATTTTTAGTTTTTGGGTTGAAACAAGAAAGATTAACTTTGAATCAAAATTCCTCTGCAACCAGAGCCCACAAAATGCTCTAGTTTTCAGCAATGGGTAGCTCTCCAAAAACTGATTAAGCGGTTAATAAACCGCAAGGCCTTCCGAGCCTTATTTGTGGAACTGTAGACATCCAAAGTCATGCAAACTTTCAAAACTCAAAAAAATCGATTTTAATGGATTTACTTTGAATTAAGATATCTCCGCAACCAGACCTCCTAGAATGTTCTAGTTTTCAGCTATGGATAGCTACTGAAAAACTAGTTAAGCGTTTTGCAAGCGAAAATGACGTCATAGCCTTATTTGCGGAACTGTACGCATCCAAAGTCATACAAGCCTTCATAACTCAAAAAAATAACTTTGAATGCAAATATCTCGAAAACTAGACCTTATAAAAGGGTTTGCTTTGGATGTGCTGGTTGCATTTGACAAAACCTTTCTATATATTTACGTTTCAATGGGTTCCAGAGACTTTCGTAAAAAAATCAATTTTTAGTGATAAGGGGGTAGTCCATGCTTTTTTTCGAAAATCGATTGGAACAAAAAAAAGTTGAGTTTTGAACGGCAATGCAAAGACCTGACCGTTATCTGTTCAACAACGCTAACCGCAACCTCTTACGAGCTTTATTTTGGAAGTTATGGCCATATTAAGATTTTTAGTTTTTGGGTTGAAACAAGAAAGATTAACTTTGAATCAAAATTCCTCTGCAACCAGAGCCCACAAAATGCTCTAGTTTTCAGCAATGGGTAGCTCTCCAAAAACTGATTAAGCGGTTAATAAACCGCAAGGCCTTCCGAGCCTTATTTGTGGAACTGTAGACATCCAAAGTCATGCAAACTTTCAAAACTCAAAAAAATCGATTTTAATGGATTTACTTTGAATTAAGATATCTCCGCAACCAGACCTCCTAGAATGTTCTAGTTTTCAGCTATGGATAGCTACTGAAAAACTAGTTAAGCGTTTTGCAAGCGAAAATGACGTCATAGCCTTATTTGCGGAACTGTAGGCATCCAAAGTCATACAAGCCTTCATAACTCAAAAAAATAACTTTGAATGCAAATATCTCGAAAACTAGACCTTATAAAAGGGTTTGCTTTGGATGTGCTGGTTGCATTTGACAAAACCTTTCTATATATTTACGTTTCAATGGGTTCCAGAGACTTTCGTAAAAAAATCAATTCTTAGTGATAAGGGGGTAGTCCATGCTTTTTTTCGAAAATCGATTGGAAAAATGCAAAGACCTGACCGTTATCTGTTCAACAACGCTAACCGCAACCTCTTACGAGCTTTATTTTGGAAGTTATGGCCATATTAAGATTTTTAGTTTTTGGGTTGAAACAAGAAAGATTAACTTTGAATCAAAATTCCTCTGCAACCAGAGCCCACAAAATGCTCTAGTTTTCAGCAATCGATAGCTCTCCAAAAACTGATTAAGCGGTTTATAAACCGCAAGGCCTTCCGAGCCTTATTTGTGGAACTGTAGACATCCAAAGTCATGCAAACTTTCAAAACTCAAAAAAATCGATTTTAATGGATTTACTTTGAATTAAGATATCTCCGCAATCAGACCTCCTAGAATGTTCTAGTGTTCAGCTATGGATAGCTACTGAAAAACTAGTTAAGCGTTTTGCAAGCGAAAATGACGTCATAGCCTTATTTGCGGAACTGTAGGCATCCAAAGTCATACAAGCCTTCATAACTCAAAAAAATAACTTTGAATGCAAATATCTCGAAAACTAGACCTTATAAAAGGGTTTGCTTTGGATGTGCTGGTTGCATTTGACAAAACCTTTCTATATATTTACGTTTCAATGGGTTCCAGAGACTTTCGTAAAAAAATCAATTTTTAGTGATAAGGGGGTAGACCATGCCTTTTTTCGAAAATCGATTCGAAAAAAAAAAGTTGAGTTTTGAACGGCAATGCAAAGACCTGACCGTTATCTGTTCAACAACGCTTACCGCAACCTCTTACGAGCTTTATTTTGGAAGTTATGGCCATATTAAGATTTTTACTTTTTGGGTTGAAACAAGAAAGATTAACTTTGAATCAAAATTCCTCTGCAACCAGAGCCCACAAAATGCTCTAGTTTTCAGCAATGGATAGCTCTCCAAAAACTGATTAAGCGGTTAATAAACCGCAAGGCCTTCCGAGCCTTATTTGTGGAACTGTAGACATCCAAAGTCATGCAAACTTTCAAAACTCAAAAAAATCGATTTTAATGGATTTACTTTGAATTAAGATATCTCCGCAATCAGACCTCCTAGAATGTTCTAGTTTTCAGCTATGGATAGCTACTGAAAAACTAGTTAAGCGTTTTGCAAGCGAAAATGACGTCATAGCCTTATTTGCGGAACTGTAGGCATCCAAAGTCATGCAAGCCTTCATAACTCAAAAAAATAACTTTGAATGCAAATATCTCGAAAACTAGACCTTATAAAAGGGTTTGCTTTGGATGTGCTGGTTGCATTTGACAAAACCTTTCTATATATTTACGTTTCAATGGGTTCCAGAGACTTTCGTAAAAAAATCAATTTTTAGTGATAAGGGGGTAGACCATGCCTTTTTTCGAAAATCGATTCGAAAAAAAAAAAGTTGAGTTTTGAACGGCAATGCAAAGACCTGACCGTTATCTGTTCAACAACGCTTACCGCAACCTCTTACGAGCTTTATTTTGGAAGTTATGGCCATATTAAGATTTTTAGGTTTTGGGTTGAAACAAGAAAGATTAACTTTGAATCAAAATTCCTCTGCAACCAGAGCCCACAAAATGCTCTAGTTTTCAGCAATGGATAGCTCTCCAAAAACTGATTAAGCGGTTAATAAACCGCAAGGCCTCCCGAGCCTTATTTGTGGAACTGTAGACATCCAAAGTCATGCAAACTTTCAAAACTCAAAAAAATCGATTTTAATGGATTTACTTTGAATTAAGATATCTCCGCAATCAGACCTCCTAGAATGTTCTAGTGTTCAGCTATGGATAGCTACTGAAAAACTAGTTAAGCGTTTTGCAAGCGAAAATGACGTCATAGCCTTATTTGCGGAACTGTAGGCATCCAAAGTCATACAAGCCTTCATAACTCAAAAAAATAACTTTGAATGCAAATATCTCGAAAACTAGACCTTATAAAAGGGTTTGCTTTGGATGTGCTGGTTGCATTTGACAAAACCTTTCTATATATTTACGTTTCAATGGGTTCCAGAGACTTTCGTAAAAAAATCAATTTTTAGTGATAAGGGGGTAGTCCATGCTTTTTTTCGAAAATCGATTGGAAAAAAAAAAAGTTGAGTTTTGAACGGCAATGCAAAGACCTGACCGTTATCTGTTCAACAACGCTAACCGCAACCTCTTACGAGCTTTATTTTGGAAGTTATGGCCATATTAAGATTTTTAGTTTTTGGGTTGAAACAAGAAAGATTAACTTTGAATCAAAATTCCTCTGCAACCAGAGCCCACAAAATGCTCTAGTTTTCAGCAATGGGTAGCTCTCCAAAAACTGATTAAGCGGTTTATAAACCGCAAGGCCTTCCGAGCCTTATTTGTGGAACTGTAGACATCCAAAGTCATGCAAACTTTCAAAACTCAATAAAATCGATTTTAATGGATTTACTTTGAATTAAGATATCTCCGCAATCAGACCTCCTAGAATGTTCTAGTTTTCAGCTATGGATAGCTACTGAAAAACTAGTTAAGCGTTTTGCAAGCGAAAATGACGTCATAGCCTCATTTGCGGAACTGTAGGCATCCAAAGTCATACAAGCCTTCATAACTCAAAAAAATAACTTTGAATGCAAATATCTCGAAAACTAGACCTTATAAAAGGGTTTGCTTTGGATGTGCTGGTTGCATTTGACAAAACCTTTCTATATATTTACGTTTCAATGGGTTCCAGAGACTTTCGTAAAAAAATCAATTTTTAGTGATAAGGGGGTAGACCATGCCTTTTTTCGAAAATCGATTCGAAAAAAAAAAAGTTGAGTTTTGAACGGCAATGCAAAGACCTGACCGTTATCTGTTCAACAACGCTTACCGCAACCTCTTACGAGCTTTATTTTGGAAGTTATGGCCATATTAAGATTTTTAGGTTTTGGGTTGAAACAAGAAAGATTAACTTTGAATCAAAATTCCTCTGCAACCAGAGCCCACAAAATGCTCTAGTTTTCAGCAATGGATAGCTCTCCAAAAACTGATTAAGCGGTTAATAAACCGCAAGGCCTCCCGAGCCTTATTTGTGGAACTGTAGACATCCAAAGTCATGCAAACTTTCAAAACTCAAAAAAATCGATTTTAATGGATTTACTTTGAATTAAGATATCTCCGCAACCAGACCTCCTAGAATTTTCTAGTTTTCAGCTATGGATAGCTACTGAAAAACTAGTTAAGCGTTTTGCAAGCGAAAATGACCTGATAGCCTTATTTGCGGAACTGTAGGCATCCAAAGTCAAACAAGCCTTCATAACTCAAAAAAATAACTTTGAATGCAAATATCTCGAAAACTAGACCTTATAAAAGGGTTTGCTTTGGATGTGCTGGTTGCATTTGACAAAACCTTTCTATATATTTACGTTTCAATGGGTTCCAGAGACTTTCGTAAAAAAATCAATTTTTAGTGATAAGGGGGTAGTCCATGCTTTTTTTCGAAAATCGATTGGAAAAAAAAAGTTGAGTTTTGAACGGCAATGCAAAGACCTGACCGTTATCTGTTCAACAACGCTAACCGCAACCTCTTACGAGCTTTATTTTGGAAGTTATGGCCATATTAAGATTTTTAATTTTTGGGTTGAAACAAGAAAGATTAACTTTGAATCAAAATTCCTCTGCAACCAGAGCCCACAAAATGCTCTAGTTTTCAGCAATGGATAGCTCTCCAAAAACTGATTAAGCGGTTAATAAACCGCAAGGCCTTCCGAGCCTTATTTGTGGAACTGTAGACATCCAAAGTCATGCAAACTTTCAAAACTCAAAAAAATCGATTTTAATGGATTTACTTTGAATTAAGATATCTCCGCAATCAGACCTCCTAGAATGTAGTTTTCAGCTATGGATAGCTACTGAAAAACTAGTTAAGCGTTTTGCAAGCGAAAATGACGTCATAGCCTTATTTGCGGAACTGTAGGCATCCAAAGTCATACAAGCCTTCATAACTCAAAAAAATAACTTTGAATGCAAATATCTCGAAAACTAGACCTTATAAAAGGGTTTGCTTTGGATGTGCTGGTTGCATTTGACAAAACCTTTCTATATATTTACGTTTCAATGGGTTCCAGAGACTTTCGTAAAAAAATCAATTTTTAGTGATAAGGGGGTAGTCCATGTTTTTTTCGAAAATCGATTGGAAAAAAAAAAGTTTAGTTTTGAACGGCAATGCAAAGACCTGACCGTTATCTGTTCAACAACGCTAACCGCAACCTCTTACGAGCTTTATTTTGGAAGTTATGGTCATATTAAGATTTTTAGTTTTTGGGTTGAAACAAGAAAGATTAACTTTGAATCAAAATTCCTCTGCAACCAGAGCCCACAAAATGCTCTAGTTTTCAGCAATGGATAGCTCTCCAAAAACTGATTAAGCGGTTAATAAACCGCAAGGCCTTCCGAGCCTTATTTGTGGAACTGTAGACATCCAAAGTCATGCAAACTTTCAAAACTCAAAAAAATCGATTTTAATGGATTTACTTTGAATTAAGATATCTCCGCAATCAGACCTCCTAGAATGTTCTAGTTTTCAGCTATGGATAGCTACTGAAAAACTAGTTAAGCGTTTTGCAAGCGAAAATGACGTGTAGCCTTATTTGCGGAACTGTAGGCATCCAAAGTCATACAAGCCTTCATAACTCAAAAAAATAACTTTGAATGCAAATATCTCGAAAACTAGACCTTATAAAAGGGTTTGCTTTGGATGTGCTGGTTGCATTTGACAAAACCTTTCTATATATTTACGTTTCAATGGGTTCCAGAGACTTTCGTAAAAAAATCAATTTTTAGTGATAAGGGGGTAGACCATGCTTTTTTTCGAAAATCGATTCGAAAAAAAAAGTTGAGTTTTGAACGGCAATGCAAAGACCTGACCGTTATCTGTTCAACAACGCTAACCGCAACCTCTTACGAGCTTTATTTTGGAAGTTATGGCCATATTAAGATTTTTAGTTTTTGGGTTGAAACAAGAAAGATTAACTTTGAATCAAAATTCCTCTGCAACCAGAGTCCACAAAATGCTCTAGTTTTCAGCAATGGATAGCTCTCCAAAAACTGATTAAGCGGTTAATAAACCGCAAGGCCTTCCGAGCCTTATTTGTGGAACTGTAGACATCCAAAGTCATGCAAACTTTCAAAACTCAAAAAAATCGATTTTAATGGATTTACTTTGAATTAAGATATCTCCGCAATCAGAACTCCTAGAATGTTCTAGTTTTCAGCTATGGATAGCAACTGAAAAACTAGTTAAGCGTTTTGCAAGCGAAAATGACGTCATAGCCTTATTTGCGGAACTGTAGGCATCCAAAGTCATACAAGCCTTCATAACTCAAAAAAATAACTTTGAATGCAAATATCTCGAAAACTAGACCTTATAAAAGGGTTTGCTTTGGATGTGCTGGTTGCATTTGACAAAACCTTTCTATATATTTACGTTTCAATGGGTTCCAGAGACTTTCGTAAAAAAATCAATTTTTAGTGATAAGGGGGTAGACCATGCTTTTTTTCGAAAATCGATTGGAAAAAAAAAGTTGAGTTTTGAACGGCAATGCAAAGACCTGACCGTTATCTGTTCAACAACGCTAACCGCAACCTCTTACGAGCTTTATTTTGGAAGTTATGGCCATATTAATATTTTTAGTTTTTGGGTTGAAACAAGAAAGATTAACTTTGAATCAAAATTCCTCTGCAACCAGAGTCCACAAAATGCTCTAGTTTTCAGCAATGGATAGCTCTCCAAAAACTGATTAAGCCGTTAATAAACCGCAAGGCCTTCCGAGCCTTATTTGTGGAACTGTAGACATCCAAATGCATGCAAACTTTCAAAACTCAAAAAAATCGATTTTAATGGATTTACTTTGAATTAAGATATCTCCGCAATCAGACCTCCTAGAATGTTCTAGTTTTCAGCTATGGATAGCTACTGAAAAACTAGTTAAGCGTTTTGCAAGCGAAAATGACGTCATAGCCTTATTTGCGGAACTGTAGGCATCCAAAGTCATACAAGCCTTCATAACTCAACAAAATAACTTTGAATGCAAATATCTCGAAAACTAGACCTTATAAAAGGGTTTGCTTTGGATGTGCTGGTTGCATTTGACAAAACCTTTCTATATATTTACGTTTCAATGGGTTCCAGAGACTTTCGTAAAAAAATCAATTTTTAGTGATAAGGGGGTAGTCCATGTTTTTTTTCGAAAATCGATTGGAAAAAAAAAAGTTTAGTTTTGAACGGCAATGCAAAGACCTGACCGTTATCTGTTCAACAACGCTAACCGCAACCTCTTACGAGCTTTATTTTGGAAGTTATGGTCATATTAAGATTTTTAGTTTTTGGGTTGAATCAAGAAAGATTAACTTTGAATCAAAATTCCTCTGCAACCAGAGCCCACAAAATGCTCTAGTTTTCAGCAATGGATAGCTCTCCAAAAACTGATTAAGCGGTTAATAAACCGCAAGGCCTTCCGAGCCTTATTTGTGGAACTGTAGACATCCAAAGTCATGCAAACTTTCAAAACTCAAAAAAATCGATTTTAATGGATTTACTTTGAATTAAGATATCTCCGCAATCAGACCTCCTAGAATGTTCTAGTTTTCAGCTATGGACAGCTACTGAAAAACTAGTTAAGCGTTTTGCAAGCGAAAATGACGTCATAGCCTTATTTGCGGAACTGTAGGCATCCAAAGTCATACAAGCCTTCATAACTCAAAAAAATAACTTTGAATGCAAATATCTCGAAAACTAGACCTTATAAAAGGGTTTGCTTTGGATGTGCTGGTTGCATTTGACAAAACCTTTCTATATATTTACGTTTCAATGGGTTCCAGAGACTTTCGTAAAAAAATCAATTTTTAGTGATAAGGGGGTAGACCATGCTTTTTTTCGAAAATCGATTCGAAAAAAAAAGTTGAGTTTTGAACGGCAATGCAAAGACCTGACCGTTATCTGTTCAACAACGCTAACCGCAACCTCTTACGAGCTTTATTTTGGAAGTTATGGCCATATTAAGATTTTTAGTTTTTGGGTTGAATCAAGAAAGATTAACTTTGAATCAAAATTCCTCTGCAACCAGAGCCCACAAAATGCTCTAGTTTTCAGCAATGGATAGCTCTCCAAAAACTGATTAAGCGGTTAATAAACCGCAAGGCCTTCCGAGCCTTATTTGTGGAACTGTAGACATCCAAAGTCATGCAAACTTTCAAAACTCAAAAAAATCGATTTTAATGGATTTACTTTGAATTAAGATATCTCCGCAATCAGACCTCCTAGAATGTTCTAGTTTTCAGCTATGGATAGCAACTGAAAAACTAGTTAAGCGTTTTGCAAGCGAAAATGACGTGATAGCCTTATTTGCGGAACTGTAGGCATCCAAAGTCATACAAGCCTTCATAACTCAAAAAAATAACTTTGAATGCAAATATCTCGAAAACTAGACCTTATAAAAGGGTTTGCTTTGGATGTGCTGGTTGCATTTGACAAAACCTTTCTATATATTTACGTTTCAATGGGTTCCAGAGACTTTCGTAAAAAAATCAATTTTTAGTGATAAGGGGGTAGACCATGCTTTTTTTCGAAAATCGATTCGAAAAAAAAAGTTGAGTTTTGAACGGCAATGCAAAGACCTGACCGTTATCTGTTCAACAACGCTAACCGCAACCTCTTACGAGCTTTATTTTGGAAGTTATGGCCATATTAATATTTTTAGTTTTTGGGTTGAAACAAGAAAGATTAACTTTGAATCAAAATTCCTCTGCAACCAGAGTCCACAAAATGCTCTAGTTTTCAGCAATGGATAGCTCTCCAAAAACTGATTAAGCCGTTAATAAACCGCAAGGCCTTCCGAGCCTTATTTGTGGAACTGTAGACATCCAAAGTCATGCAAACTTTCAAAACTCAAAAAAATCGATTTTAATGGATTTACTTTGAATTAAGATATCTCCGCAATCAGACCTCCTAGAATGTTCTAGTTTTCAGCTATGGACAGCTACTGAAAAACTAGTTAAGCGTTTTGCAAGCGAAAATGACGTCATAGCCTTATTTGCGGAACTGTAGGCATCCAAAGTCATACAAGCCTTCATAACTCAAAAAAATAACTTTGAATGCAAATATCTCGAAAACTAGACCTTATAAAAGGGTTTGCTTTGGATGTGCTGGTTGCATTTGACAAAACCTTTCTATATATTTACGTTTCAATGGGTTCCAGAGACTTTCGTAAAAAAATCAATTTTTAGTGATAAGGGGGTAGACCATGCTTTTTTTCGAAAATCGATTCGAAAAAAAAAGTTGAGTTTTGAACGGCAATGCAAAGACCTGACCGTTATCTGTTCAACAACGCTAACCGCAACCTCTTACGAGCTTTATTTTGGAAGTTATGGCCATATTAATATTTTTAGTTTTTGGGTTGAAACAAGAAAGATTAACTTTGAATCAAAATTCCTCTGCAACCAGAGTCCACAAAATGCTCTAGTTTTCAGCAATGGATAGCTCTCCAAAAACTGATTAAGCCGTTAATAAACCGCAAGGCCTTCCGATCCTTATTTGTGGAACTGTAGACATCCAAATGCATGCAAACTTTCAAAACTCAAAAAAATCGATTTTAATGGATTTACTTTGAATTAAGATATCTCCGCAATCAGACCTCCTAGAATGTTCTAGTTTTCAGCTATGGATAGCTACTGAAAAACTAGTTAAGCGTTTTGCAAGCGAAAATGACGTCATAGCCTTATTTGCGGAACTGTAGGCATCCAAAGTCATACAAGCCTTCATAACTCAAAAAAATAACTTTGAATGCAAATATCTCGAAAACTAGACCTTATAAAAGGGTTTGCTTTGGATGTGCTGGTTGCATTTGACAAAACCTTTCTATATATTTACGTTTCAATGGGTTCCAAAGACTTTCGTAAAAAAATCAATTTTTAGTGATAAGGGGGTAGTCCATGCTTTTTTTCGAAAATCGATTGGAAAAAAAAAAGTTGAGTTTTGAACGGCAATGCAAAGACCTGACCGTTATCTGTTCAACAACGCTAACCGCAACCTCTTACGAGCTTTATTTTGGAAGTTATGGTCATATTAAGATTTTTAGTTTTTGGGTTGAATCAAGAAAGATTAACTTTGAATCAAAATTCCTCTGCAACCAGAGCCCACAAAATGCTCTAGTTTTCAGCAATGGATAGCTCTCCAAAAACTGATTAAGCGGTTAATAAACCGCAAGGCCTTCCGAGCCTTATTTGTGGAACTGTAGACATCCAAAGTCATGCAAACTTTCAAAACTCAAAAAAATCGATTTTAATGGATTTACTTTGAATTAAGATATCTCCGCAATCAGACCTCCTAGAATGTTCTAGTTTTCAGCTATGGATAGCTACTGAAAAACTAGTTAAGCGTTTTGCAAGCGAAAATGACGTCATAGCCTTATTTGCGGAACTGTAGGCATCCAAAGTCATACAAGCCTTCATAACTCAAAAAAATAACTTTGAATGCAAATATCTCGAAAACTAGACCTTATAAAAGGGTTTGCTTTGGATGTGCTGGTTGCATTTGACAAAACCTTTCTATATATTTACGTTTCAATGGGTTCCAGAGACTTTCGTAAAAAAATCAATTTTTAGTGATAAGGGGGTAGTCCATGCTTTTTTTTCGAAAATCGATTGGAAAAAAAAAGATGAGTTTTGAACGGCAATGCAAAGACCTGACCGTTATCTGTTCAACAACGCTAACCGCAACCTCTTACGAGCTTTATTTTGGAAGTTATGGTCATATTAAGATTTTTAGTTTTTGGGTTGAATCAAGAAAGATTAACTTTGAATCAAAATTCCTCTGCAACCAGAGCCCACAAAATGCTCTAGTTTTCAGCAATGGATAGCTCTCCAAAAACTGATTAAGCGGTTAATAAACCGCAAGGCCTCCCGAGCCTTATTTGTGGAACTGTAGACATCCAAAGTCATGCAAACTTTCAAAACTCAAAAAAATCGATTTTAATGGATTTACTTTGAATTAAGATATCTCCGCAACCAGACCTCCTAGAATTTTCTAGTTTTCAGCTATGGA